>CM021102.1:14570508-15288859 GCA_007115665.2 Sequoiadendron giganteum | reverse complement strand
ACAATGAAGCTAGATATGAAGGCCTTGTATAAGGTCTAAGCCTTGCAAAGAGGATGGGAAATAAATAGATCATTGTGTTTAGATATTCAAAGCTAATACTTAATCAAGTCTTAGGCATCTCCGTGGCAAAGAATTTCCACATGCGATCTTATAGACATAGGGTCTGGGGTCTAATTAAAGGTTTTGAAGATTTCAATATTCAGGCGGTGCCTAGAGAGCAGAATGCAGCTGCAGATCATATGGTGACAATAGGATCCTAATTTGACCCTACTTCTAATTTTATTGAGAACATACACTCTATGTGAGTGATTGTCCAACCCTCAATCCTAGACAATGACCAAAATTGGTAAGTGTTCAAAAATGATGAACAAATCGTCTCATTCATCTAGCATTCAGGAGAGTTTTTCTATCAACTCCAACCAAAAATTGAAGAAGCATATGAAGGGAAAATTATTCATTTGAGGACCAAAAGGCTTCCAAAAGGACTAGTCACTCTCAAAAATCTATTCGATTATGATTATGCAAGGAAAAACAAGAGGAATTTTGAAGCAAACAAGGGGGACTATGTCGATCTTCAGGTCAAAGATGGAAGGAAACTCAAGGTCATGAAAGAGGTCCCGCAACATGATAAAGAAAGGCTTACACATTTTTGTGAAAAGTATAAAGGAGTAGTGGCTTGGTCATATGATGATCTCAAGGGATATGATCCCAAAATCATCCAGTATATTATAGAACCATCCAAAGGTGCAAAACCTATCCACCAAAAATAGAGGCACTAATGGTGAAAGAGTTGACAAAGCTAATTCACTCTTGAATTATTTTCTCAATTAAGCATAGTACATGGGTATCCAATCTGGTCCTGGTCCGAAAGAAGAATGGAGATATCCACCTCTGTGTTGATTTTTGAGATTTGAATAAGACATCACTAAAGTACCACTACCCATTGTCTTCCATGGAATCAATTTCACAAATAGTGGCTAGCTCAACAATGTTTTCTTTGTTGAGTGACTTCTTTGGTTACAACTAGATCTGAGTCAAAGAGGAGGACCGACACAAAACCATGTTCACTACTAAGTGGGGAATGTTTGTGTTGGAAGTTTGTCATATAATTTCATTGATGTCACCATGTTGGTCTAGTACTGAGTACCATTGTAAAGATCACGCTTATCCTATTCAGTATTTGATCTAGTATCTTTGGTATGTTGGTTTGGATATCTTCTTTGGTAATTTGTATGATCTAGAATTTTGGGAAACAGATTATAATGGTTTGAAGCGCGTATACATGTATTTTTAGATATTCTTATGATGGAGTAATGCATTGGCATCAATTCTTGAGATTGCATTTCAGTGTTAAGCTAATCCTAGTCGACAGGATGTTGCATAACATGGGTGAAATACTTTTGTTATGAATCTGACAAGTTATCATCTTGAAAACGTGTTTTGCATCAATTATGCCAACCTAATCAATGTATGCAAATACATTGTGTATATATAAAAGATGGTTAGAAGATGACAAAGCAAGGAAGTGATGAAGAGGAGTGAATATGAATGTGAAGGGAAGAAGAAGTGTATGTATGGACGAAGTGTTCAAATAGTGATTGAAGATCAGAGAATACATTGAGCATCAAAGGAAATGAACCTGCACATGTGGTGTAACTTCTCAGTTCAACTCTGATAGTTAGCCATTTTATGTTTACTTATTTTGGTAGGCTACGAGCCTCCATTTTGGATAGTAAGTCCTTGAAAGCAGTGAGCTTTTGTATGTCGTAGTGAGCCTCTTATTACCGATATTGATATAACTTTATATACTATGAGTTAATCCTCACCATGGTTTTTCCCTCATTGGGTTTTCCATGTAAAATATTATGTTCATGTGTTGTGGAACTTAATGCTAGACTATTAATTTAAACTATTTTGTGCTGATATAAATTTTTAAGTATTTGTTCAATGAGTTTGTGTGGATACTGAGTTACCCCCCTCTCAGTATCCGATTTACTCAATAGTTTTCTTATGCTAAAATGCCCTTCCACCTCTCAAATATAGGAGCTACCTTTCAACGAGTGATGGATATCACTTTCAGAGAGCTAATCAATAAGATCATCTTGATCTACTTGGATGATCTTACAATATTCTCTAAATCAAAAGATGACCATTTTGATCATCTTGAAATGATTTTTCAAAAATTCTAGGAGTTCTGAGTATCCCTAAACCCAAAAAAATGTGTCTTTAGAGTGCCTCAAGGAAAATTATTGGGACATGTAATGTCAAGGGATGAGGTTGCTATCGATTTGGATCAGGTGAAGGTGATCAAGGAAGTTCCCCTACCAGTCAACAAAAAAGGAGTTTAGTCCTTCTTGGGAAAGGTAAATTTTGTAGGTTTAATTAGACCAATCACCGTAATGCTCAAGAAGGATCAGTTATTCAAATGGACAAAAGAGGGTAGAGAATCCTTTGAGAAAGTCAAAGAGGCTATTGTTTCAGCCCCTGTGCTAGTAAACTCAAACTTATCAAAGGATTTCATAATGTATGTGTTCAGTAGTAGATCTAGCATCACTACTGTTTTAATCCAAAAGGATGATGAAGGAAAAGGAGGATACCCAGTAGCCTTCCACTCCCAGAACTTAAAGGATTATGAGATGAAGTACAAATTCATTAAGAGACAAGCATTTTCCATCATCAAAGGCCTTAAAAAAATTTGACACCTTATATATTTTAGCAAGGCGGTCATATTTGTAGCACATTCTAGTGTGTGTGAGTACATAGTGGAGGGAGAAATCATAAAAAAAGGGCCAAATAGATAACCAAGATCCTTGAATATTACATTGAGGTCAAGTCAAAAAAATACTGTGCAAGGAAGAGGGTTATGTGAATATCTAGTGCGAAACAATGAAGTGATAATGGAGGAAGAACAACCCGAACTAATTTTGCTTAATGAATATGAGTCTAAAGGCTACTAGTTGGTAGAAAAAATGAGATTCATGCAGACTAGGAAATATCTAATGGGCCTCCCTCCTTAGAAGAAGATATTTTATAGATTTCAGTATAGTGGTTGTGTGCTTATTGAAGGAATTCCCTTCAAAAGGAATTTCAATGGTATTCTTTTGGGGTGTGTAAATCGAGAACAGTAGTGAAATTTTTTGAGTGAATTCCATAGTAGTCCAGTAGGTGGAAATTTCTCTGCAAAGACCACTGCTATTAAAATCATGTATGGGATATTTTTGGCCTACACTGCTCAATGAATCATACGCCTTAGTCAGATCCTGCAAAGAATGTTAATTTTTTGTAGGAAGGAGGAAGAACTCGGCCATGCCGCTGAACCCAATAGTAGTTGAAGAGCCCTTTGCAAAATGGGGGATGGATTTTATCGAAATGATTAATCCCACTTCCAATTCCAGACATAAATGGATCCTCAAATCCATATATTATTTTACCAAATGGACCAAGGCCATGCCCTCGAAGAATGCAACTGAAGCGAAGATAGTTAATTTCCTAGAAGAGCTAGTAATGAGGTTTGGCCCACCCAAGACCATCATCTCTGACAATGAAAAAGCCTTCCTAGGTTTGAAGGTATGTCAATTCGCACTCAAGCATGGAATATTCTTAAAAATATCTTCGAATTATTACCCACAGGGGAATGACCTGGCTGAGTCGACTAATAAAAGTCTAGTTAGACTCATCAAAAGGATAGGGTTAGAGAATCAAAGAGAATGGCATTTGAATCTCAAAGCAATGCTATGGGAAGACTGCATAACTTCCAAGCAAGTCTTAAAGACTTCATCATATGAGTTGGTATATGGGAAGGAAGCACTATTGCTAGTATCTATGGAAATTCTTGTGCTAGAATTATTGAAGTTTCTAGAGGTAGAACAAAATGGAGCCATGGAGGTTTGGTTAGCTAAGCTATTGGAAGTACAATAAAAAATGGAAAATTCCCTAATGGTCATGTGTAACCATCAACGTGTGGTTAAGAAGTGGTTCAACAAGAAGACCTTTGACTAGGGTCTTAAGTGTGGAGATTTGGTACTCAAATTCAATGAGAGAGCTACAAAACTTGGCCAACATGGCAAGTTTGATAGTCTGTGGGAAGGTAATTTTTGCATCATTAAATGTAAGAAACATAATGCATTTGAATTAGAGAATTTGGAAAAAGAAGCATTGGGAATTCCTATCAATAGAATTCATGTTCAATTAGCTTTGTTAACCCTTTGAAAAGTGTAAATATGTAATTATTCTTTTTTCGTGTGTTTTGTTCGACATAGTTTTTAAGTGGAACCCATGAAAGCATGAAAGAATAAAAGCAATGGAAGCATAAACTTAACAAAGATCTATATATTCATTATATATGGTATTATGTACTCTAGAATATTACAATTCACAATGGAATTTGAGCCAAGCTTTTCGAGTATATATATAAGAAGCTTTTGAGAGATATATGCAAAAAGAGAGGATAAAAATGTTCATTCATTCAATTTGAGCAGCATCATTAATTGAAACAACATCATCAATAGGAGCAACAAAATCCATAGGATTGCCATGAGCTTCAACAACAACAAGTGGTGGAGGGTACACCAAGTTCCTGAAATCGATATACCACTCCACATTGTAGAAAAGCTCTACATTGTAGCACCTCATCAAGAAGTGGCATGCATGGAACCCAAGGTACCACTGCATCATATTCAATGTGACAATGAAGGTCACTCGCTATTGGAAGTCTAAGGCCATACACAAAAAAATTTACAATTTACCCAAGGTCTCCAAGATAGCGCTTGGGAAATATCTCCTTGGTAAGCCTCAACATCATCCCCTTCGGTACCTAGATATCAAGAAAATATGCAATGAAATGGGAATAAATGTTAGTATTAACTCTATACTTATCCTCATATTCTATGTAGTCCCTACCTAGTACCCACTTCATTGCAATTATGGCCAGAGAATGTTTAGTATTCATCATACATTTGAAACACCTTTTATAAATCTCTCCTAGAAAAGCAACTTAAGACCTATTACTAGTTATCCTGATTGGAGTATCCATTGCCTCTATCGAAAAATCCAATTACCAAGTATGAATTATGCAGTTATCCTTAGGTCTATTTATAGAGGTAGCTAGGGTAGAATATGTATGATAATTATGATGATTGATCGAGTTGCAAACTTGAAGAACTCACTAGGTTGTGTGTGTTGCATATGATAAGCATGCGGTTGATCAAGGTTACTTAAAATTCCCACCCAAAGGAATGTTTCGTGTAAATTAAGATGAGGTAATTAATCAGCTAAAACTTATGGTAGGCATAGGTGGTAGTCTGCATGGTCAAGTACCAAGTGTCCAGCTATAAACATTTCTCAACCTCCAAGGATCAGCTCAAATCTTTTTATGTAATTATTACGCCTTTTGGCCTAATCATTTGGCTAAGGTTATTAAGTGCAAAATCATGCAAAAGGTTTTGTATCTCCTTTTCTTCTCGGCTCAATTTTGTTGGCCTTGTCATTGCACCAAAAGATTGACTTGTCAATGCCTGATACAAGCATCGGTTAAGATCCACAGGAGCCGGTTAAAACATGTTGCAAACCCAAAGGGAGATGGTGGTGGTTAGTCCAACAATCCCCCCCTCAGCATCACCTGAGGGGTTTGAAACCCTGACTGGCTCTGATACCAATTGTTGTCCTTGTCATTGCACCAAAAGATGGACCTATCAATTCCTAATACAATCATTACTTATGATCCATGAGAGGCGGTTAAACTATGTCGCGAACCCGAAGGGAGATGCTGGTGGTTAGTCCAACAAATTTCCCAAGGAATGGAACCGAAGGACATGATGGCTAATCATCGTTATGAATTAATGTATTTTCAAGAGAGTGGGAATTTATTTTGTATGAATGGATGAGTTGGTGATACATGTTGAATTAATTGCTAAAATAGTCATTGCTTCCATCTTAAGTTTTAGAAAGGCTAATATTACATGCAAAAGAAGAGAGTTGCGAAGAGAATTGAAGATACAATTTGTAAGGAAAAATTCAAGTGTACATTGCAGAGAGGCTAAGTGTTTGAAAAACCTTTCAAAAAATCTTTCAAATGGCACATAATCCTGAGATAGAGAAGAATCCTAGAATGGTAGCACAAGAAGGTCCAATTATAAGCATATCTAATGCCATGAGGATGACACCAATGGTAATTTTTTTCAATGACATCTCTTATGCCACACCAGGGATGTCGAAAAAGCCGAAATGACCTCATACATAGGTTGTGGACAAGAAAATCCACAAAAAAAAATAAAATAGTGGAGGAATGGGATAATATTCACGACGATGAGCTCAAAACTAAACCTAAGGGTCTTAGGGAAGCGACCTATGAAAGAATGAAAAATGTTGAGGTTGGTAACCAAGACTCTTTGGCATACCGGCTATGGTTCTATGGTTTCCCACAACATATCGTCCCCTTGGTGCATCATTGCCCAAAGTTAATTCATAGATGCATGTAGAATTTTGATCCAAATATTGATGTCATAAGGGGCTAGTGTTGGGAAAGAAAGTGAGCATCTCAGAAGAAACATCCAAGATCAAAAGTGCCTTTGGTAGCTTTTGATTCATCATATTTCCTCAAAGAAAGGAATTACTATGCCACAAGGTGGAATCAGACATAGCTCGTTTCCCACATTGACCCTTAGAGAAAAATAAATGCTTATTAAACTAATTCCAAAAAACACCAATTAAAAAATTCAATCACGCAGAACCATTAAACATGGAAGATGGAACAAAAAACATGGACCAACATATTTATGTGGGGAAAACCCTTTTGGGTAAAAAACCCCACACTCCAAAAGCCCAGATCGCCATTGTATTATTTAGCAACAAAAAATAGTTACAAATACAATTTAGGCTCTAAGCGTTTACAAAGTTTACATCTTGTTCTCTCTGGAGAGAATATAGCAGCAAAATATTCTAGATCAATCACGTTCTCTCTAATTCAATCACTATTACAATGTATTCACATATAATGATCCTTCCAAGAGAACTATGTGATCCTTCTTCCATCTCCTGTCTTCTCTGCACTCGACCAATTCTTCACAATAGGTTTTGTTCATTGTACAAAACTAGTTTGATTCGGTTTCCTCTATAGATCAATTGTTGATCTTACCAGTCAGTGAACAGTCACCATCAACTTAGCATAATCACCCAATGTCCATTGAACAACTCAGCAGGTCAACCAATTCAATTTTTCAACCACAATCCACCTTCGAGTCCATCGACATGACCAACACTATCGGTGAGAAACTGGAAAGACACAATGATAGCCCATGTCTCCCTAATGTCCCAAAAGAACCATCACAACCATGAGCATCAAACAAGAAGAGTCTCCCTGACGAAACTCTTTGGCCAAACTTCTATCATCGATGAGAATTAGAACACTCACACCGATAGTTCAAGTCACATCAACCACTTTCTCTCGGATCAACAAGAGTCTCCCCAATGTTGACCAAACAACCTTATCGGCAAGACAACAAGCATCGAAGCTAGTATGAAATGTCCAACTGAGGTACTAAGTCTTTCTAATGAGCATAAGTTCAACTACAGCTCAAAACTTCATCGACAAGAGTCACACGAATGTCCAACTCTCAGTAAGACAGTGTGCTTCAGAACAAGTTCAAACACCGAAGTTTCATGTCACCTCGATGCCTTCAACATCGGTAAGAGTCCCACCAATGTCCAAATATCAGCCAGACAATGTGCTTCGCTATGAGCTAGGAAACTCACACGGATTTCTCAAGTCACACCAACAACTTTTGTCAGAAAGAGTCTCCCCAATTTGAATTTCTCGACCTGACTTCCTAACATCGATTTGAGCTAGAAAACTCGCACCGATAGTCTAGGTCACACTGACATCTTCTATTGATAGGACTGACCACTTATCTCACTATTCTGACCACATCGAGCCTTTAGAGCTGAACTACCTATTGATAAGACATCACAAGTGTCTCACCCATTTTTCTCTTTCAGTAGGTTCAGGTCAGTAATATTGAGGCACATGTTTCCAAAAATATCCCACTTGATGAAGAACTTACTGGCTCCTTCCATAAGAAAACTCAAGAATCTTAAACAATGCTTCCACACTCCAACTAAGACACCAGTCTCAAGAACACAAGCATTAGATCCTACAAACAACAAAGGATTCAACACTTCCACCACTCCACTATACTCACAAGCTATACATAAGCAGTACAAAAATAGCTTCAAATCCCTCAAACATGAACACAACAGTGAAGTCATTCTCTAGAAAAAAAGATAGAACATCATCTAGAACAACAACCAGAAAACTAGTTGCTCCCATCCAACTGATCAACCCACATGACTGAAAATAACACACATGACAAGTGCTAATCCATCCAATCACACATACCTCCAAGGTACCCACATTAGAAAAATCATGCCATAAACACAACCAACCCATCAATAGAAAAATACAAGCTCCATGTGCCAACCAGTCAAAGAAGACATAACTCATTCAAGAACTCCCACTGCACGAGTAATTTCAATTCTGACAAGATCAAGGCATACCAAGTCTACTAATAGCATAACATAAAGAGTGTAAACATGTAATTTTAAGGGATCGTCCACAATGATATGCACTACCTGTAATTAAATAACAGAACAACTCTCCCCACAAGTCTTCATAGCTCTCCCAAGTTCTCCACACCCAACAAAGGAAACATATTAAGAACCTCCATGTCATCACCCAAGAACATGAGCAACAACACATGACCACATTCTAGTGATCACTAAAGCTCTGACCAAATGTCAAACCAATGTAATGTGAAAAAAAACATCCAAGAAGAGAACCAAGACCAAAGGGAGCTCCTTTGCACATCATGTACATGTAGAAAAATCCTCCTACATACAGCTCTTAAATGCAAACTATGTCAAGTATGATCTCCTTCATAACCCCAAGATGAAAGCCTTAACAATATCCAATCATTCAATCACCAAGATCAAACATAGCACATATAACTCATTAAATCAACATGGATATAAGCCTCTCACATAAGATAAAAACTATTTCATTTCCCATTTCAAGAAATATGCCCAATGCATCTCCTAAACTCAACATCAATGGAATTAATCAAAATGCATAAGGAGATAACCATGTTATCAATCTCTCACAATGAATCCTTCATAATCATATAATTGTAGTTCAAGATCCATATCCATGAAAGAAAGCATAAAACACCTAAGAGAAACAATGGGCAATACCTCTCAAGTGGACCAAGAGTAGGGAACGAGAGTGCTCCTCCAATATATGCAAGCCATCATGACTTCTCCAAGAGCAATCTCCTCATTGGTCTCTATTGAACTTGCATCCAACCAAGGTGAAGGCTTCTTGAACTTTCCACTAAAATATTCATCAAGAGTAACCATCAACCTTTCTCTCATTTCAATAGAATTACAACCTCACCTTATTCCTCATGTATCCATGGGCACCTACAACTGATCATCTCATGCTAAATGCCAAATGCATCACTTCACTATCATGAATTTATTAAGCATATGACCAATGCACCGAATACACAAAGAATTACCAGACCACTGTCAACGCTCCAATCACTAGAATCGGGAACTTATTCTGACATCATGATCTACCCATCCCCCTTAGGATATCCCATGGTCTAGGTGAACATAACATGGTCTCAAGAGCTATGCCTCATGCCAAAACTCTGATGCACAAGAAAGAGTATAACCTAACATGAAACAACTCTAAACCAACATCACCTATCAAGAACCAGAAAAATCTTATCCAAAGACCCCAAACATCCTCCATGGCTCCAGGATGTTGCACATCTTCAAATAGTGTCCATGAAAATGTGAAAGAACCCTTCCATAGCAATAGGATCTAAGAGTCCCTCCTAGTAACATCTGCAACACTAAAGAAGATCATTCACCACCGAGTGATGAATCCTCAGTCAATACTAAAGCTCCCACTAAATCGTGACAATCAATATTTCCAAGAATCATGACCAAACATATGCTAATCTAAAAATCCTTTAGGTCCATACAACAAAATGTCTATCTAACAACAATACCAAGCAACATGCACCAAGATCTCTAGAATCAAGCAAAGCTAATCATCATTGTCAAAAAATTACACAAAGTAGTGTATCCAAGCTCTCCATGACATTGTGATACACATTATATAGGTCCCCATAATCGGCTATTCAGGTACTCAACACCATCCATCCTCGCATATCAAAGCAACCACGCCAATGCACAAGTGACCATAGACAAGACCAACTAACAAGTTTGCACCAACTCCGAATCAACCTCGTGGATATAGACAGTCCACTTCCAACTTATCTCATTGCAGCCAATGGGTAGCTAATCCACCAACTGTATAACTTGAAGATCAATCAAAATGAATTTGAAAACCCATCATAGCACTAGAAACAACAACACTGAGATCTCAAAGAGAATAACCACGTAGACAACATGACTCAGCACCAGATCAAGTTTAGATATGATTTTCCAATCATGTCCACACCAAGCACCATAGTCAGGAATAACACCAAGCATCACCACAAGTATGTTGGGTGACTAATCACATACCAACACTCCCATGAAGATATGGAATCACATCTCCTCACACCATGCATGAAGCATGCATGCAAAATTGCAACTATCTCATCTAACACCACCCCTAACAAGCCCGAGTCTAGAAAATAGTTTAACAATAGCTCCACAAAATCACAAGTTTTCTTGACCATGTAAAACCTACAAAACTATTGTGTTAGAGAACACCCATGCACACCCATATCCACTTCACATTTGAAACAACATATCAGTTAAACCAGAAACTAGATTATCATCAATATGCATAGCCATAGATTCTTTAAGCGGGAATCTATTAAACCCCCAAATCCAAAGAACATGAATTTGATCAATGCAAGTACAAAAAATCCTTGGAAGGAAACAACAATTCAAGAACTCAAGGCCCATATCAATCCAACTCCAAAACCACCAACATGCACATGCATCCGAGAGAGAGACATGCTATTTTAGAAGCTTCCAGACCATCCAATGATCAACTCCATATCCTACATGCAACTGGGCTACTAGAGAAACTATGCCTTCCAATACCAGGAAAAACACCCAGCATAAGCACATTACTTCATGACTGAATAACAATCCAAAATTCTTCATATCACCAAGGAGCCACTCACATAGACATCCAATATGAAATCTTGCTGCAACACAACCATAGAGACAATAATATTCCACCCCATGCATCAGGGTTATACTGTTGCCAACTCACGAGCTTCAAGTCACATCTGTTCAATATGACCAACTCAAGTTTATCCATCTTCCCTATCCTTCAAAATGTGTGTTGTCACTTGGAACTCAAAGAAAAAAGAGAAATAATTTCTACTCACCAAAGGGCCAATCCATAAGTTGATTCCTTCAGATTTCCTCAAGCCTGTCACACTAAGAAATCTTCACAGAAGGAATACCCAGAACCAAAAACACCAGGAATTAATGCTAACATGCAAGCACATGCTAGCCACATGTGATGCCATACAAGTACATGCAACTCACAATTCTGCACGTGCAAGCAAAAACAAAAAACCCAGAAGAAGACTCTGATACCACTTGTTGGGAAAGAATGCAAGCATCTCATAAGTAGCTTAGATATATTTTGATTCATCAGATTGCCTCAAAGAAATGAATTACTATGCCGCAAGGTGGAATCAAACATAGTTCATTTTCCACCTTGACCCTTAGAGAAAACTAAATGCTTATTAAACTAGTTCCAAACAACACCAATTAACAAATTCAATCACACAGAACTATTAAACATGAAAGATGGAACACAATACATGGACACACAAATTTACGTGGGGAAAACCCTTTTGGGTAAAATGGCACAGACTCCAAAAGCCCAGATCACCATTCTATTATTTAGCAACAAAAAATAGTTACAAATACAATTTAGCCTCTAATCCTTTACAAAGTTTACATCTTGTTCCATCTGGAGAGAATCTGGTAGGATAACATTCTAGATCAATCACGTTATCTCTAATTTGATCATTGTTACAATGTATTCAAATACAATGATCCTTCCAAGAGAACTATCTGATCATTCTTCCATCTCCTATCGTCTCTGCACTCAACCAATTCTTCACAATAGGTTTTGTTCATTGTCCAAAACTGGTTCAATTTGGTTTCCTCTATAGATCAACTATTCATCTTACCAATCAGAAAACGATCACCACTAACTCAACACAGTCATCCAATGTCGATAGAAAAACTCAGCAGGTCAATGTTTCAACCATGGTCCACCTTTGAGTCCATCAGCATGACCAACACTATCATCAACCAATTAGAAAGACACATCGATAGCCCATGTCTCCCCGATGTCCCAAAAGAACCATCATGGCCATGAGCATCGAATCAGAAAGAGTTTTCCCAATGGAACTATTTGGCCATACTTCTATCATCGATGAGAATTAGAACACTCAGACTGATAGTTTGGTTCACACCGATGAATTTCACTCGAATCGGCAAGAGTCTCATTGATGTCAATCAAACAACCTTATCTGAAAGATAGAAAGCATCAGAGCTAGTCTGAAATGTCCCACTAAGGTACTAAGTCTTCCTGATGAGCATAATTTCAACTGTAGTTCAAAATGTCATCAGTAGGAGTCACACTGATGTCCAACTCTCAAAAAAATAGCGTGCTTTGAAACAAGTTCAAAATTTCTGCATCGAAGTTGCATGTCACCCCAATGGCTCTGAGATCGGTAAGAGTCCCACTAATGTCCAACTATCATCTAGACAATGTTCTTTGCTATGAGCTAGGAAAATCACACCGACCATTCAGGTCACACTGACAAACTTTCGTTAGAAAGAGTCTCATTAATCTGAACTTCTCGGCCAGAATTCCTACCATCGATCTGAGTTGGAAAACTTGCACCAATAGTCCAGGTCACACCGACAGCTTCTGTCGACATGACCGACCAGTTATCTCACTGATCTGACCACTTCGAGCCTTTAGAGTTGAACTGCCTATCGGAAAGACATCCCAAGTTTCTCACCAATTTTTCTCTTCTAATAGGGTTAAGTTAGTAAGATTGAGGCACATGTTTCCAATAGCTAGAACCTAAGGGTAGTGATTAGCGTTGACGCTATTAGGGATATGTTGTATATCCCTATGAAGTAAGAGGTAGAGGCGTATGAGAAATTCAGTATAGAAAGCATGGAAAAATTCTAGAGAACCAAGACCCAACCCCTATCACTTTTTAATCTAGAAATGAAAAGGCCCAAGGAAGATAAGTGCTCACCATAGTTTCCTGTTGGGCACAATTATTTCAACCCAGTCTTATAGGAGGTCTTCTGTATGTTGGATTTTGTTTGCAGCATGGATAATGTCAACGAGGTGCAGGAGTTTCAAGCAAGTTTGGGTTTTAAGTTAAGAAGACAACATTCCATATTCTGGCATGACTTGAAGGAGGTCATTTTTTTAGAGATGTTGAACCAATTCAGGGAATATCAAACACAGTATAGGTTCAGGTTTTCTTCTTTTCTTGCTCACATGTTTTTGCACCAAAACCCTGATTTCTTCCAAAAATATATGGGTTTGTCTACTTTTGATGAAAATGGACTTAGGAGGCCAATTTTTGTGTGGACCCATCTCCTTTCCGTAACCCATGATTATTATGCATTTTTTGAGTCCTTCCTGACTCTAATATTGCAAGATTTAGATAAGGAGGGTGAGGTTGGTTGTTATCATTTTTCTGCCGCACAAGTAGGATGGATGCAAGGTTTACGCCCTCCCTATGACTAGTTCCTTGGAGGGGATTTTCATTTGTCAAGTTGCATAGTTTTACTCAGGAGCCTTTTTGGCTACTGTTCTATGTCATAGATAGGGTGTTGGCCCTTGAGGTGTTCAGGAAGCTGGTGATTATTGACAACATGTTTTGTGGAGGAAAAAATAAGAAAGGATTCTTCAAATGCCCCTTAAGCTTTGGCACGGTAATAATGCAAAGGAAGTAGACTCACAATCTGTTATTAGCCAAGCTTGCTCATTTGGGGCTAGTATTGATTTGTGACAAATGGGATTATAACCCTGACAATGAATTGGTGGACCTAAATGTTAGAGTGACACTACAACAAATCCATGTGATTATCTCCCTTTTTTGCTCCATTTTTTGCTTCCACCCACTATTTTAATGTATTTTTCTCCAGTTTTTTGAAAACTTTGGTGGTATTTATTGGGCTAGCACCATTTTGGCATTTTTTGCACCAACCAGAACAAGTAGGTGCTAAATCAGGCACTAATTAGTGCCTACTTTAGTGCTAGATTTAGCGCCTACTTTATAGCACCAGATTTGGCACCAGGTTTAGCATCAAATTTAGCGTCGGGTTTAACGATGGATTTAGCATTGGATTTAGCACCGGATTAGCACCTAATTTAGTGCCTAATTGTTTCGATCTAGCAAAGATTAAGGGTTAAGGGATTAGGGGTGTTAGAAAAAACAATCCTTCTCCAATATTCATTGGCCTTCAATCGCTTGCCTACTTTTCACTTGCATCAAAAGATACCTCAACCCTCAACCCTCAACCCTAATCCCTCAACCCTCAACCTTAAACCCTAAACCTTCAACCCCTATACCCTCTACCCTATACATTGGACCCTCAACCCTAATCCTTCAACCATATACCCTCAAACCTATACCAACCTAAATGCTCTACCCTCAACCCTTAACCATCAACCCTAAACCCTTAAACCTTTTTCCCTCAACCCTAATCCATCAACCCTATACCCTCAACCCAATACCCTAAACCATCAACGTTATAGGTCCTCAACTCTAAACCAACCTCTACCCTCTACCCTCTACCCTCTACCCTCTACCCTCAACCCTCAACCCTTAACCCTCAACCCTTAAACCCTTAAACCCAAGTTATAAACTTTTTACCCTAATCCCTCAACCCTTAAACCTTAATCCCTTAACCCTTAAACCCTCTACCCTCTACCCTCAACCCTCAACCCTCAACCCTCAACCCTCAACCCTTAAACCCTAATCTCTCAACCCCTATACCCTCTACCCTATACATTGGAACCTCAACCCTAATCCTTCAACCATATACCCTCAAACCTATAACCTAAAAACTCTACCCTCAATCCTTAACCCTTAACCCTTAACCCTTCCACCCTCTACCCTCAACCCTAATCCCTCAACCTTATACGCCCTCAACCCAAAACCCTAAACCATCAACCCTATAGGTCCTCAACTCTTTACCCTCAATTCTCAACCCTCTACCCTATAGATTGGATCCTCAACCCTCATATATCTTTGCCCCTCCCTCCTCTTCTCTCCTTCTCTCTATCTCACTTCTCCCTCCATCTATCACTCCATCCCTCCCCCCCTCTCTGCCCTAATCCCTCAACCAGCCTAAACCATCAACCCTTAAACCCTTAAATACTCAACCCTAAACCCTAAACCCTTAAACTGACCTCTACCCCTCTACCCTCAATCCTCAACCCTTAAACCCTTAAACCCAAGTAAACTCTCTACCCTAATCCCTCAACCCTCAACCCTCAACCCTTAAACCCTCAACCCTCAACCCTCTACCCTCAACCCTCAACCCTTAAACCCTAATCCCTCAACCCCTATACCCTTTGTACCCTATACATTGGACCCTCAACCCTTAACCATCAACCATAAACCCTTAAACCCTAAACCCTTAAACCTTCTACCCTCTACTAGCAACCCTATACCCTAAACCATCAACCCTATAGGTCCTCGACTCTATATGCTCAATTCTCAACCCTTTACCCTATACAATGGATCCTCAACTCTCATATATCTCTATCCCTCCCTCCTCTTCTAGTCTCCTCTCTATCTCACTTCCCCCTCCATCTCTCACTCCATTCATCCCTCCTTCTCTACCATAATTCCCAAACCCCTATACCCTCTACCCTATACATTGGACCCTCAACCCTAATCCTTCAACCATATGCCCTCAAACTTATACCCTAAACACTTTACCCTCAACCCTTAACCATCAAATCTCAACCCTTAAACCCTAAACTCTAAACCCTTAAAACTTCTACCCTCTACCCTCAACCCTAATCCCTCAACCCTATACCCTCAACCCAATACCCTAAACCATCAACCCTATAGGTCCTAAACTCTATAACCTTAATTCTCAACCCTCTATGTAGTATAAATTATATCCTCAACCCTCATATATCTATGTGTCTTCCCCATCTTCTAGTATCCTCTCTATACATTAGATCCCTCAACCTTTAAAACCTCAACCCTCTACCCTCTACCCTCAACCCTTCAACCGTAATCCCTCAACCCCTATACCCTCTACTAGCCTATACTTTGGACCCTCAACCCTATACCCTTGGTGTGACTGCAAGGGCATAGAAATTCAACTATATCCCTTTTGTAAATTTTATGGCATAATACACCTTAGTTTTGCATTCAATAATCTTCAAAATTGCCCATGTTTAAAATTTTTGAGTAAAGGATAATTTTTTTTTAATAAAGGATAATATGAAGATAATAGTATGATCTTAAATGTGAGAATTAATAGAATTTGAATTAAATGAAATTTTTATCTTCTTTTCTATTAAAAATTGTAGTATTTAATTTATAAAATATTATAAAATAAATAAATAATAATCAAATTTATATGTTGAATATTAATCATTATTTAGAATTTATTTTTCACAATAATAATATGAATGGTTTGGAAGAAATACAAGAGGTAGATCTATTTTAATTAAAAAAAATCTTAGGGTGCAAGGAATCTAATGTAATATCACAAACACAATCACAATCACACAATTTTTTTAAATTATATTAATTAAAATCATAATTTAATGATTAAATTATATATTTAATTCATATTCATTTTAGTTTTATTTAAATAAATATTTATATATATATTAAAATTAAAATTAATAATTGTTAAAGATATTTTTCATATTTTTATTTTATATAAAATAACATCAATATTTTTTAATTATTAATTGAACATACAAATTAATAAATTTAATAGATAATAGTAATTTTTTATTATAAAATATATGTATTTTGTTTTTTTAAATTTGTTTGAATATTAAAAGATTCAATGATTAAACATATTTGAGATTTTTGACATCAATATTTTTGTCGCCATGATGAGTTAGAACAAAATACCCAAGCCCTAATTTTCAACTCCCATTTTCACTTGGTTTTTTCGAGCTCCCTTGTGCTACACATGCCGCCATCATTCGAGTTTGAAACCTCGAGCTTTTTGAAGGAGTCTATCAATTTTCTCACTACTTTTGAGAGTTTTCTTCACAAAAATTTATGTTGAGGCCGAATCAATTAAAGCTTTCATGGTTCATCATTTGTTTCCACTTATCTGAATGTGTTTTGAAAGACATTCCTTCTCAGATTCTCATGCATTTTTCCCGTGCTTTACTCTATCAATGCCTTGCTTGTCTTGAGGCTGACATCAAAGCACTTCTAGAGCTCACATTTCTTCGAACAACAAGAAGTTGAGTAATTTTCTATGCGCCATTTCTTTGTATCTTACCTTCATTTTCTATCAAAA
This sequence comes from Sequoiadendron giganteum, assembly GCA_007115665.2. Classification (NCBI taxonomy): domain Eukaryota; kingdom Viridiplantae; phylum Streptophyta; class Pinopsida; order Cupressales; family Cupressaceae; genus Sequoiadendron; species Sequoiadendron giganteum. The sequence continues at coordinate 15,271,264 of CM021102.1, read as the reverse complement.
CAAGCTCGATTTGGACTTAATAGATACGAATGAATGGATGTTTTGTTTCTACCATTCATCCTTATTTTGAAACCCTTTTATCTTGGCTCGGCTTCTTTGGACTTAGCTCACTAGAAAAATAAATGAAACAAATCATACTCTCCATATTTGGTTTGATCAAATGATAAAAGATTTTTTTATTTCTGCATTTTTTCTCTTACCTGGTGATAGCTTGGTTGTGGCCTCTCTAGAATATTTTTTTGTTTCCAAAGAGAACAGAGTGTAAAAATTTCTTTATTATATTTTTGAGCCTCCTTCATGGCTCCATGATTATGGTCGTGGGGTCTATTCAATGGCATTTTGGGTTTGTCTTTGATCTGGGGTTTTTCGAAAACCCATGACCCCTATTGCAGATACGAGCTCTCAAAAAAATGACTGCAAGCCTTTTTGGCATGATATTTCACTTCTCAAAAAGAAAACTAAATCCTTCCACATTTGGGGATCAATCCAGAAACCCTAAACCATGGGTTTGTAATATTCTACATATCCTTCTCCTTTCTTGCAAGCACTTTACATTTTCATTTTTCAAAACCCGCTTCACAAGACAATTGCACTATTTTTTTGTATGTTCATTTTTCTCTAAACAATAAAAAAATGGAGATGATTGATGCAGAGCATGGTGGGATTCAAAGGTCTTCAAAGACACAAACACAGATTTTCGTAAGATCATTTAAACATTCACAAATTTACTTTAATGAAACATGGTTTCCCAAGCTCTAAATACACCAAAAAGAGGTTTTAAGATGCCAAAATCTTACCGAACCTTTACCACACCTTGAACATCATATAATTGACAGGGTTAAGCCAAAAAAACACTCTTAGAACACTATTTCTTTCATTATTGCATTATTCATACTCAAGAACACAAATTGCTTATAATGTCCCACATAGACGAAATTGGGTGTATCTTATAAACCAGATAGAATCTCCAAAAAAAAAAAACATTTTCAAGAACCCATTTTGTCCTTCTTAAACATATCAAAAAATAGAATGAATTTTTTTTGGAAAGAAACCCTCAAAAAATGACTGTCATGCTGTCCTAGAGGCCTAATTTTGGCTCATATGCAAGAGGGTTTATTGGAAATAACTGCTCCATACCACAAACCACTTTTCCAATGCTTCAAACACTTTATAATAGGTCTTAAAATGCTATCCAAACCATCTCCAACCCTTTAACATTGCATTTGTAGCAAATCCCAACTTGTAGCTATGCCTTCATGCTCAACATTCACAAATTTACTTTAATGAAACATGGTTTTCCAAGCTCCAAATACACCAAAAAGAGGTTTTAAGACACCAAACTCTTATTAAACCTTTACCACACATTTAACATCATATAATTGAAAGGATTAAGCCAAAAAAAAACTCTTAGAACACTGTTTCTTTCCTTATTGCATTATTCATACTTAAGAACACAATTGCTTGTAGTGTTCCACATAGAAAAAATTGGGTGTATCTTTTAAACCAAATTGAATCTCCAAAAAAAATAAAAAATTAAATAACCCATTTCTTCCTTCTTAAACATATCAAAAAAATGAATGAGGTTGTTTTGGAAAGAAACCTTAAAAAAATGACTATCTCGCTGTCGTAGAGGCCTAATTTTGACTCATATGGAAGAGGGTTTATTGGAAATAACTGCTCTAAACCACAAACCACTTTGCAAATGATTCAAAAAAATTATAATAGGTCTTCAAATTCTATCCAAACCATCTCCAACCCTTTAACATTTCATTTGTAGCAAATCCCAACTTGTAGCTATGCCTTCATGCTCAACATTCACAAATTTACTTTAATGAAACATGGTTTTCCAAGCTCCAAATACACCAAAAAGAGGTTTTAAGACACCAAAATCTTACTGAACCTTTATCACACCTTCAAAATCATAGAATTGATAGGATTAAGACAACAAAACACTCTTAGAACACTACTTATTTCATTATTTTATTATTCATACTCAAGAAGACAAATTGCTTGTAGTGTTCCACATAGACAAAATTGGGTGTATCTTTTAAACCACATTGAATCTCTGAAACTAAAATACATTTTCAAGAACCCATTTTTTCCTTCTTAAACATATAAAAAATAGAATGAGGTTGTTTCAGAAAGAAACCCTCAAAAAATGGCTGTCCCGCTGTCCTAGAGGCATAATTTTGGCTCATATGCAAGAGGGTTTATTGGAAATAACTGATCCAAACCACAAACCACTTTGAAAATGATTCAAACACTTTATAATAGGTCTGAAAATTCTATCCAAATCATCTCCAACCCTTTAACATTGTATTTGTAGTAAATCCCAACTTGTAGCTATGCCTTCATGCTCAAAATTAATGAAAAATCACTAGGGCAGCAATAGAACTCCTGTAACTTCACTACCCCTGCACTTGCAAACACAAAAAACATTGAAAAACAACCTAAAATAACCAATTCCACTGATTTATAGAGGTCTACATTGGTTGAATAGTGTTTTATGCTTTTATTTGACTCTCAAACCCTTAAAATGAGGGTTCCTAGACTACCCTAAAAAAAATGGCTCTAAAATGCTTAAAACTCAACGAAATTAACTCAAACCAGATTTATTTGAAAGACAATTCAAATTTCTATCAAACCCAACCAAAAATAAAGCTTGATAGTATTGTACGGACTAGTACCATGCCTAAGAACAACAAGAAAATGTTAAATCTGCAAAATAGGGCACTTTTATTCAAGATACAATGTAATCTCTTCTTCCACACCTTCAAAAGGCTCTTTAAAGGTGTCTATAATAGTTATCTAACTGCCCCTTCAGTTACAATCAACCAAAAACCTTCCCTTTACAAAATGACTCTTCACATTCCACTTTTTTGCATTTTGTAATTTTGCATTTTTTTGCTACAAATGACAACTTTTGCATTATGACTTTATAGACCTCCTAGAAACCTATTAATGACTCAAATTCATTTAAAATAGTCCAAATATGAAATTTTTACAATCACAATATGATGAAGACTCGAATTTTACAAATTTTCCCCATGGAGGCATGAAGTTACGTGGTGCCCTACACCAATGATATGGTTCACAATTATGAAAATAAACATGGTTATGTTTCACTTAGATGTATGTAGCTATAATTTCATTTTTCTTGTTCTCAAAAATGAAGTTGTGTTCTCTTTCCACAATTTCATTGACCTCTTCATCATTCCCCAATAATTGAATAGTGTTATAGAAGCATTACAAAGAGGCAGTCTTAGGTATTAGATAGATGGTATGTTTCATAACACATTGCTTAGGCAATCCACTGAGGGAATGAAAATTACCCTTGTATAAGTAATGTACTGGAGGATTTAGTTCAATAATATGCTTCACCATGCACTTCATATGCCACTGGAATATAATTTTACAACATAAAATCCTATATTAAGCATACTAATTGAAACTTCAAGGTCAAGTCAATAATTTTGTATTAGATTTCTGATTTTGGAACTCGTGAATATTATGTGGATGAGAAAGATTTTTTAAACAACTTTCTTATGTTCTGGAGCTAAATAGTTACCATGGAATTACTTTTATGATCAAATTTATGCATGTCTTCTAAGCTTCTTGATTTGTCTCTTGTGTAAGCCTCTAAGAAGCTTCTCAAGCTACTAATTTGTAATTAGTTTGCAAGAGATTGTTTCTTCTTTCTTTGCCAATTTCCTATTTTATAGGGAGTTATAGTTTGTTTCTTTCCAATCATAAGGTGCATTTCAGTGAACTTGACCATTATGAATTATTTAAATGTAGACACCATATGGTTGATGTTGAATGCTATTTCTGCTCCAAGGCACTTTGACTTCTTCGTTAGAAAGTGAGATTCCCTCAAGACATGAATGTAGTCATCATAGCTCTAAACACTCATTTCAGCATGAAGAATGCATCAATATGTAGTAGAATTTGTAAAGCACTTGTTTCTAATTATGAATGTTTTAGATTGTTACATATAGTCATGGTCAGATTCTCATGATAAATTCCTTTGAAACTTGTGATAGGTAGTATTTGAGGACCAAATTGAGTTTATCAAAGAATTGATACTTGAAGGAGAATAGGTACTTTAACAAATTATCTCATATGTTGATGTTTTGAATTGTATATCAGACATCTTCTTCTGATTTAAATAGTAATAAGATATATGTTTCTTGCTCTGGTTGATTGGACTAAACTTTAGAGTAAAAATGGAAAATGTTTTGGATTTTTATATGTATTTTTATAATACTTTTTTAACTTTACAACATAGATTATGTATTATTCACTTTTGATTTTTTGTTAATTTGCTCATTATTGATGTGGTGTAGGAGCACCTTGTTCAATATATGCCTCCATTAGTCAAAACTGTAAAAATTTAAATTTCCAATTGTAAAAGAATTGTAGAAGGTAATGATAAGGCCTATTTAATTATAATTGAGTCTCAAAAGGTTTTAGGTGTCAAAAGGATGAAAAAAAGAAAAATAGCAAAAAATTCTAAAAGTTGCTAAATTTGAAAAAAGGCAAAAAAATAGAATATGAAGAGACAAAGTGGGAAATTAAAGGGTTAGGTCAATGTAGGTAGTTGAAAATTCAGTTGTTGAATGGGAAACATCTATAAAAATTATTTAGAAGGCGAGCAAAGATTAATTCTTTTGTCTTCTTGAAACATTTTGTTTAATAAAATTCGTGTTTCCTATATTTTTAGTGTTTAAACTCTTGAACTAGTCCCTATACGGACTGTACAACAAATTATAAGCTTTAACATTATTTTTTTTTCTTGGTGTAAGGTTTTAATAATAAATTAAAGGATTTTTAAAGAGGTTCCATCAGTTTTTAGAGGCTAACTTTTTGTGTTTTGATAGTAAACCCAGTCAAGGGTTTGAGAGTCTCGTGAAGATTATCATTCCCATCCCACCAATGTAGGCCGACTAGAATGGTGGGATGGATTTTTTAGGGGATTTTTTTGTATATTTTTAGTGAATTGAGTGTGTACAGGAACAGGGGAGTTAAGATTTAAAATTTTGATGCTGCTCTTATCAGAGTTTTTGTGATTTTCCCTTGAAGTTGATGGTTACAAGTGTGATAAAGGAGATCCAGCATATATACAGGCTAGATGGTGGTAAAATAAGGTTGGGAAGACATAAAAAAAAAAATTGGAAGAGGTGGTAAGTTATTTTGAGGTTTGCAATATGCATTTCCAATAAACCCTCATTCATTTTGTGCTGAAAAGCCTACATTTAAGGGTTTTGTGGTTCAACGTTTTGTGGAGCCTTTTAGTCCCTAAAAATGATTGATTCTTAATTTTTGATACCTATTATACTTCTTCCTATGGTTTTGGGGTGTTTAGTGGTTGATTTATTGGTAGTCTCTTTGTAATTTTGACCTAATTTGGTGTATTTTGTTGCGGACTGTCTATTGTTCTGTTTATTTTTTTTCAAAACAACAATACCTAAGCTTGAATTATGTTTAATTAGGCCATAATGGGTCCTCAAAAAAATATTTTTTCTTGGGAGATTCAATCAAGTTCAAAAGATATACCCATTTTTGTTATGAAGGAATATTACACGAAATTGAGGGCATGGTTGCAAGAAGTTGTGAAGCTGGTGAAGTTATGTTATGAGGAAGTGATATTGATTTGTTCCTGTTAGAATAATGATGGTTAAGATAAATTTGGGACCTGTTAAAGGTTTGGATTCAATATTTTTTGTTTTAGTGCTTGTAGCAATATGAAATCAAGGTGCAAATTAGGTGTCTTGGTATGAATGTTTGATGAGTTGATTGTTTCAGAGGTTTCTCAATGATTTTTTGTTTTTCTTCAGTCAAATCAATGATGTTTAAGGTAAAATTGGGTCTGGTAAGAGAAAAGAATCAAGATTTGATGGATTTATGCCTTTTAGCAATGAAGAATCAAGTGAAAATGTAGTGAACTTGGTGAACGATTAGTGGATCTTCTCATGTTTTGAGTTTGGGTCAGAAGTACCCTTGGAAGTTTTTTTTTTTTGTATTGATGCTCTACATCATGATGTTTTATCCTAAATTAGGCTAAGGGTGATGATTTTGAAAATTATTCTAGGGCAAAAACATTGTCACACAAACTCTAAGTAGGATGCATTTTCTTGATGCTTGGAATGAGTGTAGCATTTAGCTATAAAAGGCACCGGAAATAATTTTGCACCATAAACTATTTAATGTACATATATTATATGAATCAACTACTTTTGATTTTCATTTTACTCCACTGAAATTAAATGAATCCTCATTTTCAATCATCAAGGAATTGGAAGGAACATTGTTTCCTTTTATTTTATTCTTGGCATAGCAACAAATAAAAGTTTTCATGTTATTTTCAAAATTGTTGGTTATTTGATGCTAGCTTAACTTTTATTGAAATGGTTGTATAGGATGAAAACAATAGCCATATCAAATTCCTTTTTCCCAAGTCCTACTCTCTCAAGGTTAACAATCTCAATCTCACTAATAGTGATTACTAAGATAGGTAATTCCACCAACTCTACCAAACAGTTTACCGTAGGAACAATAAAATAAGATGCTTTGAAAGGAAATCCATGAAAAAACAAGCTCTCTAAATGGTATATCAAACTCTAGTTTAAAATATTTTATATGAGGCTGCTCCCATAGCTCATTTACTCGCTTGATAAATCCTTGAAACTCTGCATTGATTTTATTTTTCTTGTCCCTCTCTTGCTGTTTTTCCTTAATTTCATCAAAATCATACATTGAAATTCTTGCCCCTCCTAAATTTTGGACCACATCCATTACCTCCACATAAAACTATACATCCTTGGTCTTCTTGGTTCACACCATGATACGGTTATGCAAATGAAAAATGAAGCAAAGCAATCATCTCCTTCTCCGCTAGCTAGAAGAATGCATGCTTAATGTTTTGATACATGATATCAGCTCTCTCTTCTTCTCTAATGGTTGAATACAAAAATCTATTATGGTGGACCTCTATATTTCTAGTCATATTTCTTCCTCTTCCACCAAATGTTGGCATATTTTACTAATGTTTATTAAAATTGTTGCATGTTTTACATCATTGGAATGACATATTAGCTGTAATTTTTTTGAAATTGTGTACTTTGATATGATGTAATATGATTATGGTTTTTTTTCACATGTTGTAATATTAGATATATAATAGAAAAATAAATTATTGCATGAAACAAATAATAAATTTTCATTTTAAATGTTTTTTTTTGCATAACACGGGTCTTCCAGAGGATCCTCATGATATAGATCCAGAATATGTTGGTTCTAGTACAAATCACATGGCAGAGGATGATGATGACACAGATACAAAAGACACTGAGGCCGATGATGATGATGACGACGAAGATGATCATGATGGTGATGATGATGATGAGGCAGTTGCTAGTAGTAGCTAGTGACATTAATGATCATATAGACTGCATCATGGGTCATTGTTGATATATCGTTATGATGCCTCTTTTCATGGTTACTATCATATGTATCATTTTCACAGGCTGCAATACCATATTATTGATTTGTATCATTTTGACATGTTATTAATCTAGTGGCGTATTTAACTCACTTGTTTTAATCACTTATATAGATATTTGAATCACTTGTTTTGATCTACTTATATAGATATTTGACTCACTTGTTTTAATTATAAATGATGATCATGCTATAATTGTTGATGTTATAGTAGTGGGAGATATCTTTCTCTCAAATTTAAAAATGATGGATAAATAATACCAAGGCAAGTTAGACTTGCTATATATAATAATTTTAATCAGAGTCACCTTGTTTCTTAAAAGAGGCCAACCCAAATGAAGAGTCACCTAGTTTGGTATAAATACAAGGTGATTATCATTCATTTGATCAATCAAGTCATTCTTATTTTTCACATTCTTTCAAGAAGGGGCAGAAGACCATCTTGCAGTAGCAGATCAACTTCAAGAAGAAACATATTTATCTTTGCATCAAAGGATAGATGCTATTAATTCATTGTATCAATCCGCCCTTGAGAAGGGTTTGGTTGTAAAGCAGTATTCTACACTTTTATATGATATATATGAGATATATTTTTTGTTGGGTTTTTTTCTCCCTCGAGTAGGAGGGTTTCCCCAAGGTGAACTATTGTGTTCAATGTTCATGTGTTATGATTTCTGCTTATTACAAATCTGATCCTAAAACTAACATGGTATCAAAGCGGGTTTAGAAAAGGCCTAATCAAATTAAGCATATATGAATTTGAGTTATATTGTGAGGTAGTTGATATCAGGGAGAGGAGGCGATTAAATTAAAGGTTGGCCACGTCTCCAGATCCCAAGTTCATGGTCCAACAACTAACACCTCCAGATTGGGCAATAACGAGCATTCAAGATCTTTAGCAAGAAGTGGATGACACCATCAGAGGTAGCAGAAGAAATTGACAAAGGAAGGATCCATTGTTGAGCTTGGATTAATTGTGATTCATTGTAGGAATCGAGCTTCTATGGAAAGGTTAGAAGTCTTCAAGGGAGATCTTAAGAGGAACTATGGACAAAGGGAAGTGATAGTAATTACGCGATTACAAAAGTTAACTCACACATTCGCGTTAGTTAGGGACTTGGCTCATACTATATCGAGCATTTCAATTCACCTTTGGTGAGGGTTCACTGGGTTCGAAAAAATAAGTGCAGACCTGAAAACCGTTTAAGCGTAACACTTAAGGAGATTCTGATTTCAACAAGATAAGTATTGTTCATGAATTTTTATATAGTTATTAATTCATTCTATAACATTGGGATATTGAATCATGTATGCTTCTAGCATTGGTATTTTTCTTCAAGATAGTTGAGTTCTATGAACTATTATTAAATCTAAAATTATTTCATGATGGACTGAGAATCATAAGAGATTGCATTCAAGAGAAGAAGAGCTTGATGCATCCTATGAGGAAGTCACACAGGCTGAAGAATGGAGACATAGCTTGCTACCATGGGACCGAGTTGGTGGCTGAAGACATCTCTCAAAGAGGAAGAACCCATATAGATTTTCATTGTGATTAGTTTCTTCAAAGAGGAGGAAATAACATTCAGAGGGATTCTGACAAACGAATAGAAGCAACCTTGGACAAAGAGGTCAGGAGGTTGATGCAAGTACTTGGAGCTTTAGAGGGAATCACATCATCTTGAAGATTTCTAGTAATATATATTTCTCTATGATGGATAAATATGAGGTGAAAGCCCTTGTAGTGTATATTTCTCTGAGAGAGAAATATGAGGTGAAAGCCCTTTTAGTGTATATTTCTCTGAGACGGGGAAATATGAGGTGAAATCCCTTGTAGTGTGTATTTCTCTAAGATGGAGAAATATGAGGTGAAATCCCTTGTAGTGTATATTTCTCTAAGACGGAGAAATATGAGGTGAAATTCCTTGTAGTGTATATTTGTCTGAGATGGAGAAATATGAGGTGAAAGCCCTTGTAGTCTATATTTCTCCGAGATAGAGAAATATGAGGTGAAAGCCCTTATAGTGTATATTTCTTTGAGATGGTGAAATATGAGTTGCGAGCCCTTGTTCATCTCTGTGACTGAGATGAGACGTCATGTTGAGAGACTCCATGATGACATCACATTGAGAGACTTCATGATGAACCCTTGTACTTGTGTTTCTTTCCACACATGGGAGTAGCCATGGTGGACGTCATGTTGAGAGACTCCATGATGACATCTCATTGAGAGACTTTGTGATGAACCTTTGATTTTTCCACAAATGGGTGTAGCCATTGTGGTCATCATGTTGAGAGACTCCATGACATGGATATCTCAAAAGATACCTCCCTAGCTAAGAGGGAGTGTTGATGTTATAGCAGTGGGAGATATCTTTCTCTCAAATTTAAAAATGGTGGATAAATAATACCAAGGCAATTCAAACTTTATATATATAATAATTTTATGAAGAGTTGCCTTGTTTCTTAAAAGAGGCCAACCCAATGAAGAGTCACCTAGTTCTATATAAATACAAGGTGATGATCATTCATTTGATCAATCAAGTCATTCTAATTTTTCACATTCTTTCAAGAAGGAGTAGCAAACCATCTTGTAGCAGCAGATCGACTTCAAGAAGAAGCATATTTATCTTTACATCAAAGGATATATGCTATTAATTCATTGTATCAATCCACCCTTGGGAAGGGTCTGGTTGTAAAATAGTATTCTGCACTTTTATATGATATATATGAGATATATTTGTTGTTGGGTTTTTTCTCCCTCGACTAGGAGGGTTTTGCCTGGGTAAAAAGTATTGTGTTCATTTTTTGTGTGTTGTGATTTCTGCTTATTGCAAATCTGATCCTAAAACTAACAATAATAATTATCTTGTTATTTAATCATATGATTTATTTAAGAGGCATGATATATTTAACTAATTAAATTGAAATAAAACATATTAAATTAATAAATGGAAGCAAAACAAGAAGAATTTTTAGAACCAAAAAAGGAAGCAACAATGGAAGCCAAACTAGAAGCAAACTAGAAGCAATCTTGGAAGCAAAATTTGGCATTATCTAGGGAGAAAAAACAAAAGCAATTCAAGTAGCAAACAAAGAAGTAATAATGGAAGCAATTTTAGAAGCAACAAAAGATGCAATAATAGAAGCCATATTAGAAGCAAAAAAAGACACAAAAATGGAAGCAAAGCTAGATGAAAGAAGCGACATTATATTGGAAGAAAATTTGGAAGCAAAACTGGAAAAAAAATTGGAAGCAAAACCGGAAGCAAACCTAGAAGAAAACCTAAAGCAAAACTAGAAGCAAAATTGGAAGAAAACCTGGAAGCAAAACTAGATGAAAAACTAGAAGCAAACGTGGAAGCAACACAAGAAGAAAAACAAGAAGCAAAATCAAAAGCCAAACTGGAAGCAACAAAAGTCGGTGCTAACTTGGCATTAAATGCAGTGCTAAATCTAGCACCGAAGTGAACATACCATTTTGTGCCAATTTTTTCGCCAATAGAAGTTCCCAATTTATGAACTCAAATGCACTAAAATCCGACAATATTTTAGGTGTTAATTTCTTGTTTTTTTCTAGTGTGCATGACTCATAGCTCCTGGCCCTACTAGGAGGGTCATCGGAGTTCGCAGTCAGAAAACCAAAATGTCCTTGTAGACTTGGCCTATGTTCCCATTGATGACCAAAGGCCATGATGGCTTTCTTTTTACTTCCCTTTGGACAAAGCCAGTGACAAGTGTAAAATTGGGGTAACCCTTTTTAATGGATTGGCCAAAAAATACCAATGGAGTTAGGAGAAGATAGTCAAATTTTGGATTTATCGTCAGGAGAGTAGATGTCGTGATGCCCCGTTCCATGAGTTCAAAATGGATGACAAATTTGATGATCTTTGGAATAGAGGACACGATGATAATGATGATAGTGATGATGAGGTGGGGGAAGAAGAAGAAACTTAGGAAGGAGAAGCTGAGAAGGCCCAAATGTAGGAAGGTGGTGAAGCAGCAGAGTAGCATGCCAGAAGTCGTCTAAGTACACAAGAAAGTACATCCCATGCAGTGGTCACACTACCATGTACAACAGTCTGAGGAGTTCATAGATTTAGACAATTCTCCACCACAAAAGAGGTTGCACACCGATGCCCATCTAGGAGAGAGCTCGCAAGTGACTACAACAATGAGCCATAGGTCAGAGTCTTCAACAACTCAGGTAATTTTCTGTCATTCTCTTCTCATCTCAGTTTTTTGTCCACTATACTACGTCCATCTCTCCAATCACCTCAAGTGTCAACCTTTAATTTTTTGCTTCCGCGTCTGTGGGGGTCCCCACCAAGCTTCCTTCTCTGCAATGGGATGGATAGCTTTTACTCTGCCACATTCTTTACCATCTTTTTTCTAGGCCCAATCTATTCCCACTATTACAAATCCTTTTTCTTTCATCGTGTTGGCCCATACTCAACCTACTCAACAAATGGTAACCTCTACATCTCCGCTACCTCCACCATCCCCTATGATCCCTTCTACCACTTCCCCAACTAGAACCTGGCATAGTATCCCACCTTTCTTTGCATTGATGGCAACTCTACCAAAGAAAACATCATCTAAGTCTGCAATGGTTTCATTCCCTTTTTCTCTTCCTTTTGGTGCACCCTTAGCCGATGAGCTGATTAGATCAACAGTAGAATTTTTTGCATAAAATTACATGACTAAGGCAACATAGGTTAGAAGATCCTAGAAAAGGAAAGAAAAGGATGCTCCAAGGCCTGGTAATCCATGTGTACATACCCTCTTCAATGAGGTTCGGGGATCAAAAAAATTTGCATCTATGATGCCCAACATCATCAAACCTCAAGGGGAGATGCAACCTAAGGATTATATAATCCATGTTGTAGGGTTGAATCTACACTCAGCCCGACCACAAAAAAATGTCGAGCTGATTGAGGAGACTCAAAGGGTTGTGACGACCAACTTTTTGAAGCATAGTCATCAACTAAAGAAGAGAGAAGAGGAGCTCAAGAATGTCAAGGAAAGAATGGATATCCTACAAAAGAAGGAAAAGGTCAGGGACGCCAAAATTGCACTCTTGTCTCAACAAGCATAGGTGGAGAAGGCCAAACTCCAAGAGAAACTCACAAAGTTCTAGTCCCAAGATCCCAACTTGGTTATCGACCTGCAACAAAAGAACCAGGAGCTTCAAGAGAGGCTAGCTCAAGTGGATAAGGAAGCACAAGAAAAGAACCAAGAGCTTCAGAACCAACAGGGTCAATTTGAAAAGGAGATTGGAGAGTTGAAGGTCTCTCTGGAAAAGGAATCCGGATCCTGAGGTCAAGCAAAGGAGTTTTTAAGAAGCAGGGACACAAATTTAATAGCTCTACATGAATTCCTTAACGTATCAAACAATAAATTTGATGAGTTGATGGAGGAAATCAGGTCGAAGGAGGTCAAGATAAATCTTTTGAAAGTTTCCTCCCAACCCTCTGTTCCTCAATCAGATTCCCTTTTGGTGACTCAAAAATTATCTGTCTCCTACTGGGAGAACATCAAGTCTTCCTATTTGTCCCTAAAACCAATGCTACAATTAATGGCTGATGTGACAAGTTTAAGCAGGGAGGTGTGCAGGACAATCGATCAAATTTTGCAGTCCATTGCTGAGAGGGTTAGCGAGGAAGAGAAATTGTTGGGCAAGTTGTATAAAGTAACCGTGGAATCAAAAACAGAAGGGATAGAGGACTGAAGGTTAGCTACCAAGAAGGAAAATGAATTCATCTATTAGTATGTGATGATCCTCTGAGCCAATGATTGTTTGGTGTTCCTGTGTCTAACTATGAATAATATGCAGGTGTAATTTTTCACATTTGACTCGGTTGGGTTTGCCTTCTCTATTTCTCTTTGATAATTCGGTGGCCATGAAAGAGAATATTACAACAAGGATTGAGTAGAAATAGTAGGATCTATCTACTTTTCAATCATTCAACCAGCCTCTGACAGTAGTGAATATTGAAGATGTTATTCATCTAGTGGTGCGACTTCTATTCCAGCTTGTGTCTAGGACTAGGACTTGCATGGAGCTGCCTTTCAAATAAATTATCAATCTACATGAGGTGCAAGATAATATATGCAAATTATCAACGCCATCCAAGGCCAACTAGCTGCCCCTGTATACCACCCTTTTAAATCTCCGATGTCTACCCAATGGATAAGGCTTTGGTCTTTCAATCAAGATTTTGGGTTCTCATTCCATAGGAAAAATGCACTTGATAGTCGCCAAAAGTTGTGGATTTAATAATCCATGAAGCTCACTTTGGGTCGGTCTTTATTTGGCTTTACAAAAGCCTTGGCCACACACGCTATATTTCTAACTCTTTGGGCTCCTCCTTTGGTTTCACTTTCATTCGCTTCGCCACGTGTTAGCAGCGCATGCCTTTGAAAATATTCTCCCCATTATTTCATCTTCGAGCCTCATTCATGTGTCACATTGCATAGACCCTTAGATTCCTTTTGGGTGGACCCCACTAACGGAAGCTCAAGCCAAAGCTACACGATATGTTATCCTCATGGGGATTGTATCCCAAGGAAATGAAGAATGAATAAAATCCCCTGCCTTTGCTCCACATGTCACCTTCACAAAATCTTTGGTTGCAAAGGAAGGAAGAATGAAAGGAGTCTCTACTTCTAAGCCACATGTCCTAACCGACTCTTCAAATAGTTAGACATGTATCTTCATTAGGTTTTTTTCCTTCCCAACGGGGACCACAGTCATCATTTGCTGCAAAGCACACTTTGTTCGAGGTAATATAGCAATCTTTCTATTATGATTGTATTTGAATCATCCAAAGGGAGGAAAACATGTGCCTAAGGAATATTTTTGGTTATTGGCTTTCAGGTGATGGAAGGTTATATATATACTACTTTAACTCTCTAAGAAAGGGTTCAGAAATCATAGAAAAAGAGACTGAAAAACTCCAAGCCTTTGTATTGTTTTCTGATTATTGTATTAAGACTTACAAACTATGCCAATTGTTTGGCTCTCTATTTCTTAGTTAATATAAGACATTATACTATGCTATTTGCTATACTAAGTATTTTATCTACACAACTTTTATAATTTCAATATAAATTTGATGTCTGAATGATGTCTCAGACTCTTCTTGTTCAATAAATGTATGTGGAAGCTATACTATATTATTTTATTGACTTCTTAGGATTTTGATCTATAGTTTCTTTTATTTTCGAACATGTAGATTGTTGAATGGACCCTCAAACCTCATATGAAAGGAAGTTTTCCCATGCCTATACACTTAAATATTGGCACATCGCCTTAGAGATTATGCTTTATTTTCTATATCTGCTTCCTTTTCCCATTCTCAACCCTAATTACATGAATATTTGGCTTCTTTAAAATCCAGAGGTTACTCAGTTTAGTGCAATTGGTTCCCCATTAACCGATTTTACCATAAGGTTGTTTTCCTAGTGATTTTAGGCATCAACAGACATCAAAGACAAGATTATTCCAATAGTCACATCATGAAACTCATACTTAGTTGTGTCTAGGGGAGGCTCAATAGTATCTCCACCAACATCAATTGATCCACCAAGAGTATCACTATCAGATGGCTGGGAAAATGAGAAGATTGTGTAATCAAATGGTCAGTCAAAGAGTGTATGGCCATGAGGTTGTACATTGTTGCATCTACAACAATGTTTGGGTGGGATATTGGAGGTGGGGGAGCAATAGGAGGAGGGGTAATATATGGACCTTAGATTTGTCACATTGCCCTAGGTCTATCTTGGGGCATTGCTCTACCTACTCTTTGAAATCGTCTACAGTCAAAATAATTCACATGTTTTCCTAAAATAAACTCTGCATATAATTTGCAAAGAAAATAAAGAGGGACACCAAGATTTTTGTTGGGTGGTTTATCAAACACCATCCACCAATTATCCTAAAATTTTCTTCTTATACCCTCATGTGTGCACCATTTTATTAAAAATTTGGGCTTATGTACATCAATAGATTATTTCTTTTTTAAATTCATAAAATATTGGGCTAATTGGGATTTAGATATTTTTTATTGTGACTTCGTCAAAGGACAAATCATTAGCATATTGTAACATCTTCATTTCTCTCCACTCCTAAAATGAAGTATATTTTCTTGTGAGGGCTTTCATATGACTAATTATTGCCTTTAAGTTTAGTGTCATCAAACACAATTGAGGGTTCTAACAGTATCTTTCAAGAATATTCTTCAATTTAGTGACATTTATATCAATTAAATATTGAATTGAAGGAGGGTTTGGTGGAGGGATTTTAAATCCTTCGACCATTTTTAACCCTATTTATAATTAATAAATTTAAATTAACATAATTTTTAACTAATTTTTAAAATCTATAAACAAAAACCTAGTTTATGCAAATAAATTGTGAGAAAACAAATAACTTACCTGGTTCACAAACTTGACATGAAAATGTTTAAATGTGGTGGAAAATTTGATGGGAAAGGAAACAAATATCTATTTCAAAGTAGATATTGAAATAATAAGAAATGCACTTCTATTTATAACTTTCCAAAACAAATATCCATCTTGGAAATATTTGAGAGCTTCTTTTTTATGTGTAGCTCTCCAAAACAGATATACATTTCGAAAAGCATGTTTTTTAAAATATTTAATATATTACTATATTATATGATTAATATATTAAATGATATCATATATTATATGATATATTATGTATTATGTATTATATATTATTCTATCTAATGTTTTATGTATTATTATATATATATATATATATATATATATCTTATACTATTATAATATATATAAGAGTAATATATGATATATATCATATAATATATAGTAGAATAGAAGAGTGTTCTGCAATGAAGAAAGAGATGCAAGGTATGTAATCCAAAAGATTGAAGCTGGTATTTGTGAATTGATGAATGCTAAGAAACTAGTCTTTGTAGAAGGCGAGATTACCAATCAGGATAATGGTATCCTTGGGTGATGGCATGGGCTAAAGGTACCAAAGGAAATAAAATCGACAAAAAAAAGAGGGAGGATCAGAAGAGGGTGAAGTGGTCAGCTGCTCCATCAGGGAGGCTAAAACTTATTTTGGATGATGCCTCAAAAGGTAATCTGGACTTGGTTGGAATTTGTTGTGTTCTAAGGGATACAAATGGTAAGATGTTATAGGAAATCTTGAGGAATATTGTGTTGAATGCACAAGACAAATGAGAGGGGGGTGAAATAATTATACCTTAACACTTCAAAACCCTTATACACATTCAGATCCACATTCATTCATTAAACCCTTAAATCTATTATGTTGATTTAGCATGAAAAACAACAAAAACTAAAACAACTTAACACTATGCACAAAAGAACACCAAATTTATGTGGAAAACCCAAGAATGGAAAAAACATGGTGAGGATTAGATCCCAATATAATTAATATCAACACCAAATACAATAGGGCTCATTGTTGGAGGGCTCACTTCCCAAAGAAGAAAAGCTCACTACCAGAATAGAAAATAAGATAGAGAAGAAATGTTATATAGAGAAAAGCATCTCAATGTAACAAAGAATCCACCACACTATCACTAACACCTTCACAATTTGATTGATGAATTGTAGCCACATTTTTCTCACTGCATCCAACAAACTAACACATGAAAGCTCACACTGCATTACTCAATTTCACACTCTAACACATTGCCCTTTGCATCATTCACATCTCTCGCATCTATCTTCATATCCCCCAAAAACTCAACTCATACTTATACCGTCCTTAACCGTGAAACCTTCTCCAAGTTTAGCTATGCACATCAAATGTGCAAATTCAAATTAGGTCAGTGCCAAAACATTCCCACAGTAGAAAGGAATGAAAGGGGTGTAGATACATAAAATCGACCTAGGCCCATGAACTCGATTGTCTCCATAATTCTTCTAAACATAATTAAAATATTCAATTATGTCCATTTGTCCAAATTCATCTATTAATTAAATAATTCTTAATTATTTAATTAATTCACATCTTCTATGCCTCCTGACTATTTAAGTAAATAAGTTACATTTATTTTATTTAAATATGTCACTAATTTCTAGCGTCCTCCTTAATTAAATGAATTATTAAATTTATTTAATTAATCCATTATTTCCTCTTGATTATTTAAATAAATAAACTTTATCTATTTATTTAAATGCGTCTCTAATTCTAATGTCTACTCAAAATTAAATAAATCCCCCATAATTTATTTAATTATTGGTGCATTTCCTCCACAATTAAATAATTAAAATTAATTATTTAATTGTCCTATTTACCTTTCCTCCAAATTTAAATAAGATCATTTATTTGAATTTCTTCTTTCTAAGTAAATAATTTTAAATCATTATTTACTGTCACATGGTCCCACCACTTTTGAATTAAATAAATTTTAATTCAAAAGGTCCACATCACCCCTTGTGGGAATCAATTTTAAATTTCTATTTTAATTCCCCACTTTCCTCATAATATGTGCCCAGTCTCCTCTTGTCACATGCAATTCTAGCCTTTGATTTGATTTTCTCAAAATCAAATCTTGGCCATTTATTTTGAATTGTTGACCTAACCCTAATTAGGGGTTGTCACATGCATTTGCAACCCTTGATCTTAGGGCATATTCCATCTTTCAATCTTGTCTCTCCATTCAAATTTGGCATTTCTATAAAATGGCAATTTCAACCTGATTTTGTCACTTCATGATCTCTTGACTTCATAATTTCATGCTTAGGGTTTCTTGTCATTTTGCTAACATTTTCATTTTGCAGTTTTTTCTATTGCATGTAGGCTTTAGTTTTCACTTGCATTATCATAAGAATCCTTCAATATTTGCTAGGTCATAGTCATAGGCATATTTTCTCATCAAAATCTGAGTGCAAACATAATATTGGCAACAAATGGAGAAGGGCTATGGAGGTGAATCATGGAGGTGTTGAGGAGCTTTGGTAACATTGTTCCTTATTTTTCATTATTTCCTTCATTGTTCTTTATAGGTATACTAGGGTTTTTATTTCTCATTTTGATTTATCACTAACCCATAAATTTACCCATAGTTACATTGGTAAACCTAACACTCATTTTTTTCAATTGTCGTGTGAATTTATTTTAGTTTCTTATAGGTATAGGAATGAAACGATGCAATCACAACCTTCTAAGATGCAATCACTTTGTCACAATGTATTAGCTTTCGGGAACGATGTATTTTCTTTGTCGAGCCGCATTTGCTCATGGGAACGATGCATCTGCTATGTTGAGCCGCATCCACCAATCTGAATGACACATTCGCTCTGATGAGCCACATTTAAATCCTGTACGATGCATCTTTCTATGCATCCCAACCTTTTAGCCTC
Organism: Sequoiadendron giganteum; assembly: GCA_007115665.2. Classification (NCBI taxonomy): domain Eukaryota; kingdom Viridiplantae; phylum Streptophyta; class Pinopsida; order Cupressales; family Cupressaceae; genus Sequoiadendron; species Sequoiadendron giganteum. Next base: position 15,252,373 of record CM021102.1, on the reverse strand, counting down.
GGGATTCATTTTCTCTATTGCAATGCATTCGCCTAGTAAAAAAATGTCTTTCAGGTTTTACAGAATTTTTAGATTTTCTCTTTTTTTGTTTACTAGATTAAAGTTTTTGGGTTACTAATATTATATTTCTAGCATGTGGCATGGAGTCTAGCCCTTGTTTTTTGGTATTTTAAATATTTTGACAATCTTAATCAAATAAACAAATCACCAAAACTACAACTTGCATTCACATTTCATGAGGATAAAATGAACATGCATGCACTTTCATGGGTTTAAAATGAACACAATCTTGCATTACAAATCATGAGGCTTAAAAGGAACTTGCATATTCATGACATGAGGTTTAAAATAAACATTTTTTCTCTCAAATTGGCTTAAAATTTTAAAAAGAACACAATGTGGAGGTTTTTCTCTCATATTACAACTTTGATAATTTAAAATGAACAAGTGTCTCAACTTTGTGTAACCCGATTCAATAATAGAAGTATCATCTCCCCTTGCACACTTGTGTGATCCTGGGTGCAAGAGAAACTATTATTGACTCTAGGAATTGGGCCTTCCTTGGTGGTAAAAAGTACTCACCCCAAGGTGACTCAAACCAACAACGAAGCTCTTTAGCTGAGCTACTCTCGACCGGTATACAAATGTGAATACTAATGGAAAAATTAGGATTACGAGTGTGGATGTGTCACACAGAAAAGTGAATTCCCTAAAACCTTGTTGAGCACAACCTCTTGAAGTTGGAATTCCTCCTTATCAAAGCTAATCTTTCCTCGTGTGTGGCCACTCGAATGAGTGCCCTAACCAATTTTGTTTTGTGTAGAAGACAAAAACCCTATCTATTATTTGCTGCAACAACAGTCATTGCAAAGGCATCCAAATTTTTCGTAGTTCTTATTAGAGGTGAAAATATTTCCATTGGATATTTATGGAAGCTTGAAGCTTGGTTGACCCAAGAAGTGAGTGCAATGTAAGGGGGAGCCAGTGTGGCCAAGCTTCTAAATCACCCGCTAAGAATAAGTGTAGTTGGAGTAAAATCCATGTGGAATCTAGAGAATATAGTCCTTGACAACCATAGGGTTGTGCTTTTCTTCTATGTGCTTGTTTTCACAAAATTCAAAGACAATGTGTTTTCCAAGTGTTTTCATAAACAATGAAAAAATAAACACCTTTCTTAGATCTAGAAAAACACTTTTCAAATTGAAATAATCTTTAAAATTTGCCAAAATTGCCAAGAAACCAGACTCTGCAATGCATTTGACATTTTGGACTGCATTCGCAACTTTCTGCAATGTAATCGCTCTGTTAAGCCACACTTTCTATTTGAAACAATGCATTCGCCTATTCTATAATGCATTTGATATCATGTGCATCACAATTGCTCTGTTGAAATGCATTTGTTATCTAAAATGCCACATTTTCTCATATTGTGACACATTTGATCCTCTGAAACACATTTGACATCTAAAATGACGCAATTGTCTGTCAACTAGAAAAACATTATTATTGTAAAAAAATCTAAGACCAAACATTTTCAAACAACTTTCAGACACATTTTCTTTGAAGTTTCTATCCAAAACCAAAACAAGAATTTCTCAAATCCTCCATCCATGCATTTCACTTGTCGTAGGTCTACCATTGAACTTTCTTAATTACATCCTTAGGCTCCACTATCATTTTAGATCCTCATTTTTTTTGCAGACATTAGAATAGGAATCCTACCATACATTGCCAAATCTTTTCCTTCAAAAGTAGTTTTTCATTGGACTTAATAAAAACCATTTCTTTTAGTCCTTTTCCTTTTTTGAGCCATTTCCAACTCATTATTCTAGTGTGGAAACCTCACTTTGTCACTTTATCATTAAGTCCTCCAAACAAGTCCCTTGACACTCCAAAATTAAGACATTGACCCAACTTTGAATGGTTAAGTACACCTTTCCTTAAGTCTACCACTATTGAGTGCATCCTAGAACTCCTTGTATTTTCATCTCCACACCTTTTAGTCTCCCTCATTTTAGTCCTCATTTAGTCTCATTGCATTTGCATTTCCCTTTAGACACCATTGTCATTTTAGCATTCCTTATTTCAAAAATCCAAAAACATAATATCATTTGCATATATAGGTTTGGTCATCCTTCATCCTCCCCCATTTTGAGCAAGACTTATATGGTTGAAACAAGAATACAAAGAAAAATAAGAAAAATGAATTCATTTGGACAAGGCAATAACTTTTATAATCTTCCTAATGACATGAATGCAAATATCGACATGGGGAACTCTTTCATAAATCCATTCACTAACATGAACATTCCATCATCCTCCAACAATCCTTTTGAACCATTTATCTATAGAGATGAAATTAGACAAGTATTTGAGGAAGATATACAAGTTGTTACACAAAATATTGAAGTGGCCTCTTTTGTGGAAGAATTACTCCTACAAGATTCAAATAAATATCTAGCCATGCTCCTTAACCAAGGGGCTAGGTTGCCAAAAGGATTTGATATTAATACCTTAAGAACAAGATCTGTTGATCATACCACTCAAACAAGTCAACCACAATCAACAACATCACATGATGAAAACAATACCTCCATGGGAACCATAACACAAAGTTCCACACATGCCATTAATGGTACCTCCATGGGTGCTACCACCACTCAAACCACAAAAAACACAACCAATGTGGTCAATAAAGTTTCTATTGGAGGAACATCCACAAACACCACTTCACATTGAATTCCATCATAAACCATTGGAGCAACATTTGGAGCTTCAACCAACACAATGGGAACCAATACAAAAAACCTCCTTGGAGCTTCATCTAGTGCCATGGGAATACCATCATTAGGTGCCATATGGAAAAACTCATCAAATCCCTTTGAGAGTAGAAAAAGATGAGTTTTCATTCAAGGACCTCAATCCAATATCCCTAGCTCATCACAAATCAATACCAACACAAATATCCCCCTAAGACAAAATATGAATTTACCAATTTGGACAAGGCAACCAAGTAACACAACACATGACTCCATTTGGCCATCAAAATGCTCAAGGACAACAAGGTTTGTAGATCCAATCTTACACGGTTGTAACACACATTCCCACTTATGCCTCTCAAATCCATACACATCAATATATCCCTAATCAAAACATTCACTACCAACACATTCCAAACCATAAAAAACAATTTTCTCATCACCAACACATCCCAAATCAGAACACGTCATCACAACAAGTGGGGACTCAAGCCATACCTATCACCAACATGTGTGACACCACAAAAACCCCTATTGTAGAGGCACTCACACTTAAACTTGCTGCCCTTCAAACACAAGTGGAAACCTTGCAAATGTCCAACAAGAAGGCTCACACATCATATGACTTATGTCTGTATAATTTTGACACAAACTTGTGCATGCCATGATTCCCACTAGGATATGTGGTGCCAAACTTTCCTAAATACAGAGGCAAAACTAATCCCATCGAATACATCAAATAATTCACAACCAGTTGCATGGACATTGCCTATGAGCATACTTATCTAATGAGAATCTTTTCTAGGAGTCTCACAGGCCATGCACTTGAATGGTTCACATAGTTGCCTAAAGGAATAAAATCATGAGATGAATTGGCCAACAAGTTTGTCAAAAATTATTCCTATAACATTGACACCGACATCGTCATCGCCTCATTATGTAGACGTACTCAAGAGGACATAGGCAAGACATTTATTCCATTTTTCCAAAGATGGAGAAATTTAGCAAGTCGATGTCCTATGGAAATACCAGAAAAATAAAAAGTCACCATGTTTGTGCAAAATCTCCTTGGACCACTGAGATATGGTCTACAAGTCCATTTTTGCACCACTTTTACTGACCTTGTCGAAAAGGGAGTTCAACTTGAAAAATCCCTAATTTCCAAAGGCGAACTCAAATATGGCAGCAAAAACACCACCACCAAAAAAAACACAAACCCAGGTGCTCCCACCGACAAAAGAAAATACTAGGTAAAAAATAAACATATCACTAATGATGGACTTTTTATGCAAAAATAGTAAATGCAACGGGTCCTAAAATTATCCTTAAAGGATTTCACTCCCAAAATTCACTACTGACCACACCAACACCCACCTCCAATGCCATCCAAAAAAATCTCATCCAATCAAACCAAAGACAACCCTTCCAACCAAGACAATTCCTTCAAAAATGCAAATACACACCCTTGGGTGAACCAATCAAAGTTGTCCTAAAGAAGCTTATCCAAAATGGTATCATCACATTGTAGGACCCTAAACCATATGACCCCAACCAGTTTACACCATCATGGTGGGATGACAACACATTTTGTAATTACCACCACATAAAAGGACATAAAACATCCCCCTGACAACAATTAAGAAACCTCATACAGGATATTATTGAAAATCATGCCATTGAACTTGGTGTTCAACTATTTGCTTCTAATTCAGACCATACAATTCATAAAAAACCCATTGCAAGATCATGGTTCAAGTAATCCCTTGACATCTAGTACAAAGAGTAATGACAATCAAGCCAATTAAACTCGTGCAACCTTTAATTATTCTAGTGGGCCTATCATTAATCACCTCTGAGCTTCTAACAAAGGAGAATATGTCAATACCATCACTATCAAGAAAACTCTAGAGTGCAATGCCACTACCCATAAAGGCAAGGTCACAATACCAAGTCCTTCTGCTAGATGACCCAAGATCACAATACCAGGTCCCTCTTCCAAACTATTATAGCCCAATGGAGAATTCAATCTCATTAAATAATTGAATAAAACATCCGCCCAAATCTCCATCCTTGAGCTGCTTTGTATTTCGCCCGCACACAAGGCCATATTGGATAAATTCTTGCAAGATTCTTTTGTAGCAACTGACATTGATGTCAACCATTTCGAAACCATGGTTGGATACTTGACTTCTCCCCATCATATCACCTTTTCAAACCTTGATTATGTCTCACCAAAGCCATTTTACAATTATGCATTGCATATCGAGGTCTTCATCCATAAACATAAGGTTAGACGAATCTTAGTAGATGGTGGAGCAGGATTGAATATCTACTCTCTAAAATTGGTGAAAGATCTTGGCTTCTCTTATGCTTGTATGGATGCTACAAAGAGAATTGTAATAAAGGTGTATGATGGTGAGGAACGAGATTCTAAGGGTATTATCACACTTCCAATTCGTGTGGGGCCGGTCATCATAGATACAACATGTCAAGTCTTGGATCGTGAACTACCTTACAATGTATTTCTTGGTCAACCTTGGATCCACACCTTAAGTTCCATACCCTCCACTTACCATCAATGTTTGAAGTTCCCTTTTGAAGGCATTGAAATCACCATACCAGGAGATCCTAACCCTTTCCAATACTATATCAATTTGAGAGCTACTTCTAATCACCAAGTGCCCATCAACCGTGAGGCTTCAAAATCCACACCATCCAAATACATTGATCCATCCATACTCACCAAGCCATCCACATCCACTTCTATGACTTCCACCACATCAACCCCCACCATCATAACACGTGTTGACCCTAATATCCAAATCCAATATTTTCGTTATGGAGAATACAAACTAAACACAACCTATTGTATTACCACAATGCCCAAGCCACCCAACATTTATGGTCGGTCTTGTTTCACAGTGGAGCCCAAGAATACCTTCAAGGTCCCTCCAATGACGATCTTCACACTATGGAGTGACATGAATGATGAAGACATTTTAGATCTATTTGCATGGATCTACAAGGACTCAGAAGAATTACCCCCACTAGCAATACACATATATGGAAAAGGATATGACAAATACAAAGCACATCGTTTTTATGGAACTAGTGACCTTGGAAAAACAACACCAGAAGGAGAGAGCCTATCATACCTTCTAATAGACCAAAGTATCTAGGTTTAGGGTTCGAGCAACTTGGAACTGATGATCAACGTACCAATATATTTTTGAGTGAGGATGTAATGACCCCCGAAAGTGTTGAGACAAGCGAAGATTCCACTACCGAAACCAATTCGCATGAATAGGAATGGGGTTTTGATAAAAACGTCAATGATTATGACATTGATGAACTAATCTAGAACCTGATGAACCCTCTTTTGAGGAAAGATTCAGATGCAAATATAACATCGATCCTCTGGACACCCATTCTAAACAAAAGGAATGGGTAAGCATTTTTTGTAAACCAAATGATAATAAAACTAAACCATCACCAACAATGTTTGACTTGTTCCACCCTATTCCTGAACCCCTCCATGAGTCTACCAAGCCTGAGTCTACTACCCATGCTTTTGAATGGCCACCTGCACATATTGATCATGATTCTGATCCATTTTTCCCTTAATATGATTAGGAATATAACTTATTTGAACCTGGAGATGGCCCTTGGATTGAATCCGACTAGGAAATTGAGGATGAAAATTCTATCTTCACAATTTCAGCCTCTGTCTCCATGATTCCACATCTTCCCCACCCTTTATTAACACTGACAATGGCATTTCCCTTGTCTACCCATAGCTTATTGATTGGGATCAACAAGGCCCACCCACTATGGACATATTTTAGAATGATGAAGCTATTGCATAATTCATGGGACTTCGTGAAGGCATACCAAGTGGTGATCACAAAGTAGGTTTTTCTATAGGTCTAGATTGTGCAGCATACTTCGGGGTGACTATGCAATCGTCCAGTTGCAAAATATTAAAAAATAAAACAAAAAAATATGTGTCTTTAGGCAAAAACCATAAGGCGCCTTCTGATAATACAAAAGTAAAAATAAAGGATGTATCCAAGGGTGAAAACCTTTTTGAGGCACCCAAGGATGGAGGATTGGACTGTCTTCCTATGACATAGGAAAAATAAGCAATTCTCATTGAAGACACTATAGAAGTTAACATAGCCACACCAGAGGATCCCAAGATGGTTCTCTTTGCCGCATCATTGACAAAAGAAGAAAATCCTGAATTCCAACAATTCTTCTTAGAATGAAAGGTTAACTTTGCATGGTCTTATGTTGATATGCCAAGCCTAGATCCAGAATTAGTGTTGCACCATTTTCCTTTACTTCCAAATGCCAAGCCAGTCAAACAAAAGTTAAGAAAAATGCACCCACAAATCACATTTCTTGTAAAAGATGAACTTAAGAAGTTAATAGATGTGGGGTTTATAAGATCAGTCAACTATGTTGAATAGATTTCCATCCTTGTACCCATCACTAAGCCAAATGGGAAAATCTGCATTTGCATATATTTTCAAGATTTAAACAAGGCATTTCCAAAAGATGACTTTCCATTGCCAAACATAGACATCATTGCTGATTTCATAGTAGGGTACAAGATGTTGTCCCTTATGGATGGTTTCTCGGGCTATAATCAAATTTGCATCACCCCGAATGATCAACACAAAATAGCGTTCACTTGTCCTTGGGGAACATACTATTGGAACACCATGCCTTTTGGCCTAAAGAATGCAGGCACCACATACCAGGGAGCCATGAAAATGATATTTCATGATCTCATGCACACACGAATGGAAGACTATGTGGATAAATTTTTGGAAAAATATTTGACATGCAAGGACCACCTTAGAGTACTCAAAAAAATATTCAAGAGGCTAGAAGAATACAAGGTCTGTTTGAATTTTGAGGAATGTGTTTTTTTAGTTACTTCAAGAAAAAAATTGGGCTACATCGTTTCTCGACAAGGCATTGAATTTGATCCCGTAAAAGTGAAATAAATATTAGACATGCCTCCACCAAAAGGAATCAATGGGCTAAGGACATTGTAGTGCAGATTACAGTCTATCTGATGCTTCATCGCACAACTAGCAGAAAAATTCCAACTGTTTCAATACTTGTTGCATAAGAACATCCCTTTTATGTGGACTGACAAGTGTCAAATGACCTTTCAACAGATCAAGGAAATCTATTATCACCACCTATCCCGATGCTTCCAATTGAGGGAAAACCTTTGATCCTCTATGTCTCTACAATCACTTCAGCATTGGGGGCATTGCTTGCACAAAATGACTCTGAGAAAAAAGAACGAGCCATATACTACATCAGTCACACATTGGTTGGATATGAACTCAACTACACATCCATTGAATGGGCATGTCTTGCACTTATCTTAATAGCACATAAGTTAAGACATTACATGATAAATCACAAGATACAATTGGTAGCAAATATTGATCCATTGAAGTATCCCCTAAGTCAGGTAGCATTAATAGGTCTTCTAGCAAAATAGGTTATGATATTGAGTGAATATGACATACAATATATTGAATGCAAAGAAATCAGAGGAAATGTAATATCCGATCAACTCACAGATGCACCTGCACAAGGAACTCATCCATTGATAGCTTATTTCTCTAATGATTCTATAGGAGTTGAGAAAATACAACACCACAAACCCCAAAGATCACCTGCATGCAAATAACCTGTCACAAAAGAAGAGATGGAGACAAACAAGCAAGGGTTCTCTGAAAACTGAAAATGTATATATCAAAGAGAATGAGAGAATGAATTGATATGAAATACAATGGGATCAATCCTTATAAAAAGGAGATCTTGCAAACCCTAATAAAACCCTAATAGGAAAAACCCTAATAGAAGCCCTAATAGGATAACATTTAATAATTAATATAATTATTAAATGTCACTTTATGCAAACTAACATGAAATCTTAAGAGGGGAATAAAGGTAACTTAATCAACATAATTAAGTTAAGACCTTTACTCTAACATATTCCATCTTTGAAGTGAAACCTACATCACCTTGGAAGTTGTATTTTGATGGATCTCGTACTGGTCATGGCTTAAGAGCGAGTATACTGTTCATCACACCACAAGGGAAATCCATTCCTAAGGAATTTTGAATTACATTCCCTTGTACCAATAACATTCTAAAATATGAGGCACTTGTCACAAGACTTCGACTGGCTATAAAATGGAACATCAAGACACTTTTGGGTTTTGGCGATTCTCAGTTGATCATTAACTAGGTTAATGATGAGTATGAGACCAAGGATGAAAATTTGTTGCCTTACAAATGTATGGTTGATAGCTTTATGACATATTTCAACATGGTCGCTTTTGAATAGATTCCTCAAACACAAAATAAGGCAATGAACGCAATGGCAATGATAGGATCTCTCTTGGACATTCCCAACAATATGTTGCAATTCAAGTTCTTGGTAGAGCAACTGTTGGTTCCTGCATATGATATTCCGGAGTCCGAAATGGTCTGCAAGCTTGTTGGTCCTAGTTCACCATGGTATCTGAACATATATGACAACCTCAAATCCTAGACCCTCCCACCAAACCTATCCAACAACCAACGAAAATCCTTCATCTATAAAGTCATATGTTATACCATCATCAATGACACCTTATACCACTGCAACTTTGACAACACCCTTCTTCGTTTTCTTGACACTGATGAAGACCGAAAAACCTTATGTGAGGTACATGAGGGTATATGTGAATCTCATTTGAGTGGCCTAACCTTAGCCAGGAAAGTTACGAGACTTGGGTATTACTAGCTGAAAATGGAAAAATATGCTCTTCAATTTGTCAAAACATACTGGAAATGTCAAGTGCACAACGATCTAATCCATGCACCTATGTAGGAGCTTAGACCAATCACTTCTCCTTGGCCCTTCACACAATGGGAACTCGACCTCATAGGAAAAATCCATCCCCATTCCTCCAATGGCCATAAATTCATTATCATCGCCACTAAGTATTTCACTAAGTGGATTGAAGTCAGCCCCCTCACCTACATCACCAGTAAGTAGATTTCAAAATTCATTCTTAACTACATCATCTATCGGTATGATGTCCCACAATCCATCATCACAGACAGCAGTCGTTTGTTCAAAAACTAGAACGTCTGTGAGCTTTGTGAACGCTTCCATATCCAACACCATTTCTCCATGTCCTATTATCCACAAGGAAATGGTCAAGTTGAGGCATCCAATAAAAAAATTATTCAAATTCTTAAGAAGACCATCAATGATTTTGGTCGTGATTGGCATCTACAATTCAATCCTAAGTTGTGGGCCTACCGCACCAGCATCCGCACACCCACTGGCACCACTCCATTTTCCTTGATTTATGGATCTAAAGCTATATTACCCATCGAGGTTGAAATCCCTTCTCTTTGAGTCTCCTTGAAGGGATTGATTGACGATGAAGAGTATAGACAATCTTGCCTACATGAGCTAGAAATTTTGCAAGAACAAAGATAAAATGTTGATCGAGAGAAACCTGGCAAGTTTGAGCCCAACTAGTTGGTTCCTTACATCATTACTATTGCATTCAGTATTGGTGCTTATTAGTTAGCCACACCAAATAGTGAACAATTGACAAAGCCTATAAAAAATTTGCATCTATGCAAATTCTATACATAGCATCAGAGAGCCTAGCTGAAAACCTTAAAAATACAAAAAAAATGAAAAATACAAAAAATCGTCACCCTGATGAAAACCTAGAAAATAGGCATCTTGGTGATACCAAAAAAAAATCCAAAAAATGACAAAAATAGTCAAGAGAAATAGTTCATGCAATAGTGAAAACTTGGAAAACAAGTGCTATGGATAGGTACCATGGTGAAAACCTGGAAAACAAGCGCCATGCGTAGTCAGTCCTTTCTTCACCATATACTATCATTCCAATCTACCTTCATCCAAAATAAATACCCAATCTTCTAACACATTCACAAGATTCTTGAATAGCTCCTATCATTTTCATCCATGGCTAGCATTGGTTGACATCAAGTCTTGCATATCCCCTTCCTTTCATCCCATATATGCCCCTTTCCATTTCATCCTTTCTCAAATAGCCCTCGACCTAGCTAGGGGGCAAGACCTTTATCACTTGAATATAGTGGGTATCACACATGGTCGTAAAAAATCATAAAAATTCTTGAAAAAATCATAAAATGTCCTAAAAATTCATAAAAATCATAAAATGTCTTGAAGAAAACACAAAAAACATTCAGAAAACATCAAAATCTCAAAAATAGATTCAAATTATGATGCATTTGTTGTATTAGTCCATTTCATTGTCGAACTATGTTGTCTTTGCACATTTGCTATGTAGGGAAGGCACATCTTAAATGGGCCCTCGAGACATTAGGTCTATCCCTATCGGTTTGTCGAAATAAAATTATGACTCAATCTTCTATCCTTGGTCATGGCAAACTATGAGGTATCTGAGTGTATGACATGTTGGCCTTGTTGTTGCACCCAAAGATCGACCTATCAATGTCCGATACATGTGGCAGTTAAGATCCACGGGAGGCGGTTAAACCATGTCACGAACCCGAAGGGAGATGCTGGCAATTAGTCCAATAATCCACCCCTCAGCATCACCTGATGGATTTGAACCCATGACCGGCTCTGATACCAATTTTTGGCCTTGTCGTTGCACCAAAAGATCAACCTATCAATTCCCGATACAAGTGTCAGTTAAGATCCACAGGAGGCAATTAAACCATGTCACAAACCTGAAGGGAGATGCTAGCGGTTATTCCAACATGAAATAGGAAAGGCCATTTTTTGATGAGCTCTAAGGCTGCACTAGGTTAGTCTATTAGGGTTCATGGCACCACACTTTCACACACATCAAATATCTTCAAGTCAAGCAAACTTTTCATCAATCCAAAATCAGGCAACCTTGCAGCAAACTTACATAATCATTTCAATCGACATTTTAATCAAAGTGATACATCAATGTCAGCATATGGTCAATTTTTCCATCTATTCAAACTCTGTTAAAATAAGTCAACTTTCCAAACTCTTGGTTATTCCTCAGATGTGTCCTTTTGAAGAACAACTTCCATCATTCCTTTTGTGCTTTGGGATGTGTCCTTCCCAAGCATCAATATCGTCATCTGGAATTTTGAGGGATTCTCTGGACATTCAAGAATAGTTCCTCTTGACATCGGCATCATCCAGGATGTGTCCATCCTGAATCTAGCATCACTTGTCATTCGGCAACCTAGACCTCGTCAAACATGGCATCCTAACATAAAAACACTTGAAATTTGAACATTGGAAAAACTGCTTGGAAAACACTTGGAAAAGATTATCTGTCTTTTTATTTTCATCATGCTACTAGTTCCTTATGTCAAAGGAGCCACAATGTATCATGATGATTTTCTTTGTCTTTTCTGATCATCCAATTGCTAGTTCCTTGAGGATGTGCTGATATCAGAATTTAGAGGAGCAATGACATAGTATGATGATCACCTTGTCTTTTATGGCTATCATGTGGCTAGTTCCTCGAGGATGTCCTGACATCAGGATTTAGAGGAGCAACAACAGTTCATGACTAGTCTTATCTATTTGCGGTTGGTTATGAAAAAATGACTAGGGGCAATTGAGTTCCTCGTATGAGTCATGGTCATCCTTGTCTAGATTACTCATCCTATGTGATGGCTTGACCTTGCACACTATTGATCTATGTCATGTCATAGTGCTTATAGGCCATTACGACAATCCGCCCAATGATGATTAGTAACACCTATTAGTACTTTGACAAATATTGAACGTTTCCTTCTGCATACTAACATCCTTGTCTTTCGCGCTAACATTTCTTCTATTCCTTCATCCTCTAGTCTTCTCATCCATTTCAAGAGCACACTCGTGTTCTTTGAACCCACCTATCCTCTTGAGGGGGCATACCACTACCTCCTCATCATTCTTCCTCTCCTCACTTTCACACTAGGGCATATTTTTGACTTATTTTCTTTGTCACAATGCGATAAACCGCATTGTGACAAAGAGGGGAAAAATGTAGACACATAAAATTCACCTAGGCCAACAAACTCGATTGTCTCCATCATTCTTCTAAACATAATTAAAATATTCAATTATGTCCCTTTGTCCAAATTCATCTATTAATTAAATAATTCTTAATTATTTAATTAATTCACATCTTCTAACCCTCCTAACTATTTAAGTAAATAAATTATATTTATTTTATTTTATTACGCCACTAATTTCTAATGTCCTCCTTAATTAAATGAATTATTAAATTTATTTAATTGATCCACTATTTCCTCCTGATTATTTAAATAAATAAACTTTATCAATTTCTTTAAATACGTGTCTAATTCTAATGTCTACTCATAATTAAATAAATCCCCCATAATTTATTTAATTATTGGTCCATTTCCTCCACAATTAAATAATTAAAATTAATTATTTAATTGTCCTATTTACCTTTCCTCCAAATTTAAATAAGATCATTTATTTGAATTTCTTCTTTCTAAGTAAATAATTTTAAATCATTATTTACTATCACATGGTCCCACCACTTTTGAATTAAATAAATTTTTAATTCAAAAGGTCCACATCACCCCTTGTGGGAATTAATTTTAAATTTCTATTTTAATTCCCCACTTTCCTCATAATTTGTGCCCAATCTCCTCTTGTCACATGCAATTCTAGCCTTTGATTTGATTTTCTCAAAATCAAATCTTGGCCATTATTTTAAATTGTTTCCCTAACCCTAATTAGGGGTTGTCTCATGCATTTGAAACCCTTGATCCTAGGGCATCTTCCATCTTTCAATCTTGTGTCTCCATTCAAATTTGGAATTTCTATAAAATTACAATTTCAACCTCATTTTGTCACTTCATGATCTCTTTACTTCATAATTTCATGCTTAGGGTTTCTTGTCATTTTACTAACATTATCATTTTGTAGGTTTTTCTATTGCATGTAGGCTTTAGTTTTCACTTGCATTATGTAGACATGGAAAATGTACATTTTCTATCTAGCACACTTGATCTTGATTACTAACAACATTTCTTCCTGAATCATACTTTCAACCTTTCATCGTATTCTGTCTCTTTATTTAATGGATCATTATTCATCTAACTAAGTCTTCTTCCTCCAGTGATTAAATTAATCGATTTAATTTAATTAACCTTACATTTTTTTTTAATTAAATGAATCATTTTATTTGATTAAAATCCCTAAAGTCCTCTTATTAAATTAAATAAATTAAACCTTATTTAATTTAATCTAACATATCCCTTCTTGGTTAAATAAATCAAATTATTTATTTAATAAATCATTTCCTCTCAATTCTGACTTAAATTAATTCATCTATTTGAGTCAAAATTGTCATATCATCTAATTTTTTATTAAATTAATCAAAACCTTGATTAAGTTAATCCCTCTCACTAAAATCCTCTAGAGAATGCAACTTGCACAATAAATGAATTACTTTTATTTATTTAATTCTCTATTTTCTCTCACATGGCATCAAAAGGGAATATTCCCTCATTTGAATTCAAAAAGACCAAGTGGACTTGGTCCTTCCAACAAGGCATTTAAAGCCTCTTACATGTCCTTGGATTTGAGCCAAATGACATTAACTTCATTTCCCTTCCCTCTTCAACAAGTCATTTCACAAATTCAAATTCAAACTAAATGCATTTATTGGCACTTTGGCCAAAATGTGCACAACCATCAACCATTCACATCATGACATGTGGCATCCAACAATTGGATTGAAGGTTAGTCCCACATTGCTCAAATCTCTATCATTCTTCTAAATTGAAATTTATAAAGTGGAGGCTTCTCTCCTCATTTCTCATCCACAACTACATGCAAAGTTACTCTCTTCACATTGCAAGCTAATTTTGTCCATAACCACTCAAACATTCATCATTTTCAAGATTTGTAACAAGGTTATGCTCAAATCTCTTTGCGAGATTTGAACATTTCTCAATCACTCATAATTTCAACTTAGGAGTTGGGAAAGGGCCAATTTCAACATTCAATTGGCACCAATTCCCCCATGAGATCACTATTCTATTTGCTTAATTAGGATTAACACTCATTTATTTAAGTTTTGTTCTTCATTTCTTCCTAGTTTAAGTTGAACAGATGGATTTTATGGGGAATCTCTCATGCTTGTTTGCATATTGAGCTAACAATTTGACATGTTTGTTGTTCTTGTGCATTTACAAGTTTAGGGGTTCACATTTTGGAGCTAGAAGGAGGGCTAACTCAAAATTTTAATCACGTTTTTTAAAATTTCTGCATTTTTTAACCTTTTTTTTTTGCAAATCATAGGGAAACAGTTTCGTGGCATTATATTGCGCCGCTATCATAGGTTCGGTGCAATACTGCACCACTTTCAGAGGTGCGGTGCTATACCGAACCACACAAACTTCTAAATTGCACTGCTTCTCCTTTTCCCACCTGTCAATTTCAAAATTTCTAACCACGCCACTTTTATCTCTGTGGCACTATACCGCACCGCTCTCAGAACTACAATGCCATATTGTACTGCATTTTTCCAAATCGCATCGCTTCTGCTTTCCTTCCAGTAAAATTTAAAATTTCAAACATAACCACTTCACAAACAGCACCGCTTAACCATATTACACCATATTCGATCTATGTTCCTACAAAGCGCCGCTCACAGTCAAATGCGCGGTGCTATATAGTGCCATTTTTTGTCCAAACTGCGTCGATTTTACAAACTACACTGCGGAAAACAGTCAGGTATGAAATTTGGCATGTGCTTTTTAAATTTTGGATTTTCTAATTCTTGACCTTGTCTACTATCTTTTTTCTCTTTGTTTTTCTATCATTTTGTAGGTTGGAGCAAAGAACAAGAAAAGGAAGAAGTTCATCATGACATCATGCTCATCATACACCAAAGTGTTTAAACACTAAAGTGTTGATCAACACTTCTTGAAGGATGTTAAATTCTTCTTTTTGAGAGAAATTTTTTAATGTCATTGGCCTTAGAAACACTAGATTTATTTTGGGTTTAAAAAGAACAATCGAATTTCCTTTTTCAAACAAAGTAGGAAATTCATTATGGCACCATGTTCATTATGCACAGAGTGTTTTTAAACACTAAAGTGTTCTTCAACACTCTTTAAGGATTTTAGATTCTTGTTTAAGAGAAATTTGTTAATGTCATTTGCCTTAGAAACACTAAACTTCTTTTGGGTTTAAAAAGAATAATCAAATTTATTTTCAATAGTTGCAAAAAGGCTAAAAGGAACCTTAGGAACAACATACTAGATTTTGTTTAAAGGTTAACGATTGAACAAGGAAATCTCACATTTCCTTTGGTGCTTAAAAATAATTCATTATTGCTTTGAGGGATTTAAAATAAGCATGTGTTTTTTGTGCCTTGTAATCTTTTTTGCAAAGTAGTGTCATTTGAAAAAGGTGTATGCACTTCTCTCGCGCTTCACAGCGATCTTGAGAATCAAAAGTATTTTTTTGGTGACACTAAGTTGCATAAAATATTGCCTCCACATTTCAATTTGGGTACCTAACAATTGAACAAAACATGCGAGTGTGAGCACAGCATATTACGAAGGTTCTCCCTTTGTTTTTCAACAAAGGTTGATTGAACAATGAGATATGCTAGCTTGCTATTGTTTATCTTAGAAGGCCTGCCTTGTGGGAAAAATTAATCACCCAAGGGAATTACCCAACTAGGAACACGCTAAAGCCAAGCAACTTCCAACCAGTATATAAGTGAGGATTCTTGAGGAAAGTTCAAGAATCACGAGGATTATTCTGACGAGAAGGGGAGCAATGGTCTCTCGATGTACTGGATAGTCCCCCATGAATGGAATGCCCAAATTAAAACCCTTTGTTTAGAAAAGGTCAAATCGTTATCTAGTTTTTTGGTGCAAAAGGTCATGTACTTTGAAGCTGCCCCACGTTATACATGCGGTTTTTTTGTAGAGATGGAAAGTATGCCATGGGAGATTCATGGGTACTAATGCTTGGTTGACTTGAGAAGTGTGTGTCATGGAGGGGAGCCAGTGTGGTCAAGAATTTATCCATTTGCATAAAATATGCACAACTAGATTCGTCCAAGTGGGAATCCAACAAAATATTGTCTCATCATCCTAGGGTTGTCTCATCATCCTTTTGATAGAAGTCTCACCATGGTATCATTCCCAAAGGGATTCAAAATCCCCAAATTTGACAAGTATAATGGAACAGGTAACATTGAAAACCACATCAGGGAATTTCAGGTGCATTGCATGGAGGTCGCATACGATGACATGTATCTAATGCAACTATTCCCCCGAAGTCTGACTAGTCCAGCCATGGAATGGTTTTCTTGCCTACCCACGGGCATTAAAACATTCGAGGAAATTGTGTAAGCTTTCCTTAAGAATTATGCTTTCAACATGGGTGCGGATTTTAGTTTGGAAGAACTATCAACACTCAAACAAAGAAAAGGAGAGCTATTCGCATCCTTCTTGCAAAGATGGTGATCCAGGGCCAATCAGAGCAAGTGGACCATGCCAAACATAAAATTTTCACCATCATATCCAATCTAGATAAAAACTTAGCATTCTACTTGAAAATGCAATGCATCACATCATATGATCAACTAATCCCAAAGGCACTCAACATCGAAAGAGCCCTTACTACATGATGAGGCGCCTCAACATTCACTCCACCACAGGATAATCATTCGTCCAACAACTATAATGATAAACCATGAACATGGTTGAGGAACAAAAATATCACAAACAATGGTGTGGTCAATGCTAAAGTGGTCATCAGTGCCCCTAAGAAGAACATCCAAACCCATCATCAACAGAAAAATCATAATTGCAACAATGTGCAGACTAATGTAGTAGCGTAGCAACAACCACTTCCAACCAATCAAATTAATAACTTGGGTAATCAAGGAGGACCACCTCCCCAAGGAAAATACCTCTTCAAGTAGAAGTTCATGGCTCTTGGAGAATCTATCGAGTCCATAATGAAGAAGGTGGTTAAGGAAAACCTGATCAAAGTCTCCAACTCCGAGCAATACGCAGAACCCATGACCAAACCGCCATGGTATAATGAGAACCTCCTTTGTGACTTTCACAAGGTCAAAGGAGATACCACCGCCAATTGCATGAGGTTAAAGAACATCATCCAAAACCTCATCGAGGATAGGATTATCAATATCGAGCAGCCAGCCAAAAACCAAGATCTGAAAAATATACACAAATCCGATGCCAAACCACAATCAAGGAAATAATCAAGGGAACAATAAAGGCAAACAAAAGTATGCTAGTTCTAATCTAGTGTATGAGGAGATAGTTGGATGTACCGATGAAATGGTCATAGTCATTAATGTCAAAGGAGCCAACTATGATTGTGGAGTCACCATAGGTGGTAGAAAGGTCACCATTGCAGGGGCATCAGCTAAGACCCCCCTTTCTAATACAAAATCCATCCCCTATGACTATAATGTCATTGACCAGCTGAAGAGAACCCCTGCCCAAATCTTCATCATGGAATTATTGAAAATTTTCGTCACCCATAGGAAGATCCTTGATGAAGCATTAGCTTCATCCACCATCTCCGCCACCCTTGACACAATGCAATTTTAGGCTATGGTTGGTAACATTGTTACCCCAAATCTCCTTACATTCTCTGACCAAGATTTCCCCCTGCAACCATCTCATAACTGCACACTTCACCTTCAAGTGCTAGTGCATAAAAAGAAAGTTAAAAGAGACCTGGTGGATGGAGGTGCAGGCCTTAACATTTTTTATCTAAAACTTATAAAGAAATTGGGATTCACCGAGGATTCCATTAATAAGAAAAAAAGCATCACAATAAGTGCATATGGTGATCAAGAAAGAGTGTCTCAGGGCACTATCAAAATCCCCATCCAAGTGGGACCGAAAACTATGGAGACCACCAGTCAGATCCTCGACCTCAACCTACCATATAACATCCTCCTTGGATTTCCATGGATCCACAAAATGAAGGCGGTTGCCTCAACATATCACCAATGTATCAATTTCTCACATCAAAATGACAAGGTCACTATATATGGGGATCCCGAACCTTTCACCTACTGCAAAAACTTGGAAGCCAAGTTTTATAAAATCCCCCAAGTACCAAAAAATGATGAAGGTCCATCCACTTCATTCATCAACCCAGCCAACCTCACTTCCTCCTTTGTGACAAGGACACCCGCCATCCCTGACATATCCAACATCAAGAACATAATCCAGGACAATGGATGTGGTGACTACATAATGAAAAGGAATGCATTTGTTGTAGGAGAGTTAGCACAATCTCCTAGGTCACATGGACAACCTTGATCAACTGAAACACCCATCCACACCCTTAGAATAGATCCTTCTGGATTCCACCATTAAGGAGATCTAAGTCAGGAAAGTGTTGACGAGGAAGATATTGCAAGCTCAATATACCGTGATACAAAACTCACACCCACCTTACCGATGGAGGAAACCAATAAAGGGCTACAAATGATGCTTGGTATGGGCTACAATAGAAACGAAAGCCTTGGAAGGAATAGTGATGGATGTCTAGAGCCCATCATTACAAAAGCTTCTGGATGTTGGCTTCATACGCCCGATTGACTATCTAGAATGGGTATCTAATCTTGTATGAGTCTCATAACCGAATGGGGGCATCCGCATTTGTACAGACTTCAAAGACCTTAACAAAGCATGTCCTAAGGATGATTTTCCACTACCCAACATTGACATGATAGTGGACATGATGGTCGCACATGAGATGTTGTCCCTAATGGATGGCTTCTCAGGGTACAATCAGATAATGATTGCAAAAGAAGACCAGCATAAGATAGCCTTTGCATGTCCTTGGGGCTCCTACTGCTGGAATGTCATGCCATTTGGGTTAAAGAATGTAGGAGCTACATACCAAAGAGCCATGACACCGATCTTCCATGACATCATTCACAAAAATATCGAAGACTATGTGGATGAAATATTGGCTAAATCAAAGAAGAGACAGGATCACATAGTGACTCTAAGTGCAATTTTTGATAGGCTGGAAAAATACAAGGTCAGACTCAACCCAAAAAAATGTGTCTTTGGGGTACAATCAAGAAATTTGTTGGGGTACATAGTTTCAATGAGAGGGATAGAAGTGGATCCTACAAAGGTAAAAGAAATCCTTGATATGGGAGCGCCAAGAACACTAAAGTAACTCAGAGGATTACAAGGTAGACTCTAGTACATCTGAAGATTCATAGCACAACTGGAAGATAAATAGATTGCCTATTCACATCTACTCCACAAGGGAGTAGCATTCAGATGGGATGAAAAGTGCGAACAAGCATTCAACAAAATCAAATAATACCTACTTATGCCACCGATCGTAGGAAAACTATTGATTCTATACATCTCAGCAACAACATCCACCCTTGGTGTCCTTTTAGCCCAACATGATGAAAAGGGAACCGAGCGAACCATTTACAATATCAGTAGAACAATTAGGAGGCACAAGATCAACTACATAGCAATAGAAAAAGTGTGCCTGGCAGTGGTGTTTACAGCCCAAAAATTCAGGCACTACATGCTAGCTCATCAAATTAAGCTAATTGAAAATATAGACCCCCTGAATTATCTATTTTCAAAAGAAATGCTTACATGAAGAATGGATAAATGGGTTATGATACTATCTGAGCATGATATTGAGTATGTGGAACAAAAGGCAATAAAAGGAAAATTTATTGTGGATCAGCTGGCAGAGTCTCCAATATATGCAGACAACCCACTCATATTAGAGTTTTCAGATGAGTCCCTTTTCAATCTTGGTGTAGCAAACTACTGGAAACTATACTTTGATGGCTCCCACACGCAACATGGATTAGGAGCCGGTGTGTTCTTCATCACCCCACAAGGGGATTGCATACTAATGTCTTACAAACTGGCATTCCCCTATACGAACAACATTGCAGAGTACAAGTATTTAACCATAGGTCTCAAAATTGCGGCATAGTGGCAAATCATGGCATTAAAGGTCTATGGAGATTCATAGCTTATCATTAACCAAGTCAACAGTGAATACCAAACTAAAGATGATAAGCTCGCGCCATACAAGAAGGTGGTAGAGAGCCTCAAGGAATCATTTATCGATATCACCTTTGAGAAAATACTGAGGGCAAAAAGCAAAGTAGTTGATGCAATGGTGATGATCGGATCCTTGCTAGATATCCCTCGCAATGTCTCGAAACACTAATTCCTCGTAGAACAACTTCTCATACCCACTTTCGAGGTACCACAATCAGAATATGTGTGCAAACTTGTTGGTCCCAGTGATCTTTGGTACCATGACATTTACACCTACCTGAGATAACGAATCCTCCTAGCTGACATTACCTCAAACCTCAACCGAACCTTTGTCAAAAGGTCCTTACGATTTGTCATCCTAGGATAGACCCTCTTCCGTAGAAGCATCGATGGAACCCTATTACATTGCTTAAAACTTGAGGAGGCCTTGACTAATTTGACTGAGGTACACAATGGCACTTGCGGTTCACACTTGAGTGGTATGAAAATGGCTAAGAAGTTGCTAAGAACCAGATACTACTAGCCGACAATGGAAAGAGAGGCACATGACTTTGTCAGAAGGTGTCTACAGTGCCAATAGCATGGAGACCTCATTCATGCACCAGCTCAAGAATTACATCCTATTGGTACACTTGGCCCTTTTCCCAATGGGGACTTGATCTCATAGGTAAAGTCTCACCCACCTCATCCAATGGTCACAAGTTCATTATCACCTCCACCGAACATTTCACAAAATGGGTCGAAGCAATCCCCATGACCTAAATCACTGGAAAATAGATATCCAAGTTCATCCTAAACTACCTCATATTTCGATACGGTGTTCCCCAATCCATCATCTTGGATAATGGGACACCCTTCAAGAATCAGGATGTTCATAAATTGTGTGAGAAATTCAAAATCCAGCACCACTTTTCTACCCCATATTACCCACAAGGCAATGGCCAAGCAAAAGCTACCAACAAAACCATTTTGAAGATCCTTAAGAAAATAGTCAATGACTCTGGTTGTGACTGGCATCTACAGTTAAATCCCACCTTATGGGCCTACCGCACCACCATCTGCATGCCAACATGCACCACCCCATTTTCCCTAGTCTACGGATCAGAAGCCATACTCCCAATTGAGATCGAGCTCCCATCCCTGAGAATATCTTTGCAAAACCTCATCACAAATGAGGAATACATGATTACAAGACTAAATGAGCTAGAGTTATTGGATGAACGATACATGGATGCCCTAAATCATCTACAGGTCTACCAAAATCGCCTGAAAAGGAGCTACAACAAGAAGATCAGGCAACACACCTTCCAATTTGGTGACCTTGTGCTAAAAGAGAATCAAAAGAATGTACCAAACCCAGATAGCAAAGGAAAATTTGAACCCAACTGGCTGGGACCTTTCATCATCACTGCAAGCTATAAATCAGGGGCATATCATTTGTCAACACCAGAGGGCAAGCCTCTACAGGAGCCCATGAATAGCTCTCACCTCAAAAAATTTTATGCCTAAGAACTTGCAAGGTATAAAAACCAGAAAATACAAAAAATCAAAAAAAAGTCCTAAAAAAATGGTTACCTTGATGAAAACCTGGCAAACAGGCATCTTGGTGACAACAAAAAAATTTTCCTCTAGTGAAAACCACTTCGGTGGCGCTTTGGACAAGTACCTTGGTGAAAACCTAGCAAACAGGTGCCAAGAGTAAATAAAGCACTCTCTATCCACTAGGACTTGCACAACTCACTCGTCCATTCCATCACATTTCAATAATCATCCATCCATCCATCCGCTCACATCCATACCATAGCCTGAGTTGACACCCATATCATATTCCACCATAGTACTACTTGGAGTATTCCTAAGGTCAGTTTGTCCTGCCTATTTGAAGTAGTCTATCACTTAACACTAGGGGCATGTCCTTGAAACTGGCACTAGATCAGATTTGTGTATATTTTTGTGTTCTTCACAAATCAACAGAAAATTAAAACATCCAAATCATCAAAAAATCCAAAAACATGTCGAAATATCAGAAAATCTTCAAAAAATTTATCATTGAGTCTTGTCATTCTTTCACCCTATCGAACTACATCATCTCTAAGCTTGAACATAGGCAAGGTTGATCTTTGATCATCCCCTGAGATAGTAAGTTCAATCCTTTAAGTGTCTGTCACATTGGCAATCCATTTTCCCATCTAGTCTGCATCTTAGGTCAATCCTTTAAGTAATAAAATGGCAACCTGTTTGTCCAACTTATCATTAAGTCAGTTTGTTGTCAGTCAAACTATGTGGTCTCTGCGTGTATAACGTAGGCAAGGCTAAATCTACGAATCAGCTCCCGAGACACCTAGGATAGGTCTTTAGGTTAGTCTCTTCGTTATAAATCTTGAAAATACCAAAAACAACCTCAAAATATATGAAAATCCAAAATGGTGCATCCATATCATTTCGCTTTCACCTGCGATATTTATCATTCATAATAAAATCAACCGTCACCTTCACCCTTTGGTGAGTCAATCAGAAGCAAGTCTAGTAGGTTCAAAAGTGAACACGTAATTTTCAAAGTCTGGGAAGTCTAAGTGAGTAAGCCAGCAAGTTGGTCAACTCGGAGTATCAATAGCCCATCATCCAAATCAGTCCCATCAAAACCCTGATCACAAAATGTCCTAGGATGAAGGTTTCCTGCGATGGACATAAGCATCAGGTACCCCTTAGTAGTTTAGTCTTGGCTAGCAGTATGAAGAACATTAGCTTGTTTCGTTTGCTTTATTTGGTCTTTTATTGACTTAACTTATTTTGTGCTCATTCCAAAGACCTCTCGATGATGCCTAAACAAAACGAGTTTAGAGAGAAAGGAATGGGGCAAAGATCATTATCTTTTTATCTACTATGCTTGTGGGATACACTTGCAAAATAATTTAGTCATATGTGCTTTGTTTAGTATGTGGGGACGATGTTCTAGATATCTTGTTGACCACATAGGAAAGCTTGCTTTCTTGTGTTTTGGCTCGAGATGTTTAGAATGTCTGAACTATATCCTGAACGAAGTACATATGCTAAGTGTGAACAAGAATACTCCTATATGTTTGAAAATTCAATTCCATCACACTAGGTACCATGCCATCATGGTCATTTATACCTTGATGCATCATACCTATGAGTGTTATCAAACATAACGTAATTGACCCTTTGAAAATCCCAACTCCTAGCAATGCAAATCATCATCATCCTAACTAACTCTTTGATTCTAAATTCTTCTACCTTCCATACTAACATGGTATCATGATAGTAATCAAAACATCACCAATGTATACACCCTGCATCCACATAATCATTAGCATAGAAGACACATTGCATCATATCATTATCTTAAGTTATGAGAAATAATATAAATTTGTTATTCTAAGCATCTTAAGAAAACATTGCATCATACATAATCAGTTGCATCCATTACCATTTGCATATCATTACACCATTATTAACATACATTACATTCATAAGATCATCATTAAAAGCATGAAAAATAAACAAAAATAAATGCATCCATTAGAAACATACATCATATTACATAAACATACGAAATAGGAGCATCTCATAGCGTCATAATAAAACTGCATATCATACATTTGCACCATACATATCATAAAAATTCAAACCATCTCATATATATAATCAAAAATATACTGTTATGATACAAATCGGATCAAGTGTACATCGAATACATGGTACAATGGGGCAACAATATGGCCCATAAATCAAAAGTGCAAAACTGTCTATAATCAAAAGGGCTAGCCCTGTTGGCTACTGCCCTTCCCCACCTACCTATCACCGTGATCCTATGTCGGTCGCCTCCCTATCTGCTGGGAGAAGTCTGGAACTCTTCCTGCTGATGGCACTACCTACCGATAGTGCTGCTGATAGTACTCGGCCTCCCTAATAGCCTCTTTGTACTCCTGAATATCAACTGATCGGCCTCGAGATGCGGAAGTTGTGCTCTTTAGTTGTCTTCATCGACCAATCTCCTGATCCCTCTCGGATCGTGCCTGATCTCTCTCAGTTGTAATGGCAATAACCTGTTGTTGGGCCTCATCCCGCTCTGCTATCAAGACCTATACCTGGCCTTGCAACTACTGAATCAGTGCATCCCGAGGATCTAGTTGTCCCGCTAGCTATGTTGTTGGATAATGTTGTGGTACCACCTGGGGCTTCCCATTTGGTCCTACTATCTGTTGTGTCAGGTCTCTCAGAGGTGACTTCTAAGGAGGTGGTACACCTCCCTGACCTCTGCCTACTACCCTACCCTTGGCCCTCCGACATGGGATCACTGCCCCAAGAACTATCAACCTCAATGGAGGTCAGAACCATGCCCTGTATGTTGGAGTGACCCCTGCATCTGCTGGCCCCTGATCATATGGCCATGGTCGAGCCATGAACTGTCTGAATGAGGACACTACCTCAGCTACTGGAATCGTCTACCCCCATGCTATCTCCTTTGGGGTATGGGTGAAGATCACCATATACTAATCATCAGGTTTGTCCTACATCTCACCGAACTGTCTAGCTACCCTATCAGGAAGGTACCTCTCTACCATAGTATGCTCTCACCCCTGCATGAACCTGTCTTAGCGAGCAAAGAAAAGTTGTTGTGCATCATCATACCATAGACCTATACCCATCCACGGCCTCCATATGAACACTATCATCTCATCCAAAACCCGTCACCAGTAGGCCACACTGTCCATACCCATATGGGTAAAGTGGATCTCTGCCCCCCTATACCACCACACAACAGGGTCATCAATATCTATAATAATGGGTATCACAACTAGGTGAAGCACTGGGATCCGCTCCCATGCCCAAATGTGTAGAAGAGTCACTCCAGCCCTGAGAGCCCGACTATCCAGGTAAGCAAACTCATGCAAATCTTTGTACAAAGAGGCTAGCAATACTAGTCTCCAGGCAAAGCACTCTTAGTGAATGCACATCTGCTGCCATGCCAATCCCCAACCTAGATTGAAATATCAGCCACGCTGATTAGGAGCTACAAGACCAGAAATAATAGTAGCCACAATCAACCTATAGGTAGGATTCGTACCCTGGTATCACTCCTAGTCTATGTGACTGTCACAAAGGATAAGCTCAATAACGCCCATAACATCAAAGCACGCATCACTACCCTCCTCTAGATCATAGATCACTCAGGCTCCATGAATGGGTAATCGAAGGATGCGCTAGACAATCCTCAAGGGTAATAGTGGCCTTGTGAGTAGGAAGATGACAAGATGACGTCTCGTTGTGCCACCGCTCGGCTAGGGCAGTCATCATACCCAAATGTGCCTGAATAGTAGGGACATATGCAACGTGCCACAACTCGAGAATCCCAAGCTGCTCCTGGAGATATACATGCATACCTTGTAATCTCTCGAGTACTGGCCACCGGTGCTCCCTCAAATGAAGTACCTCATGACTCTCCTGCATAAGGAAAGGTACCGTGTCAACTTACCTAAAGAAAATCTGCTACCCGTATTGTATTTCGCTTTTAGAATAGAAAAAGTGGCGATGTTCTCAAAAGCGGCATAGTTTGTAATGTTCCAAACTGCGTCGCATGGTTGACTTTGGTTCACCCTTTGGACAAACTATGTTGTGTGGCACTACTTGTGCACGTGGTCAGGTTTGGGGCTGAAACTCTAGATTTTTTAACTATGTCATGCGATGCTCTAGGCATAAGCAGTTCTATATAAGACCATGCGGCCCCAACTTAGCAGTTTCTGTGATGCTATATAGCACTGCACTGCCTCAACCTAACCTAAATCCTATTTAATGCATGCATAATGAGAAAATTGAAATTCGGATAGGGGTACATACCACAAGCCCCACAGTGACTGGTCCATGATGCACTCGTACCCACTCCAACACGTGCCTGGGAAGTTTTCGTTGTGCGATCTTGTCCAAGACTCAAAGCTCAAGGTGTCAAATTTTTAGAGGTTTAAGATTGCAAATGCATTGAAAGTGACCCCTCAAGGTCTATTTAAGCCTTAAAATTAGGGTTTTTTAACCTAATTTGACATGCCAACTAGGGTTTTGGTTCCCCAATCCCGTTTTCATCCAACTGAAATCCATTTTACATCCTTTGTGGCATTTTAATGCATTTTTTCGGCATTCCAGGGCATTTCTGGCCTCTCAAGCACCTTATCATATTTTTTTCACGAGATCATCCAAAAAATCAAAATTTTCATCCAATCTCTCGAGGGGGCAATATCCAGCAATATCCTTCCACTAGGGCAGCAGTGGGGCATCTAAAAAATTTGAGAGAATCTTGAACTTTTGATCATAGCATTTTATTCTTTGAATCAATGCAATAAGTACATTGCTTCAAAGAGGGGCAAAATGTAGACATGGAAAATGTACATTTTTGATCTAGCACACTTGATCCTGATTACTAACAACATTTCTTCTTGAATCATATTTTCAGTCTTTCATCGTATGTTGTCTCTTTATTTAATGTATCATTATTCATCTAACTAAGTCTTCTTCCTCCAGTGATTAAATTAATGAATTTAATTTAATTAACCTTACATTTTTGTTTAATTAAATAAATCATTTTATTTGATTAAAATCCTTAAAGTCCTCTTATTAAATTAAATAAATTAAACCTTATTTAATTTAATCTAACATATCCCTTCTTGGTTAAATAAATCAAATCATTTATTTAATAAATCATTTCCTCTCAATTCTGACTTAAATTAATTCATCTATTTGAGTCAAAATTGTCATATCATCTAATTCTTTATTAAATTAATCAAAACCTTGATTAAGTTAATCCCTCTCACTAAAATCCTCTAGAGAATGCAACTTGCACAATAAATCAATTACTTTGATTTATTTAATTCTCTATTTTCCCTCACATGGCATCAAAAGGGAATATTCCCTCATTTGAATTCAAAAAGGCCAAATGGACTTGGTCCTTCCAACAAGGAATTTAAAGCCTCTTACATGTCCTTGGCCTTGAGCCAAAATAAATTAACTTCATTTCCCTTCCCTCTTCAACAAGTCATTTCACAAATTCAAATTCAAACTAAATGCATTTATTGGCACTTTGGCCAAAATGTGCACAACCATCAACCATTCACATCATGACATGTGGCATCCAACAATTGGATTGAAGGTTAGTCCCACATTGCTCAAATCTCTTTCATTCTTCCAAATTTAAATCTATAAAGTGGAGGCTTCTCTCCTCATTTATTATCCACAACTACATGCAAAGTTACTCTCTTCACATTGAGAGCTAATTTTTCCCATCACCACTCAAGCATTCATCATTTTCAATATTTTCAACAAGGTTATGCTCAAATCTCTTTGGGATATTTGACCATTTCTCAATCACTCACAATTACAACTTAGGAGTTCGGAAAGGGCCAATTTCAACATTCAATTAGCACCAATTCCCCCATGGGATCACTATTCTATTTGCTTAATTAGGATTAACACTCATTTATTTAAGTTTTTTTCTTCATTTCTTCCTAGTTTAAGTTAAATAGATGAATTTTATTGGGAATCTCTCATGATTGTTTGCATATTGAGCTAACAATTTGACATGTTTGTTGTTCTTGTGCATTTACAGGTTTAGGGGTTCACACATAGTCATAGGCATATTTGTTTATCAAAATCTAAGGGAAAACATAATATTGGCAGCAAATGGAGAAGGGCTATGGAGGTGAATCATGGAGGTGTTGAGGAGATTTGGTAACATTTTTCCTTGTTTTGCATTATTTCCTTCATTGTTCTTAATAGTTATACTAGGGATTTTATTTCTCATTTTGATTTAACACTAACTGAGAAATTTACCCATAGTTACAAGGGGACCACATCACATCTTAGCTAGGACCCAAATCAACACCACACTACAACATGGTTCTATAAATAACAAACACTCATCAAAGTAGTGTAAACACCAGGTCAGTCATTACCCATGCAAACACCATTAAAATTTTAATTCCACACTTCCTCAAACTCAAGGATGACTTGCAAACCACACAACATGCTTGAACATGATATAGAATATTCCTCAAACACCTTGAAATCTAGAAAACTCCTTTGCAACAACTTCCATCTAAGGAATGTACACGCCCAATACATGTAGACAACTCTATTATACATTGTAACTTAGAAAATCATCTTCGAAAACACTAAACATCAAACTACCTTGACTAAAAAAACATACCAACACAATAAAAACACCTTTTGAATTGCAAGACCTAAAACATAGCTACGAAGAAATGTGAAGCATAAACATTTCTCCCAGACACCTCTGTAATGCATAGTTCACACACTGGTGAACATAACTTCTTTTGTATAATGATCTAGCACACCAATTCTTGAATATAATACATTTGAACACCTCTCTGCAACATATTTGAGTCACAAAAAGAGATATTCAACCTAGAAGAAATGAAAAACAAAACCAAAACAATAATTGTTCACCCAAAATATCAGTGTAACACACTATTTCTTTTTTTATCAAATTTTCTCAAAAGCACTTGGAAACCAAGCACCAGAGACACATCCTAATCATCTTCAGCACTTTCGCAACACATTGATCCAACTACAACATAGTAACTCAACCACATATCCATAGATAGAATCTTATCAAAGAAACACGAGAGGTTGACACTAGTAACTTTACTGATGACAACATAATACAACTAATCAAAGAATCAACTACTCACACTCTTGCAACAATATCAATAGAAATCAATGAAAACATAAGCTTGTTGACATCAATTACTACACCAACTGCTCATACTTGCAACAATCTCCCCCTTTGTCATTTATGGTAACACATGATGTGAAAAACCATCAAAGACACAACAAACCTAAATACCAACATACTACAACTCTTCACATTACTTCTCCCTTGAATAACTTCTTTTTCACATTGTTCTCTCTCCCTTTGTAGCTTGTATGTTTTACTTTTTTCTCTCCCTAAATGACTTGTTCCTTTTTCATATGATTTTCTCTCTCCCCTTTTAAATCAATGGAAAAGGACTAAAAAGTTTGTATTTATTCTCTTCCTTTGACAAACAACCTACTTACTACTGCTTTGTAACACATTTCTTTTACTGCTCTATATAATCCCCCTTAGGAGCACACACTGAATTGTAACAAATCAACTACCACTAGACAATGACAACACACACTCTTATGGTTGCAAAAATCAACAATGCTACTACCTACTCCCCTTGAGAGGTAGTGCCACCAACATCAATCCAAAACAAAGAATGAATATTGAGACCCACTAGACTGATGCATCTCCTTATGCATCTACTTCAAAGGAGGGGCAATAACCCCCAAAATCTCTTAGAGATACTAAAAAGTATCCCTAGGAAGAGCCTTAATGAATATATCAGCAATCTGATCCTTTGTAGGTACATATTCAAGTTTCACTTCATTCTCTAAAACCTTCTCTCTTAGAAAGTGATATTTGATTAAAATGTGTTTTGTCCTTGAATGCATTAAGAGTTATTTGAAATATTGATTGCACTTGTATTGTCATAGAAGATGGAAATTGGTGCTTCATACACTCTTATGATATCTTTCAATGTTTGCCTCATCCACAATACTTGTGTGCAGAAAGCTACTACTACAATGTACTCATCTTTTGTAGTAGATAAAGAAACTGAATCTTGTTTCTTACTTAGCCATGATAGCAATCTACATCCAAGAAAGAATGCACCACCACTTGTACTTTTTTCGTCATCAACAAAACAGCCCAATCTACATATGAGTCAGTACTCAAAGTGAAATTAGTATTATTTGGATACCATAAGCCATGATATGGAGTGCCCTTCAAATATTAGAATATCCTCTTTACTGCTACAACATGTGACTCACTAGGATCTTCTTGAAATCTAGCCACAAGAAAAATTGCATGCATGATATACGGTCTCGTACTAGTTAGATATAACAGTCCACAAATCATTGATCTATACTTGCTCTTATCAACCTTAGGAGATTCATCATTCTTTCTCAGTTTGCAACCAATAACCATAGAAGTACATACTGGTTTGGAGTCTTCCATTCCAAACTTCTTCAACATTTATTTGATATACTTTGATTGTGAAATGAATATACCTTTGTTTGTTTGATTTATTTGTAGCCCAAGGAATAAATTCATCTCCCCAAACATAGACATCTCAAACTCTTTTTGCATCTCTTCTGCAAACTTCTTACATATAGCTTCATTACCTCCAAAAATGATGTCATCAACATACACAACCACAATCAAGATTTTATTTCTTTCAACTTTAAACTAAAGAGTACTATCTATGGTACCTTTATTGAATACTTGTTGTATCAAATACTTGTCCAACCTTGTATACCAATATTTGGGAGTGTGATCCAATCCATATAATACCTTCTTCGATCTATAGACCATATTTGGTTTATCTGATAACTAAAACCCTTCTGGTTGTTCCATGTATACTTGTTATTCAAATTCTCCATTCAAGAAAGCAGACTTCACGTTCCTTTGATAAACTTTGAAATCCTTGTGTTGCAAAATCCAAAGACATTCTGATAGCTTCCATTCTTGTCATCGAAGAAAATTTCTCTTCAAAATATTTTCCTTCAACTTGTGAATAGACCTTACACGCAAGCCTTTCTTTGTTCCTTACCACTTCTCCATTCTCATTTAGTTTGTTTATGAACACCCACTTAGTTCCAATTATGTTTTTTTTGCAGGCCTTGGGACAAGGTTCCAAGTCTGATTTTTCTCAATTTGTAGTAGTTCTTCTTCCATAGCCTTCATCCAATGTTCATAGTTGCATGCTTCAATTATTTTTTTAGGTTCAACTTCAAAAAGTAAACACAAGTTTACCTCTTCTTCAATAGCTTTCCTTCTTGTCAATACACCTTTTCTTTTTTCACCAATGATATGTTCTTCAGAATGATTCCTCTGCACATACTTAGGGGTTTTAGGGGTCTTTTTCAGAGCTTCTTCTTCTTCAACCTACACTTCCTTTTCCTTAGCTTTTTATTTTTTCTCTGCAATCAATCTCATTTGATTCATATCCATCTATCACCACCGAGTTTTGAAAATCTTCATCAACCTTGACACTTGTACTTTCAACAATCTTTTTGAGTCTCTTATTGTAGTACTGGTAGGCTTTTCTTTTAGTAGAATATCCAAGGAAGACTCCTTCATTGAACCTTGTATCAAATTTTCCCAAATTTTCTTCATCTCTTCTGATATAACACTTGTTTCCAAACAATGAAATATTTGACAGTAGGGATCCTTCCTTACCATAACTCATAGGGAGTCTTCATGTTGTTTCTTTTTTCTTGAAATCTATTAAGTATGTAAACATTAGTATGAATTTCTTCTCTCTAGTAGACTTCTGGTAGGTTTTCTTCTTTCATCGTAGTCCTTGCAGCTTCTTGAAAAATTCTATTTTTCCTTTCAACCACTCCATTTTGTTGAGGAGTCCTAGGGGCAAACAAGTGCCTCTTTATTCCATGATTCTCACAAGACATGTTAAATTCATTAGAGGTGAACTCTCCACCTCTATTATACCTCAAACACTTGATATTCATATCCATTTCATTCTCAACCATAACTTTAAATGCTTTGAACCTATCTAGGGCTTCAAATTTTCTTTAATAAAAGTAACACATGTCATTCTAGAATAATCATCAATAAAAAGCATGAAATACCTATCACCTTGAAGAGTTTTTATTCTAGTAGGGCCACAAAGATCTGTATGAACCAACTCCAACAATCCGATACAAGATTTTCCTTTTCCTTTGAAACTTCTTCCTATTTGTTTTCCAATCTGACAATCCTTTCATACAACATTAATAGGTTTTGTAATCTTTGGCAGATCTCTCACTACTTGAACTGAACTAATTATTACCAAATTATCAAAATTAATGTGATACATCCTCCTGTGCCATAGCCAATTTTCATTAATCAGAGTCATAAAATAGTGACCGTCAACGCCCTTGATCTGATAAACATTTCCATATGTCCTTCCAATAGCAATCACAGTTCTGGACCCTTTTCTAATCTTGCATCCATCATCCTGAAACATAAGATTGTGTCCTTTGCTAAAAAAAATTCCAACACTTAAGAGGTTATGCCTTAAACCTTTAACATAATAAAAATCTTCAGTATTATGCTTTCCATTAAAACTCATTGAACCTGTTCCACATATCTTAGCACCCGAATCATCACCAAATCTAACAAGTCATCCATCATAATTGTCAATTTTAACAAACTTACTCTTGTCTCTGGTCATATGATTAGAGAATCCACTATCAATGATCCAATAGTTCTTATCCTATCTAGCATACCAAGGTACCTTTAGTCTTATCCTTTCTCTTTAGAGGGCATTCCTTTGCACATCTTTTAGAGTTAGCAGAAATAGATTCATCTTTTAAATCCATAAATAAACATTCATAATCATCTCCATAATCAAATTCATCATCAAAAATGCTTGTACCTTCTCTAACATAATAGCTTTTCTTAATCATTTTATCTTTTTTCTCCTTTTTTTTCATTCACAACTCTATTTGGACATCTTGAAGCATAGTGACCCATCCTTCCACAACTAAAAAATTTGAATGGAAACTTACCTTTGTAGTTACTTGTAGACACTTAAAATTGTCCCTATCAATATTATACATCCGGAATTTATTTCTAACATCATTTTTATCCTGATTTAACCCTTTTCGGCTATTTAATTAAATAATCATAATTGTTTAATTAAATTCATCATTTTCTTCTATTAATCAAATAATCAATATTATTAGGTTAATTCACCTCTTTCATACTAATTTTCATCCTGTTTATTAACTAATGTGAATTAATTAATTAAATTCCCTAAGTCCTCTCATTTGATGAAATAATATAAATTATTTAATCAAATGTCATTAATTCCCTCTTTTTAATTAAATGAGTAAATTTTTTAATGAAATATTAAATCCCTCCATCTTACATAATTAAATAATATTCTAATTATTTAACTGACTAATTTCTTTCATTCCTCCAATTTCTCCCACTTGCAAAGGAATATTCCTCCATTTCAAATTCAAACAATTTCCCTCTTAAATGAAAATATCTTACACATTCCTCCTAAATTTTAGGATTTGTGTTTCCTTAAATTAATTTCAACTATTGATTAAATTCATCCATTGATGTCAAATTTAAATCTCCTCCATGGATTGCATCCTTGATCCATGCCAACTCCTCTCCTTAATTTACATCCATTGATTAATCAAATTGATCTTGGCCATTGATTCACCAAACTTTTTTTATTAATAGACTACATTTCTTGAGAAATTCATCCATGGGTAAATCCATAATAGTGGTGTAAAATTTTTATGAGGAATTAAATTTGTAAAATGCTCACACATTCAAAATTTTGTGTTTGAAAGGGTTCGTTTGAACTAGTGGATTCGCACGAACCCAAAAGAGGGGTTCGGTCCAACACCTAGTTTGAGGGAACCCCCTTTTGCATGGTGGGTTCGCTCGAACCCTATGATGTCACGTTTCTTCATAGAAACAAATGGAAAATTCAAAAAAAGGGGGGGTTTGAATGAACCCCCCCTTTTTTGCCCTTCTCCCCCTCTTCCACAAAATTTTAGCAGATTTTTGCCCTTTGAAGCTCGGGTTGAGGATGAAAATGGAGGAGACTTCACAGACCCAACTGGAAGATGGTAGTCCTTAGAACAAGCTATCCAACGAATAAAATTTTAATATGTTTTGGTTTTATTATGTATGTATTTTTTTAGTTTTATTAAACATAGGTTTTTCACCGAAAATCAAGCTCCCTATTTTGCACATGTGGAAAAATAGCATATTATCAAAATAAAATTTTAAAAAATATGTTCGTGCTAGGTATTGATGTCCTTGATCCATTAAAAAAAAAAAATGAATTTCGATACATACAGAAAAAGTTATGTCTGAATTGCAATTGGTTTGACTTTGAAACTTGATTAAGGAATAAATATTCAATAGAAAACTATGAGGCCAAATTAAATTGATAGATATCATAGTTACAAATCTAAATTCGAAAAAATTAGAATTTTATCCTTCATACAAAAAAAATTATGTTGTATATGGTGAGCGTCACTTTTTAAAAATGTTGTTTTCTGAAAAAAACTGGTTTTCATGGGAGATGGAAAAAGAAGTGCAATCTGATTCCAAAAATTTTGAAAAAAAAAAATTAGAATCTACAGACAAAATGTGATGAGACTCTAGTTTGCATCATCTTCAAATTCCTCATGGTTTAACCGCTATAGGTGCTCAAATGTGAAGATTTAGTTAAAAATAATAATTTGAGTGTCTCATTTGGCCAAAAATTGTAAACCACTATTGTGGGATCACCCCCACATTCATTGAGATCATCTGCATTATAGTCATTTTTTAGAGAATTCTTATAATAATTTGATCAATTTGCATCTATTTAGCTAAATCTTGCATTTATTTTCCATCAATTCTTCATTGGAGCATCCATCTTCAAGCTTGTTTCAACCAAGGGATTGGGAAAGGGCTGACATTCCACATTAATTCAGCACCAATCCCCCAATGGGATGAGCTTTGATGTATTAATTAGGTTTCCTTTGCAGGCATTTCATTAGTTTTTGATGTTTTAATGATTCCCTAGCTTAAAATTTCAAGAATTTCATTGGGAGCATGGCTTAATTAGTTAGTACTTCTTGTAATTCAATCATGCTTAGCTTGATTCATGATCATGTTCACATTTTGGTACTAGAAGGAGGGCTTTATTGATCAAATTTGATGAATTTTCCTTGAGATTTTTGCGTGTTTCATATTTTAGGGTCGAGCGACACATTTCTTTAAGGCAGAGTGATGTAATTGCTACACTATGATGCAATTGTGTGTATTGGTGCACAGTTGTTTGAATTCTGAAATAGTTGTTTATTTTCCATATCGATGCATTTGACATTTCTCTGCTTCTATGTTTCAGGTTTACTAGAGTGCTCCACAATTGTCATATCCCAACGTAGTTTTTTTCTGCTAGAGTGACACATTTTTCATACAATGATGCATTTTTCAGATTGTAGTGTGGTTGTAGGACTAACAAAGTGGTGCATTTGTCAAGCAAACCTGAGAATTAAATCTTCATGCTTACATTGAATTTTCAATTTGATTTATTCTTTGATCACTTACTAAATTGTTGTTTGCTTGTGTAAGGCTAACTATTATTGCATATTTAAAGTGAAACATAAAATCTGGAAGTGAAGGATACAAGTGTTTATTAACACTTATAATGACATCATTTTATCTTTTCTTCTAAAAGTGTTCTTAAACACTCACGGAAGGATGACCTAAATTTTTGTTTATTTCATTCTTTAGAGTAAATAACTTTCAATTTGGTCTTAAGAACTTACAATGTTATGAGTATTTTAAATTTTTCTTAAAATTGAACCAAACATCCTCACACTTCAATTTGGTTTAAAATTGAACAACAAATCACACTCAGTTTTGGTGCTTAAAATGAGCATAACTTTTACTTTTGGTGCATTAAAATGAACCATTGTCTTCTTTTCTTGCCATGATTGGTAAAATTTTAGTGTTTATCCTCTCCCCTTGTGCTTCGTGTGATCTTGGGTGAAAATAAACACTCTTATTTTATAAAAAAATTGAGTCACCCAAAGGCTTGCTATGTATCCTCTCCCCTTACACTTCGTGTGATCTTGGGTGAAGAAAAATATAATTTATTTTATTTTATTAGAGAGGGCCTAACTTGAGATACATCTTGCAATGAAGAACTCAAGGTGGCCTCCAAGCACATTTACCGACAAGCTATATAAAGTATGTGAAAACCAAATTAAGTAGCATAAATCCATTGATAGCTACCTTGTGGGCCTACTCTCATACAAACAAATGGGTCACTTAGGGGAAGCTAGAGACTTTAGTGTCTCTCATCTGAAGTATACTGAGTGGTGTTCATGGTGTCACTAAAATCCTTTGTATCTAGAGGCTAACCAAGTTTTCTGAAATGATTCTTAAATGTAGTGCATGGGAATAACACCATTCCTAGAAGTTACTTACCATGTTCGGTTTATGGTTGAGGCATAAGGCTTAGAATTTCATTCTATTTTATAAAGTCAAGAGTATCAAGTTGGTACATTACCTTGGTATATCCTATTTGACCCCTCCATGAATTCAGATTGCATCACTCTTTCAGGGGTGAGGTAAGCCTACTACAAAGAAATGTATCTTTATTCCTCTAAGATGTTATTGACTGATTTTGTTGAGATAATCTAGTAATTCTTATGGAATAAGGCTTGCAAAATATCCCCCTCACTCATTGAGTCGATAAATACATTTCTTGACATTTAAACTCAAAAAAAAATATCAACATTGTTACAAAATTTTAAACCCTTTGAATATAATGGAGTACACTTGAAGAACACTATACTACTGCATGAACCTAAGTATATATATTTTTTATTAAAATAATATCTTAGTGGATTCTTATTATTTTGGTTCATATATGTACTCACTATTTCAAAGTCAACCTAAGGGACTATAACTTTAGCATCTTGATTTTTCAAAAAAAATGAGCTTTAGGGAAAACCATTTGCTTGGTTGTAGACATTTTAACTCAAACATAATCAAGATCTCCATGTGGTAAAAACAATTTCACATTAATCAAATTTAAAAAAATTAACCATAAATTAGGTACACCTTGGTCTTATTTTCAAAACATTTTGGTCCTCCATAATAACAAAAGCAAAAAAGGAAATGTATACTTAAGGATTATTTTTATTAAAAAAAAATTGGGTATATTACACCTTCAAACATCATACCAAAGTTAATTTATCAAACAAACATTGGTATTTTAGGTTTAAACACTCAAAGGAAAATGCATGTCTTTCAACACCTTGATCTTATGACGATTTCCTCTTAAGTTTAAAACATTAGGATCAAACATCAGCCAACACATTGACATCAAAACATCAAACATCTCATGTCACCAACAACTTTAAATTTTGGACCAAAAAAATCTCGTAGACCAAAGTTTTTCATCGAACATCATTTAACCTAGCTACATGTTTGGGAACACATCCTTTTTTACACATTTAGTTGGATTAACACACATCCTTTTGAACAAATATATCCTAAAGTCACAAGTCTACTCCTAGGTTTACAAGCTCATTAGCATCCCCATCAAACAAACATCAAAAATTAAGTCTAGTTTTATCCAAAACTGAGAGTTCTTTGTCATCCACATCACCCATCCTTTCACTATTCATAACACCATTGGTCCTAAACACCTTAGAGGTTCAATTTTATAAATATTTGAGTTAAATCAAGAGTTTCAACAATACAAATCCCATCATACTACTCCAAAAATTTATCCAAGTTTTATGGTAACAACAAGGTCGGAACACAAGAGAGACATGGAGTAAAACCAAAATTTATCTACCATGAGTGATCCAAATCAACAAAACCTTACAATACAAGAATTCAATCCTACAGGTTTCACAACTCCATCACAAAATACACCTCAAAATTCATAAGAAATGGGGTACCAAGTAGAGGATGCTACCAATAATCCTAATGAACTTATTGTAGATGAAATACTTGAGTTGCAACAAGATCCCAAGACTCGCCATCTTAAAAACACCATGATGAAATTAAAACCAACTCAATACATTTTGGCCTTGTAAAAAGAAGGAGGTAAACCTCCTTTCACATTTGATGTGAATACACTTAGGGAGCAACCATTGGGAAATATTGCATATATTCCTCAAATTTCTATTACACAACCCTTGGTCCAAAATATGGTTCAATCTATCAGTCAACCATCTTCATCACTTTTTGTACCAAATAAACCTTTAGATTCTAGGATTGTTTCATCTAGTCTTGAAAATCAACAAGGAACTCAACTTGGTCTCACTCAAAATCTAGAAAACAACACAAATTTGGGTACTCAAAACACAAGCATCCCCCAAAACATCTCCATTCCACAACACTCTCAACATACAAACATGAAAATTACATTACATACCCACAACACAAACATAGCACCAACATTTAATGCCCAACCATATTCTTCAATCACAAAAAATACTCATAATGTTCCTAATGTTCAACAAAACCAAGTGAGTCAACCCACCCAAGTGAATCTACAAGGACAAGTGAACACAACAAGGTCAACCATCACAAAACCATCTAATTAATCCTCAAAATAAAATGGTTCCACAACAAGACCCTCAACAAAAATTAAATACATCAAATCAATTAGTCCCAAATCAAATCAATAAAGGAAATATATCAAATCAATTGGTCCCCAATAAAATCAATCAATGTAACCATTCAAATCAATTGGTCCCAAATCAAGTCAATCAAGGTAACCCTTCAAATCAATTGTTCCTAAATCAAGGTATGCCACTAACATCACAACACCAAGTGGCATCATATCAAGTATCCCAACCATTGATTCAACATCAAGGAGTTCCTCAAACAATTCAAAATCAAATGGATCCTTAAACTTATATTCCTTCTTTGCAATCGCAAATTTTGCAAGGATTGATAGCACAACAAAATCAAGGATAAATTTCACAACTCAACATGTGCCAAATAAAAATCAAGTGTCCAAACATAGAAAAATTATCACACATCAACCACCTCAAAATCAACTCAATCCTCCATCACAAGCCACTCATAACAAGATTCCCCAAAATCCATCACTTGTGGCTCAAAATCAAAATATTTCATCAAGCCAATACATTTAATCAAATAAATTTGTCCCAAATCAAAACACCATTCCATCACCTTAAGGACAAAATTATTTGGCTCATCAAAAATCTATTATGTATCAAAAACAACATAAAGCTCAATTTTGTGCACAACAAAAAAATCAATTATTAGCACAATAACAAGTCCAATTGCAAGAACAAGCCCAATTGAAAGCACAACAACAAGCCCAATTGAAAGGGAAAAAGAAAGCTGAATTAAAAGCACACAATATTCCCAACAACAAGTATTACAACCAACAACAACCATACACAAATTCACAACAAAATGTCTTGAATCAAAATTCATAAGGAACGTACAACACACCACCACCATTATCACCATTCAATCCGCAATATAAAAATCCACCATACACACCATATAATACAACATAAACACACACCCTTATCGAAATCCCACATATAATCCATCTACCTTTCCTCAATACAACACTATGCTTCACCACCAAACAACCCTCAAGATGATCTTTCCTCGCAAATCAGAATGCTTACACAATAAATTCAAGATATCCAAGTGGGGAAAATTAAGAAATCGTATGTATAATGAGACTTGTGTCCATATCCTTTTGATCATAACATTGCCACTATACCATTCCCACCAGGATTTGAAACCCCCAAATGTGATAAATATAAAGGGTATGGAAATCCAAAAGATCATATCAAGGAATTTTATGTGATATATATGGAAGTAGCATAAAATGACTCCTATATGATGTGTTTTTTTCCACATTTAGGAGGCCAATCAATAGAATGGTTCTCAAATTTACCTCTTGGAATCTGAACTTTTCAAGAAATAATAGATCATTTTGTGGATTGCTTCTCCTACAACCTCAAATGGACATAAGTTTGGAGGAACTATACACCCTAAAAAAGACAAGGGTGAATCATTTGCAAGTTTTTTGTAATGATGGAGGCATAGAGCTAGTAAATGTAAATGGCCAATTCCCAAAAAGAAACAAATAGAGATCATTATTTCCAATGAGGAGACAAATTTATCCTTCCAACTATAAATTCAATGTGTCTCATCATACAAAGAACTCATCCCTAAGGGTCTTAACATTGAAAGAGCCCTCATCACACAAGGAGAAACACAAGCAGACTAAAATAATGATATTTCATCTAGTTCCAATGACAAACTCTGTATATGATCCAAGAACAAGAAGGTTACTAATGATAGAATAGTTGACATGAAAGTGTTTTTGTTGATCATAAAATCTTGTGCCTCTCTGAACAACCTTATGGGAAACTCAATGAGTGGGGGACCAATTTGCACCTCACTAAATGACCTCCAGGATTTTTAAAGAAAGTCAGCTCTTCTTTGGGGTTTTAGGAAAAAGGGGGAAAGAAATACAAAGAAAATAAAAATATGGCAATGTGCCAAATATTTTACAACATTTCAAATATTAGCAATCTCCTACTTCTAATGAAATGAACACAAAATGCCACAAACCCTTTATTGTTGGGAAGAAAACAAAGCAAAAAAGGCTAAAATCACGGTTTGGTCATTTAAATCTCTATGTGGGAAGCATCCATTAAGGTTCAATAGAAGAAAGAAACCCCAAAGACTATCTAGATACTCAGATATTCATAGGACTACCTTTGCTCTTACATCATATATGTCTTTCAACATAATCTTCTATAGAAAAAGGAAAGAGTATAATAAAATGATTTTTTTTCCAAAAGATAACTTTTAAACATAGAGGCTAATAACATGTAGAATAGTTATCCAAACTATCTAGGAAAGACTTGACATAAAGATTTCAGCATAAATGACATAAAAAAGGGGAAATATTCATGATAAAGGCCATAAAATGCACAACTTCAAAAGCTTCTCCTTAATAATATATGTTTTGCAATAAACCAACTGAAAACAAAGGTTATATTCCAATCCGATTAATACTCTTGATAAATAATACATGCCATAGAGCATAAACAATGTTATGTGAAAATTTGTCTTTAAACAATTTTTGGACTAAAACTAAAAAACTCTCCTCTTACTACTACAAACCCCTTATATATCCAAAAGAAAGAATCACCATTGTAACCAGAAGAGATGAATAGCTACCAGATGTCTGCACCTGATTGAATGTAATATGATCTAGGGCCTAATTAGATCACAACGATCTTTTCTCTTAAATTCATGGGCCACCTCATTAATGACTCTAGAATCTGTAGAAGTTCCACAAAGATATGCTACCAGAAGACAATCAAATCCCCAACATATTCTTTTTAAAACATGATTCAATCAACTAAGAGGAATGATGATGCTATCCCAAAGGTTC
The DNA here is from genome assembly GCA_007115665.2 of Sequoiadendron giganteum. Lineage (NCBI taxonomy): Eukaryota > Viridiplantae > Streptophyta > Pinopsida > Cupressales > Cupressaceae > Sequoiadendron > Sequoiadendron giganteum. The sequence continues at coordinate 15,210,402 of CM021102.1, read as the reverse complement.
AACCTTAAAAGTTGAAACTCTGCCATGCCCTCTGACAAACTTCACCAAAAAAAGAAATACACCCACGGATGACTTGATCTACCTGATAAAATGGCTGACGTGGCAAGTGGGTAGGTGATTTTAGATCTTATGAGAACAACTTTGAAGAAATCCCCACCAAGAAAATGTGTGTCCCGGTTTGGGCCCAAAAGGAAAAATATATATAAAAATCCACGTAGCCACCACATGGCATATTGTGTGCCTTTATGCAAGAGTAATCTTTGTCTTTCGGGCACAAAGACATCTCGAAGTGGAAAGGAAGTAAGAGTCAAAAACTAAAAAGTTTGAAGGAAAAAATTTCTTCATGGTTTTGGTGACTCACAAGGGGCCTTCACTTGCAAAGGTATGAACCTAGATCTCAGGTAATTCTTGAAGTTTGAGAATTACCTTGGGTTTCCCAATCTCCATCGGTGGGCAAGACGAGGGCTTTTAATGTCTCACAGGTCTGATCAAGATCAAGGACCTCTTTGAAATAAAATCCTCCCCACCTTGATGAAATATCTCTAATGTGATAGTAAAGTCAAGAAAGGGGAAGAATCTCCTTCTCGATCTCCTCGACTTTGGGTGACATGATTAAATTTTGAAGCATTGTGGTGTCTCGAATCTTGAGCCTAATTGCTTCTATGATTTGTTCCACTGTCAACACTCCTTTGTATAATGAGAAAAGGGCGGGTAATCCTCATTGGAGTAGAAATTTAAACTCTTCCTTTATCTCATTTATTCAATACCATCTGACATTTTCTACTTATTGTGACCTAGTTGCAAAAGATGAATTCATTTTCCCTTCTTGTAGCTACTCTTCAGTCAGGCATCCTAACATCTTTTAAAGTTTCCTTGGTCGCTTTATATATTTTCAAGATCAGGAATCCTAATTCCTCAACATGGGGAGTGATCATGTGCAAAATTTGGTTAACCAATGGGCTGACCTTTTCATTTAATTCCTGAGCATCTGTTAGAAATTGCAAAACTAGTTTCAAGGCTACTACTGCAACAATGATTCTCTCCCAATGAGTAGATATTATTTTTTTAAGTACCAGGAGGATCTTTATTCCTCGCACTATGGCCAATTCCTATTGGACTTGGGATTCCCTCACTCTCATGTCTTCCTCCAATTGATTCTTCTCTTGGTGATCATTTGTAAGTTCATAGCGTAACTTCCCAATCTCTTCATTGTGAGTCTATAAAATAGACTTGATGCCTTGTTTTTCTTGTTTCTCCTTTTTTGTTTCTACCTAGGCCCTTTGAAGATTGTTGGAGGATTGAGGTAAGACACTAGCCAATTCCTTCTACATATCCTCCTATTCCCGATCAATTTCTTGTAACACCTTTTGTAGCTCCTTGTATACAACACTCATTCTAGCTATATCACTTTCCAGCTTCATTTTCCTTTGTTGATGCTTCGTAGTTGTTTCCCGCTCGATCACAATCTCGCATCTCAATATTTCTACTTTGGCATGAAGTTGATCCCTCTCACTTTGAGACCCTTCAAGCAACTTAGTTACTACAAATTGTTTACCTTGTAACTGCCTTAATTAGGCCATCTCCAAATCCTTGTCTTTGATTTTTGTCTGCAGGTGTCTATTGTGGATTTTAGGTTCACCAATGTTACCTCATGCTTCTTCAAATTTTTATGTAGTTTTTTGTAGTTGGTGTATACCATCTTCTGAGTTGCTTTGGATAGGACTACCTTGTTGCAAGGAAGAGTCTCACTTAAATTTGGACCCACAGCTTGGACATCGTAATCCTCAAACTACATTTCTCCTTCAAGTTTAGATGTCCATGGCCTCATAATTTTGATTAATAGGGAATTTCGTTCTTCATCAAAATAAGTTTCTAACTTCTGAGTAGCTAGACTTGCCACAACCTTTCCCCATAAATTTTTCTTTCTTACTTGTCGGGTCTGCCTTGTTGCTTCAATATGAGTCTAAAGGCTTTGTGGGGACTCGATACTCTATGTGGCAAGTGAAACACCAGTGGGGAGACTAAAGAGGGTGACAAAAGGAGAGGCCATGGTCATCTGAGGTCGTGCAGAGGCAAAGGGAATTTTTATCAATAAAAATGGTGAGATGCCATGTATGGAATGAGGAGGGACACCTTTTGGAGTAAAAGGGAAAGTTGGTAGAAAAGAGGCATTTTTGGGGAAGTAGATGGGGATAATGAAATTGGAAGCATGGGTGTATTAGTGTTTACAATGGGTGCCTTTGACAAGGCAATCAAAGAATCAATTGCGGCCAAAGTAGAAGATGCTTGTTTGATGCTTGAGGTTTCCTCATGGGGCTCATTGTCAAATATGTTTGAGGCATATTAAGGATGAGGACATCAAAATCCGCAGTCAGAGGATTTCTTCTAGTATATGAGGGGGTAGTAATGACCAATGATGCAGTAGAATGAAGGAGGGCGGGTGCAAGACTTACCTAGATCATTGAAGCCAAAATTCTTGGCAGAACTAGGTCCACTTCTTCTTCTCCTCTATTTGATACGCTCGATCCACCTAAGTCTTGGATTCATCTCCTTTTTGCAAGGGTTGCACTGGTCAATTAAAATTCTTTGGTGATCGATCCCGATGAACCCTAGGTCTTTGGAGTTGTGGCAGATATTTTTGGAGACTGTCAGGTCCTCTTTCCCTTTGGAAGGGTCCTTGTGGAGGACATGACCTATGATCCCTTATGTTTTGACCCCTTTCCTTTCCTTTTTCCTATATCAAAATCCTAAGGTGAAGGGTCAAAAACTTGTGTGTGCTCCTATTCTATCTCTTGATTTGATTCAAGATTTCTATTATCGGACCCGGCCTCAACATCGTAGATCTTGTCAAACTTTTCATCGTTCATCTTAACCTCTCTATATAGGGCATTGAGGTTCTTGATTTCCTATCGGTACCTCCTGAAATCATCCTTATTCCTTTCTAACCATCCAAAGTTCTTTAACTATATTTTAAGGGGCTGGTCCATCTAGATGCTTTGTTAGAACTCTACCACTCTGGGATAGAATTCAAGCCATGGGAGTCGTTCAAATGGTATAAATTTTAGTTCAATGTACACCTTTTATCTCTCCTTGGTTGGGTTCTTCCTTGACTAAAAGTACTCCCTCGCTTCGTGTTTGACATTCAAAAGACATCCAATAGGATTATACTTCCATGTATCACAAATAAGGACCAGGCCCAAGCAAGTCAACTTGCTATTCAACACCTCCTATTCTTCCCACTTCAAAAGCATTATCTGACTTTTGGCAATGGTAAGGGGAATTGTGTAAAGAACTTTCTTGTGTCTCCCATTACCATAAGATTTTTCAGTAATGGATGCTTGACGACATGCCTCCAAAGTGAGGGTTTCATTTGTTACAAATTTTGGAAGCCTAAAAGGTTCCCCAACAAAACCATAATAAAATAAAAATCTGCTCCAAAGAAATAATCCATCGGAGTGTGGTGGTTTTTCATCCATTCCAAACCTTCAAGAGAGAACCTGCCTGGAGGGAATGAAGATAAATCTAAGAGTACCGGTTGTAGGAAATAATCAACAAATGAATAATAGTCCCATTTTTTGGAAAGCACGTGAGTCCAAGCCGAAACTGGCTTGTATAACCCCGTCGCATCAAACTTAATGAGAAAGAATATCCATTAAAATTTTTAGGGTTTTGGTGTAAAATTAAGTGTACCAGAAAAGAGGAATACCTAAACTCAATGATGGTACTATAATTTTTTAATTATTTCATCATTCCATCGACGATTGCATTGGAAAAATCAAAATACTTCTAGCTCCTCTCCTTCTTAAGCATGAAGGCTAAGCCCATCTAAAACTCATAGACCTCCTCATCACTTTCATGGTCTTAAATAAAGGCTAGCATTGAGAAAATGACTTGCACCTCTTACTTGAATTCATTGCGCACCAAAGGGAAAACCAGCTAATTATTATCTAACCCTTTAGCTATTTCATCCTTATTAAATTTTAACTTTTTGTCTCTAGTTCTCTAGAAATATTTCATTCTTTTGCTTTGTAATACCTCAACTTCCCAATTTTAAGAGATGCATAGCATATCTCAGATGGCTTTCATTCTAATGATAACCAAATCTTATTGCCAGTAATAACCCCAATTTCCTTGTCCAATTTTTCTATGCCTACATCAACCAACTTTGGGCATGGATGCATGTAAGGTAATATGAATTGTGGAAAACCACAATACTAGAGATGAGTTGTGAAGCCATCAGTCGACCCATGAATGAACATCCTTTATAATGCACCCTCTCAAATTATCTTAGGGTTTACAAAAAAATTGGGTCGTAGATGTCTGTGAAATCTTTGACTACCTCCTCCTTGAATAGGTTCCCTGGCTTTATGGCTTTCATATGAGTAAAGCTTTGATCCGCTTGTGCTAGAGCATTAGCATATGAAAATTCTCCAAAGATGTTGGTTTAGCTTGGCCTTTGGAATGATACTTCAGTGTCTCAACCAGAGGATGATTCTTCTGCCATTGTTGCTTTCTTGGAAGGATTTGTAGAAACCTCTTTCAAAGCGATAGTTGCTTGAGAAACCTAATACTTAGCAAAAATATTTCTTTCTACATGCATTCAATCCTTACACGTACATACAATAAATTTTTCACTATTACTGATGGCCCACTAAGTATTTCCAACAAGGCAATATGTGTGAAGTGGGGGGTTTTATTCCTCAAAAATTCCAACTTCACTATGAGAATGTATTTATTATATTCCCTTCGCCGCCCTTTTGATACCTAAGCTTTGAGTGATGGGAAGCATACCTTGAAAATACATTTACATTTAATTAAGTAGAAATTAGCCTTTAAAGATATGTCCTTTCACATAGGTAAGCAGGTTGGCACTGGTGATGATGATGGACACATGGCGGTAGATTGTACATGTGAGCATTTACTCCCAATGCTCAAATTCATTCCTCCAGGCTTGATTAGATATTTTTTCATACAATTTACTACTCGCTTCTCATCGCTTTAAGATGTTTTTTGTTGCCCTCTGACAGGAAATAGATTTTTCATTGCCAAAATCCCTTATGCACATTTTTCTATAAATAGAAACATCTTCCTAATAAAAATACTCACTAAGTTAGTATTAAGTTGGTGAGCTCCTTCTGCTACATTTTCCTTCACTAGTCTACAATCTCTTGCTGCCATTATGACTGGTCTAGGAACCCTAATTTGGCTCTTGAGTCAAAATCTACAAAACTCTTTTGTTGGAGAATTCGGTAGTGAGAGGATTAAACACCTAATAGGGAAAAACAACCACCTCATGATCGTGATGTTCAAATGGGTTCTTAGGAGAGATTATGTGAAGGACGAGAACTATTTGTGATGCGATTCCAACATTGTTTCCCGGTTCATGGTCTCATTGTTGGACTTGGAAATTTCGAAGCCCTAGATTATAGAGTTGTGCCATGTTATTTTTGATATGACATACTTGGATGGATTGGGTGAAATCATCCAATTTTTTATCCCTGGTGTTGGCATTCTGCTCACCATGAATATCTAAAAGCATGTTGATTATGCGGAAGTGGTGCCATGGATGCCCTCTCTTATAGACTTTCAAACCAAAAACTTGGAGCACCATTAGTTGTTGTCTCGACTCACAACATCCTTCTTGCTAAGGATGTATAACGTGGAGCACATTCCCAAGCTTGATTGGAAAAATCACTTTGAGTTCCTAGTGTATAGCCCCAGTATTGAGGATTGAAGGTTTTTTTCATGCCCGCGTGCCCCGTGTGATGTGTGTTTGACTACCCCATTGATGGAGAAACCTTAGAAACCAATATTTTTTATTTTTGAGGCCGATGAAGGTTGAACTTATTTTTTTCATTTCATGATGCCTCATCTTTTTCTTTTTCAAGATGTAATTTTGGGTTTTGAATGAGAAGGTTTTAAGATTCTCTTAGAGCCTTAGGCTCGAAAGTGCATACTATCTTGTAAATATTTTGATGAATATAAAATATATTCCCTTTCTTCTATTTTCTTGTGTTCACTCTTATCGCTTTATTCATGAAAAAACATATTTTATAAAATTTACATATGGTACTATTGATGGTGAAAATGAGACAAACAACATTAAATAGAATACCTCTACTCTATTTCTCTTGAAAAAGAAAGACAACATATAGTAGCCTAACTCCCAAGGTCCTGGTAGTTGGTTCTCAACTGTCTAGTGTCACTCAATTGGTCCATGCAACTATAATATTCAAGGGGCCTTTGATTGCAATAAGGAATGCAAGCAATGACTTATTCATTGAACTATTCTTAATAAAAATGGGTTTTAAATAAAAGAAAAAGATAGATCAAGCTGTACATCAATAAAACATGAATAAAATTTATCTAGTATCTGAACATATATCCTCAACAATGAATTTTCTTCCAATAGATCAAGAAAACCATATCATGATTCAATTTATAGAATATTCCATGCTATTGCATGCATCTAAGGTGCTTAATTTAACATCACAATCACACATCATAAATATTTCAAATATTCCAAAATAGCACACTCTCATTCGTTGCCAAGATCATAGATCAACAGACTTTCAATAAATTCAATTCACAGATAATCTAATGAAATAATCCTTAAATTTGGTTTCTTTTAAGGATTTTCATCACAAAAGAAACACTTATGCTTCAGCACAATCACTGGTATATAGATAGACTATAATTCATCAACCTTATCCAATAAATTCAACTCCAACACCATATTGCGTAAAAACTTGTATTTATATTCAACTATAAATAAAATGACAAAGTATCTCTGTAAAAAACTATGAAAATATTATATCTCCTACTATTAGGTGGCTAATCTTATTCTCATCAATCGACCCTTACAATATGATGCCCCAAAGGTATTTATATATGTACAAAAATCTTAAGTCCTTTCTATCTTAAGTTGATCCACCTTTTTATACATTTTAGTCTTCTTGGAAACAAAGATCCATCTGATCTCTAGTTCCCACCTTGATCTTTTAGTTAAACTGGAGAGAAAAAGATAGAAGAGAAAAGAAAGCCATGTGCCTACAAAACTACTAGTCATGCATGTGGAGGAGAAAAGAAAACCATGCATGCATGAGACTATCAATTATGCATGCGAATTTTTCTCTATAGTGTACTCATCGTAACTGGAGAAGACTTGTTGAAGCATGTCCAAATCCGGCCCATCAACCAAACTGTCTTCAAACGTGATCCTTTCTAATTCCGCAGCAGCAAATCCTCTCATATCTTTTAGCTTTGTTAACTCCCTTTTAGCAGCCCTTACTTCTTCTTTAATATCCATCAACTGATCTAATAGGAGATCCTCTCCATCATCTCCCTTTTGTGTGATCTCTTTAAGCCTATCATCCCATTTCTATTTTATTTGGATCAAAGGTAAGCCCTCCTTTACCAGTATATCAACATTTACTATAATAGCAATAACTGTTTCTAACTCCTCAAACTATTCATTTAGATCCTTAGTAGAATCTTGAACTTCATTTTTATGCTTGTATAAAAAGGTCGGATCTAAACCGGACTGTGCTAGAGTTATTTTCCAAGAAATCTTTGTTGTCCTCTTCAAGTATTGACTGTTCTAGAAGAGTGGAATTCAGCAATTTATTAACCTCTTTCAGCTTCTGGCTATATCCTTTGTACTCCTCCTCCTATTCTCCCAATACTTTGACATATTGATTCATCTCTTCTATTAACTCCTCTGTCATCTTGTGAACCTCAAAACTATTGTCCAACACTTCACCTATTTCTTGATTTAGTTTATTAGTCCATCTATCCAACATATTCACCTTACTCCTTACCTGTACCAAATCATCCACCTCTTTCTTGCTAAGAAGAATCGGTGTCTCAATGGTGGCAATTTGTTGTGACCTCAAAGTAGAAACACTCTTCAAGAAAGTATGCAATTGATCCAATTGAGCCTTAAGCTCATTCTTTTTTTGCTTATCCTTCATCATTCTTAATTTAGTGGATGATGCTACCATATCTATCAAGTTGATTTTTTGATCTCTTGTGTGTCTCCCCAAGTTAACTATGCCCAACTGATAATCAGTTAGCTGCATGTCCCTTGCATCCTTGTCCACCATCGGTATTACACATTCAGCAATAATTTCTCCTTTGTCAGTGAGTCTAGTGGAATGCAAGATTTTGGCCTTCTTCTTGGGCCTTTCTTTTTCAATCTCCTTCATCATATCATCCCAATTGAGAGCATGTGAGGGTGTCATTGATTTCTTTTGAAGATCCAATTTCAACCAAGTGGGAGCACTTGTAGTAGTGGTCATTATAATTGAAGAAGAAGAAGCAGTAGTAGAGGGTTGTTGCACATTCACTTTAGGTTTAGAATCAACCCCTTGTACTTCTTGTTGTTCTTGCTCTATACTTGTCTATGCAAGATTTTCAGCTTCCTCCCTATCCTTTTGTTCCTGTATCCTCTTGTCTTCTTCTTCCTTCTTCAATTTTTCTTCTTCTAATCTTTTCTCCTCAAGTTCCCGGTTTCTCTCTTCCTCCAATGCCTTAAGTCTGTTTGCATCTTCCTTTTCCTTTTGCAACTGCTTGATCAGCTCCTCATCATCTTTCTCTTTTTGCATACATTTTTCTTCCTCTTTCTTTTTATAGGCATCTTCAACAAGCTTCAATTTGGCCACAAGGACTTCCCTTTCCCTTTGTTGCTTTGCCTTTTCCTCCTCTAGATTATGAATTTTTTGTACTAACTCTAGCTTATCATTCTCTTCTTTTATCTTGAGCTCCTACTCCTTTTTCCTCTATTGTTTTTCTATTTCATCAACTCTTTGTTTGGCTTCTACTTGTTGTTGCTGAAGTAAGGCATCAGTTTGTGCCTTAGCATCTATTTCCTTTTTCTTCTCCATAGCTTATGCATGTTATTGAGCATCTAAAGCTTTCTTTGCTTCCTCAAACAGTGCCCATTGATCTTCCTCTATTAAAATATGCTCAATTTCCTCCTCTAGAGGCATCTTTTCTTGTGCATCTTTCTCTAATAAGGTCTCATCAGATTCTGTTTCAACCTCATGGATCTCCCACTCTACTCCTTTTCCCTTTAATGCTTCATCTATACGATGAAGAGTTCCTACAAGAATCTCTCCACTTGGTTGCTCTATAAGAGGGACTTGATCAGATGACTCACCTATTGCTGGTGTTGAAACCACAGATCCTGTTTGGGCATCCTCTTCTTCTACTCTAGGTAAATATTAAGTAGAGGCTTCAAGCTCAATCTCTCCAATGTCAAGAGGGAAGAAATCCAAAGGCTCTTTGGAAGTAAATTTCCTCTTGATTCTTTTATATCCCTTCCCTTTCTTACGAGTTGGTCCTTGAGGATTTTTGGTTCTTAAAACAGCCCAATGGATACTCTTATCCAAGACTAGTCTCCCTATTTGCTTGATTTCAATAGTCTCCTCACCATCCCAATCTACCAGATCCAAACTTTTTGTTCCAATGTTCAATGCTTCATATGATGGATCCAACACACCTCCATCATCTACTAATGTATCAAGGATATCATCCTTGATCTTGAATTCTACCATGACTGAAATAGGAAACCTTTCATAATTCCTTTTCCTGAGGTCATACTCATCTTGAAGATCACTCTAGAAGTCCTCTAATAGATTAAAATGTTTGTCAAAGACTGAAGCCAGTAAAGCATTCATTTTCTTCTTTGGATCAAAGTTCTTTCAAGCAATATACAAACCCCCAACTTCAAATGTATTAACTCACTACAAACCACCTTAGCTCCCACAAGGTGTGGGCAGTTGTATTCACCCAATTGCATGGGAAGCTTATGACAACCTGTCTTATTCTTTAACCCAAATCAGGCATTGACCCCTATAGCTTGATAGACAAACTCCATCAGAACCATCCTGTTGTTGCAACACCTTGGAAGTAAGTGGGGATGACCCTCAAATCCTGTCAACCTAAAATAAGTGAACTTGGGGTATTGGATATACCAACATCCCCATTCTGTGATAAAGGCCATGGATTCTTGGCTCAATCTATACCCTGCATCTCCATTAATCTGGTTAATGATTACATATAAGAATGCATCATTAACTCTCCTAAATTGTGTTTCAGAAACCTGTAGGGATAGTTGATCATAATGATTCCATACTCTCTTTTGTCCATCAGCTTCTCCCAATATTCCCACTCTATTCAAACCTAGAAAGATGCCTCCTCTAGTTGTTGCATAGACAACATAAGAAGTCATGAAAAAGCTCTTGGTTTCCCTAAGTCTGGTTAACTAGTCATGAATGGTATCTAAGACAATCATCAGCCAATCAAACTATTGATTGCCATTAAAGATTTTCTAAATGAAGGGAAACATCCACTCCTTGAAATGAAATGCATCCCTCTTCCTAAAGGCTCTAGACAACATCATTATCAGGTCTGATACTTCTTTGTAAACTTATGTCCTCTTTGGTTGATCATGGAGCTTGGTCAAATACTTCTTCTCTGTTCTCAACCACTTCTTGTTCAAGTGATCCTTGTTGGCCTCCTTGTATTTTCTATGCATACCTAAAGCATTTGCCTCATTTAACTATACCAAGTTCTTTGGATCAGGGACACTAAACATGTGCTGAAACATTTGAGGAGTTATATCTATAATTATATTATCCTGTGAATCCATGCATTGCCTAGTGGTCGGATTGTAAGATCTTGTTGCTATCATAATCAACTCTGGGAATTGGATGGATAGAGGAAATAAGGTGATGTGAGCCAAGCCGAACTCAACTATTCTTCAAGTTCTTCTTGTTACATCCTCAGTGAATGTTTCTGAATATAACACCTCAAAATTGAATGGACCTAGATTGGTGTCAATTATATCAGACCAATCAGACTCCACTTTGCTTGCAATGATAGTAGGACCCCTATGGTTATACCTCAAGGTATAAGGTAGCTACTTTGGCTTAACCTTCTTAGGCTTAGTTGTTGCTTTTGAAGTTTTTGCAAGTCGATTCCTTTGGGAAGCTTCTCTTGATACTCTTGACATTCTTTAGCTTCCAAAAACAAAACCTCTAATTAGATCCTTGAATAAATATCACAAAATATTATTTAAAATCTTACCCTTCATATATATACTGGAGGCGGAACCAAGTAGAAAACACTCTAAATAGTCTCTTTTTAAAACAATATCAGGATCGGAACCAAACCATTATTGATATTACAGTAATAAGAAGAGGGACCAGAGTTGGAATTGGAATGGTAACCGGAATCAAAATCGGAATGGAAACTAATTTGGTTTCATGAATATTTTCTAATTTCACATTCAATTTTGGTTCTGCTTTTGGCTCCACCTAGGTTACCATTATTTTGGAAGCCTGCTTCTTATTATAAGCGGAGTCAGAAACGAGATGGAAATGGAATCGAAACTTACTACAAAAACATGGTTCAAAGTCTAAATCGATTTCGATCCCGCTTCGGCCTAAAATATCCATGACATCATAAGTGATTTTAACAGTCAATAAATAACTTCATGATTTAAGGACTAAGTCATACCAAAATGAAAGGGGCTTAAAAATAACCTAATAAGACCATCCCCATATGACCGAGAGGTGACTATACTATTTAGGGCATCATATTTAAAACAAGAATGCATTAAAACCCTAAACTAAAACCATCGATTTCAAATTACTAGGGCATGAATTTAACCCCATTTAAATTAACTAGATCGAATTGGAAACAAGATTCCTAAGTAAAAACGACAATTTACCAAACCCTACTCACTGTAAAACAGTAATTAACCTATGCATTTTAAAAACTAGGGCACCATGATGTGGTCATGATTAAAACATGAAAACGACCATGTTAAAACAAATAGACAAGAAATGAAACCATAAAATCAAAATAAGAATAAGAAATCCAAACAAAAAAAAGAGAAAGGAAACAAATCACATGAACCCATAGAGAATCACGAATTCGCAAGAAACCACTGAGCGAATAAAAATGAAAAAAAAAATGCGAACTAAAACAAAAAGGGAAGAACAAAAAAATCCCTACCTCAAACACAAATAAGTAAGTTAATTCCCTAAAGTAATCTATGTGCAACTATCTCTCTTTCGATCAATTCACTCGCACAAATTCTCCACTACAACTCTAGTTCGCTCTTTGATATTATAACAATAATGATGATAACTACCCATTAATCCCTAATTAAGATAAAAACTCATAGTTTCACACGTGCATGGCACCTATAATTAATGCCATAAATGTGGTAGAGCGGAGTCAGAACTGCAGAAGGAATTGGCACATTACTGCAGTGCAACATCAGTAAAGTCAACGACCACAAATGGCGGGAGCGAAATCAGAATGGAAAATGATTCGAAAACTTGTCTAACTTTCCAACTTGGTTCCCATTCTGGTTCCACGGACAAAGATAAAAGCGAAACAAAATGACAAAATAAAACAAAAAGACCGAAATGAAAAGACAAAAAAGCGAAGGTGGAGACAAAACGAGATTTGATTTTGAAACTTTGAATAAATTCCGACTTGACTTCCACTCTATCTCTAGCTCCGATAAAGACAAAACAAAAAAGGAAAAAGAAGACTATCGGGATGGGAATTGGAACGAGTTTTGAAAGAAGTTTTAAAACCCGATTCTGTTCCAGTTCCAGTTCCGAAAGAATAAACCAAAGAAAAAAAAAGTGTTGGAAAAGAAAGACTCCAAACTTTCTTTGAAAGACAAACAAGGAATAAAACATAAAAGGGGGACCCATTTTGACCAAGGCAAAAGATGGGGTGGTTATGCAAGGCATAACAAATGGTGTCTCAGCTAGGAAAATGGTTTCCCCATTTTCAAGACACCCAAGAAAAATTCAGTTACCCTAAAACTACTTGGCTTATGAAGCATGTTTAACTTGAATAAGATCATATATATATATATAGGAAAATGTTGAGCTAGAATCTCAAATGTATGTGCTCATGAGATTTTTTTGAATCTGAGTTTGTGCATATATTGTGCATCATTATTTTATAAATACTTTCTCTGCTTGAACAATTATAACTAAGATTCAAGATACATAGGTTGAGTCCTTTAACTATCATGCAATAAAATCTTGGGTATTGCTCCGCTACCAAACAGGCATCCATAGCCTCGACAGAGATACCTCTAGTTCTCTCAAAGCATTGCTCTACTACCAGCCAGGTGTCCATAGCCCCGATAGAGATACTTGATTACCCATTTGATATTGAGTTTTTCTATTCCTTCTTTCTTTTCATCATCATTTTTTTTTTACTTAAGCTTCTCTTGTGGAAATCTTTTATGCACCTTCCTCAATACTCAGACACAATAGATCTGAAATGTGGGTTGAGAACTAAAATGGATTTCATGATAGTTTTGGAATTGGATTTTTCACTGGAATCAAAGGTAGAACCATTCTAAAATAGATAGGCATTTACTTAGGCAGATTTTTTCTAATTTGGTGATAGATCTTTGATCATAACTCATGAGATATTCACAATGTATCTTCTATCCTTAATAAATTTTCAAACCCATATTAGAATGGTCATAAAAACATGAGTTTCAGAATGAAATCCTTTTCAAATGATGATGATGAAAATACCTAAACCAATTTCTCTCCTAGTTCCAAAAGCATACTTTGAATAACAAACCCTCGTCTTGAGATGGACAAAAATGAAGATCCCCAATGTAACAAGACAAAACAAAACAAACAAAACACAAAATCAACAAAAACAAAAATAAAAATAAAACAAAAACTTAATTACATATGATGTAGTATAATACATTCTCTTTAAAACATCAGACCTTTCATGAACCAAAATAGTGCTTAAGAAATTGATCATTAACTGGTAATGGAACAGGCTCTCCTGTTAAGGTACTTAAATGAAAAGCATTCTCGCCTAGTATCTCAGCCACTTGATACAGACCTAACCAGAGTCTATCAAACTTCTGGTGATCTCCTTTCTTTTCTCTGGCTTTATCCCATAGTAATACAAGATCTAATATCCTAAAATCTTTTATCTTGGCTCTTTTGTCAAACCAAAATTTGACGACAGCCTGATGCTTAGAGAATTGTTGCAAAGCAGCATCTCTTTGCTCTTCCATATTAAGCAAATTAATTAATCTAACTTCAATCCTATCATCCTTAGTATAAAACTCCTACATGAACTTAAGAATAGTTATTTGTAAATGGATTGGGAAGACTGGGTCTTGGCCATAGACTAACTTAAAAGGCTAAATCCCTAGAGCTGCTTTGATTCAGGTTTGATCTGCCCATAAGGCAAATCTCAACTAGGTGTGCCAGTCTCTAGGATTTTTTTCTAGCAATTTTCTTATCACTTCCAACAAGTTTTTATTAGTGGACTCAGCCACTCCATTTCCTTGAGGGTAGTAATTAGATGAATACTTCAAAATAATTTTATGTTCATATGCCCATTGAATGAATTCAGCAGAAGAAAAATCAAGGCCATTATCACATACCAGAGCAAATGGAACTCCAAACCTAGTTGTGATGTTCTCAGTCAAAAAATTTGATGACCACCTCTGTGCTGCTATTTTTGTAGGGCTGGGCCTTAGTCCAGCATGTACAGTAGTCATTTGCAGTCAAGATGAATTTATGTCCTGTGGAAAAATTGGGATTAATAACACCTATAAAATCCAGGGCCCTTTGAGCAAATGGCCTTACCTCATACAATGGTTCCAAAGGAATTGATGGATTTCTTTCCCTAGGTGCAGAAGTTTGGCATACATGGCAGGTTCTAACATGCTGATGTGCATCCCGAAATACACAAGGGCAATAAATTCTTGATCTAAGAATCTGATGGGCCAAATCATTCATAGATCCATGTCCTATTCCATGTCTTCCATGAAACTCAGAAATAGCATGCTTGGCCTCTTGTTTATCTAAACAACACAAGTAAATCCCTTGAAAATTCTTTCTATAAATGGATGCCCCTTTAAGCATGTAGTGAGCACTCTTCATCCTTAATTCTCTCCTTTGAGTAGCATTCATTCCTTCTAGACATCTGTTATTGAGGAGGAAGAAAATCAAGTCTATGTACTAGGGATCCTTTGTAAATGACTAGATAGTATACTACTGACAAGTGATATTTTTGTCCACATCGGCCATTTCTTTTGATAAACCTTGCCCTCGAACAAGCTTCATCAGATGAATCTCTAAGTCAAATTCTTGTAGAATTGCCATCCATTTTACTCTTCGCTCTCCTAATTCACTTTGCATCAGAAGGGACTTCATAGCTGGATCTAGAACTATAGCCATTACTTGACTTTGAGGAATGTAATGTCTGAACTTCTTTACTGCTCAAACCAATGCAAAGGCTTGTTTCTCGAGTGGTGGGTATCTCACTTTTGCATTCTTAAATGGAGAGCTCATGAAGGCAATAGGTCTTTCTTCTCCCTCTCCTCTTCATTGTGTTAACACAGCTGCACATGAATGGTCAGATGAAAAAGAATAGATATAAAAAGGTTTTAAATAATTTGGGCTTTTTAAAATAGGTGCCTCATATATTGACTGTTTGATCTACAAAAAAAGAAGATTTAGCCTCATCACTCCACTCAATCTTTGCATCTTTCTTCATCATTGCATTCAGAGGTTTGACGATCTCTGCAAAACTTGTTATAAACTTTCTAACAAAATTGATCCTCCAGAAGAAGGATCTCATTTCTTTCTTGTTTCTTGGCCTTGTTAGTTTCAAGATAGCCTCCACTCAATCAAGGTCTATGGATATCCCTTCCTATGATATGATGTGACCTAAAATTTTCCCTTCAGATACTCCAAACACACACTTCTTTGGATTGAGAGAGACACCATAGCTTATACATTTCTTGAGAACCTTTTCCAGATCAGCAGCATGGTCTTCTCTATTCTTGGAGAAGATGGTTCAATCATCCACATAAATAATTATACACTTTCCTATCAAATATTTGAAGGCTACATCCATTTCCCTTTGAAAGGTTGCTCCTACATTGATAAGACCAAATGGCATCCTCCGATAGGCAAATGTGCCCCATTTGGTGGTGAAAGTTGTCTTCATTCTATCCTCATGACTGACAAGAACCTGATTGTACCCAGAATAGCCATCTAAAAATGACATCATATGAGACCCATTAACCTTTTGTAGTACTTCATCCAGAGAGGGCAATGGATAATTATCTTTCTTAGAGGCTTTGTTTAGACTCTTGAAATCAACACATAATCTGATCTCACCATTCTTTTTGCGTACAGGAACTAAATTTTCCACCCAAGTAGAATGTCTAACAAGAAAGATTATTCTTGCAGATAGGAGCTTTTGCACCTCTTTTTGGATTAGGGGCTCAATTAAAGCATTGACCAGGTGTTGTTTCTGACAAAAGGGCTTGGCTTCTGGCTTGAGAGGTATGGTATGTGTGATCACCGAAGTGTCAAAGGTTTTTAATTCACTATAACTCCAAGCAATGGCTGCAATGTTTTTCTCTAAAACTTTAACTATTTTGTCCTTAATTTCTTGAGGACAAGTCTTTCCTATGAGAACATTCCTTTCAAGGCCTAAGTGAGCCAAATTGACATATTCATATTTCCCTCCTTAACTCTCTGTGGGAACCCTTTGACGAGCCTGTGGGTTAGAATCAAATATTCTCTCTAAGGCTACCATCCCTTTTGGAATGCTATTACTTTTCAAATCCAATATCCCTTCTTCACTCTCCTTCTCAGGATCCCAATCTCCCTGATCTCTTTCAGATTCATCTATTATTTGTCCTTCAAAAACATAAGAACTTGCAAAAAATGCTAATATATGTTGATCATCATTAAATACCTAAAAATTTCGGACATTATCAAGGACAGCTAGGACTAAAATTAGTTCAACTAAAAATCTCTTCATATTTGAATCTTGCATGGGTTCCAATGTGCTAGCAGCAATAGCAAGTGCATCTGTAATTTGATTAGCTTCTTTAGGGATCAAAGTAAGCCCAAAAGCATCGAAGTCTTCAATTAAGTTCCGGACTCTATTTTTGTACGCAACAAATCTTTTGTTATGACAAGTATACTAGCTACGTACCTATTCTATGATCACTTTAGAATCCCTCATAACTGTGAGAGCAATAACCTTCTTTTTATGAGCAAACATAATTCCTTGAGCCAGTGTTTCACACTCAGCCACATTGTTTGTGTAGCCAAACTGCAATTTGTAACACGCAAAGTAAGTTTTCCCTTTGGGATTGGTTAGTTCAATCCCTGCTCCACTTCCTGCTTTAGATTTGGTACCATCAAATTTAAGACTCCACAATTGGTCTTTGGCTAGGAGTTCTTTCTTTTTAGGGACAACAGGGGATGACTTACTTTGGATGTGTGGCGACTTGGACTTTTTTTGGTCATCAAAAATTGACTCAGGGCAAGGCTGACTTGAAGATTTTTCTATGTTTTCAACTTGCTCAGAAATTACCTCTTGAACAACTTCTTCAGTTAAATTGCAATCCAACTCATCTTTTATCAATTTCTTGGGCATTTGCAAAGTATTTGGGGCAGGTGTATTGAATGGGAATTGAGACACCTCAGCCTCTTCTTGAATTTCAGATCTCAGAACCTAAGTCTTCTCTACCAGTGAGGAACCTTCCTCTTGAGAAAGGCTAGTCCTGGTGAGAATGGTAGCATCCTTAACTTTAAAATAAAACTCATTGATAGGGATCTGGGGTTTCTCTTGACATATTTGTTGAGGCTGGTCTACATGACTTAAAATATCTAGGCATGATTGGCATGTTAACTCTGAATGATTGTGATAATGAATCCTACACCAATTAGGAAGTAACAAACTACTCAAATCAGTTTCTTCTCCTAAAATAGCTTATCTTTTTGCAATTTCCTTATTAGAACCTATTGGTTGATGCAGATCATTGGGTCACTATGTTCTAGGGGTGATTTATCCCTAGGATTAAGTATAGAGAAAGTAAGGACTTCCTCCTGTTTTTCAACTCCTATTTTAGTCTCAAAATATGCTACTTCATTTGAAGCATCATACTCTGTGATCATATGCTTGAGTCTTGGTTCACTTTCAATGCTTATCTGTGTTGTAACACCCTTCTAGGGTATCCACATGTGAGAGAAATCCAAGGAAA
Organism: Sequoiadendron giganteum; assembly: GCA_007115665.2. Lineage (NCBI taxonomy): Eukaryota > Viridiplantae > Streptophyta > Pinopsida > Cupressales > Cupressaceae > Sequoiadendron > Sequoiadendron giganteum. The sequence continues at coordinate 15,192,308 of CM021102.1, read as the reverse complement.
AATATCCCCCAATAATTTTCATTAGCTCCCGACTTAGGAGCCTACCATATGTCTCTTGGATGTCAACCACTTGGATATCTATGTAGGTATGGATCCTTGGATCTGATCCAACCTGTACATGCATGTTCTTTAGTTCTCCTACAACATTAACCTCAATTTTGTCTAACTGAATCACTTTCTTATTGGTCGGGATAGGACTTAATCCTAACTTCTTACATATTGAACAGGGCATAATGTTTCCCGATGCTCAAGAGTCCAATAAACAATTATGCAAATTCTTTCCAAAAATCCTCAAACTTAAAAGAAAAGGTGGGGTGTTGGACTTACCTTTATAGATGGTTGCATTTGTCTCTTTCACTGGAGTCACTTTACCTTTTCCTTTTAAGCGGTGTGTCTCCTCCAGGGCCTTCAATACTACTTCACATTGAGTCGGGCACCACTTCATGATGTCAAAGAATGACAATGATGTCTTATGCCTCTGTAGTTTGGCAATAAAATCAAATTTTGAATCATTCCTCACTTGATATTTAGGAGAAGGAGACGGATTACCTCTATTCTAAGCATCAGAAGGTCCCTTTGGTGGCAGTGGGTTATTGTCTGCATTTTGGTTAGGTGGGACCATGTTGTTTGGAGGTGCAAATGTAGTAAATGGGCCCTTATTTTGATTTCTCATAAAATGACCACCTTTGGACTAAAAGGCTTGGGCATCATACACATCCTCCTCTGGCTCATTATCTCCTTGCATGGGAAATTGGTACTTCTCTTGTATAGTCTCATAAGTCATAGTAGTACTTACTGGCCCATTATCATGATTGGAATTTATTGCTAGAGAATGGGCATCAACTTTTGCAATCTTTACTATTTTCTCCATTTCTGGGCAATTAACCTCAGAATTTGTTCTGGTATCATGTAACCTGCACCAATTAGTCATGAAATTAAGATCAGCCACATTAGCAGTATGTGATCTCTCGTCACCTAACTGATAATTATGGGGAACTCCCCCATTGTTAGGTCCAGTATTCCACTGCCTATTGTTGTTGTTGGACCTCTCATTATATCCTCTATTCTGATTTTGCTAATTTTGATTAGAGGAGTTTTGATTCTATAAATTTCGGTCGGTGTTCTAGTTCACATTCTGATTGGAGTAATTTCCTTGGTTGTTGTAACCTCCCTAGTTTTGATAATTCTGATTTTGGTTGTGGGGAGGGTTTTGCCTAAGCTGTGCCATATCATTAGACATTTGAGATGGAGTCTTTTTAAGAGTTTCTAGCTCACTGGTCAGTTGAAAAATTTGTTCATTCTACACATTTTGCACTATGGATAGGGAATGAACATGGGTTGACCCTCCTGCTTGTTGGTGTTAATTTTGAGGTTGTTGGGAAGAATCCTGCATGCCATTTCCAAAAACAGGCATTGTAGGTGGGGCTTGTAACTCAGACATAGGTTTGTATTGGGAGTAAGACATCCTTGGGACAATATTGTACAATGGTGGGTTAGGCATCTGATAATTCATGGGAGGAAGAGTTGCTCTTAAACCTCCTGATTGCATACTTATCTACTATTGCAATTTGATAGCTAGATGATAAACCTTAGATAAGGTGTCAATCTCATTGGCCTGATAAGTTCTTTGTAAGAACAAGCCAATCAAGGGCTCAACAACTCATAAATATGCCTGAATGGAAATATTCTCGGCTACTAAGTAAGGATCTTGCAACCTACGAAACATCCTTTGGAATCTAGTGTTGAAAAGAGGTAGTGGCTCATGACGTTCCTTTCTTATCATGGAAAACTGGTGATACAAGATGGCAGGGTCCACATAAACTCAAAATTAATTAATTAATGCATTTTCTAAATCTATCCAACCCAGGATAGATCCCCGGGGAAGATTTAAGTGCCAATTATATGTCATGTCCCCTAAACAATAAGGAAATAATCTACATACCATGTCTTGATGAGCAACTTGAGCACATGTACAAGCATCTTTGAACACTTGTATATGCTCCTCAGCACTTCTTGATTCGTCATGCATGTACTTGGGACAAAAAAACTTTGGGTTCTTCAGTAAATCATGGATTCCTCTTGGAATAGTCCCTAACGGAGAGGGGTTATTCACAAAATAAGCCATGGGTAGGATTGGTTGAGCCGATGGTGATATAGGCTGGATTGGTGGTGACATAGACCTAACTGGTGGGAGCGATACTGGTCGAGCCAGTGGTGGTGATGTAGGTTGAACTAGTGGTGGTGTAGGTGGGTTTGGTTGAAATCCTAGTGGAGTAAGCGGTGGTGGCAATGTCGGTATAAATATTCTACAACCATGGGGTCTAGGTCTAACCGAGGTTTGGATTTCTTCCAATGGTTAAGGATTAGTAGAGGATCTAAGAATCCTCTTGTATTTCTTCGGTGAGAATGACACAATGCAAGCTAGCTTGTTCCTTCAGCCCTCCTTCTAGCGCTAAATCTGTTGATGGTGAAAATGACACAAACCACATTAAACAAAATATCTCTACTCTATTTCTCCTAAAAAAGAAAGACAACATATAGTAGCCTAACTCTTAAGGTCCTGGTAGTTGGTTCTCAACTGTCTGGTGTCACTCAATTGGTCCATGCAACTGTAATATTTAAGGGGCCTTTGCTGGTAATAAGGAATGTAAGTAATGACTTATTCATCAAAATTTTCTCAATAAAAAGGAGTTTTAAATAAAAGAAAAAGATAGATCAGGGTGTACATCAAGAAAAAATGAATAAAACTTTTCTAGTATCCAGACATATATCCTCAACAATGAATGTTCTTCCAACAGATCAAGAAAACCATAGCATGATGCAATTTATAGAATAGTCCATACTATTGCATGCATCTAAGGTGCTTAATTTAACATCACAATCACACATCATAAATATTTCAAAGATTCCAAAATAACACACTCTCATTCATTGCCAAGATCATAGATCAATAGACTTTCAATAAATTCAATTCACAGATAATCTAATGAAATAATCCTTAAATCTGGTTTCTTCTAAGGATTTTTATCACAGAAGAAACACTTATGCTTTAGCACAATCACTAGCATACAGATAGACTATAATTCATCAACCTTATCCAATAAATTCAACTCCAACACCATATTGTGTAAAAACCTGTATTTATATTCAACTATAAATAAAATGAAAAAGTATCTCTATAAAAAAACTATGAAAAAATTCTATCTCCTACTATCAGGTGGCTAATCTTATTCTCATCAACCAACCCTTACAATATGATACCCCAAAGGTATTTATAGATGTACACAAATCTTAAGTCCTCTCTATCTTAAGTTGATCCACCTTTTTAGGCATTCAAGTCTTCTTGGAAACTCAGATCCGTTTGATCTCTAGTTCCCACCCTGATCTTTTAGTTACACTAGAGAGAAAAATATAGAAGAGAAAATAAATCCATGCGCCTACGAAACTGCCAGTCATGCATGTGGAGGAGAAAAGAAAACCATGCATTCATGAGACTATCAATTATGCATGTGAATTTTTCTCTATAGTGTACTCATTGTAACTAGAGAAGACTTGTTGAAGCATGTCCAAATCCGGCCCATCAACCCAACTGTCTACAAACTTGATCGTTTCTAATTCTACAGTAGCAAATCCTCTCATGTCTTTTAGCTTTGTTAACTCCCTTTTAGCAGCCCTTACTTCTTCTTTAATATCCATCAACTGATCTAACAACATATCCTCTCCATCATCTCCCTTTTGCATGACCTCTTTAAGCTTATCATCCCATTTCTCTTTTATTTGGCTCAACGATAAGACCTCCTTTACTGGTATATCAACATTTACTATAATAGCAATAACTATTTCTAACTCTTCAAGCTGTTCATTTAGATCCTTAGTAAATCTTGAACTTCATTTTTATGCTTGTATAAAAGGTCAGATCTAAACCGAACTATGTTGGAGGTCTTTTCCAAGAAATCTTTGTTGTCCTCTTCAAGTATTGACTATTCTAGAAGAGTGGACTTCGGAAATTTATTAACCTCTTTCAGCTTCTTGCTATATCCTTTGTACTCCTCCTCCTGTTCTCCCAAGACTTTGGCATACTAATTCATTTCTTCTATTAACTCCTTTGTCATCTTGTGAACCTCAAAACTGTTGTCCAGCACCTCACCTATTTCCTGATTTAGTTTATCAGTCCATTTATCCAACATCTCTGCCTTACTCCTTACCTATACCAAATCATCCACCTCTTTCTTGCTAAGTAGAGTTGGTGTCTCAATGGTGGAAATTTGTTGTAAACTTAGAGTAGAAACACTCTTCAAGAAAGTACGCAATTGATCCAATTGAGCCTTAAGCTCACCCTTTTTCTGCTTATCCTTCATCATTCTTGATTTAGTGGATGATGCTACCATATCTATCAAGTTCATTTGTTGATCTCTTGTGGGTATCCCCAAGTTAACCATGCCCAATTGATAATCAATTAGTTGCATGTCCCCTACATCCTTGTCCACCATCGGTATTGCACATTCAGCAATAATTTATCCTCCGTCGGTGAGTCTAGTGGAATGCAAGATTTTGGCCTTCTTCTTGGGCCTTTCTTTTTCAATATCCTTCATCATATCATCCCAATTGAGAGGTTGTAAGGGTGTCACTGATTTCTTTTGAAGATCCAATTTCAACCAAGTGGAAGCACTTGGAGTAGTCATCATTATAATTGAAGAAGAAGCAGCAATAGTAGAGGGTTGTTGCACATTTGCTTTAGGTTTAGAATCAACCCCTTGTACTTCTTGTTGTTCTTTTTATAGGCCTCTTAAACAAGCTTCAATTTGGCCACAAGGACTTCCCTTTCCCTTCGTTGTTTTGCCTTTTCCTCCTCTAGATCATGATTTTTTTGTACTAAATCCAGCTTATCATTCTCTTCTTTGATCTTGAGCTCCTACTCCTTTTTCCTTTGTTATTTTTCTATTTCATCAGCTCTTCGTTTGGCTTCTACTTGTTGTTGCTGAAGTAAGGCATCAGTTTGTGCCTTATCATCTATTGCCTTTTTCTTCTTAATAGCTTTTGCATGTGCTTGAGCATCTGAAGCTTTCTTTGCTTTCTCAAACAGTTCCCATTGATCTTCCTCTATTAAAATATGTTCAATTTCCTCCTCTAGAGGCATCTTTTCTTGTGCATCTTTCTCTGATAAGGTCTCATTAGAGTCTGTTTCAACCTCATAGATCTCTTGCTCTACTCCTTTTCCCTTTAATGCTTCAGCTATACCATGAAGAGTTCCTTCAGGCATCTCTTCGCTTGGTTGCTCTATAAGAGGGACTTGCGCAGATGACTCACCTATTGTTGGTGTTGAAACCACAAATCTTGTTTGGGCATCCTCTTCTTGTACTCTAGGTAAATCTTGACTAGAGACTTCAAGCTCAATCTCTTCAATGTCAGGAGGGAAGAACTCCAAAGGCTCTTTGGAAGGAAATTTCCTCTTGATTCTTGTATATCCCTTCCCTTTCTTAGGAGCTGGTCCCTAAGGATTTTTGGTTCTTAAAATAGTCAAGTGGATACTCTTATCCAAGATTGGTCTCCCTATTTGCTTGATGTCGATGGTCTCCTCACCATCCCAATCTACTAGATCCAAAATTTTGGTGCCATTGTTCAATGCTTCATATGATGGATCCAACACACCTCCATCATCTACAAATATATCATAATTCCTTTTCTTGAGGTCATACTCATCCTAAAGATCACTCTGGAAGTCCTCTAATAGATTAAAATGTTTGTCAAAGACCGAAGGCAGCAAAGCATTCATTTTCTTCTTTGGATCAAATTGCTTTCAAGAATTATAGAAACCCAACTTCAAATGTATTAACTCACTACAAACCACCTTAGCTCCCACAAGGTGTGGGCAGCTGTATTCACCCAATTGCATGGGAAACTTATGACAGCTTGTCTTGTGCTTTAACCCAAATCGGGCATTGACCCCTAGAGCTTGATAGACGAACTCCATCAAAACCATCCTATTGTTGCAACACCTTGGAAGTAAGTGGGGATGACCCTCAAATCCTGCCAACCTAAAATAAGTGAACTTGGGGTATTGGATATACCAACATCCTCATTCTGTGATAAAGACCATGGCTTCCTCACTCAATTTGTACCCTGCATCTCCACTAAGCTGGTTAATGATTACATATAAGAATGCATCATTAACTCTCCTAAATTGTATTTCAAAAACCTGTAGGGATAGTTGATCATAATGATTCCATAGTCTATTTTGTCCATCGGCTTCTCCCAATATTCCCACTCTATTCAAACCTGGAAAGATGCCTTCTCTAGCTGCTAGATAGACAACATAAGAAGTCATGGAAAATTATTCAGAAACTTGTCTAACTTTCCAACTTGGTTCCCATTCTGGTTCCGGTTTCACAAACAAAGATAAAATTGAAACAAAACGACAAAATAAAACAAAAAGACCGAAACAAAAAGACAAAAAACTTTAGTTAAAACAAAATACCAAAAAGAGGAGGCGAAGATGGAATGGGATTTGATTTTGAAACTTTGAATAAATTCTGACTTGACTTCCACTCTGGCTCCGGCTCTGATAAAGAAAAACAAAAAATGGAAAAAGAAGACTGTCGAGATGGGAATTGGAACGAGTTTTGAAAGAATTTTTAAAACTCGATTTGGTTCCGGTTCTAGTTTTGATAGAATAAACCAAAGAAAAAGTGTTGGAAAAGAAAGACTCCAAACTTTCTTTGCAATACAAACAAGGACTAAAACATAAAAGGGGGGCCCATTTTTACCAAGGCAAAAGATGGGGTGGTTATGCAAGGCATAACAAATATAGTACATTTCTGTTATTTTGATGAATATAAAATATAGTACCTTTCTACTATTTTCTTGTGTTCACTCTTATGGCTTTATTCATGAAAATACATATTTATAAAATTTACATATGGTAGTTAACTATAAAATTTTAATGAACCTATACATACTTCAATTGAATAGTTCTAGATGAATACCATTTACCAATATATGCAAACCATCACCATTCATATCTTCCAGCTCGTACACATTAATTTATTTTTATGCATGGATGTGGAAGGGAACCCTCCATAATGAATCAAACTTTGCATGTTGCCCTAGTTTTGTAGTTCTTCCATCATATTTGAGCACAAGACTCCCCTTCCTAAAATCTGGGTTGGAGGTCTTTTTTATCAAACCATCATTTGACCACCTACTTGTGTTTGATCATGGAGTTAAATTCCTTCTCTCTCTTTTCTTCAAGGCTTAAGAGTTCTGCCAATCTTACTTGCATTCCATTGTCTTCCTCGATTTCCAAAACTTTTAACAATTGTAGTGCCAGAATTTCTATGGAAATGGGTAAACCACCTCCTTCCCATACACTAATTCATAAGAGGAGATTTTTAGGATTTGCTTAGGTGTAATTCTATTAGCCCATAAATTCATTCATCGATGCTTATGCCATTCTTTCTAGTGTTCTAACCCGATGCACTTTATTAACCTAATTAGGTTCTTGTTAGTTGATTTTCCTAATCCATCTCCTTGCAAGTAATAATTGGATGAAGCTTTGAGGTACACCCCATGTGTAAGAGTGAATTTAGTCCTAGGTCCTATGAAGGATCGTGCATTTTCAAAAATGACTTTGGGAAAACCGAACATTGCTACCAATTCCTCGAGGAAATTTATGATTTATGCTTTTGTAGCATTCTTCAGGGGGACAGCCTTTGTCCATCTTTTGAAGTATTTGATTTCCATAAGTATCCAATTATGGCCTACACTGGAGATGGGATTTATCAGTTTAACAAAATCTAAACTCCATTCTGCAAAGGGTTTTGTATCAATGGGTTATTTTTCAAGTAAAGGTTAGCCGATTAGATTAAATAAACAAAAACCCAAAGAAGTTATGAAGCACAAAGAAATAAAATAACAAGAATTATTATACCAGATATTCATTGAAGCTCCCATGATTCACCTCCATAGCACCTTCTACCTAGCAGCGTATTGTTGCCCTCAGATCGAGTGTGTGAGCAATTTGACTATGACAATGTCCTATGCAAGTTTTGAAGGATTTGAATGACAAAAGACTATGCCTATGAAAAGTAATCAAATCAAATAAGCCAAATGCAAAGTAAAATCTAAGCATAAAATGTCTATCATAACGATTTTTTCCCGAAATTGTGAGCAAAATTGACATTTTATAGAAAATGCAATTTTGGATGGATGGATGAGATTAAAAGCTGACAAAGGCTAAAATCAGTGGATGAGATTCCATGTGACAATCCCTAATTAGGGTTAGGGAAAGATTTTTAAATGAGTGGTCAAGATTTCATTTGATAAAATCAAATCAGCGGTCGAGAATAAATGTGATAATTAGTCAAAAAGATAAAGATTTTTGAAAATCAAGAAGATAAGATTGCTTGATTTGTAATATTCAAAAAATCAATAAGATAAGAGTTGAACTGAAAAGTAGATTTGGAAAATCAAGAATTTTCTCAATTACTTGATTTTTGGAAGTAGATTACCATTTTGAATTAAATTAATTCAAAATAAGGATTTTATGTGACAATAAATAATCTTTCTCAGATTATTTACTAAAATGAAGTGACAATTAATAAAGGGGTTGGGGCCCTAGCTCGGTTGGCTAAATCTTTCCTGTTGGAGGAGGTTGGTCAAGAGGTCTAGTCTCCCCCACCCCCGTGGTACCGGAGGGTGTGTTGTGCCAACGCTGCCGGTCACGTTAAAAAGTTTACCAAGCGCACTGCAGTTTATAGGGGGTCGTGCTACCCGATTCCTGCAGTCTAATAAAAAAAAAAGTGACAGTTAATAAAACGAAATCATTTTAAATAATTTCACTTATTTAAAATGAGAGAAATGTTAAATTAGGTAATTAAATAATTAAACACAATTATTTAATTTAAAGGATTATGACCGATAATTAAATAAATTAATAAATTCCTTTAATTATGAGAATTAGTGACATATTAAATAAATAAATAAAATTCATTTATTTAATAATCAGGAAGAATAAATTAATAAAGGTAATTAAATAAATTAATAAATTTATTTAATTGTAAGAAGAAAATAGACAATTAATGACGTATTGAATAAATAAATATTATTTATTTATTTAATAATCGTGAAGAATACAATAGACATGAATTAATTAAATAATAATTAATCACTTAATTAATAGTCGAATGTGGACCAAGGACATAATTAAATGTCATAATTATGCTAGGACGAAAGTGGTAAAATAGAGCTTGCAGGCCTAGGTCATTTTTAAGTGTCTACATTTTGCCCATCTTTGTCATAATGTAGCATGTCACATTGTGACAAAGAAAATAAGTCAGAAACATGCCCCAGTGAAGGTACAGAGTATTGATGCCCCCTCAAGAAATTTTTTGAATTTTGGCCAGGTGACAGAAAAATTTGGAAAGTGTCCCAATAAGTCAATTTAATGACCAGAAAGACAATGGTGCAGATGGTTTCGGATTCTGACATGTTTATCCTGACTCTATTTTGGGATATCTCATGACTCTATCATGTGACATTATATTTCTGATATGATATACATGATGCCATTTTAATTTGGTCTATATATGATGTGATTTGATTTATGCATTTAGCACAGGAACTTCGACTGATCACTTCTCCTTGGCCCTTCGCATAATGGGGACTCAACCTCATGGGAAAGATCCATCCTACCTCGTCAAATGGCCACAAATTCATCATCACTGCCACTGAGTATTTTATGAAGTGGATCAAAGAACATCCCCCTGACATACATAGCCAGCAAACAAATCTCCAAATTCATTCTTAACTATATCATTTTTCGGTATGGTCTTCCACAATCCATCATCACTGACAATGGATGTTTGTGAGTTATGTGAGCGATTTCATATCCAACATCATTTTTCCTCTTCGTATTACCCACAAGGAAACATTCAAGTCGAGGCATCAAATAAAACCATCGTTAAAATCCTTAAAAAGACCGTCAATGATGCTGGTCATGACTGGCATATTCAACTCAACCCTACTTTTTGGGCTTATCGCACCAGCATTCATACACCTATGGGAGCCACTCCATTCGCCCTGGTCTTTGGAGTTGAGGCCATCTTGCCCATCGAGGTTGAAATTACTTCCTTACGAGTCTCCCTGACGTGTCTGCCAATTGGTTTGCTATGACTTGTCCCTTTATTGCCTTTTATTTCTACATACTGGATGTTGTATTCACTCATAATCATGACCCATTTTTCTAGACATCATGTCAATGTTGCATGACAATAGATATTTGAGGGGGTCAATCTTTGCTACCAATTGTGTCTGATGGCTCAACATGTAATGTCTTAGCTTTTGAGCTGCAAAGACAACTGCAAGGCATGCGCATTCAATGGTTGTATAGTTCAACTCATGTCCTATCAATTTGCGATTGATATAGCCTATGGCTCTTTCTTTCTCCTTGTGGTTGTTTTGTGCCAATAATTCCCCCAGTGCATTTGTAGTTGCTGAGACATACAGGTTCAATGGCTTGCCTTCAATGGGCGGAATTAGGACAAGTGGTGTCAATAGATATTGTTTTATTTGTTCAAAGGTTGTGTGGCATTTTTCTGTCCATACAAAGGGGATACTTTTGTGTAATAGGTATTGAAATGGTTGACACTTTTCTGCCAATTATGCAATGAAGCATCGAATGGACTGCAATCTACCCTGAAGTCATGTCTAGAATTTCTTTCACTTTAGCAGGATCAACTTCTATACCTTGTCGTGAAACTATGTAGCCCAATAGCTTGCCTGAAGTGACCCCAAAGACATTTTTTTGGGTTCAAACGAACCTTGTAATCCTCTAGCCGTCTAAAAAAATTGTCTAGGACCTTGAGATGATCTTTCCATGTCAAAGATTTGGCCAAGAGGTCATCCGCATAATCTTCCATTAGTATATGCATCATGTCATGAAATATTATTGTCATGGCTCTTCGGTATGTGGCATCTGCATTCTTTAGGCCAAAAGGCATCACATTCCAACACTATGTCCCCCATGGGCATGTAAATTTTGTTTTGTTCTGATCCTCAACTGCAATGTATATTTGGTTATAGCCCGAGAAACCATCCATGAGAGACAACATCTCGTACCCTGTTGTGAGATCAATAATTATGTCTATATTCGACAATGGGAAATCATCTTTTGGACAAGCCTTATTTAAATATCTGAAATTCATACAGATGCGGATTTTTCCATTTGGCTTTATGATAGGGACAATGTTGGATATCCAGTCAGCATAGTCTATTGATCTTATGAATCCAGCATCTAGTAACTTCTTTAGTTCAACCTTTACAAGTAGTGCAATTTGTGGATGCATTTTTCGTAATTTTTGTTTGGCTGGTTTTATACCTGAGATTAGAGGAAGCTGATGCAATGCCAATTCTGGATCAAGGCCTGGCATGTCAACATATGACCATGCAAAGTTAAATTTCCTTTCTGTGAAGAATTGTTGAAATTTAGGTTTTTCTTCTTCTGACAATGATGCGGCCAAGAGAACCATTTTGGGGTTTTCTGGTGTAGCTATGTTAAGTTTGATGGTGTCTTTGATGAGCATTGTCAATTTTTCCTATGTTATGGGAAGAAATTCCAATCCTCCATCCTTAGATGCCTCAAAGAGGTTTTCACCTTTGGATACGTCCTTTATTTTTACTATTTTATTGTCAGAAGGCACCTTGCAGTTTTCACCTAAAGACATTTCTTTTTTTATCTTATTCTTTGTATTTTTGCAACTGGAGGATTGCACAGTCTCCCTGAAGTAAGTTGCACAATCTAGATCAATGGAAAATCTTATTTTGTGATCACCCCATGGTATGCCCTCATGGAGTCTCATGAATTTTGCAATAGCCTCATCATTCTGAAAGGTGTCCAGGACTGGCGGGCCTTGTTGGTCTGAATCGATTAATTGTGGATAGACTAGGGAAATGTCATCATCAGTGTTGGTGAATTGAGGGGAGGATGCAGAAAGCATGTAGATGGATTCAGAGATATTATAGATGAAATTATCATCATCCAATTCTACTTCAGACTCTATCCAATATTCCCCTTCACTTGTCTCATATTTTTTGTCAAAGTAAGGGGTGAAGGACTCAGAGTCGTGGGTATCAATATTATTTGTCAAGTCAGATGTATTCAACTGATGGTTATGGGGTTCAGATGGTGGGGCTTGTATATCATGGGGAAGGGAAATGGGGCTATGACTATTTGGTGCCTGATCGGTTTTAAATGTTTGCCAAAAAAATTGGTCTAAGGTAAGCTCCCTAGCTTCAAGGAACAAATCATCAAGGCAACAGTCACTTAAGGATGGTTGGGAGCCAAATTCCCACTCATGGGAGTCAGTTTCGGTGAAAGTTTTCTTAGCGGTCTCGAAACTTTCTGAAGCATGCATGTGCTCACTCGAAAGTCCATTGGTACGTCAGTCTTCATTATCGGGAAATCCATACCCTAATCAAGATACTTCGGTATTTTGAAAGGTTCTATGGGCTCTCTTCACCTAGTCTTATTTCTGCCTAAGCCACTAGATCCATCGTAGCCCTTAGCCTTCATCATGTCATATCCCTTGCCATATTTCTTAACTGGTAATGGGGGTAGGTCAGCCATTTCTTTATAGATCCATCCTATAATATCGGCAATGTCCTCGTTGCTCATGTCTCCCCATTTGATGAAAACCATTTTTGTTGGAACTTGGAAAATTTATTTGGGTTCCATTCTAAAACATGGTCGACCATAGACCTTCAGAGACTTGGGTATTGTTGTGATGTTATATATCATATGTACTTTAAATTTTCCACAACCGAGGTATTGGATCTTAACATTTGACTCATCCTTAGGGTTTGAGGAAGATGGTAGTGTGGTGGAAGATGTGGATGGAGTGGACATGGAAGATGATGTGAGTGTGGATGGGTCAATGTATTTAGAAGAAGAGGAGCTAGGAGCTTCTTGGTTGATAAGCACTCGGTTCTCAGAAGCACCCCTTAGGTTGGTACAATATTGAAAAGGGTCAAGGTCTCCATATATGGTGATTTATGTGCCGTCAAATGGGAATTTTAAAAATTGGTGATATGTGGAGGGAAGGGATTTTAGGGCATGAATCCATGGTCGATCGAGCAAGATGTTGTAAGGTAATTCTAGATCCAAGATCTGGCAAGTTGTATCCACAATGACTGGTCCCACTCTGATAGGGAGAGAAATAATGCCTCATGAAGAACGTTCTTCATCATCATATGCTTTTATGACTATACTCTTTGTAGGGTCTACACATGCATCAGAAAATCTTAGAGCCTTAACTAGTTTTAAGGAGCAGATGTTCAATCCTTCTCCGACATCTACTAGAACTCTTCTGACCTTGTCCATATGGATGAAATTTTTGATATGTAATGCGTCATTATGGCTGGTCCTGGGTGATGAGTAATCTTGGTCAAAAAAATTAACATGATGAGGTGCAGTGAGGTATCCCACCATGGTCTCAAATAGGTTGACATCAATATCCTACAGGACAGAGGACTTCTGCAAGGTTTTATTGAGTATAGCTTTATGTGCGGGGGAAATGTGGAGTAGTTCGAGTATGGAAATCTACGTAGGATTTTTTCCAAGCATGTCTATAAGGTTAAACTGACACTTAGGTTGACAATGCTTTGTGGTCGACACGAGTTGTGACTGCCTAGGATATGGACCAGGTATGGTGATCTTAGGTTGCCTAGCAGGAGGTGGACCAGCTATGGTGATCTTTCCACTTTGATTAGTAGCATTGCATTGGGGTGCTCCTTTGACAGTGATGGTGTTGACACATTCATTATCAGTTCAAACATTGTTAATAATAGGTCCACTTGAATAGTCATACTTGGCACGAGCATAATTGGCTTGATTAGTGTTTGTCTTAGGACCTGATGTGGAAGCTTTATTAGACCTATGGTCTTGCAATGGGTTCTTATGGATGGTATGGTCAACATTTGATGGAAATTGTGGCCCACCCAATTCAATTATTTGACTCTCGATAAGGTCTTGCACAATATTTTTGAGTTGTCGACAGGACGATGTCTTATGTCCTTTAGCCTAGTGGTAATCACAAAAAGCATTATTGTCCCACCATGATGGTTTAAATTGTCCTAGATCATATGGCTTTGGTTTGTCAAGTGAAATGAGACCATTTTGAAGGCATTTCTTGAGGACTTCCTCAATGGGCTCACCTAAGGGAGTATATGTGCAACCCCTGGGAAATTGTCTTATCTGACAGTATTGTCCTTGATTGTGACTATTTTGACCATTTTGGTTGTTTTGGGTGGCATTGGTGGGGGTGTTAGTATCATCATAGCCTTGTTTTGTGGTTGAACCCCTTTCAGAGCCAGTATAGGACCCATATTGTTTACAGCCTTGGCATCAACAACACTGTCATTGGTAACATGTTTATTTTTGACCCAGTACTTATTTTTGTCAGTGGGAGGATTTGTGTTTGTGTTTTTAGGACCGTATTTTAGCTCTCCCTTCGCAATGAGGGCTTTCTCAATCTAGACACCTTTTTCAACTAGGTCCGTGAAATTTGTGCAACAATGCACCTGCACTACATATTTTAGGGGACCTAGAAGTGTTTAAATGAACATGTCAACCTTTTCCTTTTTGGGTATGTCAATGTGACAATGACTAGCTAGACTTCTCCATTTTTGGAAGAATGGGATGAAGGTTTCACCAGCGTCCTCTTGCGTGAGATTGCATAAGCTAGTAATAGAGGTGTCCATGTCAATGTTTTACGCATATTTTTTTAGGAATTTTCATTTAATTTCATCCCATGTTTGGATATTCTTTTGCATGGAGAACCATTCAAGGGCAGGACCTGCAAGACTTTTAGAAAAGAGTCTCATCAAGTATGTTTGTTTATAGGTGATGTCCATATAGTCGGTCACGAATTCTCAGACATGTTCGATAGGATTTGTCTTTCCTTTGTATTTGGTAAAATTAGGTGACACATATCCCGAAGGAAATGGTGGCATGTATAAGTCCATGTCAAAGGGATATACGAATAAATCATATGACACTTTTGATTTCTTGTCGGATATTTGTATGTTTTCTATGGTCTTCTCTAGACCCATTAGCCTAGCTTGCAAGGCATCGATTATAGGGTCATTTGTGGCCCCATACATAGGATTGATTGGTACACCCTAGGTCCCCATTTGTTTTGAGTGGATGTTGGTGTGTTGTTGAGGGATATGTTGTTGTGACATGTATGATGTGTTTTGGTTTGTGTGTTGGTACTAAAATTTTGGATTGGGGACGTTTTGATGTGTATGAATATGGGAAAAATATGTCAGAATGTGTCCCCTAGCCATTTGGGTCGATATTTGGGGAATATGGTGACCAAGAATATTTTGGTGTCCGATAGATGCCATAAGTTGTGTGTTTTGATTGCCTTGTCAGGGTTGTTGGAACTGTCGCGAAGGGATATTCATGTTTTGTCCTTGGGAGGGGTTGGTATTAAACTGTGTTGACATGTTAACATTTGGTTGCGGTCCTTGAATAAAGAGATGTCGTTTACCTCCACCCAAAGGATTTAGTGAGGTACCAATGAGAGGATATGATGAGGATGCACTCATGGTACTAGATGTAGTCGTCAATGGAGGATTTGTATGGCTTGATGTTTCCCCCATGGCATTTACGAACGTGGTAAATAGAGGATTGGAATAACTTACCCACCTTGCAGAGGACCCAAAGGTGGCTCCAGCCAATTGTGATGATGTTGTGGATATTGTAGGAAATGTGAAGGATTGTGTTCCTCCAATGGATGTAGCGTTGATTGAATTGGAATTGTTTGGAATGTTGGAGGTAGCACTCATGGTCGTTGTGATAGTTTGTGAGGTAGCATCAAAAAAGGTATTGTTTGTGTTGTTTGGAGGTTGACCACTATTGGACATGTTATTTGTATTGTTGACATTATGGTCAGGAGATGATGGTCTCAAAGTATTAATGTCGAACCCACGAGGTAATTTAGGTCCTTGACTTAAAATTATGGCTAAATATTTGTTTGTCATATAATACCATTTGTTCTATGAAGTAGGTAGCCTCAGGATCTTGTGCTACTACCTCTAATTTTTCCTCAAGTATTTGTCCATATTCATCCTAACATAAGAATGTTTCAAAAGGGGTGTTTGATGAGGATGGTATGGTCATAAGAGGTTGAGTAGTTTTGTCACTAAATGGGTCGTCAAAAGTCCAATTTGGGTCATAATTATGATTGGTGACATTGGAATTAGAATCTTGTCCAAAGTTTGTCGTTTGTCTTTTCTTTCTTTGGAGTCTAGTTTCCACCATAAAAGGGAATTGCTCAAATGAGAGTGATGAAAATTATGAATAAATGCAAGGATGATGCTAGCCTATGTTATTATATTTTTGGATAAAGGATGACAATGCAAGACTATGTTTTTAGATTTTCAATAAAGGATGCTAATCCAAGACTTATGTTTCTGTATTTTTGATAAAGGGTGCTAATGCAAGAATGTTTTCTAAGGAACTGATTGATGCAAGATGACAAGGTTGTCAAAGCCAAAGTGTCAAATGAGGACTAATATGATAATTTTGATGAAGGACTAAGATGATTAATGCAAATTCTAGGTTCAAAATGAGGACTAGAGGTGGACAATGCAAAGTCTAGGTTCAAAATGAGGACTAGAGGTGGACAATGCAAAGTCTAAGTTTAAAATGAGGACTAAATTTGGACAAAATTTAGAGAAAGGTTTGCCTAACCACTCTAAGCTTGACTTATGTCTCAATTTTTGTTATCAAAAGGGACTTGCTAAAGGGACTAAATGACAAGTGATTTTTCCTAACTAGACTATTGAGTTGGAGATTCTCACAAAAAGGACAATGATCGAAAAGAGGAATATTGACCAAGTCCCAAGATAACCTAGTTTTGAAAACAATGGTTTTTGCAAAGTGTGGAGATTTGGCCTAATCCAAATTTTTCCAAGATGAAACCTAAGGAAAAATTTATGCGAAAAAATGATGATTATGACGCCTAGGGAATGCAACTAAAATTTGGAAATTTTAAACCTATGGTTAAAATGCAAGCTAATGAATGTAAATGATGGATGTTTCGAGCAATTTCAATTTTGGTTTGTGACAAAGACTTTCTGAAAAAGATGTTTGACAGTAGGCTAAGATGTTTGGACTTGAATTATGGTTTGAGACAGTGTTTGGTTTTTTGTCAAGCGATTGCGTCTTTACAGGCAGCAAATGCATTACAGTGATAAAATGCGGCTCTGGAAATGTCAAATGTGGTGTAGTTTTGCAAATGTGGTTCAGTATTGCAGATGTGGCTTTACAGAAGGAAAATGTGGTTCAATATTGTAGATGCGGCTTTACAAAAGGCAAATGTGTTTCAAGATAGGCGAATGCAGCGTTTGGAGCAGCAAATACCTTTTAAAAGAGCAGATGCATTATGAAGTCTTGCAAATGCGGTGCAAAAGAGTGATTGTGATTTAACAGATGCATTGCAAGATGTAAAAAAGTCAAATTTCTGATATTTGTGGTCAAAAGCCCGAATTTTTTAAAGTTTGACTGTTTGTTTCAAGATGTTTGAGTGTTGTTTGTTTCATTTTAGTATCCAGCAAACACTTGGAAAGCACGATATTTTGAAAATTAATCAAGCACATAAGAGAACAAGTACAATCCTATGGTTAAGCTAGGACAGTATTCACTAGACTCCACATGGGTTTCCCCAACCGCATATCAGTAGCATGTGAATCCCGAAGCTTGGTTGCACAGGCTCCCCCTTACAGTGCACTCTCTTCTTAGGCCAACCAAGCTTCCAACCCCCATGAAACTCCCATGGAAGATTGATCACCTCTACTAAAGACTGGGAAGACGTGGAAGGCTTCACACCAACCGGTGTTATACTACCAAATAGAAAGTTTTGGGCTTAATACACAAGAATTTTTAATTCGGGACCCTCATTCAAGTGGCCATACATGGGGTGCAAGATTAATCTCCATTTAGGAGGCACTCTAGCCTGAAGAGGTTAAGCTCAATAGGCTTTTGGGGAGTACTGCTTGGTCCGTATGACACATCCGCACTCATAATCTTAGGTTTTCCCTTAAGATTCACATTTATATACCGGTCGGGGGTAGCTTGGCTTTAGCTCCATTGCCGGTTTGAGCCACATTGGGGTGATGAAATCCCCAGGTAGGCCCAATTTCTAGAGGCAATAATCATTTCTCTTACACCCAGGATCGCATGATTGCTCAAGGGGAGAGGATACTTTGGTTATTACATCAAGGTTACATAGAAACAAAGTGGGTCTGGATTTTTGATCACCTAGTTTGCATAGGGTGAGAGCATATTCGCCTACCACTTTTCAAACACAATCAGACAATATGGAAGACATGTTAATTTTAAGTGCACCAGATGAAATATTTTCTATTCTAAAAAACAAAACAAGCACAATGTTTTCAAATGGGAATTTCTTGGACAAACGAATTTGCAAAACCACAAGTTAGTAATTTTAGCAAATTGTCTTCTACCAATGAAGTCTTGGTGCCACACACTACAAACAAAGATTAGTAACCCAAAAAACACCTATGCTAGTCAAAATGCTGAAAAGAAAAATTAGAATGCAAAAGGAAATTTGGAAAACCCGAATGCAAAAAAGAAGAAAATGATTACCAAGCAGATGCATCACAACAGAGTGAATGCGTCTCTCTGTGCAACAAATGCATCATAGGTCCGCATCCTGGTTTAATAGGAAGATGTGTCTCATATATCAAATGTGTCATTTGAAACTACATATGCGGCTTAGCAGAGCGTTTGAATTGTTTCAATCTGTGAATGTGTCATGCCAAATCAGATGCGGTGCGAGAAAAATCAAATGTGGCTTTCCGTTCCTATACCTACAAAAAATTAAAAACAGAATACCAAAAATCGTACGAAAATTGCAAAAAAAAAAAATGTGTCGGGTTCACCAATGTATCAAAGGGTTATTTTTCAAGTAAGGTTAGCAGATTAGATTAAATAAACAAAAACCCAAAGAAGTTATGAAGCACAAAGAAAGAAAATAAAAAGAACGATTATACCAGATATTCGTTGAAGCTTCCATGATTCACCTCCATAGCACCTTCGACCTAGCAGCATATGATCATTGCCCTTAGATCGAGTGTGTGAGCAATTTGACTATGACAATGTCCTATGCAAGTTTTGAATGATTTGAATGATAAAAGACTATGCCTATGAAAAGTAATCAAATCAAATAAACCAAATGCAAAGTAAAATCTAAGCATAAAATATCTATCATAATGAAGTCGTCCCAAAATTGTGAGCAAAATTTACATTTTATAGAAAATGCAATTTTGGATGGATGGACGAGATTAATAGCTGACAAAGGCTAAAATCATTGAACGAGATTCCATGTGACAATCCCTAATTAGGGTTAGGGAAAGCTTGTTAAATAAGTGGTCAAGATGTCATTTGATAAAATCAAATCGACGGTCGAGAATAAATGTGATAATTAGTCAAAAAGATAAAGATATTCGAAAATCAAGAAGATGAGACTGCTTGATTTGTAAGATTCAAAAAATCAATAAGATAAGAGTTGAACTAAAAATCAGATTTGGAAAATCAAGAATTTGCTCAATTACTTGATTTTTGGAAGAAGATTGCCATTTTGAATTAAATTAATTCAAAATAAGGATTTCATGTGACGATAAATAATCTTTCTCGGATTATTTACTAAAATGAAGTGACAGTTAATAAAATGAAATCATTTTAAATAATTTCATTTATTTAAAATGAGAGAAATGTTAAATTAGGTAATTAAATAATTAAACATAATTATTTAATTTAGAGGATTATGACCGATAATTAAATAAATTAATAAATTCCTTTAATTATGAGAATTAGTGATATATTAAATAAACAAATAAAATCCATTTATTTAATAATCAAGAAGAATAAATGAATAAAGGTAATTAAATAAATCAATAAATTTAATTAATTGTAAGAAGACAATGGACAATTAATGACGTATTGAATAAATAAATATTATTTATTTATTTAATAATCATGAAGAATACAATAGACATGAATTAATTAAATAATAATTAATTACTTAATTAATAGTCAAATGTGGACTAAGGACATAATTAAATGTCATGATTATGCTAGGACGAAAGTGGTAAAATAGAGCTTGCAGGCCTAGGTCATTTTTAAGTGTCTATATTTTGAATTGATAAAATAGCCTTGTATTTATAGATATTTATCCTTAATTTTCAAAAATTTAAATATTAAAGCCAACCTTTGAAATTTTAATTTAGGATCATAAAAATACCACCAAAACATGATTTAAAAATGGGTTCAATATCTTAGTGAGGACCCATTCGCCCATGGGTGAATGGGTCCCGGGCCCCAATTATTGGAACACACATTGCTCAATGTGAAGTGTTATTTTTAGGCATTAATTATTGTTGAGTTCCCCTTCAGAAAATGTAATTAATTAGGCATGTAGATGTAAAATAGGGCTTATTAAGGCATAATTAAGCTCAATTTAATTAAGAGAGCCCAAACAAGTGTGAAAATGTAAAGGGGTACATTTTACAACACTAAATTAAGGCATTATTAAGTCCATTTTAATTAAGAGGGCCCAAACAAGTGAGAAAATGTAAAGGGATACATTTTTCTACACTACACAAATATATATAAAAAATCAATGTGTAAAGAATGAAGTGTAGAACAATCCTATATAAAAAAAAAAAAAATTGATAAGAAAATCAAAAGTTATAAATAAAAAGCAACATATGTATCTGAGGAATATAGAAACATTAGTAAAAGAAATAAAAAATTAATATGTTAATGTATTTCAAATATAAAAAAAATTATATGGTTAGAAAGCTAAAAAGACATGTGAAATTTTGGTAATTCTATTAAATACCATTATACAATGTGTAAACCTGATGACATTCAACTTGAGAAACTCCATTTAAGTTCAATAACATGTGAAATAGAGGCAAATAAGTAGTCCAAGCCTTTAGGCTTGTTATCCAAACCTATTCCAAAGTAAAAAGGGCAAGAAATTTGTTTTACCAGAAAGATGATCATGTTTCATGTTGCACAAAATGTGAGTGCATTTTGTAGAACATGAAACATGACATTTTATAAAATAAAAAATGTGATCCCATTTCTTAAAACTAAATGCTCCCTATCTCCCTTTGTATATATATTGGTCATTATTTATCTCTTCCTTTTTTTCTATCTCTCCCTCTCTACCTCTTTCTCTACCTCTCTTTGTCTCTTGTATCTTTTTATCTCTCTCTCTATATAGCACTATATATCCCTCTATCTCTTTATCTTGATATCATGTCTTTGTATATCTCCTTATCCCTATATCCATTACTATCCATATCTCCCTCTCCCTCTCCCTCTCTTTCTTTGTATCTCTCCCTCTCTATCTCTCCCTCTCTATCTCTCCCTCTCTCTATCTCTCACTCTCACTCTTTCTATTTATATTTATCTCCCTCCCATTATCTCTTTATATATCTCTCACCATCTCTATATGTTTCAAGACCTCTACCTCTCTATCTCTCACTCTCCATCTATATCTTAATATCTACCTCACTATCTTTTTATGTCTCTCCCTCTCCTCTACTCTCCCTCATTTTCTTTATCTCTCTATCCTCCCTCTAGATTTATCTCTCTACATCCCCATTTCTCTTCATGCCCCTCTCCCTTCATTCTTCTCTATATATCTATCTCTCCCCCTCCCCCCTCCTTCTATCTATTTCTAACTCTCTCTCACCATTTCTTTATGTTTCTCTCCCTCTCCTTATTTATCTCTATCCCTCTCCACATGTATATATCCCTCTCCTATATCTCTCTATCTCTCCCTCTTCATATCCCTTTATCTCTTTCTATCTCTCATTATTTCTTTATGTTTATCTCCCTCTCCCTCTTTATCTATCTTTCCATCTCCCTCTATCTCTTTATCTATCTATCCTCCCTCTCCCTTTATATCTCTCACCCTCTCTTTATGCTCCTCCCCCTCCCTATCTCTATCACTATCCCTCCCTCTCTTTATTTATAAATCCCCTATCTCCCTCTCTATATCCATCCCCCCTCTTTATTTCTATGGATTTCTCCCTCTCCCTCTCACTCTCACTCTCTTCTTCTCTATATCTTTATCTCTCCCTCTCTCTATCTCACTCTAAATTTTTATTTCCCTATTTCTCCCTCTCCTTCTATCTCTTTATATATATCTTATTCTATGAGGTGAGAGGCCACTTAGTCTCTTATCCAACACAAGGAGGAGGAAACTATCTAGAAAAAATATAAGAATATTGGTTGAAGGTTTCACTATGTTATGATCCTAATATGATATTTTCCTAATTATATAATATATAATCCTAAGGATAAGCATTAGTGGCATACTTAACCCTAACATAAATATTAATTAATACACTAATACCTCATAATTAGGATGAAGGGGTATGTCCCTACATAGTTTATAATATAAATAAGGAAGAGAGATCTCTCACATATCATCATATCATACAATATTGAATTCATATTTTATTATCTTATTATTGGAGGTAACCCCCTCGAAGTAGTTTGCTATATTTTTATTTTTATAAATATTTCCAAGAAATATCTTAACACACCACACCCACATCTTTGTCTTTGACATCAATACCATCCATGTGGTAGTGATGAAGGAACTTGAGCCAATTATACATGAAGTATTTCCCCAATGATATATCAAGGCTTGAAGGTGTACCATTTCTAGAACCACTTCGTTAGCTTGTAACTAGTTTCTTGTGTCAAAAATTTGTAACTCAAAATAGCAACCTAGTTTTCTAGTATAGACTAATTTCATAGAATTTACAATACATAATATTCCACCATAATTCATATTATGGATAGCGATTCGTATTATAATTATATTTAATACAAAATACATACAAAACCAAATTTCTCAAGGACCATGCACAACATTCCCCATTTGAGTTGTATTAATGTAATAATTAGCTATTACGAGCTTGTGATGCACCCTCCTGAACCATATCAATTGGAAGTGTTGTTGGATCAAGCTTCGAACAATCTCTTGGTATATTCAAAGCATCATTCTATTTAATTATGTGTGTTGGCACCTTATGTAAGAATCTCAGCATGTTTTCTCTATGAAACTTCAATCTTCATTCTTTGGAAAATAATCTTGTATTCCCCACCTTTATAAGAGGAAAAAAATCAATCCCATCTTCATTTACAAAATCATTGAGAATCTCTACCAGGAGATATTTATACTTGATTTCTTCAAGAGTGGATCCATCCCAATCTGAGGACCAATCCCTATATAAATCCCAAACATCTCCCCTTCTTGGAATAATTTTAACCACTATCTTACATCTCTCCAACCTCACAATATGAGATAAAACATTGGCATTATTGATAGTACTAGCATTTAAAAACTTGGAATCTCCACACCCCTTATAAAGCCCAGCTTTGTGCCATTAATAAGAGTGGGCTTGTCATTGAGTAATGAGTTAATCCAAGTTATTTACACCTTAAATAGATGAAAGGAACTAAGCTTTTATATCTGAGCATAAAATTGAGTCATTCCATCCTCATCATTATATGCAACCCAAATCTAGTTTACCTCAAATAACTCTTTTTCTTTATATCCATAAAAATCTGCATCCGGCACAACCATCATCTACTCCTTTTCTATTTCTATTTACTTTTCCTATTAATCTATTAATGTTGTGAGTTTTTCCCTTATTCTCCCCATAATTATTTTTTGCCTCTACTTGATTAGGATACAGGGGGAAAGAACATTTGGCCATCTCCTTCACCTTTGTTCAAATTTAGGGATTGGGCTCTAGGGTCTAGGGTTTATGGTTTAGGTTTTAGGGTTTATGGTTTAGGGATTAGGGTTTAGGATTTAGGATTTATGGTTTAGGTTTTAGGATTTAGACTTTAGGTTTCAAGGTTTAGTATTTGGTTTTTATGGTTTATGGTTTATGGTTTATGGTTTATGGTTTATGGTTTATGGTTTATGGTTTATGGTTTATGGTTTATATGGTTTATGGTTTATGGTTTATGGTTTATGGTTTATGGTTTATGGTTTACAGTTTACGGTTTACGATTTACGGTTTTATGGTTTTATGGTTTTACAGTTTACGATTTTACGATTTATGGTTTTACGGTTTTACGGTTTTACGGTTTACGGTTTACGATTTACGGTTTTACGGTTTATGGTTTATGGTTTACGGTTTACGGTTTATGGTTTGGGCTTTAGGGATTAGGTTTTAGGATTTAGGGTTTTAAATTTAGGGTTTATGGTTAGGGATTGGGTTCTAGGTATTAGGGATTAGGATTTATGGATTTGACTCTAGATTCTAGGGTTTAGGGTTTAGGTTTTTGGGGTTTATGGTTTAGGGATTAGGTTTTAGGATTTGGGCTTTATGGTTTAGGTTTTAGGGTTTAGACTTTAAGTTTCCAGTCTTAAGATTTTGAGTTTAGGGTCTAGGGTTTGACCTTTAGGTTTTAGGGATTAGGGATTAAGGTCTAGGGTCTAGGGTTTAAGATTTAAGATTTAAGGATGCTCTAGAGTCTAGGGTTTAGGGTTTAGGGTTTAGGTTTTATTTTTTAGGGTTTATGGTTTAGGGATTAGGGATTAGGGTTTATTATTTAGGTTTTACGGCTTTAAACTTAAGGTTTCAAGGTTTAGGATTTTAGATTTAGGGTTTACATTTTAGGTTTTAGGCTTTAGGATTTGGCCTTTAAGGTTTAGGTTTTAGGGATTGAGGTCTAGGGTTTATGGTTTAGGATTTAGGGATTGAAATCTAGGGTCTAGAGTTTAGGGTTTAGGATTTGGGATTTATGGCTTAGTTTTTAGGATTTAGACTTTAGGTTTCAAGTTTTAATATTTGGGTTTTAGGGTTTAGGGTTTGGGGTTTGGTAGATTGTCAAATCCATAAGAGAGTATAATAATATCTTGAAGAAACATTATGAGAAAAGGTAGAGGCTTCAATAGTTTGACCAAAGTCATTTTATGGTTGGTAGAGTTTTTTAATGTTGTAAGGAGCTAGTTATCTAATAATGGGAATCATAGGATTCCAATGGGTTAGTTAGCTAAGACTAGTTGACATCTAAGAGAATAGTTTTGAGAACTTTAAACTAAATATATAAATCTTAAAATGTGCTTGTGCTTTGAACACATGTACATTACAAAGTGTTCTTGTGTTATAAAACATGATCACATTTTGTTGAGGCTAAAAGGACTCCTAATGACCAAAAAATTACATGACAATCGTGATCAAGGCCCCACTACAACTATACACACTTTATGTGCACCTTTTTTCTGATAGGGCATGAGATTATTTTATTTTATGTGATTTAAAATGATTGTAATGCATTGGAATTCAACAAGTATTTAATTAATGTATATTTTTTGTTTATTTATCAATTTTGGATGTCAAATTTGTTGACAATTTTAGATAGTTTTGATAATTTGTAAATTGTATATGTAATAATCATTTGCATGTCTATTATTTGTATATTTATGATCAATATTTGTTACTTTTGTGATCTTTTTTTTTTCAATTAAAATCTTTATTACATATATTGACAATTTTGTTTATTTAGGAAAAATTAAAATTTACCATGGGAAGGAACAAGCGAGGAACACTCAAACAAATTGAAGTAGATAAATAAAAAAGGGAATGCATGAAATGTGAAAATTTGGAGAAGGTACATCTTCAATACCAATTTATATTAATGTTTAAACAAGTCCCAAAACACCTATTGAAATAAGAAATGATGAATCAAATTTACCAAATGTAAACCAAGAACACATGTCAATCATCACACCTCCTAAAATTATTCATAAAAGGAAAAAGTATATAATTGGAACAGATTAAAAAAATTTGAAACCAATGCCTAATAAAATTCCCAAACATACTTGTATAAGATTGGGTAATAAAGTATGGGATCACTTTTTTGAAAGTTTAAGTGAAACTAGAAGGTGTCAATTGTCTATTGAAATGATAAAAAATATTTTTTCTAGACACACTATGAATCAAAAAATTATTATTTCTTAATCAAACAATTATATTTTTAATTAAATTTATTATCATTAAATACAAGTAGTCTAATAGTATTCTTAATTTTCATACAAAAACTCTAGCCCTTAATCCTAAAATGGCGAAATAGCCCCACCTTATAGGAGATGGAGAACTAGGGTTTAGGACCTAGACCTATTTCCTTTAAGTTTCATTCAAGGATACCCTAGAGGTCTCAATCTGAATATAGAAAGGGGGAAAGAGATCTTGCAATGGGGTTGTCCTAGGATATGATCAAAGGCTAAAAAGTGGTTCACCACCAAGCTAGGGCTTAGAAAGACAAATAACATGCAAGATCTAATGATGAAACTTAATGATATGCAAGACTTGAATAAATGACCTAGAAATGAATGTAAAATAGAACAAAAATTTGAGATATTAGAGAGGTGTACTTGGAAACCTGTAGCAGCTCAGAACAAGTTCTGAAATGCTAAAAATGCTAAAATTAATGTACACTAGGAATCATACACCAAGCTGGGTGATTTAGTCCCAAATTAGGGTTTTCTGGCAAGAACAAAAATCTGGTAGTGACAAATCTGGAACTCCTAAAATCTAGAAAACTGATTGTACTAGGACTCATACACTAGAAGTGGTGTATTATTCCTACTTATATTATTCAAAGGATCAAAACCTAAATATGATTTTCCTTCTCAACCTAATTTATGAATTTGAAATGCTCAATTTTTCTTTGTAGGTGCCTTTTAGTGAACTTATAAACAAGGTAAAAACTTTGACAAGTTTGCAACCTTGTCAACTTCTTCCAATCTTGATCTTCAATGTGTTTTCAAACAAGACCTACAAATCACACACTAAAGAAAGGGGAAAATGTTGTTTTATTAGTGGATAGGTGTTTGCCTTAGTCAAATAGGGGTTTTGGTAATCAAACCTTAAAATGAAATAAAATACAAAGGAGGAATGATGAATGAACAAAGTGATATGTTACAACTCACCAAACCCTTGAATAAGATGCTGCAAACATGTATGTAATGACTATAATGGATGTAGGTCTTGACTCTAGCTTGGATGATATGGATCTTGAATTGAACGCTTGCTTGAATCATAAAACCATACATCACAAATGTTAGCTCAAAATCAAACATGATGCATAATGACTTTGACATGATGCTTGATACTTGAATAATGCTCTGAAATTATTGATAATCAACTCTTGAAGGCTCTTGAATGCTCTTGTAAACACTTGAATTCTCTTATGAAATCAAATTTTCTATAATGCATGAATACTTAAGTTACTAGGTGAAAAATGAGTGAAATAACCTTGTATTTATTCTTGTTTATGCCAGAAATTACAACACTAAAAGCCAACATTAGATCTATGAAGATAAAATCATGCCAAGAATTTAAATTTAATTTAGGTTTAATCCACATGGGACTCATATGCTAGAATTGGTGTATGAGTCTCATTAGGCTAGGCTTTGGGACATATTTTTCAAGAAAGGCTTAGATTAGTGTGAAATCCAGATTGGGGCCGTAAAACTTAGGTGGGACCTATAAACCAAGGTGGAATATGAGTCTAGATCACTAAATATGGGCCATACAATCCAAAAACACATGAATTATGATTGGATGTTGGTAAATGTCAAGATTATCCTCATAAAGATGCATTAATTAAGGCTTGTGGATCCAAAATAAGGCCAATTAAAGCATAAAGAATCCCAATTAATTAATAAAACCCTAGATTAGTGTGAAATGGTAAAGGTACACTTTACAACACCCTAAATATAGGTCCAATCAGTTTACAAGGGCCTAAGAACTAATGTGAATGTGTCAAACACATTACAACACTAAATCAAGGCAACATTAAGCTTAATTTAATGAGGGCCTAAACAAATGCGAAAATGTAGAGGGATACATTTTTCATCATTACAAATCCATACTATCTTCTTCCTAGTTGATGATAGAGGCCTTGTTGGTGGTATACAACAACTTTCTTTGGAGCATTGAATTGGAACTATTGGATCAAATTGATCCTAGTGATTGATTGTAAAAGAAATTTATATAAATCATTAACTGATTTGTATACATGTACAATTGATTTGTAAAAGTGGAAAATTTATATATATTTTCCGTTGGTTTGCATATATGTAAAATCGATTTGTTAAAGAATTTTTTTTGTATATATCATTAGTTGATTTGTATATATTTACAGCTAAATTTATATATATCTACACTTGATTTGTATATGTACAACTGAAATTTTATACATATCTATGTAATTGTTTTTTATATGTACAGCTTGAGGCAATAAAATAAAGTTTTTAAAATTCTATTATTTTCTAATTTGTACTTGAGTCATATGTGTCTATAGACACCTCCTCAAACTCCAAATGCAACACCTATTTTTCATATTTCTATAAGAGAGGGGGGCCAACCACATCAAGGCCCCAAGTCAGGGAGGGTCGAGAGCAGAAGGCTGCCCTAACTTACCTCAACTTAAAGGAGTGTTAGAAAATGTGGGACGAGAATGGTGAGGACTATAAGGTCCTTTGATCACTCTGCAAACTCGAGAATTGAAATGGGGCTAGGCAAGTCAATTTTCATAATCAACACTACGTCTTCGGAGGCTCTCTATCCGAGGATGAAAGTGGAGGTCCATGATGATAGAGCGATGCACTGGCATCTCTCAGGTGCACTGGCATCCGTACAACTAGAGGACTAAAGAGACAAGGTTGGACTTGAGAAAATTGACTAATAACCTAGCTAGCTATGTTCAAAAGGCCAAAATAACCCTATGATATAAATAACATATGCACGAATATGATAAATCAATTAAAAAAGAGTAAGGATAGTGAGGATGATCTCACAAAGATATTCGTTAGCCAGCAAGCTCCAAGAATACTTCCACCTACACACAAATGAGAGGAAAAAATTTGGTGGGCTGTATAGGGGTCTGCCTCAATCAGACCCTCGTTTTGGTGTTTCCACCTCCATGGACAGCTAAGATGATAATAATGGAGAAAACTATGATAAAGAAAATAAATGGAGTAAAGAGCACTAAAGCACTACAAAACAGTTTTATGCTACTCAACCAAATAATAGAGGAGAGGAGTAGAAATATTACCACCTCCACCAAGAGCTCACTAGCTAATGGGGGAGAAAATGAGAGGACTCAAACCTCTGTTGCAAAGGTGTTGGTTCCACACTTGCTCTATGGAGTTGACGGAGTCTTGATATTACTATTGTCAAGTACAAGAATATTGCTTGAGAGTGATGGATTGAAGGCTTAGAGCTTGAGTTGAATGCTTAATGCTTGGAAACCCCTGAATGAACAAAGGAAGAGTGAATTTGAAGTAAAGATGAAGGAAAACGGCCATATTCAGGTTGGTTTGTTGAAGAGGGTGTTACAATTCAACTTCCAATGGGAAGTGTAACACCTCTAAAAGCACCAAATGTGGGAATCTACTAGGGATGTAAGTGCACCATGTGGACATCTATACATCATGCGAGCATCCCTGATAGTTATTCCTTTGTTGACACACAAAACGAATGCTAAGTGGAATGAAGGTAGTGGGCTTATGTGGAATTTTTCCTTCAAATTTGGTTTTCTAAGGTGAGGATGTGTAAAAGGGGAATTTGCGTAAGGGGTACAAATTCACTCCTATACATTTTTCCTCCACTTTAGCCAGCATGAATACTAATGAGTGCTTCGGTAAAGTAGATCGAAGAGGTAGTAGAGTTAGAAATGTATAGTTAAACTGTCGAGGAAGAAAACTACGATTTGTAAAATCCACTCTTATACATTTTACCCCCACTTTAGCCAGCATGAATACTGATGAGTGCTTCGGTAAAGTAAATCGAAGAGGTAGTAGAGTTAGAAATGTATAGTTGAACCATTGAGGAAGTAGACTACGATTTGGAAAAATTGAGAGTGCAATATAAGCAAAGGACTTCATAGCTCCACAAAACTATGAAGTTGAAGAAAGAAAGAGCCCTACAGGCTCACAAACCTGTAAGGGAGGTGTATCCCAAAATCTCTTGCATGAAGGATACCCAAGAAATAAGTGCCTTACAGGCTCATAGACTTGCAAGGAAGGTGTATCCCAAAAAAAATTTCATGAAGGAAACCCAAGAAAGAAGAATCCACAGAGTCAAAAAGTGGCTTCATGGGAGCACCCATGAAGTGACATGTTTACCCGTAGGTAGAACATGTCAAGAAGTAGCCATGTAGGAAATTAAGTGGACAGTCACGCAGATCATCAACAAGTTGGAAGACTTTCAAAGGGGTCCCTCGAGAACCCTTCAAAAGGAAGAGGGGTCCACTCAAGGGACACACTATTTGAAAGTGAGTTCTAGTCAGGTTACCCCCAAGCTAGATGCAAAGATGTGGAATAGGTATACTCACGCTGCCCCCAAACTAGACGCAAAGATGTGGAATAGGTCTAGTCAGCTTGCCCCTAAGCTAGACACAAATAATTCATGTGAGATAAAAAAAATTCAAAGGGGGGTCCCTCAAGAACCCTTCAAGACAGCAAGGGTGGAATAGGTTCACTCAAGGGACGTGTTGTTTGAAATCTTATGTCTTCTTTCTCAAATCGATTCATCATCAAGGAATCCTTATGAAATATGTTCACTTCATCGAGGAATTTGAAAGGAAGAATATGCCCCCATGTGAGGGGAAGATCAAAGTTGTTCCCACTTTAGAGGAAGGTTCACAAGTCCTTTCTTTACAAACCCTTGATGAAGGAAACATGTTCCATTAGGGTTTCAATTGAGAATTTAATTCTTACAAAGAAACATGTGAAGATTCTTGAGAAAATATTCATTGGCCATAAATTTATTTTCTAAAGATCAAAGCAGTGTAGAGATGGCATTGTCACACATGAGAGGGAAAACTCAAGTAAAGAAGAGAGAAAGATAAAGGAAAAATGAAAAGGAAAGAGAACACAAACAAAGGGTACTAGGGTAGCCTGATATTTCAGGGTCAAAACTCCTCATAAATATATATAAGTATAATAATAGTATGTAAATGAACTGTCATCAAACCCCTACTATATCAGGCATATGAAGAATGCATGAGAATACAAAGTAAAAAATAAAAAAATTGGGTCAACATGGAAGGGAAGCCTAAATTCCCCCAACACTTTGCGTCATCCCCAATTTGTCAAAATTAAATTACAAACATAGAGGAATGATGATACAAATAGAAGAAGCTTTACAACACAAACATCATACCTGTATCCAAGCACCAACAAGGGTGATGAGGGTCATCTAGGCACACATAGAACGATTACGGGGAAACACATCACAACACATACACACATCTAATCTAAAGATAAAGAAGAGGCATCCCTCTAACATTGATCAACCAAGAGGTCATCAGCTTCCCACTCTAGGTCATCATAGGGAGAAGGAGGATGAGCCTACAGTGGTGGAATGTTAAGGGGAGAAGCTTCCAACCCTCCTGCAATAAGGGCTAAGGAAGAGGGACCTGCAAGGTCTCCTTCACTAAGCTCTTATGGGTCTAGGGTCAACGACTTCACGATGATCACTGACAAGGTTAGAACTTCATCCACTGAGTTAAACATGCACTTAATAGGAGTGTCATGTTTCACCTTGATGAACGGAGAAGGTTGTCCCCGAGGTTCACCATTGAGCTCATCGAGCGATTCGAGAGCGATGACGAACTTAGGGGAAGTCAAGAATGGTTTTGTTACTAGGATAGAACAAGTCAATTTGGGACCACCTTTTGGAAAAGGTGGGCTCCTCTTATATCCTTCATTGCTGGAAGGACCACTCTCTACCTTCTTCTTTGTCAGGTGAGGCGAACTCCCCTCAAACAAGGTGAGTAGGGTAGAGGAAGAGGAGGAAAGAACCGTAGCATATATGACCAAAGTGTTAGTCATTCTACAAGCTTTAGGAAAGGTGAGACATCCATAATAGATGTCAACAAAGATGGATCCACTAAAGGAGTGATGAACACCTACACCTTTTTGGGTTCAGGCACATGTGTACTCGCAGTAGAATCCTGAAGCGATACAAAGCTAGTTTGGATAGAAGTACAGAGGAGGAGAGAGAAGGATGTGGTAGGAGGTCCTGATATAGGGGCAGTCATCTCCTCTTCCTTCCTCTGTAAGAGGGCCTTCTCAGCCAAAAGAGCCTTTTTTTAGTGCTTGCACTCATGCGCAAGACAATTTTTGTACTCTTTGAACTAGAGGATAGAGGTTGCGAAGGAATAGAAGGCTCCTACTCAGCCATGGGAGTGTCCTCCACAACTATTTACAATGAAGGGATAGACTCAAAAATGGGAGGAGGAGGAACAAGTTCAGAAACAGTGGGGGAAGTTGGCTCTAACACCTCGGTGGCAGGCCTCTTCTCGTTCACTATTTTAGGAGCAGAGGTGGTAGGAGGCCATGGAGGCCATAGACACTAGTAGAATTTGGAAAATAAATGACTATGTGACTAACACTAGTAGTATTTTTAAAATAAATGACTAATTTGGTCATTTATAAGTGACTAATTTGGTAATTGGGTAAAATCACAACTAAATGACTAAATAAATGACTAATATTAAACAAATAAAAATGACTAAATAAATTGCTATTACTCTTTTCTCTTTCGAATTTGATCATAATCCATAGAGCTAATTAAGCCCTCCTCATGGGACCCCTACCTAAGTGGGCCATTTGGCCACCTAGGTTACTCGGTGCACCAAAAATACCTATTGCATAACAGGCATTGCCTCTCAGTGCAGTCTTAAGGCCTTCACATATTTTATAAAAAAAAATATAAATATTTATATTAAAGGATTCCCCATGGGGGGCTTTCTATCTACCATACCAAGCAGGCCTAGGCTTTGTGGGTAGGATAGGAAGCTCAAACATGGAATGCTTGGACCTTCACCAAGCGAGCACCATAGGATTCTCTCACAAACATGAGGCAGAAGTGGATGGCATCACAGTAGAGCGAGAGGAAGCAACAGGATGAACAATGGAAGAGGAAGAAGGAGGATCTCAGGACCACTTCTCTTCTTCTCTTCTACATGCCTTGGTGGAATCACTATTATATTTCAAGCAAGCCCTATGTGAAATAGCATAAGGCAGAGGAGGGTACCTCACTTTTGGCCTAGAACACCCTTTCTTGTAATTCTGGTATGTGAGATATGGGAGGTCCTTCCTAGGTGGGAGAGGACCAACGGGTGTAGGACAAAAGTAATCTAAGGAGTAACTACCATGTGCAACTGACAGTCTATAGTTAGTGTCATGGATCACATGTATGGAACCTTCATGAGTGAATTTCAGACACTTATGCACAACCGAAGGAACTACATTCATAGCTACCAACCAGGGGATACCTAGCTTCAATTTGAAGAGTTTAGAGCCCAAGATAGTGTCAAACATAAGGTTCACGGACTAGGTACGACAAGAACCAAAAGGAAAATACTACCTATAGGATGTAAAAAAATTATATCATGCGTGCGGATAGTACTCACAGGTGCATCATATCCATCCTTATGCAAAAATTTGATTAACATGATCTCCTCAGTTATAATGTTCACTTGAAACGTTGAATCAATGAGAACATAGGTGCTATGGTATTTCCATTTATCCTTGCAGGAATGTAGAGAGGAGATGGTTCTCTATTAAAGCCCATTGGAAGGTCCTATGAAGTGAAGGTTATACCGGTACCACTACTCATAGGCTGCATAGAGGGAATAGGTTGATGCAAAAAGAGGCCATTACATACACTAAACATCACTTCCATAGAGTCTCCTAAAGGTTACAAAACAAGGTAGTGACCCAATTAAGGTTTTGTTACATAATACCTTTGGAACCTTCCAACTACGCCTATTAGGGGTCATAGGTTGGGTTGTAAGGAAGAAGCCTTACATCACTCTCACCTACAACACTCCTAGAACACGAGGAAAGGAGCTTTCAGTATCACAAAATAGAGCCAAAATGGTTCATGTTGGGTTCACCAAAAATGTAAGAGAGGGGGACCAACCATGTCAAGGCCTCAGGTCACTGAGGGCTAAGAGAAAAAGGTTTCCCTAACTTACGTCAGCCTTAAAGGGGTGTTAGGAAATGCGGGATGAGAATGATGAGGACTAGAAGGTCCTTTGATCACTCTACAGACCTAAGACTTAAAATGGGGCTAGGCGAGTCAATTTTTAGAATCAACACTATGTCTCAAGAGGCTCTTTGTTTGAGGATGAAAGTGGGGCTCCAGGATGATAGCACGGCGCACTAGCGTCTCTTAGGTGCATTGGCATTTGTATGACCAGAGGACTAAAGAGACAAGGTTGGACTTGAGAAAACTGACTAATGACCTAGCTAGCTACGTTCAAAAGGCCAAAATAACTATGACATAAATAACGTATGCATGAATATGATAAAGCTCATAAACAAGAGTAAGGATAGTGAGAATAATCTCACAAAGATATTTGTTAGCCATCAAGCTCCAAGAATACTTCCACCTACACACAAAAGAGAGGAAAATTGTTGGGGGACTGTATAGGGGTCTGTCTCAATCAGACCCCCATTTTGGTGTTTCCACCTCCATGGACAACCAAGATGATAATAATGGAGAAAAGTATTATAAAGCAAAGAAATGGAGTAAAGAGCTCTAAAGCACTACAAAATAGTGTTATTCTACTCAGCCAAATCATAGATGAGAGGAGTAGAAATCTTACCACCTCCACCAAAAGCTCACTAGCTAATGGGGGTGAAAATGAGAGGACTCAAGCGTCTGGTGCAAAGGTGTTGGTTCCAACTTGCTCTATGGAGTTGATGGAGTCTTGATATTGCTGTTTTGAAGTACAAGAATGTTGCTTGAGAGTGATGTATTGAAGGCTTAGAGCTTGAGCTTAATGTTTAATGCTTAATGCTTGGAAACCCCTGAATGAAGGAAGGAAGAGTGAATTTGAGGTAGAGATGAAGGAAAACAGCCATATTCGGTTCGGTTCATCGAAGAGGGCATTACAGTTCAACTTCCAATGGGAAGTGTAATGCCTCATTAGGCACCAAACATGGGAATCTTCCAAGGACATAAGTGTGTCGTGCAGACGTCTGTGTGTCACGCAGGCATCCCCGATAGTTATTCCTTTGTCAACACACAAAATAGACACCAAGTGGAATGAAGGTAGCGGGCTTATGTGGAATTTCACCTTCGGATTTGGTTTTCTAAGGTGAGTATGTGTAAAATGGGAATTTCCATAAGGGGTGCAAATTCACTCCTATACAATTTCAAGTATAAACAATTAGGTGTAGCTTTAGTATAGGTGTTTTCATAATTAAGACTTGCATTTCCAACCTTGTATTTCATGTCTCAGTAATGAGTTTCCAAAACTAAATATGCAACTTTCAATTTTCCTAAAATTTCATCCTATTTATTGTAGCCTATTAGGTTTATCACAACCTTTATAAATAAAATGCTAATACTTTCTAGAAATCAGAACAAAATTTATCCATTTCATAGGCTTCAATTCTACATGGTTTCTCACTAAAAATTCATGATTGTTTTACCATTCTTTTCCATTACTTGAGGCATGATTTTTGTGTGAGAATGTTCTCATGGTTATGCTAAAACTAAAGCTAATTATTATATCCATTTGGCATGTGTTTGGATCATTTAAATCAATTTAGTCCCATTATAATGATTTAAAGACCTCAAAATTTAGGCTTAATATTTATTGGTGGTGTTTTTGAGGCTAGGTAATGTTCCAAAAGCATATCCTTGGGAGGATTTATCAAGGAAAGTGTACCCCAAGACACTAAGTGCTCAAAATTAGACATTTTAAAAGGAATAAATTCTATTTCTTTTGTTAGAGCTAAGGATGATTTATTTCCAAGGTGTGATATTAATTATTAACAAATGTTATGCAAGAGGTACATCATCATAGAAGTCATGAGTAGTAGTTTTATTAATGTATTTGATAGAGTTACATCACTATGTAATTCATATATATTTTTCAAATCATGTTACCAACATATTATATTTTAGATAATGAGGGTGTGTTAGGTTTGATGACCTTTGGCCACTCATCAAATACTTGAAGGGTTTACTAACTACTTCACTAGGACTATCCACTATCATACTCAACCATGTAAATCATATGGGACTATTATCATGTGATTTGGAACTCTATTACTCATGAAATCACCATGAAATAAGGTTGAAAAGTTCCCTTAAAGTTTAAAGAAGGTCACAAAAAGGAGAAGGCCCTATAAAAAATAATAGCCTAATGGTAATAATATTAAGAACAAGCTCCCATATATACACTTAAATAATTCATTTGAGTAATGGAGATATAATATTATAAGAAAATAGAACTAGACTTACAAAAATGATTATATTGTAAATACAAAATAGAAAAATATGGGTTATACCCTACAAGATATATAATAGATAATTTAACCAGCCACAAGCATGCATGTGATATCAAAGAATATAAACATTGTTGAAATAAGAAGCAACTTGTTTTAATTTGATGGACAAGTACAATAAGTAAAAACATAATTTTGATCTATTTGTGATTGCACCCTTTACTAAACCAATACCTTTGGCTCTTTCTTAGATGAGTGAACTCATTCAAATATAATCTCTTTGGAATACTTCAACTATTCATAAGTGATGTAGGAGCATTTGAGTGGACTAGCAATCAACATCACCCAAAAATAGATTTCAAGTTTGGTTTTAGTTTTACATGTGTTTTAGTAGTTTTATTTGGAATTTCTCAATATTAGGTGCAATCAAAGTTACACAGTGAGTTTTTTAGAGTTATTGTCTCGACACATAATAAAGTAGTTTTCGTAAATAATTATTCAAAGAAATTTATGAGGTTTGGTGAAAAATCCTTTGATATGAAGATGGTTGAGGATATTTGTGAGTTAATGGAAAATATTTCATAGTCATAGCATTCATCGTTTGGAATATTTTAAAAATTCATGTTTGAGCCCATTAATTTACAGAAAGTTTAAAATATCACAATTTTGGAGGGTTGGAGTAAAATCCTTTTGCAGGGGTCCATGGGTACCATTCCAAGCCTACACACCAATTTTCACATGAATCTGATAACTTTGAGTTTTTCACTTGTCGACACCCGATTGCATCAAACTGGCATGATTATTGCATTGAGACAATATGTTTATTCACCAATTTCTCCATGTGATTAAATGATTTTTTGATTTCTATAGAACCATCGGATATAGCAGTGTTAAAATGTGAGTTCAAGGAAATGAAGGGGCATAATGGAGGCCGTTGAATTATGAGAATAGTTTTAAAAAATAGTAATAATAAAATGCTAATTTTCAACACCAAATTGGAAGGTGAGGAGTCAGCCAAAAGATGAAGTTTCAAAATATAGAGAGATACACCATAGCAAGGGGGAGATATGGGTTGCAAAACCATAGAGAAAAGAAACATGCCATAAAACATAATCAAAAAGGAGAATTATGGCAATTTGGGGTAGATAGTTAGAGTTTCACATAGAAAGAAAATTTGTAGCATCTATTAAGAATTAAGAAAAAATAAATATAGAGAAGAGGCATAGTAATAGAGGAAAGAGGAG
Source organism: Sequoiadendron giganteum (assembly GCA_007115665.2). Classification (NCBI taxonomy): domain Eukaryota; kingdom Viridiplantae; phylum Streptophyta; class Pinopsida; order Cupressales; family Cupressaceae; genus Sequoiadendron; species Sequoiadendron giganteum. The sequence continues at coordinate 15,154,672 of CM021102.1, read as the reverse complement.
AATTGAAAGAGTGGATTTGAGCCAGAGGAGATGGGAAGGAAATTTAAATGGAAAAAAGAAGAAGAAGATGTTTGAAATAAAAGTGAAAATTAAAGAGTAATAAAGGAGGTGTTGGAAAATGGTCAATGCTCCCCTCAATATTTGTGACAAGGGACTAACCACCTCCTGTTTAATCCATATCTCCACTATTTGTATCGAGCATTGATAGATCAATATTTTGACACAATGTCAAACATGGGCCAACAATTGGTATCAAAGCGTTGGGTCATAGGTTTGAATCCCCTTGGGTAACATTGAGGGGGATATTATTGGAAAATTCTTAGTGCTCCCCTCAGGATTCATGACAAGGGGGACTAACTGCCTTCCATGTGATCTGTGTCTTTACCGTTTATATCAATCTTTGATAAATTGATCTTTTGACACAATGACAAACATGGGCCAATAGAAGGCATGCAACAAATTAAAAAGCATAGAAAATAGGAACAAAGAAAAGTCATACAGTCTCAAAGAAAGGAGATTAGCATCAAGCAAGAAAAATAGAGCAAGATAAAATACATAAAATGTATGATCTCAGGGTGCCTGGACATAGAAATAAAGAAGGTGTAGGATACATAAAAGGTGTGGAGGAATTATATAGACACTCCTTCATATAATTATATGTACAAAAAAACTAGAGTGAAGGCTACGAATAAAGAAAATAATATGTGGGAATATAAATAGAGAGAAATATAGTGTAGATAATCCAAAGGAGTGATTGGAAAAAGGGTTTACGGCTAGAATGGAAAAAAAGGAAGAAATAATGAACATAGATTAAATGCAAGAAAGAAAGGTATAGATTTTCCAAGATTAAATTTGAGAAATGAATTTAAATTGAATTTGAAATCAAATTTTATTGTTTTCCTAGAAATTAGTGACAGATTGAGAATAGCTATTTTATTGTTGTAATAGGTGAAAAAGGGAACCTCAAGTTTAATTCCAAAACCTAGGGTCAATTATATTCCTTTTTCAAAAGTACATTAGAATGAAAATCAACAAAGTAAATAGATTGAACCAAGAAGGTCTGTCAATCATACCTGGATCTACATTCTTGGGACCTTGCAAATGGATTGGAAATGATTTGGAATGATTAACCTAATTAAGATATATGACCTAATATGACAAATGCAATATTTTAAAAACACACAAAATAAAATAGTAATCTACAGGTAGATCTAAGAAGTATTGGAGATTGTGCACCTATCATAAAAGTTTGGATCTAGCATGCAAAGGAGGACTTGGATACCTAGGGGTGTATGGGTCTCTGATAGGGGGTCCCAAAATTGAATTTGTATTCCTTTGATGCTAGATCTAACTTTCTATTTATCGGTTGCAAAGTTGTCGGAATGTCGTTAGATAATTATGTAGGTGAGTTTCATGGATTGAAAACTTTTAGGGCTTTGAATGCAACAATGAAAAACTTATCATCAATATTCCTTCAATCATCTTCAAACCTAAATCTTTAGCATTCAAAGAGATGAAAAATGTTGGGCCATTTAGGGGCTTGCCTAAGTCAAACCCTGTGTAAGTGTTTCCACTTCCATAATGGCAATGTCTATGATAAATGGATAAGTCAAAAGGAAGGAATGATGAAATCACAATGTGTTGCAACTCACCACCCTTCAATGGATTCCTTAAAGAACTGAAGTCATGCACATCACCTCAAGGTCTTGATCTTGCTTGCTTGATTTTCTTAAATTCTTTGGAGACCTACAACAAGGATTAGCCTTCACCAAACAATGAATACACATAGAATTTGACATGATGTTGGATCTTGAATTGCTAAAAAATCACTAAAAAATTTCTCTTGCTTGCACTTAAAATAATACTTTCTCATGAATGTTTGTTATAGTTTTTTATAGATTTCAAATGATAAAATAACAGGTATTTATATGTAATTTTTCTAATTTCCCAAAAATTAGATCCCAAAATCCGACACTTGAAATTTAAAATTTGAATATTAAAATACCACCAATAACATATTAATAATTGGTCCACAACAAAATAGGGGGACCCATACAACCATGGGAATATGGGTTTTGGCCCTATCTTCTAGGACATTGAGTGTTAGGATCAAAGCATTAATTGCTTGCATTCATTCAATGCTTGCAATCCTTTGGAAAATGATAAAAATGGGCCTTTGGAATGCATAATTTAGGAAATTAGGGACTCAATTAGGCTCAACAATTTAGGGGGAGAAAAAAATAGTGTGAAATTGTCATGGGTGACAATTTACGATGCTACATTTAGCCCCCACTTTAGTGATAGTATGAACTCAAGCTCGGAATCATATTAAAGTAGAAAATTTATATGCCAAGAGGGGATCAAATGTACAAATATTGAATAGATAGGATGAATAAGGATCAAGGGAGGTGATCAAGCACCCAAGATCCAATATCCCATCGTAAACTAACATAAGCACAAAGGAACACACATATATATATATATATTGAATGCAACAAGATAACATACACTAACATACAATGTCAAAATGAGATGCAAAAATAGGGTATGGACTAAAAATTTGTATTGTGCTAGAACCCATACAAAGGTGTTAATTAATCATACAATATAAAAGTTTGATGTTTTTTAGGTGAATCACAAACAAGAAGTCACACAAGCTAGTGAGGACTTCTTTTCACTAGGTGAGCCCCCAAGACAAGGTAGAAAAATGAGAAACACACTAGGTCTAGTGAAGACCATTTTTCACTAGTTATGTACCCATGTCAGCCATAATAAGAGTTATACTCCCTGATAACCTTGATAAGGTGCTACAAAATTATCAAAATTTTGTGCCAACGCCTGTGAACAAAGTAAAGAAAATAAATTTCAATATCAATGCACCACTAAGTCCAACCCCTACGAACAAGTGAAGCAAAAATAATGTCAATGTATGCCTCCACTTTAAATAAATTACAAAACACCATGTTGTGAGAAATTACTTTAAAGTAGAAAAATGATAAATTTCAAGTGACAAAGGGATCACAAGAGCTTTTTTGGAAAGCCCTATGCCAATGATATGTTTCCAAATAAAGCTATATCATGATAAGAGGTTTCCCCCAAATTCCATGCAACAAACAAGACAAAAGATGTACATAGGAGAGATCCACCTATCTAGGGTCAGTATACATCTTTTCAACAGTGATATAATAGATCTCAAAACTTATATCATTACCCAAATACTTGTGTAACAACAAACGCAATGGAGGAATGACACATAGAGAGAGAAGACAAGCAAACTTTTGGGTCAACATAGAAGAGACCTAAATGTCTCAATGCCTTGCATCATCCCCAAAGGGAAAATATAAGAGAGAAAAAAATACAAAGTTGACAACATATAGATTAATGAAGATACAAATAGAATAATGTTATGATAGATTCATTTCCTTTCTATCCTTGTGGCAATGGAGCAAAATGGGTCATCCAAATAAATATCACAAACATAAAGACACACCAAGCAGCACAACACAAGAGATCATGTCATGTCAAATAAAACACAAAGAACACATGAAAAAAACATGAAGGAGTACCACACCTACAATCCAACCTAAAGAAAGTCATCTACATCCCAATCTTGGTCATCATATAGGAAAGGAAAACAACTAGCTAAAGGTATTACAGCAAGTAATGTATTAGGAGCATCTCCAAGTTCCGTACATGGTGAATCACTCTCATCAGGAGGATCATCACAGTTGCATCCATATAAATTCATTTTCTTTGAGAATAAAACATTAAGCTCAGTATGCACCTCCTCATCAGTTTTAGCAATTTCCTCTTCATCATCCAAATTGATCACAATGGGAGGTTTTATGACAATTACAATTGAATTTTATTTTTTGGCTTCTTATTTTGGTTCTATGTCTTGTTTGGTGAAAGTTATATTTATTCTTGATTTGTTTCCATAGGTGTTGGATTATCATGCATTATTTTATTCTTTTCTTCTAATTGGTGAGAAATAGCATGATGTCTACACCCATGCTCTTTAGAATTTCAATTTATTCTTGCATGGTTTTCAATTTTTGATGGGGTAGGAGCGATTTTTTCAACCATTGGTTTATTTTCTTCTCTTAAGGGAGGAACTGAAGAACCATCGAGGGTTGGGAAACTGCCATCTCTTTAGGTCTATATACTTGTTTTATCTTTGGAGGAACAAAAGAAATCATGTGATGGTATCTTGGTCTTTTATAGGAGATGGGTCGAGGAATTGCAACATATTTACGTTGGTTACTTGGAAGGGGCTTAGCTTGAGGAATAGGTTCATCCATAATGGACAGGGGAGGAGGAACAATCATGGACCTATCATTCTCAAGAATATTTCTAAGAGATAACTCAATTGTATGCTTTGCCTTGAACTTTTAGTATGAATTGAAAAATAAATCTTCACAAGGATTAATAGGTTCCATAGGTTAAGGCTAAAATAAATCCAATGAAAAATTCCCACAAGAAGATAAAGGATTAAACCCACTATGATGCATTGTAAATATCTTATTTTCAAAAGGGAACTATATGCACTTGTGAATAATCGATGGGATGCCATTCATGGAGCATAGTCATGGGTAGCCTATCTTCACATGGAGTTGGTTTGACGATGGGATGATGGAGAATGATACATACAATTTCTTTGGTCCAAATTTTAGAGGAAGAGTGATTGAACCTATCATAGGGAAAACAAAACATCGTGAGTTTGTATCCATGCTTTTGATTGTTCACAAGAATCTTGATAAATCTCTTGCACAAAAAATAATTCCTTAGTGATCACATTCTCTACACACATGGGATCAATAAATATTCTTTGCATAGGTTTTTCATTGATACAACCAACAATATAGAGAGGACATTCAGGTGCATGTCTAGATGCATCACTATGAGTGAAATCAATGTCATGTAAAATAGTGGTTTGGCCCTTACATGGTTGAACATCTATTAAAGAAACCATGCTATCTACTTCCTTCTCTTCAATACCATCATTCATGTCATCACATATATCATCATTCTTAACATCACAAGCTTGCACAAAGTTGGATGAATGGTTGGGCATTGGGTTGGTAAAAATTTACAAGTTTTGGTTTGGTGGGGCAACAAACTTATTCCCTTGATCATTAACAACATCCAACTAGATGTGATTAGAATCAATGAGGTCTTGAACTTGATTTTTAATATTCATGCATGATTTGGATTGAAGATTGGAGGTAAAGGTTTGGTTGTGTACATAGTATTAATAGGAGGCAAGAAGATTAGGTTCTTACTCAAAAGTTGCAACATGATCGAATGGAGAGTGTCAGGTGACTAGGTGAATTGTCTATCTTTTGGTCTAAATTAGTATGGAGTTAGACTTATGATATCAACTTGAGGTTAAATGTGGTTGGTTGTTTGAAGTGTGTGAAACTTGATAAAAAAATGTTTTTCTTTTTCAATTATTGATAGTTTTTTTGAGGTATGAATTCAAATTTCTCAATATTAGTCGATGAAGATTCCTCTTCATACTAGCTAATCGAATTTCGATGATCACGAAGGGTTATATATAAATGTATGAAGGATGGAAATTTCATTAATAAGATTATGTCCCTTATTGATCTGTATAGGATCTAGACTAAATTGCAGATTGAATGCTTAAATTTTACAATGATTATTCCAAGTTAATAATATCAAAATTAACTTATGGAAATAATTAAAATGACAAGGTGATAACAACAGAATGAGAGAAAAGAATGGAGAAATAGATGCAAACAGCGTTTGATTACGGAGTTCGCCACAAACGTGACTACGTCTCCGGGTCCACTCCAATAGAGAGACCGATCCGATTAATCTCCAAATCAATTACAAAATTGCACCAAGACCATTTCTTCTAGCACTTCGGCAGCATAACAATACTCCAATGTACAAAAATGGCTTGAAAAATCTCCAGCACCTCTCTTCATATCTCCTGTTCCAATACTTCATCACCTGAAAAAAAAACTTAACTCAACTCCCACCTCACACCCCTTTTTATACATGGAATTTGCCTAATTAGGCCTAACCATAAAAAATTAATGCCTAACCCCCTCTAACAGCTCGTACAAGTCCTCTGATGGCTCCATTTAGCTTCTAGTTTAGTTTGTTAGAGGTGGTTTTACATATTTATGGCTTAATAAGCCATTTGTTATGGTTCGGCTGATAGTCATATAACAAAACCAACCGTGGCCACCATATAATTAACAACCATCTCGTGGCCTACCGGTGGTTAGTTATTTTGTTACAATGGTGGTCGGCGGTTCCAACCCCGCCGGCCATGTTTTACCACTCACCACCGACAAACCTAAACAATAAAACTAAACAATTCCATATACATTGTTGACCGCTGCGTTTGGTGCAACGGCTAACGGCCCGGCCGTTTGGGCGGAGATCACGGGTTCAAACCCATCCACCATTTTTAGCACTTTTTTTAACAACCCGAACGCCAAAGACCTGACACGTGTCGAAACATGATTCACTGCCAGAGATGACTGGATGCCAACGTGTCTATCGATTAGATGATGACGTGGCCTGCTGACTGGGGTACGGACTGCCGACTGGACCGATGACTGTGCTGCCATGTGGATGTTGACATCATCGTATGAATGACACGTTTCAACCACGGATTGGTCCACCTTTGACTTGCACATGTGCTGACGTCATCATGTACGGATACTAACGTCATCACTGTACCTTCAAGTCAACCAAGTCAACCTGAAACTTTGACCAGCTGTATCTTGAGCCTCCGATGTCGGATTTCGACGAAACGAACGCCATCAGAATTGTCTTGACGAGCTCTTTGCGATGATGCCAACTTTGAAAAATTTTGATGACATCATTTTTTCCGCTTCCTGGACGCCCTCTGATCCCTATTTGACCCAAGGTTTGACTGGTCATAACTTGTGCAAACGGACTCCTTTTCGCTCCATTCAAGTTGCGTTGGAATCAAGATGTCGAGCTCTTTCTGATGGTGCTGATTCTGGAGAGAAATGAGACACTTCAATTTTCACTGAAAATATCCACCTGATCACTTATGTCAAATTGTAAGTTGTCAATGAACACCCTTTGGATATCTGCATCAAGAAGAGTAAGATTGATTTGTGATAAAAGCAATTGATAGTGGCGTATGAAATTTGTGAAATTTTGGCCTCTCTTTTGTTTGCATCACATTAAATTAGTTATGTTAATATTAGGACCAATATTTACCTGGAAATGATTGAGAAATGCATCAACAAGATCATTAAATGAATGAATTGAATTATTCAGCAATGAACAAAACCAATTCATGTCTTTCAATGACCTAGGAAAGAGTTTATCCAATAGCTTATCCTCAAAGATATGTCACTACACAAGGTTGTATATGATGATATATGATTGTTAGGGTCCCCTTTATCATTATACTTGTCAAACTAAGGTACCTCTATATTTTGTGGAATTTGTGCTTTTAATATTTTAAGTGACAATGGGTTTTATTTGACATATTGCCATGGTTTTCCATTTTGGTTTTGGTTCAAATTTGATATTTGTTGTTGAAGTGAGGTTAAATTTCGCAAAAGTTGGTTGATGATGGAATAATTTCTTGACATGTTTTGGGAATGTGGTGAATATGGTGGAAGTGTGTATGTGCTTGGTGGGCTACTATGTTGAAAATTTATGAGAGGGGATGAAACTTGAGGTGTGACATGTGAAGATCCAAAACAATAAGGATTTCTAGTGGAAAGACCTATTGTTGGAGTTATACCAATAATTGGTTGTGTTTTTTAAGCAATAGTTGGATTTGTGTATGTAGGAATAGAGGCTATAGTTGTATGGAGGGAGATTTGACTTCCTCCTTGAATTTAAGCATATCCCAAAGCTTGATTAAAACTAGATACAGTAGGGATATTGGAATCAACTATATGAGCTAGGCCACACAAAACCTCTAATCCATGGGCATCAATAATAAATTTTCTCATGTTGTCTAACATAGGGATCACAAGACTAGCTAGAGATTTAGTACTCACATAGTCTTGGAGTCATTCTAAGTCTTTGTCCAATTTTTTTAGTTTGTCTTTAGGAACATGGGAAACCATAGTCAACATTTGTAAAGAAGGTTGGTATGGTAGCATCAAGGATAGAGTCCAAAATGGGTTGAGTGTTGACAAAATTTGTCATGAAAGAGTTAAAAGACTCATGATCCACAACAGATATAAAGCTAGCATGAGAAAACATAAATCTTGAACTATGTCTCACTGAAGTAATGGCAATGGGACACCAGGTTATGAAACTCATACAAGTTCCAAAATACTAAGTGTACCCAAGATGAACACCAAACTATTAAATAAGAATAATAAACACTTAGAAACATAAATCAGATAGCAAAAGCAAATAGGAAACACAACAATATAGGTTTGAGGAAAAAAATTTCTAGCCAAGAATAACAAGAAATAGGTGCCCAAGGGTGTCTATATCTTGGTCAAGGGTTTTGGAAATTTAGACTTTGACTGTGTATTATACTGCTTAAGGATTCTAATTCTACTTGAAAATAGTTGTAATAGTAAATAATTTTTTAGAATTTTCTTACTTTATGTGAATGAAAGTATGTAACAATATATGAATTAGAAATGAAAATTTTGAATGCAACTTTTTGATCTAAAATGCACCAATTGATTGATTTTAAGATACCTAAATCTAAGAATGATGATTTTGATACAATTCTAAAACTAAACAATGTTATTTTTTCTTGTTTTTGTCACTTTTTAAACTAAATCAAGGATGCCTAATTAAATTCAATCAAGGATGTCAAAACAAAATTTTGTAAGCAAACATAGAGACACAAAAGTATGAAAAAGTTGGATAGTTCTTGTAAGAGGAGAGGGGGACCAACCATGCTCAAGGCCCCAAGTCATAGAGAGCCAAGGGTGGAAGGTTGCCCTAACTTACCTCACTCTAAAGGGATGTTTTGAAATAGGGGACGAGAATGATGAGGACTATAAGGTCCTTCAATCACTTTGCAGACTCGAAATCTAATTTGGGACTAGGTGAACCAATTTATCAGGTTCAACATTGTACCTCAGGTATCTCTCTACATGAGGATGAAAGCACAGTTCTAGGATGATAGCATGGTGTGTTGGCGTCTCTCAGGTGCACTGGTGTCTGTACAACCAGAGGACCAAAAATATAGTACAAATTGTCAAAAAACAAGCTAACAACCTAGCTAGTGACTTCTTAAGGAACAAAATTGAATTATAAAGTAGGAGAGGTACAAATGGATATGATAAAGTAAATATATGAGAGCTAAGATAATGAAGAGAACCTCACCAAGATGACAGTTCACTAGCTAGCTCTGAAAAGCACATCCACCTGCACATAAGAAAGGGGAAATGTTTTGGGGCTATATAGGGGTCTGCCTTAGTCAAACCCCCATTTTGGTGTTTCCACCTCCACAGGTAACCAAATAGCAATGAGAGAGAAATTTATGATAAAGAAATGAAGTATGCAAATAACACTACAAAATAGTAAATAGCTACTCAACCAAATCATAAAGGAGAGGAGTGAAACATTACCACCTCCACCAAGAGCTCACTAGACAATGGAGGAGAAAGAAGGCTTGAACAATCACCATAGCCTTGATTATGATGAAGGGAGGTGTTGTAAAACCTCAAGCCCACGCTACAATGTATTTCTTTACACTTTCTTTATGTAGTTGATAGAGTTTTTTTCTACAATGGAGTGTTGGAGTGCTGCTTGAGGATGAAGAGAATGTTGGAAGTGCTAAGAGAATGCCAGTCTATTGCTTAGAGACCCTAAAGAGATTTGAATTACCAAGATAGATCGAATAAATGAAGAAGGGATGAATTTGAAGGAGAAGAGGGGAGAATCTATCATTTTTGGGGTCATTTGATCAAAGAGGGGCATTACAAATCGACCCCAATCAAAAGTGTAATGCCTATGCCAACTTCAAACATAGGAATCTGTCAGGGATGTAAGCGTTCCATGCGGACGTCTATGCACCACGTGCGCATCCCCAATAAATATTCTTCTACCAACACAAAGGATAGATGCCAAGTGGAAGGCAAGTAGCCAGCTGATGTGTAATTTTTCCTTCGGATTTGGTTTTCTAAGGTGAGGATGTGTAAAAGGGGAATTTTCATGAGGGGTGCAAATTTGCTCCTATATATTTTGCCCCCACTTTAGCAAGTGCAAATACTGATGAATGCTTTGGTAAAGTAGATCGAAGAGTAGGTAGGGTTAGAAATGTATACCTAACCCTTCAAGGAAGTATGCCACGATCTGGCGAGCTCAAGTGTGCAAGACAAAACAGAAGGCTCCATAGCCCCATAGAACTATGAAGCTACACAAAGTACACCAAAGGCCCTCAATCCAATGATGGAAAAATCTTGCAAGATGAAAGCATCTTATAGGCCTGTAGAACTACAAGAAGGTGTCCCTCAAGATCTCTCACATGAAGGAAAACCCAAAGAAGTAAGTGTCTCATAAGCTAGCAAACCTACAAGGAGGCAGCCCCCAAGATCTCTCACATGAAGGATGTTAGAGTAATAAGTTATTACACTTAATTAATTATATCATATTGGTTAATTAATTAAGTCACTTATTCCTTTAGTTACTTAAGCTAAACTTAGGCACATTAATAATTGATTAATTATTAAGTGTGCACACTAGTGTTTCCCTTTTAGGTTTCTTTTAGGGTTTCTTGATCTCCTTCATAAGGATTAATCTCTTTGTAATAATTGATTCTCAATAATGCATTTTTACTTTGAGGTTTACAAAACAACTTCTTTGGTTTTGAATGTCTTTTGTATGCGATAGGTATTTGCATGTAGGTGATTCTTGGGGATTGTGAAGTTGGATTTCTCAACTTCTACATGGTATCAAAGCTCTACACCTACAGCTGCGTGTTCATCTTCTAAAGATATGGCCTTTCAGTAAGTTTAGAGTGCAAGGGTTTCCACAGGCATTTTTTTTGCAAGATCTAGGGGTAACTGATTTTTTGGGACACTTTGGGCTCAAATGGAGGTCACCATCGCGTTCACAGCGGCCCAAAATACTAGGAATTCCTGTCAAATCATCGATTTTGGAGCAATTGATTTTTGAGGCAAAAAATATTTGCTAGGGAGGTTGTACGACCTCCCCAACATGCATTCTGAGGCTCTGAAATTCAAAAAAATTAAAAAATATATATATAAATCAAGGTTTTTTTATATATTTTATGCACTGCCAATTCAAATGAAAGGCGTCGCCGCCACGCCACTCGGCAGCCACCAAGCAGTCGTCGGTCCACCACCACCGCCGGACTCCACCGCCAACCGGTCACTCGGCTAGTCAGCCCCCATGGGCCCTCCTTTGCAAGCCACGATCACATGGGGGACTAGGCACTATGTGCCCAGCCCCTAGCTGCTTCAACACCCAACAACGGTCCTATGGGTGACCAAGGGCTTTGCCCCAACCCCCTGCCCTGTGCCTTCGGTCACATGGGTGACCAAGGGCCAAATATTTTTTGCAGGGGGGCCAATTTTTTGTGGCGATGGCTAGATGGCCATCAAATGTTTTTCTCATGAAGTGCTGATGTCAATGGTCATACGACCCTCTTTGCACCCTCCTAACCCCAGTTTTCCCTAAAGGAGTAGTTTTTTTCTTTTTGGCATAACTTGGGCATACGGTATCGAAATCGGGCAAACAAGATATCACCAAAAAACTGGTTCCGAGCACTATCCTGTGGTATAGTTTATTTTTCATTATTTGTTTGTTTATCTTCATTTATTTCTATTTGAAGTTATATGTTTAGTTTTCACTTCCGAGCTCATAAATTTTTGCCATGATCTCCGATTTTTTCTATCTTTGCGGCATTGGAAAGGTATTGAGGAGCTCTACGTTGCTATCCATACACTTTTTTTGTATCTAGCACAAGTTGATCACTTAGTCCAGATTTGGCTCGATGGGTTATTTGGAGATTACTTTGATGTTTTGGTAGTTGGAAGGGTGAAACTTGAATCTTTGCACTTCATTTTAAGTAATACATCATTCAATAATTGACTGCTACTTCATAGATTCCAGGGTTATTCCCATTTGGAGTTTTTGAGTGTTATGTGGCATCGGGTCTATTGTTGCTTTTTCATGATTCCTTGAGTCAATCAGTGACTCTCATCTAGTTTTATTGGTAAATAGAATTATCGTTCCTTGCTTGCTAGATTTCGGTTCCAGTGCTTATTTGTAGCATGTCATCTCATTGTAGGGGGGTTTTGTCCCACTGGGTTTTTCTTCTCTACCTCATTCTTGCATTTATAAATGGGTACCTAATCAAGCCTAGTTGTCAGGACCCATCTTTTCTTTCATGCATCTTTTTTCTAGTGTTTTAGCTACTTCCTAAGTTCATCTTAAGGGGGGGTGTTAGAGTAATAAGTTATTACACTTAATTGATTATATCATATTGGTTAATTAATTAAGTCACTTATTCCTTTAGTTACTTAATCTAAACTTAGGCACATTAATAATTGATTAATTATTAAGTGTGCACGCTAGGGTTTCCCTTTTAGGTTTCTTTTAGGGTTTCGTGATCTCCTTCATAAGGATTGATCTCTTTGTAATAATTGATTCTCAATAATGCATTTTTACTTTGAGGTTTACAGAGCATCTTCTTTGGTTCTAAATATCTTTTGTATGTGATAGGTATTTGCATGCAGGTGATTCTTGGGGACTATGAAGTTGGATTTCTCAACTTCTACATGGTATCAGAGCTCTAGACCTGTAGCTGCCTATTCGTCTTATGAAGATATGGCCTTTCAGTAAGTTTCAAGTGCAAGGGTTTCCATAGGCATTTTTTTTGCAAGATCTAGGGGTAACCGATTTTTTGGGACACTTTGGGCTCAAATGGAGGTCACCATCACATTCGTAGCGGCCCAAAATCCTTGGAACGCCTATCAAATCATCGATTTTTGAGCAGTTGATTTCTGAGGCAAAAACAATTTGTCAGGGAGGTCGTACGGCCTCCCTAGCATGCATGGAGAAGGTTGTGCCTCATATTCACCACTTGGTTCACCGAGTGATTTGAGAGCATTGATGAACTCAGGGGAAGCTGGGACTCGTTCCATTACTAGGATAGAACAAGTTAGCGTAGGACCACCCTTTGGAGAGGGTGGGCTCCTCTTATGCCCTTTGTTGCTGGAAGGACCAACCTCTACCTTCTATTCCATCTAGGCGTGCAAACTCCCTACAAATGAGGTGAGAGGCATAGTGGAAGAGGAGGAAGAGAAAATTGCAGCAGATACCACCAAAGTCTTTGGCATATCAATGGGTTTCAGAAAAGGAGGGACATCCGAAAGGGACATTAGCAAGGGTGGCTCAACTAAAGGAGGGTAAAAATCAGGCATATTCATTCAAAACTCTTCTCTAAAAAGGGAGGTAGGAGAGCCATCCCAGGAATAGGGTAGCTTCTCTTTTCCCTTTTGAGAAGAGGAGGTGACTTTCTGATGTGTTATCGAAAGGGTCAAATTCGGCTTTCCTTTGCCCCCGATTTTATATTTCACATAACTTTTGTAAAGCAGGTTTGTCCTTGGAGGAAGCGAACCAATCGAGGTGGGACAAAAGTGATCCAACAAATATCCCCCACAAGATACCAAAGGCTAATATATAATACCATGCACTACGTGCACAAAACCTTCATGGGAGAACTTTAAACATTTTTGAATGACAGAGGTGATCCCATTCATGGAAGCTAACAAAGGTATGCCTAACTTCACTCTAAAAAAATCCGACTCTGGAATAACATCAAAAACTATATCTAGGTCCTAGGTCCAACTAGGATGGATAGAGTTATCGATCCATAAGGTTTAAAATCAAGTCCATCATGCATATGGATGATGGAATTCATTTCTTCATACTCCTCTCTATGCAATGAATTAAGCCACAATGTTTCCTTTGTAATGACTTTCACTTGGCTCATAGGGTCAACTAGGACTCCAGTCACAAAGTTTCCATTTGAGGTGAGCAAGAATGTAAAGGGGAGAGGGCTTGTTGTTCAAGGGCATATCCTGTGATGTGAATGTCATGTCTGGCAAGCCGGTTGTAGGTTGTGCAGAGGGAGTAATGGTAACCATGTTAACATACACCTTAGACTGAGTGATAGAATTAGATGGATTGATAATCATGTTGGCAAAATGTGATGAAAATGGGTTTGTGTATATCTGCAACTCACTATTCACTTTTTCCATTGATTTTTTTGCATTTTGTTTTCTTCCATCAATATGGATAGTATTGTCCTTGATGAGATCCTAAATCTCATGATGCAAGAGCATACAGCATTTGGTACAGTGTTTGTTAACTTGATGGTATTGGCAGAAGGTATTCGCATCATACCAACTAGGGTAAGATTCCTTGAGAGGCTTAGGGTTCTCCAAGGTTATGATCTTGTCCTTCAACAACCTTTGTAGGATGGAAGAATAAGATTCTATCAACTTTGTGAACTTTCAGTTGCATCTAAGGCCATTATCATCCATACCAGCTACTACATTCACAACAACCTTACCTTTTCCAGAGATTGATATAATGGACTTCCCTTTTGAATAAGAGCACAAGGAGGATCCCCCAAACTGGACTATCGCTTGTTGATATTCTCGTAATGCTGCACACAGATGTGCGAAAGAAGTGTATTTCATAAGGGCAAACTTTTTTTGCCAAGGCCTCTATAAGTTCCCTATGAATACCTTTTGCACATTAGAATTGGGCAACGGGTATGAGATTTATGAAAAGAGTGCTTGGTATCGCACTATAAAATCAATAATCTTTTCATTATCCCCTTGTTTGCATTGGACGAGATCTGAAAAGGTCATCTTCAGCCCAATGTTAGCTTGGAATTATCATAAGAATTGGTTTAAAAGTTTATCAAATGAGAAAATAGAGTTATCATGCAAGGAATAGTACCACTCGAGCGCTCTATCCTTGAGAGATCGAGGGAATAGATTTGCCATCAATGCATCATGATGGAATAAATCTATACGTAGGGAATTAAAGGTAGACACATGTGTTTGTGGGTCCCCTTTGCCACCATATTTTTCAAATTTGGGAATCTCCATTCCTTGCACGAAAGGAGTACTTAAAATTTCTATTGCCAGTGGACTACGCCAGAAGAAGGGCTAAGAGATAGGTTGGGCAGAGGCTTGGGAGAGACTCACCAACTAGATTTTCACCTTTCCCATATTCTAAATAAGGGTGTTCAAAATAAGGTCATTAGATGACATGAAACCAGTGGAACCTCCTCCAGAACCATCGCCAAAGCCACCTCCAGAACCGCTAATGTGGCCAACACCAAAACCACTATTGGGGCCACCGCCACTGACAAGGCCTCCACCGGAGACACCTCCACTTTCAAATCCACCACCATGGCCTCCACCAGAACCACCTCCACTAGCCCTGCCCCTACCACTGGAGCCACCACCACTACCAAAGCTCCCACCACTCAACCTACCAAAACCACCATCACTAGAGGTGATGGGAGGGGTGAAACTGAAATAGAAGGGTATTTTGTTTACTTTGATAGTTTTAGATACCTCAGAGGTAGGAGTAACACTAATTTAAGGGACCTTGTCCACCATGTACACATACATGGGATGCATCAACACTCCTAACTGTCTCTCATGTTCTTCGAAAGCATCCCCTTGTACAAGGTTAGCATTATTTGAAGGGGCACAAGCTTCTGTCAGACTAGAGAGGCTAGCTAGGAGCTCTAAACTTTTTTTATCTCTTCCCACCATATACTTGATTTCACTAATAACCTTAGTGGCTCTAGCCAACTTTGGGTCCTTTTCTAGGTGATTCTCTAAGTCACCCAACCCTTTGCTAAGGGTAGCAATATATTTTGAAGGAATGTGAACAACTTCGTGCTCATTCACTAGCGATGGTGTGGGAGATGCAAGAGGAGTGGGGACGTGGTCAGCCTCATCAGATAATATTACCTTGACCTATGACAATTTCTCCTAGGTAGAAAGACCAATCACAGGTTCGGAAAAAAGACTAGTAGAGAAACTAGAAGTGGCCCTCATCTTCTCCATCGTAAGGTGTCATATACTTCTCCTAACAATATACCCAGAGGTCATGGATTGGGTTGTGATTCTTATAAAACTTCACAACACTCAAGGGCACAATAGCCACAAGATACAAGGTAAAATCTTCAACACCAATGAATGGGTTGGCATTGGTTCACATCAAGTTCACCAAAAATGTAAGAGGGGGACCAACCACGCTCAAGGCCCCAAGTCATGAAGAGCCAAGGGTGGAAGGCTGCCCTAACTTACCTCACTCTAAAGGTATGTTTTGAAATGGGGGATGAGAATGATGAAGACTATAAGGTCCTTTAATCACTTTATAGACCTAAAATCTAATTTGGGGCTAGGAAAATCAGTTTTTGAGTTCAATACTGTACCTCAGGTAGCTCTCTACTCGAGGATGAAAATATGGTTCTGGGATGGCAGCACAACATGCTAGCATCCATATGACCAGATGACCAAAAGTATAGTACGAACCATCAGAAAATAAGTTGACAGCCTAGCTAGTGACTTCTAAAGGAACAAAACAAAATTATAAAGTAGGAGAGGTAAAAAAGGATATGATAAAGTAAATATATGAGATCTAAGATAATAAAGAGGATCTCACCAAGATGCCAATTCGCCAACTAGCTCCAAAAAGAACCTCCACCTAGACACAAGAAAGAGTTGAAATTTGTTGGGGTTGTATAGGGGTCTGTCTCAATCAGACCCTTGTTTTGGCGTTTCCACCTCCATGAACAACTAGATAGCAAAGAGAGAGAAATGTATGATAAATAAATGAAGAAAGAAAGTACACAAATAACACTACAAAATATTAAATAGCTACTCTACCAAATCATAAAGGAGAGGATCAAAACATTACCACCTCCACAAAGAGCTCACTAGCCAATGGAGGAGAAAGAACGCTTGAAAAATTACCGCAACCTCAACTATGATGAAGGGAGGTGTTGCAAAACCTCAAGCCCACAATGTGATGGCTTGCTTCACACTTGCTTTATGGATTTTACAAAGTGTTGTTGTTGTAATGGAGTGTTGGAGTGTTGCTTGAGGATGAAGAGAATGTCGATTTGTTGCTTGGAGACCCTAAAGAGATTTTAATTTCCAAGAGAGATGGAATGAATGAAGAAGGAGAATAGGGAATAATCTACCATTTTCAAGGTCACTTGGTCAAAGAGGGATGTTACAAATTGACCCTAATCGAAAGTGTAATGCCTCTGCCAACTTTTGATGCAGGAATTTTTCAGGGACATAAGCATGTCGCATGGACGTTTATGCATCATGTTTGCATCCTCAACAAATGTTCTTCTATCAACACAAAGGATAGATTCCAAGTGGAAGGAAAGTGGCCAACTGATGTGGAATTTTTCCTTCAAATTTGGTTTTCTAAGGTGAGGATGTGTAAAAGGGGAATTTGTGTGAGGGGTGCAAATTCACTCCTATACAGTGCCACTATACAAGGATAGAGGCACCCAAGGGCATCTGAGTCCTTGATAAGGTTATGAAAATTCAAAATTTAAATGTTTACTATGATTTCTAAAGGTTCTCCTTCTATGTACAATTAGGTTTGTAACTGAGTATTTATCTAGAATTTACCCAAATTAAAAATACGTGATGTAAATACAAATGTATGACAATGTAAATGATAATATGAATAAAAATTTCAATGCAAATATAATCTATGTGACTTAAATGGATCCTAATGTAATCTATGATTCCCAATGAGATGCAAATTTTTGAATTTTTAATGACTTTTTATGATGCAAATATGAAACCCTAAATGAGAAATGAAGGATATTGCAATTGAGCCTAATTGAGTCCTTAATTTCCTAAATTATGCATTCCAAAGGCTTATTTTTATTAATTGGTATTATTTTGGAAGTTGTTTTGTTCTATTTTCATCAATAAGAGAGGTTGAATTTCTAAACAATTACCAACATGTTCATCATGTGAAATGACATAAATTATGCATTCAACCAAAACTCATGTTTTGATGAATCATACTTTTATCTAATGTTACTATTTTTTGAATTACAAATGTAAGAATAAAGGTGTGTGCATCCACACACACATGTTATATTTGTTGAATTAAACATAAATGAATGAAATTGTGTACAATAATATATATAGATAATAGGAAATAGGGAGAAGTAAACATAATTTTATCATAGGCCTTCCCAATCTCACTAGAAGCAGTAACACTCAGCTTGAGTTAGATCAGTGGAGGTAGTCACTTGAGCAAGGTCCACTTAAGGTAACTATCCATCACTTAATTTTCTATGCAATTACTTATGTTGTAGGAGTTATTTCATAAATGCATGTTAATTAGATTTCTTGTGTTATTCATGAGTAATTCTTATTTCACATTTATGCCTTAGTTTTCTTAGGTTTGTTGTACTTCAGAGTGTAGGTTTAGTTATCAATATCAATTAAATACCAAAATTTATTGCTTGAGAGTAATTAGTTATAGTCTTATACTATAGGTACCCATAGCAATAGTGCCAACATTACTTCCTTTATTGTTATATAGATTATGATTTCTCAGCAAGTGTAACACCTATACTAGGATGAATTAGGTAGTCTTAAGTCTTTGAAAGCACATACAGTGCTAGTACCATCACAAGCTTACTATCCCAAGTCGATAATTCAAAGAAATTATTTCCAAAGGTTCAAGTGGACTATTCAGTTAGGTTTTTCCTTTAAATTGTGTGATTTCCACCAAGTTTACTAGACATTATTAGGGACACTATAGGCACATAGGGGGGGCTAAACCTAGTGTGAAATCAAGTCAATGGTGAAAATTTATGATACTACAATAGTAAATGCTCCACCCTTTTAGGGTGAAGACACCTCATCACCTTATCTCCTTGTTATTAAATAATAAAATCACTTTATTGTCCTAAGAAAACTTAATAAAAGTGTAGGAAAAACCTATGACTAAGGAAAAATAAATTAACCCACTAGGAAAATAAAAACCTACACCAACACCCCTCCTTAAACATAAATTAGGAAGATGAAAATATGATGGGTCCTGACAAATGATGCCATGTTCGGTACCCATGTACATATGAAATCCCTCCAAATAAGAAGAAGCCCCTCTCACAAATAGAGAGAGAACACCCCTAGAATAAAGAGAGAGTAAAGAGGACTAAGTAGGCCTCTCAAAGAGATCCAATGGTAGATGCTTAAAACTGGATGTAGAAGATGTTCCATGATCATCAAACAATGTTCCTCCCCTTAGGAAGAAACAAAACCAAAGGTGTATACAATCTATCTCCTCATTCTTGAAAGGAATATGTAGGAAGAAAATTAAAGATGTATGAAGTCTCTAAACTCATCTCAAGTGTCCCCATGTCGATGATGAAGGCTCTCACAATCAAATCAAGTGTTTTAGGCCACACTATTGAACATGAAAAAATTAAAATATCCTACAAATGGATGTTGAACACAATCCAAAGACTTGAGTATCTCCTTTAAAGATGTCTCCTCCAAATTTTGATCCAAAGTATCCATGTTACTCATCTCAAATTGTGATGAATGATCATGTAGAGAATGAACTAGAGGATCAAATTTTTCCCTCACACCAGCTGAAAAAGAATAAACTCTGTCAAAGAGAAGATGAATACAATCAATAGTGTCTCCAAAATTTGTATTATGTGTCTCCATAATGTTATGCCTTGCATAACCACCCCATCTTTTGCCTTGGTCAAAATGGGTCCCCCTCTGTTTTGTTTATTTTTATCTTTTGTTGTTCTTTAAACAAAGTTTGGAGTCTTTTTTCTTCCAACACTTTGTTTTATTTTGGCTTAGTTTGTCGGAATCGAAGTTGGAACCAAATCGGGTTCTGAAACTTCTTTCGAAACTCATTCCGATTCCCATCCCGGCAGTCTTCCTTTTCGGCCTTTTATGTTGTTTTTATCGGAGCCGGAACCGGAGTGGGTGTTAAGTTGGCATTTATTAAAAATTGCAAAACCAGTTTCCATCCCGTCTCCACCTCCGCTTTTGAACTTTTTGTTTTAGTCTAAGTCCTTGTCTTAAATTTTATTATGTTGGCGAACTCGGACCCAGAATGGGAATGAAGTTGCGAAATTTCTTAATTTTTTGGATCAGTTTCCATTTTGATTCTGATCCCGCCGTTTTCTATGTCGTTGAATTTTTGACTGAAGTCACATTCTAGTGAAGTGTTCATTCTCTTTCAGTTCTAACTCCACCTAATTGCATTTAATGCATTAATGACAGCAGCTTGGTGTAGGTAAGAACTCTGATTTTTACCTTCATTAAGGATTAAACGTATCATTATTAAATTTTTTAAACAACTTGAAGAGTGAAATAGAGTTGCTGCGGAGTCCATCTGACCGAATCGATTGAAGGAGAAGGAGATAATTGTTGTGAATCAATTTAGAAGGTTACCTAGGTCTTGCGTTCGAGGTAGGGTTTTGCTCTCATTTTTCTTTATTTTGCTTTTGTGTCCTTCGTTCGTATTGTTTGATTTGGATTTTTGAACAGAATCACTTTATTGAAAGTTTTGTGTGTGTGTTCTTTCTTTTTGTTTGTTGTTCTTGATTTTGTGTTGCATTTCTAGTTTTCTAGTGAGTTAGGGCACGGTCGCTTCCATGTTTTGTCATGATCGCATCATGCTGGGTTAGGTTTTTTAATATATAGATTTAGTGAGGGTTTTTTTTTATAGTGAGGTAGATTAAATTCATGTTTTTACAATGAGTTAGGGTTAGTTGAATCTTGTTTTTACTTAGGATTTTGTCGTGCATTCAATCTAGTAAATTAGGAGGGGTTAAATCCATGTCCTAGTTTTGTCATGTTTCGATGACTGCATTTAAAAGGTTTAAAATATGATGCCCTAAAATACAGTTGTCCCCACGGTCATATGGGCATTGGTTGATTTCATGATATATTTAAGCCCTCTTTTCATTTAATATGACCCTAGCTTTAATCATGGAGTTATGCATTAAATCGATAACATCTTTGATGACGTCATGGTCAACATGGTCACAAGCGGGATCGGAATTGATTTAGAGTTTTTGGATGTCTTTTATGTTTAGTGTTAATTCCATCTTCCATCCCATCTTTGACTCCACTTATAGTAAGAAGCTTTACTTTATAAAAATGTTTACCTGGCGGAAGCGGAAGCGGAACCAAACCCAAATATAAAAATAGAAAAATCTGAAGGAAACCAAATCAGTTTCCATTCCAGTTCCAGTTCCGATCACTATTTCACTTCCAACTCTAAGTTCGCTTCTTATTAGTAGAGTGTCCATTCTGGTTCTGACTCCGAGTTCAGCAGTATATTAGAAGAAGGTTATTTAAAGATGTTTGCTGCCTAGTTCTACCTCCAATGTGGCTTTGAAAGGTATAAGTTTAAAAAAATATGTTTGGGATGCTTATTCAAGAATCTAACTAGAGATTTTGTTGCAGGAAAACTAAGAAGATGTCAGGAACATCAGGAGAAGCTTCTTAAAAGAACTGGCCTACAGGAACATCAAAGGAAATGCCTAAACCAAAGAAGATCAAGCCTAAACAATTGCCTTATACCTTGAGGTATAATCACAGGAGTCCTGTTGTGAAAGTAAGCAAAGTAGAATCCGACTGGTTAGACATCACTAACACAAACTTGGGCTAGTACAACTATGAGGAGGCATATACTGAAACATTCAATGAGGATGTGATGCCTAGAACAAAGAGGATTATTGAGTTTGGTTTGGCTCATATCACTTTATTTCCTTTATCAATCCAATGCCCAGAGTTGATCTTAACAATAGCCAATGCCTACAATCCTGCGACTAGACAATGCATGGATTCACAGTATAATGTGATCATTGATCTCTCTCCTCAGCCATTTCAAAATATATTTAATGTCCCATATCCTAAGAACCTGGTGCAGTTGGATGAGGCAGAGGCCTTGGAGAAATATATTAATTATAAAGAGTCCAATAAGTCTCATTTGAACAAAAAAGTGGCTGAAGACAGAGAAGAAATCTTTAAGCAAGCTTGCAAACCAGCCAAAGAGGGAAAATTTCTATAAGGAGGTATTAGATTTAATCATGATGTTGTCTAGAGTTTTTGGGAAGAGAGATACATTTTGGTTCAAGGAGTAGATATTTCCTTTCATCCAAACAATCTCAAATGGAGCCCAGCAGTTTGATTGGTCAATGATTGTGTCAAATGTTATTCATGATCAACTGACCAGCATCAGGTAGACTAAATGCTTCTTTATGACTTCTTACATTGTGTATGCTGCAGTAAGGTTGGGTATCTTTCCAGGTTTAAATAGAGTAGGAATAATGGGAGTCTTGGATGGACATAAGAAAGTATGGGAGCATTATGACCAATTGTCTCTTCAAGTTGCTAAGACTCAGTTTAGAAGAGTCAATAGTGCATTCATATATGTAGTCATTAATCAATTGAATGGAGATGTAGGGTATAGGTTGATTCAAGAAGCCATGGAATTCATTGCTAAATGGGGATGTTGGTACATTCAATACCCCAAATTCACATATTTTAGGTTAGCTGGTTTTGAAGGCCATCCACATTTCCTTCCAAAATGTTGCAATAACATAATAGTGTTGATGGAGTTTGTATATCAGGCTCTTGAGGTTAATGCTCGGTTTGGTTTAAAGCATAAGACAAGATGTCACAAGTTTCCCATGAAGTTGGGTGAGTATGGTTGTCAGCATCTTGTAGGAGCAAAGGTTGTTTGCAGTGAGCTGATATAGTTGAAATTAGGTTTATACACAGCTTGTAAGTATTTTGACCTGAAGGGTAAGATGTATGCCTTGTTGCCTTCTGTGTTTGACAAACATTTCAATTTGTTAGAAGACTTCTAGAGTGACCGACAAGATGAGTATGATTTAAGGAAAAAGAATTATGAAAGACTACATATTGCACTCATGTCAGAATTTGGAGTTAAAAATGATATTCCTAACACATTGGTGGATGATGGAATTGTATTAGATCCATCTTATGAGGCTTTCAATATAGGAACTAAGAGCCTGGATCTAATTGACTAGGATAGTGAGGAAACTATTGATATTAAACAGATAGCGAGAATAGTCTTGGATTGAAGTGTTAACTAGTTGGTGTTAAGGACTAAAGTGCCTCAAGGACCAGCTCCTAGAAAGGGGAAAGGGTATAAAATAATCAAAAGAAAGAAGCCTCCCAACGAGCCATTGGAGTTCTTTCCCCTAGATATTGATGAGATAGAGCTTGAAGCAGTAGGGGATAAAGAGGAAACACAAGAAGGGAATGTTCCAATAGGATCGGTTATTTCAACACCTACATTAGGTGAGTCTTCCACACAAATCCCACTTACAAAACAGCAGAGAGGAGAAGTTCAAGAGGGAGATCTTCATAGTATGGCTAAAACTGCCAAGGGAAAAGAAGTGGAGAGGGAAATTCATGATATTGGAATAGATTCAAATGAGATTGTGTTAGAAAAAGACTTGCAAGAGAATAATCCTCTAGAGGAGGATACTAAACAAATGATGACACAAGAAGAGCAATGGACATTGTTTGAAGAAGTTAGAAAGGATGCTGATGCAAAAGCGAGGAAGATAGAGGAGCAAAATGTCATGAATACAAAGACTGATTCCATACTACTACAGCAACAAATTGAAGCAAAATCAAGAGCTGATGAAGTAGAGAGACAGAAAAGGCAACAAGAACATGAACTCAAGGTTAAAGAAGAAAATGATAAGTTAGAGCTGATACAAAAGATTCATGACCTTGAGGAGAAGGCAAGAAATCGGAGAGAGAAAGAAGTCTTGGAGGCTAAGCTAAAACTTGTTGAGGAAGCTCGCCAAAAGGAAGGAGAAGCAGAACAATTATGAAAGGAAAGAGAGGCCAAGGATCTGGTTAAGAAACAAAAAGAAGAAGAAGCAAGGGCAGAAAATATCAAGGCTTTAGAGGTAGAATGGTTAGAGAAGGAAAGACTAGAGGCTTTAGAGAAGGAAAAGTTGGAAAAAGAAGCTCTGGAGAAAGAAAAATTGGATAAAGAAAGACTGGAAAAGGAAAAAATAAAAAAGAATAGATTAGAAAAGGAAAGATTGGAAAGGGAAAATTTGGAGAGAGATTGGTTGGAGGAAGAAAGGTTGAAGAAGGAAGAAGAAGATAAGAAGATACGAGAACAGAAAGATAGGGAAGAGGCTAAAAAGCTTGTGCAGATGCATGTGTTGCAAAAACAGCAAGAGGAACCAAGGGTTGATTCTCAATCCCAGGTAAATATGTAGCCACCTTCTACCATTACTTCCTCTTCTACTGTGATGACTGCTGCTCCATGTGCTCCCACTTGGTTAAAACTAAACCTGTAGAAAAGAATAATAACGCCTTCACAACCTCTCAATTGGGAGGATATGATGAAGGAGATTGAACAATAGAGGCCTAAAAAGAAGGCAAAGATCCTACACTCTACCAAACTCATGGACAAAGGAGAGATTTTTCCTGAGTGTGCCATACCAATCATAGAAAAGGAGGTAGGGGACATGCAGCTAACAGATTATTAGTTGAGTACTGTCAACTTGGGAAGGCCCACTAGGAATCAGCAGATGAACCTAATTGATGTGGTGGCTTCAACAACCAAGTCAAGAATGATAAAATATAAATAGAAGAAAGATGAGCTTAAGGCTCACTTGGATCAATTGCATTCATTTTTGAAAAGTTTCTCCTCTTCGAGATCACAATAGGTAACGGCCATTGATTGAGACTCCAATTTTGTTAAGCAAAAATGAGGTAGATGATTTGGTGTAGGTAAGAGGCAAAGTGAAGATGGTAGATAGATGGGTAGACAAGTCGAATCGAGAGGTAGGTGAAGTTTTGGTTGAGGGTTTTTAGGTTTACAAAAGCATAGAAGAGTTGATAAGAGAAATGCAGAAATATATTGAAGCATCAGAGAAAAAAGAAGAGGAGTATAAAGAGTATAGTCAGAAATTGGAGAAAGTTAATACATTGCCTTTAACTACTCTTCTTGAACAGTCAATACTTGAGGAAGATAATAAATATTTCCTAGAAAAGACCTCTCGTATACTCTGATTCAAAACAGACTTCTTGTATAAACATAGGAATGAGGTTCAAGATGTTGTTAATAATCTGACTGGGCAGTTTGAGGAGCTAGAGGCAGTTATTGCTATCATGGTGGATGCCAATGTATTAACCAAGGAAGGCATGCCTTTGAGTCGGATAAAAGAGAAATGGGATGAAATATTTAGAGGACTCATACAAAAAGGAGATGATGGTGAAGATTTGATGATAGATCGGCTAATGGATGTCAAGGAAGAAATAAAACTGCTAGAAGAGAGTTGACAAAGATAAAAGGTATGAGAGGGTTTGTTGTAGCTAGTCTTGATGATACATTATCCTTAGAACACAATGACACAATGATTGGCATCAATCAGCAGGTTTTCATAAGAAAATTACAACAAGATAAGTTGATTTTAGGAGCAGAAACTGATTTGAGTAGTTTGTTGCTTCCTAATTGGTGTAGGATACATTATCATAACCATTCAGAATTAACATGTCAATCATGCTTAGATATTCTAAGTCGTGTAGATCAACATCAACAAATATGTCAAAAGGAAGTTCTTAGTTTCTTTGTAGCTAGTCTTTATGATACATTATCCTTAGAACACAATGACACAATGATCTACATCAATCAGAAGGTTTTGATAAGAAAATTACAACAAAATAAGTTGGTTTTAGGAGCAGAAACTGATTTGAGCAGTTTGTTGCTTCCTAATTGGTGTAGGATACATTATCATAACCATTCAGAATTAACATGTCAATCATGCTTAGATATTCTAATTCATGTAGATCAACATCAACAAATATGTCAAGAGGAACAAGCCCAGACCCCCATCAATGAGTTTTCCTTCCAAGTTAAGGATGCAACTATTCTTACACAGGCTAGTCTTTCTCAATAGGAAGGTCTTTCACCAGAAGAACAGACTCAGGTTGTTTGTTTTGAAGTTCAAAAGGAATTTGAGATGTCCCAGTTCCTATTTGATACACCTGCCCCACATACTTTTCCAATACCTAAGGAATTGATAAGAAGTGAGTTGGATTGTAATTTAACCCAAGAGGGTGTTCAGGAAGTAATTCTTGGACAGGCTAAAAATATTAAAAAATCCTCAAATCAACTTTGTCCCGAGTTACATTCGGATAAATAGCTAAAGTTTGAGCCGCCACACGTCTCAAGTAAGTCATCCCCTATTATTCCTAAGAAGAAGGAACTCCCAGCCAAGGGTCAATTATGGACTCTTAAATTTGATGGTTCCAAATCTAAAGTAGGAAGTGGAGCTGGGATTGAGCTAACTAACCCGAAAGGGAAGACTTACTTTGCTTCTTATAGATTACAATTTGGTTGCACAAACAATGTGGCTGAATATGAAGCACTTGCATGAGGTCTTATGTTTTCTCATAAGAAGAAGGTTACTGCTCTCACAGTTATGGGAGATTTTGAGGTGATTATAAAGTAGGTACGTAGCCAATATACATGTCACAATAAAAGATTGGTTGCATATAGAAATAAGGTTTGGAATTTAATTGAAGATTTTGATGCTTTTGGGATTAGTTTGATCCCTAGGGAGGCTAACCAAATTGCAGATGCTCTGGTTGTGGCTGCTAGTACATTAGAACCAATGCAGGATTATGATCTGAAGAGGTTTTCAGTTGAGTTGGTTTCAGTACCAGTTGTTCCTGATAATGTTAGACACTTTCAGGTATTTGATGATGATCAGCACATTTTAGCCTTTTTGGAAAGTTCTGATGTATTTCAAGGACAAATAATTGATGAATCCGAATGAGATCGGGGAGATTGGGACCCCGAGAAAGAGATCCCATAAGGGATATTGGATTTAAAAAGTAATAGTATTCTGAAGGGAATGGTTGCTTTAGAAAGGATATTTGATTCAGATCCAAGTGCTCGTCAAAGGATGCCTACCGAGAGTGAGGGAGGTAAGTATGAATTTGTTAATTTGACTCACTTAGGTCCAGAAAGGAATGTTCTTGTAGGGAAAACTTGTCCTCAAGAAATTAAGGACAAGATAGTCAAGGTTTTGGAGCAGAACATTGAAGCTATAGCTTGGAGTTATGATGATTTGAAAACTTTTGACACATCATTCATTACTCATACCATCCCTCTCAAGCCAGATGCCAAGCCTTTTCACCAAAAGCAATGCCCGATCAATGCTTTAATTGAACCCTTGATTCAAAAGGAGGTGCAGAAACTTTTATCTGCCAGAATATTTTTTTTCGATTATACATTCTACCTGGGTAGCTAATTTAGTTCTTATCCGCAAGAAGAATGGTGAGATCAGGTTACGTGTGGATTTTAGGAGTCTAAACAAGGCCTCTGAGAAAGACAATTATCCATTACCTTCTCTTGATGAAGTATTACAAAAGGTAAATGGATCCTAGATGATGTCATTCTTGGATGGGTATTCAAGATACAATCAAGTACTAGTTAGTCATGAGGATAGGATGAAAACTGCTTTCACCACTAAATGGGGAACATTTGCTTACAAGAGGATGCCATTTGGTCTCATTAATGTTGGAACTACTTTTCAAAGGGCGATGGATGTAGCTTTCAAGGATCTAATAGGAAAATGTATTATCATTTATGTAGATGATTTAACCATCTTCTCCAGAAATAGAGAAGATCATGTTGCAGACCTAGAAAAGGTTCTAAAGAAATGTATAAGTTATGGTGTCTCTCTTAACCCAAAGAAATGTGTATTTGGAGTTTCTGAAGGAAATTTTTCAGGTCACATTATATCAAAGGGGATTTCCATAGATCCTGACCGAGTGGAGGCCAACTTGAAATTGGCAAAGTCGGGAAGTAAGAAGGAAATGAGGTCTTTCTTTGGGAGGATCAATTTTGTTAGGAAATTTATAACAGGGTTTGCAGAGATTGTCAAACCCCTCAATGAAATGATGAAGAAGGATGCAAAGATTGAATGGAGTGAAGAGGCTAAGTCTGTCTTCATGTAGATTAAACAATCTATATCTGAGGCACCTGTTTTGACAAGTCCAGATTATCTAAAACCCTTCTACATTTATTCTTTTGCTTCTGAACATTCATGTGCAGCAGTTTTAACACAGAGAAGAGAAGAAAGTGAGGAGAGATCAATTGATTTTATGAGTTATCCATTTATGAATGCAGAAGTAAGTTATTCACCACTAGAAAAACAAGCATTTGCATTGGTATGAGCAGTAAAGAAGTTTAGGTATTACATAATCTGAAGTCAAGTTATGGCCATAGTTCCAGATCTAGCTGTGAAGTATCTCCTGATGCAAAGTGAATTAGGGGAATGAAGAGGAAAATCGATGGCAATCTTACAGGAGTTTGACTTAGAAATTCACCTGATGAAACTCGTTCGGGGACAAGGATTGTAAAAAGAAATGGTTGAAGTAGACAGGAGTATAACTTGACAAAAGTACACTGTCCAATCTTTCACAAAGGATCCCTGGTATATAGATTTAGTCTTCTTCCTCCTCAATAACTAATGTCCAGAAGGAATGAATGCTACTCAGAGGAGAGCATTGAGGATGAAGAGTGATCATTACATGCTCAAAGGGGGATCCATTTACAAAAAAAAAAAATCATGGAATTTACCTACGCTGTTTGGATCAGCAAGAAGCAAAGCATGTTATTTCTAAGTTTCATGGAAGGAATGGAACAAGGCATGGATCGGCTGATGCTTTGGCTCATCAGATTTTAATATCAGGCTATTATTAGCCTTATGTGTTTAGAGATGCACATCAGCACTACAGGACTTGTCATGTATGCCAAACTTCTACATCTAGAGAAAGAAATCCTGCAATGCCCTTGCAACCGGTATATGAGGTAAGGCCATTTTCCCAATGGGCACTTGATTTTGTAGGTGTAATTAATCCAAATTCTTCTGTAGGTCATAAATTCATTTTGACTACAACTAACTATTGCACACGTTGGACTGAGGCACACCCTTGCAAGAATAGTTCCACAGAGGTGGTGATCAAGTTTCTGACTGAGAACATCACAACCAGGTTTGGAGTTCCATTTGCTCTGGTATGTGATAATGGCCCTGCTTTTTCTCTTGCTGAGTTTATTTCATGGGCCTATGAACATAAGATTGTTTTGAAGTATTCTTCCAATTACTACCCTCAGGGAAATGGGGTGGCTAAGTCCACAAATAAAAACTTGTTGGAAGTTATAAGAAAGTTGTTAGAAAATAATCCTAGGGACTGGCATACCCAGTTGAGATTTGCTTTATGGGCAGATCGAACCATAATTAAAGCAGCCCTAGGAAACTCACCTTTTAAGTTAGTTTATGGCCAAGATCCAATCTTCCTGATTCATTTATAGATACCTGTCCTTAAGTTCATGTAGGAATTTTATAAAAAGGATGATAGGATCAAGGTTAGACTACTTAATTTATTAAATATGGAAGAGCAAAGAGATGCTACTTTACAACAATTCTCTAAGCATTGGGCTATTGTCAAATGCTGGTTTGACAAGAGAGCCAAAATAAAAGCCTTTAGAATATCAGATCTTGTGTTATTATGGGATAAGGCCAAGGAAAAGAAAGGAGATCATCAAAAGTTTGATAGAATTTGGTTAGGTCCTTATCAAGTGGCTGAGATACTAGGTAAGAATGCATTTCATTTGAGTACCTTAACAGGGGTGCCTGTTCCATTACCAGTTAATGGTCAGTTTCTCAAGCACTATTTTGGTGCATAGAAGGTCTGATTTTTTGAAAGAAATTGTATTATACTGTATCATATGTAATTAGGTTTATGTTTTTGTTTTGTTTGATTCCTTTTTTCTTTTTTTTTTGTCTTGTTTCATTGGGGATCCTCATTTTGCTCATCTCAAGTTAAGGGGTTGTTATTTGAAGCATACTATTGGTACTAGGAGAGAAGTGTTAGAGTAAAGGTTTTAATTTAATTATGTTGATTAAGTTACTTTTATTCCCTTCTTAAGATTTCACGTTAGTTTGCAAAAAGTGACATTTAATAATTATATTAATTATCAAATATTATCCTATTAGGGATTTTATTAGGGTTTGTATGATCTCCTTTTTATAAGGATTGATCCCATTGTATTTCATATCAATTCATTCTCTCATTCTCTCTGATATATACATTTTCAGTTTTCAGAGAACCCTTGCTTGTTTGTCTCCATCTCTTCTTTTGTGATAGGTTATTTGCATGCAGGTGATCTTTGGGGTTTGTGGTGTTGTATTTTCTCAACTCCTACATGGTATCAAAGCTCCACACCTGCTGCTTCCTGTTTTTATTTTGAAGATTTTTGGAGATTCAAGGGTTTCGGATTTTTTTTCTTCATCCAGAGCATACCTACAATTTTGAAGTATTTTCAGTTCAAACGGACCTCATCATTGTGTCTGTAGCAGTCCAAAACCCCTAAATTGACTGTTCATTCATCCATTTTAGACAAAGTCAAAATTTGAGGCAAAAAAAATTTGTAGTATGGCCGTACGGCTGTCGCCTGCCTGGTAAGAGAAAATTTCAGAAAAAAAATTTCGCCTTTTTTAAAAAAAATTCCTGCTAAAAGAAAATTCGCAATGTTTTTTATTTGTAAAATTTTTGATTTTTTTAAGCCTTTTAAAGGCTTGCTCAGGCCTGCGCATGCGGTACCTTGCGCAGGGTACTGCACAGTTCTGTACCTGCATAGACCTGCGCAAGCCCGTACCTGCAAAGTCCCCTACATAGGAGCCCGCGCCTGCATAAGGGCTGCGGTGGGGGTGGGCCCATGTGCCTCCCCCACCACAAATTTTCTTTTTTTTTCAAAAAAAAAATCTGTAATTTTTTTTGTTTTTTTATTTTAAAAAAATATTTTTTTTTCAAAATAAGCCCAATCGCGCTTTAATGGTGACGGTCGTTTGGCCGTCAAATTTAACCCAGTGTTTTTGCTACGACAGCCGTATGACCGTCAAATTTAACCCAGCACTGACTTTTTTCCCTCTTTGGAGTTGTTTTATTCCAGAGGTCGTAACTTGGGCATACGATATCATTTTTTGGCAAATGAGATATCGTTGGAAAGCTGGTTTTCTCATATTTCCAATGGTGTGAGTCTCATCATTTCTTTTTTCCGTTGGTCCATTCTACAGCCAGTTGAAGACAAAGGGGCTATTTTCAGTCTCAAGCTCATAACTTTTGATCAGTTTCTCTGTTTTTCGCAATCTCAGCGGCGTTGGAACCGTATTTAAGAGCTCCTCAGTTTCATCCATGCAATTTTTCCAGATTTCACTCCAGGTATATTTTATTCATTTATTTGTTTTTTCACACTCTGGTGGATTACCTGAACATATTTTCTCTTAGAAACTTTTTGTTTGCATGGGATACTTTGATTTTGTTGTTCTTCATGTATTTCCAGCATTTTGTCTTTTGAGAACATTTTAAGCATCATTTGTAAGCTATCTTTTATGTAAACGCACTGAGATAAAGTGCCACACTATTGTACATGCATTTTTTGAGGATTTTGCACATAAGGTTGTGCCATATTTTTTACTTGCACTGTTATTATAAAGTGTCATGAGGGATTGTGTAGTTTGTCTTTGTTTTGCCATCACATCTTTGTCCGGTGAGTGTCCCTCCATGACAACAGTGGATCCATATGATTCCAGCCTCATGCATGTGTACTTTGTTTTGCACACCACTTTTTCAGTTGCAGGTGCTATCTTGTGCACTTTCAAATGTTTCTTCTCCTTCATGCACTACAAGGTGTTTCATATCATTTCAGTGGATCTGTCAGGCTCTCTCAGTTCAGCATTATGGGGGGGTTATTATATTGTTCGTGCTAATTCTTCCTTGGTTTCGCCTTGGAAGGGATCTTCCATCTTCAGCAGAGGTTCTTCAACACCATAGCAATCATCTTTCAATAGTTGTTTGCAGCTTCTTCTACTTCAATGATGTTCTTCTTTTTGGAGTAGAGCTTTTTCCCACGAGGTTTTCTCTATTTCTCTATTTTACAGAGATTTGGTTGTATTTGGGTACCTGATCTGGCCTAGTTGTCGGGACTCATGTTTGCCTTCTTGCATTGTAGTTACCTTTGCTTTCTTGCATTTGTTTGTAGCTACACTATTGCTCATCTTAAGGGGGGTGTTAGAGTAAAGATTTTAACTTAATTATATTGATTAAGTTACCTTTATTCCCTTCTTAAGATTTCACGTTAGTTTGCATAAAGTGACATTTAATAATTATATTAATTATTAAATGTTATCCTATTAGGGCTTCTATTAGGGTTTTTCCTATTAGGGTTTTATTAGGGTTTGCATGATCTCCTTTTTATAAGGATTGATCCCATTGTATTTCATATCAATTCATTCTCTCATTCTCTCTGATATATACATTTTCAGTTTTCAAAGAACCCTTGCTTGTTTGTCTCCATCTCTTCTTTTGTGATAGGTTATTTGCATGCAAGTGATTTTCGGGGTTTGTGGTGTTGTATTTTTTCAACTCCTACAAGAAGTTGGTTTAGGTGTTTTCATTATCACCATTGAAAAGGATTTCGTTATGAAACTTATATTTTATGACCATTCTAGTTTGGGTTGGAAAAGTTATTAAAGATAGAAGATATATTGTGAATATCTCTTGAATTGTGATCAAAGATCTGTCACCAAATTAGAAAAATATATGCATGAGTAGGTACCTATTTGTTCTAGAGTGGCTCTACCCTTTGATTCAAGTGAAAAAAATCCGATTCCAAAACTATCACGAAATCCATAGTAGTTCTCAACCCATGTTTCAGATTCATTATGTCTGAAGTATTGAGGAGTGCACAAAGATTTCCACAAGCAAGGTTCTAAAAAAAAAATGATGAAAGAAAAGAAAGAAAGAGGAGACAAACTCAATATCAAATGGGTCATCAAGTATCTCTATCGGGGCTATGGATGCCTAGCTGGCAATAGAGAAATGTTTTGAGAGAACTAGACGTATCTCCATCGAGGCTATGGATGCCTATCTGGCAACGGAGCAATTCCCAGGATTTTACTATACGATAGTTAAAGGACCCAACCTATGTAGCTTGAATCTTAAGGTATAGTTGTTCACAAACAGAGAAAGTATTTGTAAAGAATGATGCACAAAATAGGCACACATTCAGATTCAGAAATAACTCTTGAGCACATACATCTGAGATTCTAGCTCAAACTTATCCTACATATCTGATCTTATTCAAGTTAGTATGCTTCATAAATCAAGTAGTTTTAGGGTGACTGAGATTTTCTTTGGGTATCTTGAAAATGGGTAAACCATTTTTTCAGCCGAGTCGCCATTTGTTATGTCTTGCATAACCACCCCATCTTTTGCCTTGGTCAAAACGGGTCCCCCTTTGTTTTGTTTATTTTTATCTTTTGTTGTTCTTTAAACAAAGTTTGGAGTCTTTTTACTTCCAACACTTTGTTTTATTTTGGTTTAGTCTATCGGAATCGGAGCCGGAACCAAATCGGGTTCTGAAACTTCTTTTAAAACTCATTATGATTCCCATCCCGACAGTCTTTCTTTTCGGCCTTTTATGTTGTTTTTATCGAAGTCGGAACTGGAGTGGGTGTTAAGTTGGCGTTTATTGAAAATTACAAAATCAGTTTCCATCCCGTCTCCGCCTTCGCTTTTGAACTTTTTGTTTTAGTCTAAGTCCTTGTCTTAAATTTTATTGTGTTGGCGAACCCAAACCCAGAATAGGAATGAAGTTGTGAAATTTCTTAATTTTTTGGATCAGTTGCCATTTTGATTCTGCTCCCGCCGTTTTTTGGGTCATTGAATTTTTGACTAAAGTCGCGCTGTAGTGAAGTGTTCGTTCTCTTTCAGTTCTGACTCCACCGAATTGCATTTAATGCATTAATGACAGCAGCTTGGTGTAGGTAAGAACTCTGATTTTTACCTTCATTAAGGATTAAACGTATCATTATTATCATTGTTAAAAAACTTGAAGAGTGAAATAGAGATGCTGCGGAGTCCATCTGAGTGAATCGATTGAAGGAGAAGGAGATAATTGTTGTGAATCAATTCAGAAGGTTAGCTAGGTCTTGCCTTCAAGGTAGGGTTCTACTCTCATTTTTCTTTATTTTTCTTTCATGTCCTTCGTTCGTATTGTTTGATTTGGATCTTTGAATAGAATCACTTTCATGAAAGTTTTATGTGTGTGTGTGTTCTTTCTTTTTGTTTATTGTTCCTGATTTTGTGTTTCATTTATGGTTTTATAGTGAGTTAGGCCACAGTCGCTTTCATGTTTTGTCATGATCGTGTCATGCTAGGTTAGATTTTTTAATATATAGATTTAGTGAGGGTTTTTTTTACAGCGAGGTAGATTAAATTCATGTTTTTATGGTGAGTTAGGGTTAGTTGAATCTTTTTTTAACTTAGGATTTTGTCACGCATTCAATCTGGTAAATTAGGAGGGGTTAAATTCATGCCCTCATTTTGTCGTGTTTTCTAGATTAGGGTTTCGTGTGTTTCGGTGATTGCATTTAAAAGGTTTAAAATATGATGCCCTAAAATACAGTCGTCCCCACGGTCATATGGGCATGGTCGATTTCATGATATATTTAAGCCCTCTTTTCATTTAATATGACCCTAGATTTAATCATGGAGTTATGCAATAAATCGATAAAATCTTTGATGACGTCATGGTCAACATGGTCGAAAGCAGGATCGAAATTGATTTAGAGTTTTTGGATGTCTTTTATGTTTAGTGTCAATTCCATCTTCCATCCCATCTCCGACTCCACTTATAGTAAGAAGCTTTAATTTATAAAAATGTTTACCTAGTGAAAGTAGAAGCGGAACCGAACCCGAATATGAAAACAGAAAAATCTTAAGGAAACCAAATCAGTTTCCATTCCGGTTCCGGTTCTGATCACTATTTCACTTCCGACTCCAAGTCCAGTTCTTATTAGTAGAGTTTCCATTTCGATTCTGACTCTAAGTCTGACAGTATATTAGAAGAAGGTTATTTAAAGATGTTTGCTTCCTGGTTCCACCTCCGATGTGGCTTTGAAAGGTATAAGTTTAAAAACATATGTTTGGGATGCTTATTAATGAATCTACCTAGAGATTTTGTTCCAAGAAAACTAAGAAGATGTCAGGAACATCAGGAGAAGCTTCTCAAAGGATCCGGCCTACGGGAACATCAAAGGCAGTGCCTAAACCAAAGAAGATCAAGCCTAAACAATTACCTTATACCTTGAGGTATAATCACATGAG
The DNA here is from genome assembly GCA_007115665.2 of Sequoiadendron giganteum. Taxonomy (NCBI): domain Eukaryota; kingdom Viridiplantae; phylum Streptophyta; class Pinopsida; order Cupressales; family Cupressaceae; genus Sequoiadendron; species Sequoiadendron giganteum. The sequence continues at coordinate 15,119,402 of CM021102.1, read as the reverse complement.
TCATGTTATGAAAGTAATCAAAGTGGAATCCGACTGGTCAGACATCACTGACACAAACTTGGGCCAGTACAACTTTGAGGAGGCATATATTGAAACATTCAATGAGGATGTGACACCTAGAACGAAGAGGATTATTGAGTCTGGTTTAGCTCATATCACTTTGTTTCCTTTATCAATCCAATGCCCAGAGTTGATCTTAGCAGCATCCAGTGCCTACAATCCTGCGACTAGACAAAAATGGATTCACAAAACAATGTGATCATTGATCTCACTCCTCAAGCATTTCAAAATATATTTAATGTCCCAGATCCTAAGAACTTGGTGCAATTGGATGAGGCAGAGGCCTTGGAGAAATATAGTAATTATAAAGAGTCCAATAAGTCTCATTTGAACAAAAAGTGGTTGAAGACAGAGAAGAAATCTTGAAGCAAGCTTACAGACAAGCCAAAGAGGGCAGATTTCTATAAGGAGGTATTAGATTTAATCATGATGTTGTCTAGAGTTTTTGGGAAGAGAGATACATTTCCGTTCAAGGAGTGGATGTTTCCTTTCATCCAGACAATCTTAAATGGATCCCAGTAGTTTGATTGGCCAATGATTGTGTCAAATGTTATTCATGGTCAATTGACTAGCATCAGGCGGACTAAATGCTTCTTTATGACTTCTTACATTGTGTATGCAGCAGCAAGGTTGGGTATCTTTCTGGGTTTAAACAGACTAGGAATAATGGGAGTCTTGGATGGACAGAAGAAAGTATGGGAGCATTATGACCAATTGTCTCTTCAGGTTGCTAAGACTCAGTTCAGAAGAGTCAATGATGCATTCATATATGTAGTCATTAATCAATTGAATGGAGATGTAGGGTATAGGTTGAGTCAAGAAGCCATGGAATTCATTGCTGAATGGCGATGTTGGTACATTCAATACCCCAAATTCACATATTTTAGGTTAGCTGGTTTTGAAGGCCATCCACATTTCCTTCCAAGATGTTGCAATAACACAATAGTGTTGATGGAGTTTGTATATCAGGCTCTTGGGGTTAATGCTCGGTTTGGTTTAAAGCATAAGACAAGATGTCACAAGTTTCCCATGAAGTTGGGTGAGTATGGTTGTCAGCATCTGGTAGGAGAAAAAGTTGTTTGCAGTGAGTTGATACAGTTGAAATTAGGTTTATACACAGCTTGTAAGTATTTTGACTTGAAGGGTAAGATGTATGCCTTGTTGCCTTTTCTGTTTGATAAACATTTCAATTTGTTAGAAGACTTCTGGAGCGACCGACAAGATGAGTATGATTTAAGGAAAAAGAATTATGAAAGACTACATATTGCACTCATGTCAGAATTTGGAGTTAAAAATGATATTCCTAATACATTGGTGGATGATGGAATTGTATTAGATCCATCTTATGAGGCTTTCAATATAGGAACTAAGATCCTAGATCCAATTGACTAGGATAGTGAGGAAACTATTGATATTAAACAGATAGGGAGAATAGTCTTGGATCGAAGTGTTAACTGGTTGGTGTTAAGGACTAAAGTGCCTAAAGGACCAGCTCCTAAAAAGGGGAAAGGGTATAAAATAATCAAAAGAAAGAAGCCTCCCAAGGAGCCATTGGAGTTCTTTGCCCCAGATATTGATGAGATAGAGTTTGAAGAGGTAGGGGATGAAGAGGAAACACAAGAAGGGGTGTTCCAATAGGATCAGTTGTTTCAACACCTACATTTGGTGAGTCCTCCATAGAAATCCCACTTACAAAACAGCAAAGAGGAGAAGTTCAAGAGGGATCTCTTAATAGTATGGTTGAAACTGCCAGGGGAGAAGAAGTGGAGAGGGAAATTCATGATATTGGAATAGATTCAGACGAGACTGTGTCAGAAAAGGACTTGCAAGATAATAATCCTCTAGAGGAGGATACTGAACAAATGATGACACAAGAAGAGAAATGGACATTGTTTGAAGAAGTTAGAAAGGATGATGATACAAAAGCGAGGAAGATAGAGGAGAAAAATGTCATGAATACAGAGACTGATTCCATACTATAGCAGCAATAGATTGAAGAAAAATCAAGGTTTGATGAAGTAGAGAGACAGAAAAGGCAACAAGAACATGAACTCAAGGTTAAAGAAGAAAATGATAAGTTAGAGCTGATACAAAAGATTCATGAACTTAAGGAGGAGAAGGAAAGAACTCAGAGAGAGAAAGAAGTCTTGGAGGCTAAGTTGAAACTTGTTGAGGAATCTTCCCAAAAGGAAGGAGAAGCAGAACAATTACGAAAGGAAAGAGAGGCTGAGGAGCTGGTTAAGAAACAAAAAGAAGAAGAAGCAAGGGAAGAAAACTTCAAGGCTTTAGAGGTAGAATGGTTAGAGAAGGAAAGACTAGAGGCTTTAGAGAAGGAAAAGTTGGAAAGAGAAGCTCTGGAGAAAGAAAAATTGGATAAAGAAAGACTGGAAAAGGAAAAAATAGAAAAGAATAGATTAGAAAAGGAAAGATTGGAAAGGGAAAATTTGGAGAGAGATCGGTTAGAGGAAGAAAGGTTGAAGAAGGAAGAAGAAGATAAGAAGATACAAGAATAGAAAGATAGGGAAGAGGCTGAAAAGCTTGTGCATATGCATGTGTTGCAAAAATAGCAAGAGGAACCAAGGGTTGATTCTCAATCCCAGGTAAATATGCAGCCACCTTCTACCATTACTTCCTCTTCTACTGTGATGACTGCTGCTCCATGTGCTCCCACTTGGTTAAAATTGGACCTGTAGAAAAGAACAGTAATGCCTTCACAACCTCTCAATTGGGAGGATATGATGAAGGAGATTGAACAAGAGAGGCCTAAAAAGAAGGCCAAGATCCTACACTCTACCAGACTCACAGAAAAAGGAGATATTGTTGTTGAGTGTGCCATACCAATGATAGAAAAGAAGGTAGGGGACATGCAACTAACAGATTATCAGTTGAGTACTGTCAACTTGGGAAGGCCCACTAGGAATCAACCGATGAACCTAATTGATGTGGTGGCTTCAACAACCAATTCAAGAATGATAAAAGATAAACCAAAGAAAGATGAGCTTAAGGCTCAGTTGGATCAATTGCATTCATTTTTGAAAAGTGTCTCCTCTCTGAGATCACAACAGGTAATGGCCATTGAGACTCCAATTTTGTTAAGCAAAAAGGAGGTAGATGATTTGGTGCAGGTAAGAGGCAAAGCGGAGATGGTAGACAAATGGGTAGACAAGTTGAATCGGGAGGTAGGTGAATTTTTGGTTGAGGTTTTTGAGGTTTACAAAAGCACAGAAGAGTTGATAAGAGAAATGCAGCAATATATTGAAGCATCGGAGAAACAAGAAGAGGAGTATTAAGAGTATAGTCAGAAATTGGAGAAATTTAATACATTGCCTTTGACTACTCTTCTTGAATAGTCAATACTTGAGGAAGATAATAAAGATTTCATGGAAAAGACCTCACGTATACTCTAATTTAGAACAGACTTCTTGTATAAACATAGGAATGAGGTTCAAGATGTTAATAATCTGATTGAGCAGTTTGAGGAGCTGGAGGCGGTTATTGCTATCATGGTGGATTTCAATATATTAACCAAGGAAGGCATGCCTTTGAGTCAGATAAAAGAGAAATGGGATGAAATAGAGGACTCATACAGAAAGGAGATGATGGTAAAGATTTGATGATAGATCAGTTGATGGATGTCAAGGAAGAAATAAAAGGTGCTAGAAGAGAGTTGACAAAGATAAAAGGTATGAGAGGGTTTGTTGTAGCAGAATTGGAGCGGATTAAATTTGAAGATAGCTGGGTTGACGAGCCATAAATAGATATATTATAGCAATTCTTCGCCAGTTATGATGAGTTCATTGCAAATCCAGCTTCACATGGATAAATCTCTTACATGCATGATTTTCTTCTTCTTTGCATGTTGCATGCAGCAATGACAGTTTTGAGGCACATGGCATGTTTCTCTTTTGTTTTTCTATTCTCCAGTCTAACCAAATGTCTAATGTAAGAACTCAAGATCAAATCGATCTGAGTTTCCAAGAAATTTTTATTCCTAAAAGGGTGGATGACTTAAAATAGAAGTGAAGTTCGAATTTTATATATCTATAAATACCCTGTGGGTATCATATTGTAAAGGTCGGCTAATTGAGAATAGAATTGGCTTACCTAATATTAGGAGATAGAATTTTGTAGTGATTACTGAGATACATTGTTACTAGATACTTTAGAGTTAATAAAAATTATAGGTTTACGCAATAGGGTTTTAGAATTGAGTTGTTTTACTTGATAAGTCTGATAAGTTATAATCTATCTAAATGCCAGTGATTGTGCTGAAGCATGCTAGTTTCTTATGTGATGAAAGTCATTAGAAGAAACCAGATTTAAGGATTATCTTGTTAGATTGTCATTGGATTAAATTTGTTGAAGTTTGTTGATCTATGATCTTGGTGATGAATGAATGTGTGTTGTTTTGAAAATCTTTGAAGTATTTGTGTTGTGTGACTGTGAAGTTAATTAAGCACCTAAAATGTATGCAATGGTATAGATTATTCTATAGATTGTTTCATCTTATGGTTTTATTGATCTATTGGAAAACATTCATTATTGGAGATATATGTCCAGATGCTAGACAAGTTTTGTTCATGTTTCACTGGTTTCCCCTTTGATCTATCTTTTTCTTTTATTTAAAACCCCCTTGATTTACTAAAACAGTTCAATAAGAATGAGTTATTGCTTGCATTCTTTGTTACCAGCACAGGCCCCTTGAACATTACAGTTGTATGAACCGATTGTGTGACACCAGATAGTTGAGAACCAACTATCAGGACCTTGGGAGTTAGGCTACTATATGTTGTCTTTCTTTTTCAGGAGAAATAGAATAGAAATATTATGTTTTAACGTTGTTTGTCTCATTTTCACCATCAACACATAAATAGTCTGAAATACCTATCAAGAGATCATTCGACAAAGTTGTATTTGAAAGACTATGTATTTCCTATTGCAAGAAGTCATCGGAAGCTTTCAAAGAAGTACAAAAATCTGAAGTAGCAACAAGTGATTGAGATGTGATCTCAATATGAGGATGAGAAGCAAGAAGAAATGTATCTATGTCATCTAAATGTTCAAGACCTATAAAATACTTAAGTTCCTCTAAATTATCATCATAAAAGGGTATATTATATACACCATCAAGTGGAATGAGGAAATTTAAAGAAGGATCATTTGGGAATGGAGAAATATGAGGGTCATGATTTGGTCATAAGTCATCATTATCGGTATTAACCCATCATGGTTTGTATACTGCAAGTCACGATTTTAAGACCACTGCTAATATTTTATCTAAACCATGCGGCTTTGTTAGCCACTAGCAACTTCAAATGGAGCTTGTGGGCTCGATAGATGTGCACAACCCTTAGTCACTAGTTCTTTTTTAAGTGCTTATATATTTTTTAATTCTTTTTTAATTTTTTCAAAATTGGTCATACGAATCTATTGTTGGGGGTTCATATGACCCTCCTAGCAATTTTTTTTTCCTTGAGGGCTCTCGACACTAAATATGGGAAAATTTTATGTCAAAATTTGTCCTTCTCAACCTCTTGAATGGAATGGCAAGCTTCGTTTGTGCCAAATGTGCTCCAATAAAAATTTGTTTGTCAATTATGAGTTGTAAATCTCAACTTGCAACTGTGTCAAATGATCTTTGAATCAAATGAAACAAAAGTAAACCTTGACTTTCTCAAGCCTCTTAGACATGTTGGAACCATCAAAAATACTTCTAGTATAACCAATTTTTATGTAATCACCTAGACCTTCATAAACCCTTTTTGATTCTCTAGAATGTTCAAAACAAAAGAAAAGAGTATACAAGATTTAAAAAATCTTACATAAAAAAATTGAACTCTTAATTAGGAATCTATGAACTTTGAATTGTAAATAAAAAAGATCTGATACCATGTTAGAAATCTGAAATAAGAGAAATTATAAGCTACATAAATTGGAAAAACATAAACAGTTCAAACTAGTGACTCCAAGAGATATGTATTGTTAGAATGGTTTAAATGCATTAAGAGCTTCCAAGATGCCAAATACAAGCTAGGTAATGAGTTTATATGGAATTAAGGAGATGAATGAGGTGGAAAATGAACCAATAGGAAGTGACCACCAATATTAAATAAAGTGATGAAAATAGTAAATGCTCCACCATTTTAGGGTGGAGATACCTCATGACCTTATCTCCTAGTTATTAAATAATAAACTCACTTTATTATCCTAGGCAAGCTTAATAAAAGTGTAGGAAAAAAATATGACTAATGGGAAATAAAAACTTGCACCAAAAAAAAGTTATAGCTTGATAGAGATCTTCACAAGCTTCCAATATTTTAAACGGTTCATCAATCAACCTCCTAGATTAAAAGTTATGACATCTGAAAGTTAAGTCTCCCAAATTAAAAAATGTGAAAACATGTTGGACATAAAAAAGACCTATAGGGGGGTTACACATGTTTGTGTGTGTCTTGACACATCATAGAGAATCTTTGATTGGATATAAACTAGGTGCCACTTTTTGGGTGGTTTTAGCTTTAGTTTTGTAAATACCATTTAACATTTTCATGTATTGTATCTCCTATATATTGGTTCTTGAGATGGAGGTTGTGTGTGAAAGTCTTATAGATGTTGAGTTGTCTCCAAATCTCTAGTTGGTGATTCTCATGTGAAATATTTCTTCTCTAGTATATTTTAATCATGTTGATTTCTAAATAATATATTAGGTCATTTTTGGAGTGTGGGGTTTTTCTCTTGAAAGGGTTTTCCTCATGTAAATTGATGTGTTGTGTTATGAATGGTATTTATGTTTAGTTTTTATAACTGTTGTAAAGATCTTTTTTTTTACATAACCCTCCTCTCAATATTAGTGTAGAAAGTTGTTCCACTACTTTAGCTTCCTTACAATAAATTATTTATATATTAAAATAGTTGATATATTATTATTGATATATTTCATTATCTTTTAAAGAATAAATAAAAATATTTTTTAGTAAACATTTAATTTTAATTAAGGCTACCATGGCAGTTGTGACCCTTTGAGGGTATTCTTTTAATAGGGGTTGGTGGATATAATAGTACACATATTCATAAAAAGGGTGGGTGGATATAAAATCACACTCCAATAGTCTAAACAAGGTTGCAAACCAAATAAAAAAATATAACATAAATAGCCACTAAGCAACAAGAGCAATAGTTGAAGAGGAGGCAGATGATCCCAATCACCCAACTTACACCATACATTACTAGGGTCTAGAGTTTACATGTGAGGGTCCCACCCCTCATCATCTTTTCTTTATCTTGGTCATCACGGGTTAGAGAAATATCCAACACCAACTAAGGCAACTTGTTGGAATCAACCTAGTTGGAAGTACCACCAAAAGGCCACCTAGGATTTTTGCTAGAGGACCACCAAGAAATTCCACTAAAAGGACACACATGAATAGCAGCTTGAGGGGGGCTAGAGAGGTTGAGTGTCACTGAATAGGATATGAGGTTCTCTTGTAACCATGATCCCTTCAACCAATCCCAAGAGAGGCCTATGACTGAGCAACATTCTTTCCATAAGTAGAGAGATTCCTACCTTTCTAATGCTTGCAAGGAGGTGAGTGGCATTGAGAGGAGGAAGTACACGAAGGAACTTTGGCCATGGTGCAAGGGTAATTTCCCTAGTGGTCAAGAAATTCTTGAAGGCAAGTCACCTCCAAGACAACTTTGTTGGATTGCACTAGGTCTATAATAACACATTAGAACAAATAATTTCTTTAACAAAAAGCTAAACATTCTAGTCAACAAATATTTTTCAAAATTTATATCTTTCCATATGCTTAAAATAATATCCACCATGAAAGCATGCCATATTTGATTGAATGTGGGGGGATGTGTTAGTTAAAAGATTTGTCATTTTAATTAATTTACTCCGGCCCACACAAATGACAACTTGGCCAATAGTTGAGTCACTTGTGGTGATAATTGCAAGTGATCTCTACTTATTTTACAAGGCACAGATACCTTTGAAGAATGTGCAATGAATGGAGACACTGGGTATGCTTTTAACTAGAAATCGGGAAAGGTAACTAACATCTACTCATATCCATGAAAATAGATGTGATAATTTGATGCTTAAGGTAAAGAAAATGTGAATAAATGATACAAAGTTTACTTATCCCATATTCACGAATGCTATCAAAGGAGGATGAACAAAAAAATTACTTGACAAGTGGATTAATCCAAATTCAAATCTTTAGAGATAACATAAACCTAATCTCATAGAACAAGGCATACAAAGAAGATTAATTACAAAGATTCAAAGTTCAGTTGTAATCAAAACAAAATAGTAGCAAATGCATAGATCAAAAACATTTTCTTTATTTCTTCAATGCCAAAATTGAGTCCAAAACCTCAAGCTCCCCTACCATAAGACTATTTCCCCTAAAATCTAGTTGACCCCCCCTTCTTTACATTCAAAGGTCCCTATATATATGCACACCAAAACTGTTACTTTTAAAAATAACTATCTTGAAAACAACCAAAATCAAGAAGGAATTTGAAATGGAAATAGTTTTAGAACAAGCACTATCATTATGTGTCACAAAAGACTACGTGCATGTGATTAAACTGTTGGTGGTGTCAAGTCTTTGTACAGTTCTAGTTGCATCTCCATGACCAAATTGTGAAGTTCAGTGCATTCTTCTTCTTCTAAAATTAAAATCACTCTGTTGTACTCAGCGTAGCTAGTTTTCTCCTTCCATGTCAATGAACATAGCTTAGAAATGATGTTGAGCTACTCTTCCTCAAGCCAATTCAAATTTGGTTGCATGATGGGTACAAGTTCATCTTCCCATTCCCTGATATCTCTAGGAAGTACCATTTTGACAAAATTTTGAACTTAGAAATGCATCCACCTTTCCTCGTATGCAGGTTCACTTAACTTCAATGGTGAAGAGTGACCATTTATTCACCCTAAAGAATGTGCCAATCTATTACTAAATTTTTTCCACCACCCTCCTTATTTAAGAGTTTTCCTTTCAGAGGATTTAAAATATTACATTTTAAAACTGAATTTGGCATTTTAAAATGTATGAATAGACATCCCCTTAAAGGCATCGTATAGTTTATTAAATGGGCTGACACTTTGAAAGTCGAGCATCTTGTTGAGGTCACTTCATCACTGAGGAATAGAACTTTATAACCATTTGTTGAAAGTTCTGTATTTTTAAGAACCTCTAATACACCGACTCCATGGGACATCATTAGATAAGACTTGAAACTTCGAGAGATACAAATAAGTCAGGTGATAAGGTGGTTTCAAAACTTTAGAACTTGACGACCTAGTTAGGAAATTTGGCAGGGCCACAACTAGGTTATAAATCTTATGGAAGTCACAACATCATAAAAATTCACAATTTAAAGAGGGGAAAAATTAAATTTTTCAAGTGAAAATTTGATGGGTAAGCATTGGCTTTGATTGGGGACTAAATTTTTGAACAAAATGTAGAGGACTCTAGAAATTTGGTACAAACCAATCCAAGTCCATTGGGAAAGGAGTTGAAAGAAAAGAAGGAAAACCGGGTGTTGCTTCACATATGGGGTGGAGGGGAATGAGGCACAGACCAAAAATGGGACTAAACAAAAAGACTCAAAGTAAAGCAACCTAAGACACCTATGCACTCACATAAAGTGCGGTACTTGAATCCCCAAAGACTATGCAAAACCATTGACTGGAAAGGAGAAATAAATTCCATTGTGAAACAAGGACATCCATGCATGAAGCAACCACAAAATTATTAATATGTTAAAGACCTTGAATGTAAATTTGAAGCTTTGAAATGAAGTGGTTCATAAATATGCCTACCAAACAACCATTTTTCATCAAAAATTTAGGAATCTTCCTAATCTTTCTGATGCTTGCTTTGTATATTGTTGATAGTGTTTTCATGGTTGAATAATAAACTTCAAAATAGTGTCTTACTTTCCAATTGCCAGTGAAATTAACCAGGGTTCTCAAAAATAACAACTACATCACTTCCTATATTTCCATTATCAGACTCATCATGCATAAAGCCACTTTTTATATCTTGATTCTCTCCCAGTTTGAAAGGAATATGGGCCTCAAAAAGCATGGGGTCCATTTTGGTTATAGAGACTTCATTTCCTATATTGCAACCAAATTAGAAAATTCTTTATCTGCAACTAAAAGGGTGGATAAATCTATACCTAAAGCTTGGAAAATGGAATCCTTTCCTTCAATAGATGATAAAAATTGAAGTATAATCTCTTCTTCACAAAGAGAGTCGTCATCCAAAGATTTTAATTTTTTTAGAGTCGAGCCAATCTTTGGTTTTTCAAAAATTTCTTTCTCTTTTGTGATCTTAGATCTCATAGGATCATTAATTAGACAAAAATTCACTTCATTTTCAATATAGAGCTTATTTCTCAAAGCTATAAGAGCTAAATTTCCCTCATCTTCAAAATGAAATGACTCAAAGGTGTATTCATTAAATTCCTTTTTATCATCTTGACCATGAAACTCAAAAGATGCATACTCTAAAAATGGGTCAATCTAAAGACACTTATCTTCTTCAATAGTAACAAAATTAAAGATTTCTAACTCTAGAGTAGAAAGAAATATCAGCAATTCATTGTCAATTTCATTTTTCTCTAGTGATGTCGAATTCTCATGGGATTTGATAAAACCCATTTCCTGAGCATCAAAATTTGAAAAGAAAAGAGAACTAGAGAGACCTGGAGAGTTGTCATTATTAACTCATAGCTCCTCTTGGAGTTGCCTTATCTTGTTTTCCTAGGCTTGCAAAATGTTTTATTTCTTCAAGCTCCTTTAGTTTTAAAAACCTAACATGGAGACTTCTCAACAAAAGCGCATATTTGTGGTCCTCTTCAATACTCAAACCAATTTTCACAGCTTCGGTAAAGGTCTCTTTACATTTTTCCAAAAATTAATGGAGTACTTTATCATCCATAGCAAGAACCTTTGGGATAGTAGGCATTCATCTTTCCCCATTTCTTTGAGGTTTCTAAATTTGTATCATGATCTTTTCAAAATGTCGAACAGAGTCGTCAATCTCCCTGCACATAGAGATATTTTCAAAAATCTTAGAATAAAACACCAATCTTCCAAATCAAGGTCCCCAATGGAGTCACTAAAAATTTGTTGGTTAACAATTTTTTCATTTTAATTAATTTACTCTAGCCCACATAAATGACAACCTAGTCAACAGTTGAGTCACTTACGGTGATAACTGCAAGCGCTCTTTGCTTATTTTATAAGGCATAGCTACCTTTGAATAATGTGCAATGAATGGAGACACTGGGTATGCTTTTAACCAGAAAGTAGGAAAGGTAACTAACATCTACTCATATCCATGAAAATAGATGCGATGATTTGATGGTTAAGGTAAAGAAAGTGCAAATAAATGATGCAAAGTTCACTTATGCCATATTCATGAATTCTATCAAAGGAGGATGAATAGAAAATTCACTTTACAAGTGGATTAATCCAAATTCAAAGCTTTAGAGATAACAGAAACCTAATCTCATAGAATAAGGCATACAAAGAAGATTAATTACAAAGATTCAAAGTTCATTTGTAATCAAAAGAAAATAATAGCAAATGCACAGATCAAAAACATTTTCTTTATTTCTTCAATGCCAAAATTGAGTCCAAAACCTCAAGCTCCCATACCATAAGACTATGTCCTCTAAAAGCTAGCTGACCCCCCCTTCTTTACATTTGAAGGTCCCTATATAGATCCACACTAGAACTATTACATTACAAAAATAACGATCTTGAAAACAATCAAAATCAAGAAGGAATTTGAAATGGAAATAGTTTCAGAACAAGGGTTATCATTACATGTCACAAAAGATTACATGCATGTAATTAAACTACTGATGGTGTTGGGTCTCTGTACAGTTCTAGCTACATCTCTGTGACTAAATTGTGAAGTTCAGCACATTCTTCTTCTCCTTCTAAAACAAAAATCACTCTATTGTACTCGACATAGCTAGTTTTCTCCTTCCATGCTAGTGAACACAACTTAGAAATGTTGTCAAGTTGCTCTTCCTCGGGCCAATTCAAATATGGTTGCATGACGGGTATAGGTTCATCTTCCCATTCCCTAATCTCTCCAAGAAGTACCATTTTAAGAAAATTTTGAACTTAGAAATGTTGCCACCTTTCCTCGTATACATGTTCACTTAACTTCAGCAATGAAGAGTGACCATTTATTCACCCCGAAGAACGTTCCAATCTGTTACTAAATTCATTCCACCACCCTCCTTATTTAAGAGTTATCCTTTCAAATGATTTAAAATAGTACGTTTTGAAACTAAAGTTGGTGTTTTAAAATGTATGAAAAGACTTCCCCTTAAAGGCATTGTACAGCTTATTAAATGGGCTGACACTTTGAAATTCAAGCATCTTGCTGAGATCGCTTCATCACCAAGGAATAGAACTTTATAACCATATGTCGAAAGTTCTATATTTTTAAGAACCTCTGATACACCGATTGCATGGGACATCATTGGATAAGACTTGAAACTTTGAGAGATTCAAATAAGTCGGGTGACTGGGTGGTTTCAAAACTTCAAAACTTGATGACCTGGTTAGGAAATTTGGTAGGGTCGCAACTAGGTTATAAAGCTTATGACATCATCAAAACTCACTTATTAAAGAGGGAAAAATTAAAATTTTCAAGTGAAAATTTGACGAGTAAAAGGATGCAAGGCCAATCTCCCAAAAGAACCATATTCTAGGAAAAAGGATTTAGTCAAAAAGGTTGAGAGAAATCATGAGTCCAATTCTAGAGCTTTTGGGTATGAGAGAAAAACTAGAACATGTGCTTAAAAAACTCCAATTGCTCACAGAATAGACAATGAGATTCTTGAATGCCCATATGAACTAATTGCAATCTCATTGGTAAGCCTTGGAAAAGAGCACACCATGAAAAGTAAGCCAATTTAGGCTCCAAAATTGTACACTAAACAATGAGAAATTTGCACTACCAAACCAAGATTGGTGATTATAAATGTCATCTCTAGTTTAAATTGGGCACCATGGGTAAATATAGAGAAAGCCAATGGTATCCAAGTTGGGATTTGTAATTACTAAAGGTAGTATTTGGACCCCACTTCCAATCTTTCCACCAAGGTTTGAAAGACTAAATTGAAATTTTGTTAATCATATCAATTAGAATAGGGCCTATAGTAATGTTAAAAGTCTCACAATATTGATTTATTGGGCTAAAATTATCCTTAATCTCATTCCATAACATGAGACTCATAATTTTTGGAGAATAAATCTCATGGGCATTAGATACCATTCTTGTGGAATCGCAAGGCCCTAACCCATGACGGGTGAGCCAAGGGGCAACCCTAATCTTGTAGAAGAGGGGACCACCAAATTTTTTGATGGTTAAGATAAATTCCATCCTAGAAGCTAAAACCATTCTAGAGAATCCAAGGTTTAACAACTTCCTAAGAATGCCATATACTTTTAACCACAAAAGTGCCCTTAATGTGAATCGCATCCTTCATGGTGAGAAGGGTTTAAAACCAATCCCCTTCTAGGCAGGTTGATCAATAAGATAGCCAGAGAAAATGCAATGCTAAATAACTTTCCATGCTTCATTTCCAATGAGGGTGTGAATAATATATTTCACACAAAGAGCTAACCCTTGTTGTTAGGTGGATTAAAGCCCCAACCCTCCAAATTCATGAGGGAGACAACAAAAGTCCTAGGCAACCTAGTGAAAATCCTTGTGATTGTTGGAAGAATCCCAAAAATTTATGAAGAAGATTCTCCAATTTCATGTAAGATTCTTTCTAAGGGGCCCAACATGAGGAATAAGAAACATGAGTGGCTACAAGGATTTTTGAGAAAACTTGAAATTCATTTGCTAGGGAAAGGGGCTTTGCGACCAATAAGTGAGTTTATTTTCAATTTTGGAAAGGACCTCATGCATAAGGCCACCTAAGAATCCTAGAAAATAAAGGGAATACTTAGAAATCTAAATATTTCACCATGGCCAATCCACTTCTATCCATAAGCTTGAAGCCATGTTGGCGTACAAAGGATTGATTGATGGTATCAAGTCTTTTGCCATTGAATGACTGAGCTAGAGGCTTGGCATTAGATATCCAAACATCAAAGGGTATTCTTGATATTTTGCTCCTTTTTAATTATTAATTATTAATTATTAATAATCATTAGTACATATAATTATTCTTAGTATATATAATTATAATATACTAAAAATTCATTTTCAGATTTAAAAAAAATAATAGAGGTAAATAAATTTTTTTAGAGGATTTTTATTATTTTATATTAACAAATTACTAATACATACATACATATATATGTAAGGTATTATTCAAGTATGTATCTAATAAATTTAATGATAAAAGAAAATTCTTAAGTTGTCTATTTTTTTAATATGAAATCCTTGTTTTATACATTTTTATTAAAAGGTAAATATTCTATGTTTGTTTATATTCTCCCTAAATAGAAAAATTTCCTAATTTTTATTGTTTGAGAATGTTCCTAAATATAATTAATAATTTTCCCTAATGCAAAGTTTTTCTACATTTATATATCTCAAGAAAATTTCTCTAAGCGGTGTAAGATTACACAAAGAAATTCCTTTTTTTCTCTCTCTAAAACTTATGGTTTGGATGGAAATCTCCCTATTTTCTTGTTACCAACTATGAATTCAATTAAAGTTATAGACCTAGATTACAACATTTTGCAACAACTAAGAGAGAGAGAACCTATTTGTATTGAAAAAATTAAATCCTTCTCTATTGAACCATGCTTTGAATTCTTGTCTTGATCCTTCAAGCTTATGATGCCCTTCACCTAGTTTCCCCTTCAACACCTGCTAACCATTCCTCTTCCCAATCCCCTTTATGTATAGTTTTAATTTCTTTATTTCTTATCAATATCACTTTAAATTTAAAAATAATAGATTGCATAATTACCTCCCCAAATCTCTCATTCTAACTAATGGAATAAAATTGATTTTAAAATTAATTAAAATAAATTTATCGATATGACTAATCAATCAAGGGAGTTAGTTTAAGATTCAATGGAGACAAAAGAGGAGTTATCTCCCTCCTTTATCACCTTAACTAGTTGAGGGGAATTAAAATAAATTAAGAAAATAATAGATCTCATGCAAACTTTTAGTTAACAATTAAATCAATTAGTTCAATTATTGTCCTCTTCATGCAAATTCTAAAGTTAGCTCCAATTAACATGAGAGATTGAATAAATCATGGAAATTGACTAATATAGTTAACTCATATCATAACTACTTACCAAATTCATATTTTTACTTTAACTCAATCTAACTATCACTTAATTAACGATAAATTTTAAATTTGAATTATTTTATTTTATTGAAATTTAGCACATGAAAATCAATTAAATAATTATTATATTATTTAATTCATTTTGATTATTTTATTTATTTATTTCTTATTTAAATGATTTAATCATATATAATTTTTATAGTTTATAATTTAACTATTATTTAGAGACTACCTCTAATAATCTAATAATGCATACCTTAAACTATAACTATTATTTTAACTTAATAAATGGGTTCAAATATACTAAGGAAGAGAGTTATGACAATATTCAACTCCTTTGTTAACAATCAATATATCAAATAACATAGATGTTTCCTCTTATCAAGCAATCAAAGAGTATCCAATCACCTAGAGTATATCTAGAGACAATTATTATTAAAAACTATTAGAAACTATGTTGGCAATCAATGGTTGGGGCAAATCAATTTTGAGAAGAACCTTGTCTATGTAATTCTTATTTAGAATAGTTTGAATCATGTTAATTTTGTATTATGTCCTTATTCTTAAAACATGCATAGGATCTAATTCTTGTTTAAATAAGAAAACTCATTTATGTGGTTTGTAATAAAAAATGATGAACAAAAAGTTACAATTTTGAGATGATTAAATGAAGGAACGGTAGCCAAACATAAACATCAAGGGAGTAATTATCTCATAGATTCTCCATATCCATTGAGTTTTTTATGGAAATTTTATAGTGTTTGAAAATAGTAATAATATATATGACAAATTAAGGTGGTGTGAATGATATGAGACAATATAATATGTCATCAATCAATGTAACAAGATGCACAATAATTGATTCTTTATTTTTCTCTTTTAAAAGAGCCATCTTCTACACATGCTTGAACAATCAAATCCTTAATGTGTTCAGAGATTCAAAATCCATACATGGTCTCAACTAGGTAGTCCAACCTAAGACAACATCATTGCTACAATATTGAATTTTAAGATTTTATTAGTGCAATTTAATACATCCAAAATTGTATTAAAATGTAATAATAATGAGAGCACAAAAATTTAGAAGACATATTGGTTTGGTTTTTTGGCATTGGCTTTGTTTTTCATTGATGTCAAAGGTAGATGGAGTGAGGTAGATGGAATGTCAAAGGATGCAAAGGTACTTGATGTTGACTATATGATATGGTTTTTAGTTGTTACAAAAGTGATTTATATTCAAGATACTTTGGTTGGTATTCGTACAAAGGTTGATGGAATTGGCTATGTATCATTGTTTGACATAGGATCTTGTTCATTCAATGAGAGGAGCTTGTTTCATTCTTCCTGATGTTGATGCAAGGTTTGTAGAGGTACTTGTCTACATGGTATTGATGTTTGATGGAATGCACTTTTGTGTTGATACTTGATGGTCTTTGGTGTCAAAGGTTATGTTGATACAACATGAAAATTTATTGATACTTGATGCATTTCAGCTTTGCTTCAAGACACAAACACTTTGATGCATACCATGGTTCTTTCATTTCAAGTTTCTAAACCCTAATGCACATTCCACATCAAGGCTTATCTTTCTTGACAAATATCAAAGGCACTATATTTTGCATCTGAGACTAAGACATATGTTGATTTGTAGAGATCTAATTTCAATCATAGGGGTTCAAGTTTATTGGAATTGATTAGGATTTCTTCATTGATTAAAGGTTTGTTCTAAAACCCTAATGATATTTTTCCTTATGTTTATTATGCAAGGTGAATAAAAGGTTTTTTTTTTTTAAATTTGAAAATGACTTATAATAGAAGTCAAGAGTTGCTTAAGTGATGACATTAAGGGTTTAAACATGTTGGTCAACCGGCCCTACATCTTAGCATAACCGGATGGACAGGTTAGAATCCTATGTTTAGCCACTCCAAGCAAAATTAAGGGATATTATTCAATTGTCTAGTTGGAGGGAGTCGAAGTATCAAATTTTAGTATTTAAAGTTACACAACAACTATTTACTGAAGCTAATACATTGACAGGAGTCTAACAGTCAGTACACTTAGCTATGTTATGTAACTATTTGAAAAGGAAAAGATCAATAGTTACCTTGATGGCGCCAAACTAAAGATAAGCATTCTAGATTGAAAGACTGTTTGAATTCCAATGGTCAGGTGTTGTGTATTAGAGATTGATATGAATTTGGTCATTTTTTTGTAGCATGGTTTGTGATGTGACAAAGGTAGATATGAATAATAATATTCAATGATTGTAGCTAAGATAGCAGTGTTTTCTTTGCATAGATTGAAATGATCTAAACATGGTCACAGGTGTTTCCAAGTTTGTTTGGAAGAAATTTCAGTGTGTGAAAGAGATTACATGTGATTGGTGATCTATATGTGTATTCAAAGAAGATTAATAGATAGGGTCTGTGTTTTGAGGTATGAAGATAGTTTTTAGAATTGTAATTTTTGATTGGTGAATCAGTGTTGATGTATGTGTGAATAAGGGAGATGGAGTTTTTGGTGATGCAAAGATAGAGCGGTGATTTCTATAGAAATAGAGTGACCCTCTGAGATTTACTTATTTCTTCTGAAGTGTTGTGAGTCTGCAAGTGAGTTATATTGGGTTGCTAGTGAGGCATGTTGTTTTACTAGTGAGGCATATTGTGTAGCTAGTGAGGTTTTGCCAATGAGGCAAATTGAGTAGCCAGTGAGGCTTTACGAGTGAGGAAAATTGAGTAGTCGATGAGGCTTTTCCAATGAGGCATAGAGTGTAGCCAGTGAGGCATATAATTTGTAACTAGTGAGGTTTTTGGCCAGTGAAGCTTTACTAGAGAGGCATAGTATGTAACCAATGAGACTTAATGAAAATTATTTTTAGAGTGGTTTTTCACCCTTTATTTTTTCCACTCATAAAACTTGTGTTATGTCTCTTCTTGGTGGTTTTCCATATTGTGCTTGATTGGTCATCTTTGTTCAAGTATTATATTTTGATTTTCATATCATTGTGACTCCCTCAACATTCAATACCTATAATATTTTAAGTGTTTTAAATGGGTCTCTTTGCATAATACAAGTGAGTTAAGTATTGAAATTGAATTCATCATTAGACCATTGATTCACCCCCCTTTCAATGGTCTTGTACTCCAACAAGTGGTATCAGAGTAGCGGATTCCTTATAGAAGTTTAATAAACTTGGGTTGATCTTGGTAGTGGAGTACTATGACA
Organism: Sequoiadendron giganteum; assembly: GCA_007115665.2. Taxonomy (NCBI): domain Eukaryota; kingdom Viridiplantae; phylum Streptophyta; class Pinopsida; order Cupressales; family Cupressaceae; genus Sequoiadendron; species Sequoiadendron giganteum. The sequence goes on along the minus strand of CM021102.1, from coordinate 15,100,804 downwards.
AAAAGAAAAGAACAAAAGAAAAAGGTTAGTGCTAAGCAAAAATTTGTTCAACAAGTTCCAATCAAATCAAGTGATGTTTTGTTGCAAGAAACATCCCTGCCAATTGACATAAGATTTTATATATCTAAAAGAGAAGATGATTTTGTAGTTGAGAATGTTGACAAAGAAGGAGACCACATTGTGAGTGAATGTGAAGAGGACTATGATGAATATGAATGTGAAATTGATCTTGAAGGTGAACTCATTTATTCCCTAAATGAGATCAAGAAACTCAGGAAGAAGAATTAGAGTTTAGAGTTGCAACTTCAAGAAGAAAAGGAGTCCAAGGCCAAAACACTTTCAGCCCTTGAAGAAGCAAAAAAACTGAAAGTGAAGTGTGAAGAATCTAATCAGCTTATTAAGGACCTAAAGTTGCAACTGGAAAAGTCTAGAAGAGTTGAAGAAGTCACTAGCATAAACTTGCAAACCAAAATGGAAGATTTTCAAAAGCAAGAGGTTGAAGTGTTGTCTCTAAGAAATAAAATAGAGAAGGTAAATCAGGAGTTGAAGATGAGTCTTCAAAATGAGCATAGCTTTGAGTTGTTTGAGAAAATGATTCTAAGTCAAAGGTCACTATCAAAAAATTTTTGGTTAGGATATGAAGCTGGAAATAGTTACAAAGATGTTGCAATGTCCAAGAAGAATGATGGAAAAGCACCAATGGATTCAAACTCATCAGAGGCAATATATAAATAAGGAGAATCAAGCACTACTCCCAAAAGGCTTGCAAATCATAACAACAATGAAGAAGGATACAAAAGAGTTCATAATCCAAGCAAGGACTAAGGAGAAGGTCCTAAACAAAACAAGTCAAGTTCACTTCTTATTTTCATGGTTATTGTTATTCTTGTTGTAATTTTGGTCTTATGGCTAGGGAGTGTAGAACTCACGCATAAATAATTTTGAATGGGACAAGAATAAAAGTTCTTGTAGGTTATTAAAGAATAATTATAATAATTCATGTAACAAAGTTAGTTAGAGATTTAGGACACAAGGAAGAAGTGCCTATGGATTGTTAAGGGACTAAATTTATTTTACTTCTCATGTTGGTGACAAGGTCATATGTTATAGATGCAATAATTTTGGACATAAAGCACAATATTGTAGAAGTAATTTAATGGAACCATTTAATCATCACAAGAAGATAAACACTATGAAAGTTTGGAGAAGAAAACAAGAGAAAGAAAAGAAAGACCCTAAGCTTGTGCATACTGCACAAGAGACATCCATGAATGTATAAAGGGTAGCATGAGGTTAGGGGGATATGTTTATAGTTTTATCATTCAGCCCCATAGACAACAACAAAAAAGAGGTTGTAAAGGTTGTAAAAAAAAAACAATGAATTCATGGAAATTCAGTTTGCATCTACTCATTGTCTTGATATTTGTGGTGTCATATTCATGGTGTTGATATTGTTGGTGCAAAAATGTCAAAAATTTGCTTTAGTATTATGGCATTCATCTTATTGTGTTTATCATCTTATGGATACAAGAGAACTATAGTGAAATAGATGGCAGAGACATAATCAAAGATTGTTAAAGAATCATTGACATTGAATATTTAGAAGATTGCATAATGATCATTGCAAAGAGTGCTTTTGACCTTTTCTCTTAGTTTTTTGGTTGTGCTTTGAGGAATTTTTCTTGGTTATACCAATAGGTATGATGACTATTTGGTATGGTGAAAGTCTTATCACAGTGTTGTATTGTCCTAAGAGTATGCTGTTAAAAAGGTGTGAAGTACAATGTGCCCTAATGACAGTATGTAAGTGTTTTTTATCATGGTATTCATGGTTCACAAGATGATATTTATTTTGTTTGGTATATGTTCTTGGTTCCCAAGAAGATGTAGATATTGTTTAGAATCATAGAGTTCCTTGATTATTTCTTCTTGATATTGATGCAAGTTTTGCAAAGGGACTTGTTCACTACCTGTCAAAGTTGATTGTTCACATGGTATTCAAGGTGTTGTTTCAAGTCATTTTTAGTGCTGCTTCTAGATAGGAAAATAATTTGTTGATATTTTTCATGATTGGAGGCATTTCTTCACTTTTCTCATGATTAATCTTGTCTTGAGTGATGTTTTGTAGTGACACTGACTCTTGGGTAGTGTTATGTTATTTATACAATGGTATCTCAGTCAAGGTTTGCAAATTTTGTTCATTAGTTTTTGGGTTTTTTAAGATTGCACTTGTTCATGGCAAGGATGTATTTCAAGAAAAGGCCTGAATCACCAATCTAGTTGAAAAATCTTATAAAGTGTATTTCTCATTAGCAGAGAATTATGACCAAGTAATAGTGGTTTCTTATTTCTTGTGAATCTTGCTATTGGCAACTTATTATAGTGGTTAGATAGTGTGTGATTACATTTTGTTTGTGTGTCATGCCATTGATAAGTCATCCTAGTGATGGACAGTGAGGCGATTGGAAGTTTGATAGATAGTAAATATACAATACTGTGAGATATCTTGATAGTGATAATAGATAATGATATGATGCTTCTCATAGTCCATTGTCGTGTTTACAGTGATTTCCATTGAGAGTAAGATCTTTGCAATTACCTTCAAATTATGGTGCAGTTATGGTGCAATTGTTGGTTTATGTTTTTGAAACAACAGAAATTGGATTGATTTATGGTTTAGGACATAAAACAACACATTTCACAATCATTCATTCAAGGAAAACCCTAGAGATCTCAATCTAAAGTATGTAAAGTGTTGGAGTTGAGAAGATACAACACCATAGAAGCCCAAAAGATCTTTGCAAGCAAATAACCTGTTACAAGGAGAAACAAAGAGAAGCAACAAAGGAAATGCTCAAGAATGTGGAGCCATGTATTCACACAAAATGTAAAATGAATTAATGATACAAAAGATAGTTTTCAACTACATATAGATGAAAACCCTAAAAAAGGAAAACCCTAGGCTTGCACAATAATAATTAATAAAGTAATTAATTATTATGTACCTAATGTTAGCTTAAGTGAAAAAGAGGTAAAAGGGAACTTTATGTAATTAAACAAATATTGTTTAATTAATAAAGTAAATACCAATTACTCTAACACCCCCCCTTAAGATAGACATAGGGAGAAGCTAAAACCTAGAAGAAGCTACTGAAAGCAAAAGCAATGGGTCCCGACAACAAGGCCAGATCAGGTACCCATGTACAAAATCAATGCAAACTAAATGAAATGGGGTAAAGGAGAAAACCCAGTGGGAACAAAACTCCTCCCCAAAATAGAATGCAAGGAAGGAATGCAATGCACTAATGAAAGAAGGATAGGAGGTGGATAACATGATACCCCCCATAGACACCTTCTATCATATAAGTACATGTACAATGATCTCCATAGGAGAGATAGAAAGAGAGAAGAAGCCCCCCCCACAATGAAGAAACTCCTGTCACAATGGTAGATGTCTAATGTAGAATCCAAAAGGAGATCCTGAAGCGGCAAATGATATTCCTCCCCTTGGGAAGAAACGGATCCATGGACCTGTATCGAAGAAACCCTGTGAAGAATGATGAACCAATCTGTCTCAAGATGTGTGCCATGATAGGATGCTGAAGAGTCTCACTGTCTGAATGGAAATAAATAATGTCAAATCCAAACTGATGTGGAGAATACTGAAATGCAACCTCTGAATGCACAAATAATGGTGGGCGAACAGTGATAACCTGACTGTCAAGGTAGAGGAGATGAATGTCCTCAAAATAATCCTCCAAATCTGTAATATAGGACTCCACAAACAAGAAAGATATGTCTACAACATAAGAGTCCAAAGTAGCTATGTCTGGAAGATGTATGATTTCCTGCTGTACTGAATCAAGAACAACAAGAGATGTTGATGAAGTCTCAGTCTGAAGAATAGGAATTATGAGAAAAACCTCTGATCCATCGGAATATGTAAGGGTGTCTAAATACTCAAGCTCCTCTAAAGTATCATGATCAAATGGTGTATTCTCTCGCCAAGCAATGGGTATGAGACAATCTGAAGCAGGATCCTCTAGGAATGGAGATAGAATAGGGTCTCCATAGAGCTCCCAAAGACGTGTCCAAAGTGGGTGAGGACAATCAATGTCCGATATAACCAACATAGTGTCATGATCAACACTAGACAATATAACTCCTGCAATGTGATTTCTAATAATATCCCATGCTAATTTGCCCTCTAAATTTTTTGGTTCAACCATGAGATCATACAAATAAGGCAAAATATTAAGCCACCTACAATGTGTAAGTATACCCTTTGCCATGACTCATAATTACCCCATTCCAGAAGAACAACTGAAGGGTGAGTAGAGAAACCCATGATAACTCTTCAAATGAAAAAAAATTGAGAAATCTGACCTTATAGCATTTAGATCAAATTAATATAACCCATTCCACGCAAACAAAACCCATGAAGGAGCCGGAATGACCAAGTAATTGAGCAAAGTGTAAAAACACACAAAGTTGAATAAAAAATACCTGGTAAATATTCTGATAAAATAGACTATAAATCTAGAAAGAGCACTGTAATACCTTTCCAATGCCTATTCGTTTGCACAAAACGGACACCGTGGCCAAAAGTTATGAATTTTTCAAAAACTGAATTTAGCTTGCAGGAAACGAATTTTCTAGCAAAAAATGTTTATTTCTAACTTGATTTCTGGAAAATCTACTCACTGTTTGTAGACAAAAATTAAAACCCAGAAATATTTTGATGCTAGAAACAAAACCTAGAAATTGTTTCTTGATCCAACAAGTAGAATACGAGAAAATGCTTTTTTTTTTTACTTTCAGCAAGGAGAAAAATGACGCGCGCCGTTTTTTAAACAGTGATTTTCTCCAGATCTGTGCAAGATATGCAAAATCTAAAAGATACCCAGTTCAGATTTTGACGCTGGCTACAAAACTCAAAAATTGTTTTTCCTGCAAATGAGTGAAAACTGATTTTTTGAAACAAAAATGATGACGGCTCCAATAAAAAACGGCTTGCAACAAACCCTTGTAGCTCCAAAAATCTTCAAAACAAGAACAAGCAGCTGCAAATCTGAAGCTCTGATACCATGTTGGAGTTGAGAAGATACAACACCATAGAATCCCAAAAGATCTTTGCAAGCAAATAACATGTTACAAGGAGAAACAAAGAGAAGCAACAAAGGAAATGCTCAAGAATGTGGAGCCATGTATTCACACAAAATGTAAAATGAATTAATGATACAAAAGATAGTTTTCAACTACATATAGATGAAAACCCTAAAAAAGGAAAACCCTAGGCTTGCACAATAATAATTAATAAAGTAATTAATTATTATGTACCTAATGTTAGCTTAAGTGAAAAAGATATAAAAAGGAACTTTACGTAATTAAACAAATATTGTTTAATTAATAAAGTAAATGTCCAATTACTCTAACATAAAGGAGAAAGAAATTTGTAATAGGGTTGTCCTAGGGTCTTATTATAAACTAAAGAGGGGTTCACCACAAAGATAGGGCTTGGAAAGACTAATGAAATGCAAGATATAATGCTTAAAACTAATGCAATGCAATACTTCACTAAATGAACTAGAAAAGCATTTAAAACAAAACAGAAATTTGAGAGATGAAAGGTGTACACCTGGAAACCTGAAGAGGACTGGATGAAGCTCTGAAATACTGAAAACACTAATTTTAATGTTGACTGGGACACATACGCCAAACTGGGCAATTTAGTCCCAAATTAGGGTTTTTGGGCAGGAACAAGTTTCTGGCAGTAAGGTGTCTGAAACTCCTAAAATCTATAGATTTTCCTATATTGGGACTCATACACCAGAATTGGTGTATTAGTCTAGTTAGGGTTTTTTGGAAATTTAAAGTTTGATTCTTCTTTTCAATGTCTACTTTGCACTTTCCACTTGATTTATGGATCCGAAACTCTGATTTGCAACCTATAGATGTCTTCCAATGATCTCTAATGCAAGGTGACAACTTTGACAACTTTCTCCAAACTTGCTCTTCAATATGTTAGTGGAAAGGGGTTTGCCTTGGTCAAACCCCATTTTTGTTAATAAAACCTTGTAATGAAATGAAATAGAAAAGGAGAATGATGAATGAACAAAATGTAATGTTGCAACTCACAAAATCCTAGCAATAAAGTGTTGAATACATGTATGAAGTGGCTCCAATGGGTGTAGATCTTGACTTGAACACTAGCTTGAATCATGAAACCCTACATCACAAATGTTAGCTCAAAAACAAACATAATGCATGATGAATTTGACATGACACTTGATGCTTGAATGATGCTCTTAAACACTTGATAATAAGCCCTTGAATGCTCTTAAATGCTCTTGCAAACTCAAATTTTCTATAAGGATGCTCATTCAACTTGCTAGGTGTAAAATGAGTGAAAGAAACTTGTATTTATACTTGTTTATGCCAAATTTCATAAAATTACAACAATATAAGCCGACATAAGATCTAGGAGAACAAAATCCTGCCAAGAATTTGAATTAAATTTAATTTTGGGCCACACGAGACTCATACATCAGAAGTGGTGTATGATTCCAATTAGCCTTAATTATGGGACACATTTTTAAAATGCTTAGAATGATGCAAAATCTAGATCAGGACCCAAAAACCTAGGTGGGACCCATACGCCCAAGGTGGCGTATGAGTCCTAGATTACCAAATATAGGCCACACAACCTAAAAATTCTCAAATTATGATTAGATGTTGGTTTATATTAGGATTATCCTGGGAAAGATGCTTTACTTAAGGCTTGTGGATGAAAAATAAGGCCAATTAAAGCATAAAGAATCCCAATTAATAATGACAACCCTAGAAAAGTGTGAAAGTATGTTACAACACTCTAAATAAGGTACAATTAATTTCATTTAGTTTGCAGGGGCCCAAGACCTAATATGAATGTGTCAAACACATTACAACACAATCAAGGAAACAGTATGCTTAATTTAACAAGGAGGGCCCAAACAAACAAGGAAAAGTAAAGGGATACTTTTTTCATCGCCACATTTAACCCTAACTTTAGTGATAGGATAAACTTGCTTCAAACTCACACTAAAGTAGACAAACTCACTTCAAGAGGGCTCCCAATGCACCAATGCCAATAAGATAGGATGATAATGATCAAGAGGGGTGATCAATCCCCCAGGATCAAGATCCTATGGAAAACCAACATAGGCACAAAATAACACACATGGAAATGATATAAGGAGCAACAACAAGGTACAATAATACACTGCCAAAGACAAGGAGAAAATAAAAACAAAAAAAAGGGGTGGATCAAGCTTCGACCATTTGTGCATCCTGATGTGGATCGAATCTAGGTTGTGTAGACACCTAAAAATGACCTAGGCCTGCGAACACTATTTTACCACTTTCCATCCTAGCATAATTGTAACATTTAAATTATGTCCCTAACCCAATTCAACTATTAATTAAATAATTCATGATTATTTAATTAATTCATAAACTTTCATTCTTCATGATTATTAAATAAATAAATCTTATTTATTTAATTTAATATGTCACTAATTGTCAGAATCTTCTAATAATTAAATAAAGTCATCAATTTATTTAATTAATCCTTATCATAAATGTCTTCTTGATTATTAAATTAATATATGTATTTAATATGTCACTAATTCCTAAATCCTCTCTTAATTAAATAAATTCATTTATTTATTTATTTAATTAACTACTTTTTCTAAATTAAATAATTATTTTTATTATTTAATTATGGCATGTGACATTTCTATATTTTTAAATAAAACAAATCATTTAAAAATATCTCACATACTTAACTGATTCTTCATTTAGTAATTAATTTCAAAAATCAATTACTAATTACCTCACAAAATCTGTATTTTGAATTAATTTAATTCAAAAGGGAAATATTCTTCTACAAATCAAGTAATTTCCAAAATTATTGATTTTCTAAAATCTCATCCTCCCATCTTCTGATTTTTACTAATTTCATCTCCACTATCACATTCAGTCTGGATTTAATTCATTTAATTAAATCTTATTTACACCTATGGGTATTTTTCCCTAACCCTAATTAGGATTGCCTTATTGAATCTTGACCTTTGATTCTAGGGTATTCCTCAATCCCTCATCTTGTCTGTCCATTCAAGATTGCATTTTCTATAAAATGATAATCTTGATCTCATTTTCGGATCCATGTTCATTTGCTTGAGATACTTTTTCTATAGGCATTTAATATCATATCTTAGGCTTATTTTATTATTGCTTGCATATTAGGATTGAGTTTCTAGTTGCATAGTTTAATAATTTAAAATCCTTCAAAGGCATTGTTAAGGCTAGGCATTAGAAAATTTTGCTCACACACAATCTGAGGGCAATCTATCATTGCATGCAAAGCTTGAGAAGGTACAATGAAAATCAGTCATGGAGTCAAAGGATAGGTGAGATCTTTCCAATTTCTTGCATTACTTTGTGTTTTTAACTTCTTTGCATTTCATTGTTGATGTTTAACTAACTTGCAGGTACAACTAATAAGTGTTTTAATCTTGCAGGATATTTTAGGTCATTACATTGGTGAACCCGACATTCCAACACGTCCTTTTTTTTGCAGGTGTCGTACATTTTTTGCAGGTTCAGGGTACGAAAAGCCGCATTTGACATATAGTGTGACGCAAACGCTCTGTTGTGCCGCATTCGCATTCGTGTGTGACGCAATCGTTCTTCTAAGCTGCATTCACTACTCGGAGAGCCACATCTGTCACGACACATTTGACAAGCCGCATTCAAAACTTTGCACCGCAAACGACTGGTAAAACGCAATTTTTATTTTTATTTTTTTCTTGTTTATTGTAAAATGGATCCGACGCGACCGCGGCCAGTATTGTCTTTTTTGTTATCTTTTTTTCTTTAAGGGTAAAATGAACCAATCCTAGGATGGACACACTTAAGGATTGAATTTATCAACCCTAGGGTAGGCATTTTTTAAATTTGGAATTTATCAATCTAGGATAGTCACCACACAAAATTTTGTTGAATTAAAATGAACACCATGTCTGTGTGAAGCAACATCTTCACTTAGATTAGAAAATCTTTTTGTTGTGGGTTTAAAATTGAACACTTGCTTTATGTGTTTTGGATAGTAGGCATATGCTCTCCCCTTTACTGGGTGATCAAAAAGCCAGACCTATCCTTTCTTTCATACTTATGCATTTACTGTTTTCATACAACCTTTAGAAGGCCTGCCGTAGTGGGAAAAAGTACTCACCCTACGGGAATGACCTATGTGGGAACACCTAAAGCCAAGGTTTCCAACCCACTATAATCAAAAGCAAGTTGTTGATGAAAATCCAACTTGACAGTAGTTGACAGGATAACCATCCCCAAAGCCTTTGTTCTAAAGGTTGGGAGGTCTCTCGAGGGAGTATATCCATTGCCACACTGAACGGAAAGACTTACTAAGAACCTAGTGTAGTAGCCAGCTGTGTTAGTAACCAGACATCCTTTCAATCACAGTGCAAGGGGAGGGAAGAATCTCCCCCCAAGACACTCACCATATAATCACCACGAATTGTTTGCTCAGGGGATTTAGTATCCACTTCTGTCACCTTGAGTACGCACCTAGAAAAGACAAAAACACGGGCGCCCTCTAGGGGGTGACAAGGCTGTGTGAGTCGACGTGATTTTAAGATGTGGGCTATGATTGCGAGGATGACCCACTTGACTTTTAAGAGTGAGTTTGTTTGAACAAGCATTTTATATTTTTGATTTCTATGTTTGCCAAGAATTCTTAAAAATCTTCAAAAAAATTACAAAATCACAAATTGGAATCACAAAAACTGGTCAAAAACTACAAACTGTGTTCGGGTTTTTTCCTAAAACTACATATTGCAACGCAAGCGCTCTACTGCACCGCATTTGACATCTGGAAAACCGCATTCGCTCTAATCAGACGCATCTGAGCCATCAGGAGCCGCATTCGCTCTGTCAAGACGCAATCGATAATTACAGAGCCACATTTGCAACCAACGAGCCACATTCAGTTAACTGAGCCACATTTGCCAAACACAAACCTGCATTCACAACATTGTGTCGCATTCAACACTTCCTGAACTGCATTCGATTCAGTGAGCCGCATCTACTCTATTGCACCGCATTTGCTAAAAACTGCAAACATTTCTTTACTGTCAAAATCAGAAAGTTCACAACCTGTCTCCAAGTCAATCAAATCTTTTTTTTCACTATTACAGTCCAAACCAAACTCTAACTTGCTCAACTTTCCCTCAAAACAATTGCATATTTAGATACCATTTTAGGCTCATAATAGGTCACTTTCACTAGATTGCATTGGTAGCTTCACCACCTCCTTAGACACTCACTTTGGCAGATTTTAGGAGTTGACTCTTACCATTCATTGTCCAAACTTTGCATTCATTAGTAGGTTATCATTGGACCCATTTACCTTTGTCATTTTGTCAATCCTTTTGTGAAGCATTTCCCACTCAATAGTCTAGTGTGAAGATTTCACTTTGTCCCATTTATAGTCCTTCTACGGTCCATTGATCCTCCAAAACTGAATCATTGCAAAAACATTATTTGTCCAAGTTTGTCCTCTTTAAGATCTCTCACTAGTAAGTACATCTTAGGATCACTTATTGCATATCATTTTAGCATCTCCATCTAGTGTCACACCACTTGCATCCACAAGTCTTTTTCATAGCATCATTTTGAAAATCCAAAAAAAAAAAAAAACCAAGAACATAGTCTCATATTTAGATCATTTTTTCCATCATCCCAAGTTGAGCAAAACTTTGTATGGTTGAAACTAGACTACAGAAAAAGAAAAGACTCATGGATTCCTTTGGACAAGACAACAACTTTCTTGAGTTCACAACTGGCATGGACTCATTTCCCAATACCATGAATAATCCTTGTTTTGACATGGAAAATTCTACAGTCAATCCTTTTAGTGAGATGAACATACCATCATCTCCCCCACATATTGTTGAACCATTTATCCGACGGGATCAAAATGGGGATGTCTTTGAAGAAGACATATTAGTTGTCGCTCAACATCCAGAAGTTGTTGCTTTTGTAGAAGTAGTCTAAAATGACTCTTCTAGATTCCTAGCTATGCTCCTTGACCAAGGGGCTAAGTTACCAAAAGGATTTGACCTTAACACTCTTAGAGAAACTTCTCCCACTCCAACATCATACAATTCCTCCATGGGAGCTTCTTCACAAAATGTCATCAACACACTCAATTCTACCTCCCTTGGTCATATCACTACCACAACCAATACAACATCTATTGGGGGATCATCTTCCCAAACCAACACCACATCACAATCCATCCCCCAACAAACATCCACCGTTCCTTCACAAATAATGGGGGAAACCACATCAAACCTCTTTGGAACTACATCTAGTTCCATGAGTACATCAGCAAACCTACTATTAGGTTCTTCAAGTGTCATTGCAACCAACTCATCTAACCCATTTGGGAGAAACAAACGAAGAGTTTTCATCCAAGGCACCCAATCCACTTCATCACAAGTCAACACCAGCATTCCTATGACCCAAAACACCAACACTCTTAAGGTCATAATCTTTTATTTGGGCAAGGCAATCAAGGCACACAATCATATACTCCATTTGGGCATCAACAAGCTCAAAATCAACAAGGCGCTCCATTCTTCACTCCACTTGGCAATCAACAAGGTCAAATCCAGTCTGATATGGCAAGATATCATATTCCCACTTATGCTTCTCAAGTCCATATGCAGCAACACATCCCTCATCAAAATACTCATTTCCAACAACCGCCTAATCACAACAATCATTTTGCTCGTCGGCAACCCATTCCCAATCAACACATCTCACAACAGTTGGGGAATCAAATTGCCTCCACCACCAACATAGGTGATGCTATCAATCATCCAATGGTAGAAGCACTCACTCACCAACTCGCTACTCTTCAAACACGAGTGGAGACCTTTCAACAATCCAATAAAAAGTCATACATGTCACATGACTTGTGTCCTTGTCCGTTTGACACAACTTTATATATGCTACCATTTCCTCATGGATATGTGGTCCCTCATTTTCCCAAGTATAAAGGCAAAACAAACCCCCTTGAACACATAAGAGAATTCACAACTAGTTGTATTGACATTGCTTATGAGCAAACTTATCTCATGAGGATCTTTTCTAGAAGTCTTGGAGGTCATGCACCAAAATGGTTCTCACTCTTGCCTAAGGGAATAAAAACTTGGGACGAATTGGCAAACAATTTTGTCAAAAATTATGCTTACAATATCGACACAGACATTGACATCGCCTCCTTATGCAAACCTACCCAAGAGGATGCAGGAGAGACTTTCATTCCATTCTTTCAAAGATGGAGAACCTTAGCAAGCAGATGTCTGATAGAAATACCCGAAAAGGAGCAAGTAACCATGTTTGTACAAACTCTCCTTGGACCACTAAGGTATGGATTACAAGTACATTATTGCACCACTTTTGTTGACCTTGTTGAAAAGGGGGTTCAACTGGAAAAAGCCTTGATTGCCAAAGGTGAACTGAAATATGGTGGCAAAACTATCAACACAACCACCAATAATAACCCAAGTAGCTCAAACAACAAAAACAAATATTGGGTTAAGAACAAACACATCACAAGCGACGGTGTAGTTGATGCAAAAACCGTAAATGCAACAGGTCATGTACTCATAATCAAAGGAGTACACAATCAAAACACACTTGTAACTACACTGACACCAACTACCAACGCTCTTCAAAATATTCATGCACAATCTAATCAAAGGTAGTTGTGTCAACCACGACAGTTCCAAAAGCGTGCATTCACCCCGTTGGGTGAACCCATCAAAACTGTCTTAAAGAAACTTCTTCAAAATGGCGTCATAACGTTGGAGGAGCCGAAACCGTACAACCCTGGTCAATTCAAGGCATCATGGTGGGATGAAAATTCATTTTGTGATTACCACCGTGCCAAAGGGCGCAAAACTTCCTCTTGTCGCCAATTGCGAAATCTGGTGTAAGACCTCATAGAGAACCACACCATTGGGTTGGGTGGTCAATCTTTTACATCCAATGCAGATCATACCATAACCAAGAACCCGTTGTAGGATCATGGTAAGGCTTCCTCATCTGGCACCAAGCATACAAACGACCAAGCCAACCACATTCGTCTGGCCTATAATACTACTCGTCCTGCATACAGTTATCCCGATGGTACTATTATTAACAATCTTCGCGTTGCTAATGAAGATGAATCTGTTAATACCATCAACATCAAAAGAGCCCCAGAATGCAATGTGACTACGTGTAAAGGCAAGGTCACTATCCTAGGTCCTTCTGCCCATCAACCAAAGATCACCATACCTGGTCCATCCGCTAGATAATCCACCCCAAAACCGGAGTTCAACATTGTTGAGCAGTTAAATAAAACACCTGCTCAAATATCCATTCTTGAACTACTCCGTATTTCACCCACACATAAGGCCATCCTCAATAAAGTATTGCAAGAGTCAACCATCCCAACCAACATTGATGTTAACCATTTTGAGACCATGTTCGGATACCTGAATTCACCTCACCATATCACCTTTTCAGACAGCGACTATTCCTCACCCAAGCCATCACATAACGATGCCCTCCACATTGAAGTCTTTGTCCACAAGCATAAGGTTCGATAAGTCCTAGTAGATGGCAAAGCAGGATTGAATATTTGCTCTCTGAAATTGGTCAAAGCTCTTGGTTTTTCTGAGGCATGTGTAGATGCTAGCAAAAGCATCATCATCAAAGCATATGATGATGAAGAACGCGCTTCTAAAGGCATTATTACAATTCCACTCCAAGTGGGACTGGTCATCATAGATACCACATGCCAGGTCCTGGATCATGATATTCTCTATAATATATTACTTGGTCACCCTTGGATTCATGCTTTAAAGGCAATTCCATCCACGTACCACCAATGCCTCAAATTCCCTTTTGATGGAACTGAGATCACCATCCCAGGTGATCCTGATCCATTCCAATACTGCACCAACCTGCAAGCTACTACTGAGCACTAGGTACCCATCAATCAGGAGGCCTCATCTTCCACCGCATCCAAATACATTGACCCAACGACACTCACAAAATCATCCATTCCATCATCTTCTACCACACCATCTCCATCGACTTCCATCCCAAGTAAAGATATTCAGATCCAGGACCTTGGTTGTGGGGAATTCAAATTAAATACGGCTTATTGTATAACTACAATACCGAAGCCACCTAAAGTCTATGGCAGACCATGTTTTGCAATTGAGCCCAAAGTAGCTTTCAATGTTCCACCAAAAAGTGTTTTTACACCGTGGGGTGATATGGGTGATGAAGACATCATTGACATGGATAACTGGATCTACAAAGACCCAACAGAGTTATCTCCACTACCATTGCATCTTTATGGCAAAGGATATGATATATGCAAAGCTCAAGGTTTTGATGGGACAAGTGGCCTTGGAAAGAACAACAATGGAAGAAGGGAACCTATTATTATAATGGCAAGACCAAGATACATAGGGCTAGGGTTCAACCAACTCAGAATTGATGATCAATGTATCTATGAATTTTCAAGTAAGGACGTAACGGCAACAGAAAGTGTCGAGACAAGCGAAGAATCCCTAACCGAAATAGACTCCAATGAATGGGAATGGAGATCTGACAAAACCGTCAGTGACTATGGAATTGATGAACTATTCTTAGAACCTGACCAACCTTCCTTTGAAGAACGATTCCGCTAGCAATATAACATTGACTCTATTGACCGACATTCTAAAGACAAGAAATGGGTAAGCATTCCTTGGAACCTAGAAGCACATAAAGTGTCATCAGCAATACCTGAATCATCCCACCCCATTCCTAAGCCCACCCATGAGCCTGACCTATCTAAGCCCATTATCCATGCTTCTGAAACGCCTACTACTAGTCACGATGCTGATAATTTCATCCCATATTATAATTTTGAATTTGATTCATCTGACTCAGAGTATGGACCATCCATTGCATCAGACACAGAAGTGGAAATTGATAACTTTGCCTTTACAATTGAGGCATCAATTTGCACACTTTCCGCATCCTCCCCATCCTTCACCAACACTAATGATGGAATCCCCCTTGTGTACCCACAACTAATCGATTGGGACCAACAAGATCCACCAGTGATGGACATATTTCAGAATGACGAGGCAATTACAGAATTCATGGGACTAAGAGAAGGTATTCCATGGGGGGATCACAAAATAGGGTTCTCCATTGATCTCGATTGTGTAGCTTACTTTGGGGAGACTGTGCAATCCTCCAGTCGCAAAAATGCAAAAAAGAAAAAAGAAAAAGAAATGCCTTTAGGTGAAAACCGCAAGGCACCTTCTGGTAGTAAAATAGTAAAAACAAAGGACGCATCCAAAGGTGAAAACCTCTCTAAGGCGCCTAAGGATGGAGGATTGGACTTTCTCCCCATAACATAGGAAAAATTGGCCATGCTCATTGAGGATACAATAGAAGTTAACATAGCTACACCAGAGAATCCCAAAATGATTCTCTTGGCTGCATCATTATCAGATGAAGAAAAACCTGAGTTTACACAATTCTTCACAAAGAGAAAATTTAACTTCGCATGGTCATATGCTGACATGCCAGGGCTTGATCCTGAATTGGTTCTACATCATCTTCCTTTAATCCCAGGAATCAAGCCGGTCAAACAAAAGTTGCGCAAGATGCACCCACAAATCGCACTACTTGTCAAGGTGGAATTAAAAAAGTTACTGGATGTTGAATTCATAAGGTCAATTGATTATGCGGATTGGATATCAAACATTGTTCCTGTTACCAAGCTGAATGGACAAATCTGTATCTGCACAGATTTTAGAGATTTGAATAAAGATTTCCCAAAGGATGATTTCCCTCTACCAAACATAGACATGATTGTTGACCTCACGGTAGGATATGAGATGCTATCTCTCATGGATGGTTTTTCAGGCTATAATCAAATCAAAATTGCAACAAAGGATCAACATAAAATAGCATTCACTTGTCCTTGGGGAACATACTATTGGAATGTCATGCCTTTTGGCCTAAAGAATGCAGGCGCTACATATCAGAGGGCTATGACAACAATCTTCCATGACATGATGCACTTTCTAATGGAAGATTATGTGGATGACCTATTAGCAAAATCTTTGACAAGAAAATATCATCTCAAAGTCCTAGACAAAATCTTTAGATGGCTTCAGGATTACAAGGTCAGATTGAACCCAAAGAAGTGTGTCTTTGGAGTCACTTCAGGCAAGCTGCTAGGATACATTGTTTCAAGACGGGGCATTGAGGTTGATCCCACAAAAGTAAAAGCAATTCTGGACATGCCTCCACCAAAGGGAACCAGTGAGTTGCGCACACTTTAGGGTAGATTGCAATCTATTCGTCGTTTCATTGCACAGTTGGTAGACAAGTGTCAACCATTCCAATATCTTCTACACAAAAGTAATCCTTTTGTATGGACAGATAAGTGCAACATAGCCTTTCACCAAATAAAAGAATATCTATTGACACCACCCGTGTTAATGCTGCCTATTGAGGGCAAACCATTAATCCTGTATGTCTCTGCAACGACAAATGCATTGGGGGCATTATTGGTGCAAAATGACCATGAAGAGAAAGAAAGAGCCATATATTATATCAGTCGCACACTAATTGGATATGAGCTCAATTACACAACTATTGAAAGAGCATGCCTTGAAGTTGTTTTTGCAGCAGAAAAACTAAGACACTATATGCTAAGTCATCAAACACATCTGATAGCAAAGATTGACCCATTAAAATATCTCCTGAGTCGAGCAGCATTGACAGGACGCTTGGCAAAATGGGTCATGATTTTAAGTGAATATGACATACAGTATGTAGAGCACAAGGCTATAAAAGGATAGGTAATAGAAGATCAATTGGCAGATGCACCAATTCAAGCCACTCATCTGTTGATCACTGATTTTCCTGATGAGTCAATCTTTCATGCAGAACCAGCTCTACCATGGAAATTATACTTTGATGGATCCCACACTGGGCATGGCTCAAGAGCAGGCATATTATTTATCACACCACAAGGGGATTCAATTCCTAAATCATTTTGGATTTCTTTCCCTTGTACAAATAATATTGCAGAATACGAGGCATTGGTCACAGGCCTCAAGATAGCAATCAAATGAAAAATTTAGACATTGCTCGTATTCGGAGATTCTCAATTAGTCATAAATCAAGTGAATGATGACTATGACACAAAAGATGAGAAGTTGCTTCCCTATAAAAGAATGGTGGATAGTTTCTTGATGTATTTCAAAATGATTGCATTTGAACAAATCCCAAGGACATAGAATAAAGCATCCAATGCAATGGCTACCATTAGATCTCTCCTAGACATCCCTAAGAATGTGTCACAATTTGAATTCTTAGTGGAACAGCTGCTGATGCCTGCATACGATATTTCAAAGTCTGAAATGGTGTGCGAGATTGTTGGTCCCGGTTCGCCTTGGTATCAAGACATATACGACTATCTTAAATCCCAAACCCTCCCACCCAACATGTCTAACAACCAAAGAAAATCCTTTATCCGAAAAGCGGCTAGACATACCATCATCAGTGACACCTTATACCACCGTGGCTTTGACAACACCCTTCTTCGTTGTCTCGACACTGATGAAGCCCAAATGACTTTACGAGAAGTACATGAGGGTATATGCGGATCTCATTCGAGTGGTCCAACCTTAGCTAGGAAAGTCACCAGACTGGGATATTACTGGCCGACATTGGAAAAAGATGCTTTTTAGTTTGTCAGAACATGTCAGAAATCCCAATGCACAGTGATCTGATTCACGCACCTGCACAAGAATTGAAACCTATCACTTCTCCATGGCCTTTTGCACAATGGGGACTCGACCTCGTGGGTAAGATCCATCCATCCTCTTCAAATGGCCACAAATTCATAATAACCGCCACTGAGTATTTCACTAAGTGGATTGAAGTCGTCCCTCTCACTTACATCACCGGTAAACAAATATCCAAGTTTATTTTGAATTACATCATCTACCGGTATGGTGTCCCACAATCCATCATCACAGATAATGGTAGTCCATTCAAAAATTAGGACGTTCGTGAACTCTGTGAGTGATTCCACATCCAACACTATTTTTCCACTCCATACTACCCACAAGGTAATAGCCAAGCTGAGGCATCCAACAAAACAATTCTTTGCATTCTGAAGAAGACCGTCAATGACGCTGGCCAAGATTGGCACCTACAACTCAATCCTGCTTTATGGGCCTATCGTATCAACATCCGTACCCCTACTGGAGCCACTCCATTTTCCCTGGTCTACGGATCTGAGGCCATATTACCCATCGAGGTCGAAATTCCTTCTCTCCGCATTTCTTTGAAAGGAATGATTGATGATGAAGAGTACAGACATACTCGTCTCCATGAGCTAGAAATGCTACAAGAAAGATGGAAAAATGCCTTAAATCATCTACAGGCATATCAAAATCGTCTCTGCCAAAGTTATAACAAAAGAGTCATGGTGAGAAAGTTTGAAATCGATGACTTGGTTCTCATGCAGAATCCTCGAAATCAAGTAGATCGTGAAAAGCCTGGCAAGTTTGAGGCTAATTGGCTTGGTCCTTATATCATTACTGCTGCATTTGGTTCCAAAGCTTATCAGTTGGCCACACCTGATGGAGAACAGCTGACAAAACCCATCAATAGCTTACACCTGAGAAAGTTCTACACATAGCATCAGAGAGCTTGGCTGAAAAACCGACAAAATACAAAAAAATTGAAAAATAGAAAAAAAATCATCCCTTGATGAAAACCAGGCAAACAAGCATCTTGGTAACACAAAAAAATCAAAAAATGGCAAAAATAGTAAAAAGAAATGAATTCATCCAAATAGTGAAAACCTGGCAAACAGGTGCTTTGGATAGGTACCATGGTGAAAACCTGGCAAGCAGGTGCCATGTGTAGTCAATCATTGCTTCACCATCTACTGTTACTCAAATCAAACTTTACCAATTTGTCATAATCACAAAGGCCTGACACATTCACAACATCTATCCTAAGTCCTGTCAATTCCGACCATGGTTAACATCCAGTTGACATCATTCCTTGCATATCCTGGCCTTTACCTTGCATCTACCTATCTCCATATCATTGAAATTGGGTATTCCCTAACCTGTCTGGGGGCAAGAACTTTATCATGTAACTGCAGTGGGTACCGCACGTGATCTTGCATTCTCAAAAAGTCCTGAAAAAATCATAAAAATTTGAAAAAGTCCTGAAAAAAAAAAAAAAAATCTGAAAAATCTGAATAAGTCCTGAAAAAATCATAAAAATCTGAAAAAAGTCCTAAAAAAGGACCTAAAAAATAGAAAACGTCCTGAGAAAATACAAAAACATCCAAATCAATATCAAAATCCAAAATCAAATTCAATCTGACCATTTCAATCGATCACGTCAATCAATCTTTTGTCCATGTTTGAACTACGTTGTCTCTGCGCTTTTTGCTATGTAGGCAAGATTCATCTTTGAATCCTCGAGACATTAGGTCAGTCCTTCTAGGTTTGTCACAAAATAAATCATGATTCAAACTATTGTCCTTTGAACAATGTCATTGGTTGTGTCGAACTCCAAGGTCTCTGAGTGCACGACGTAGGCAAGGCCATCAATCGATGGACCCCCGAGGCCGCACTAGGTCAGTCCATTAGGGTTCATGGCACAATATTCTCACACACGTCAAGCTATCTTTGAATCAATCTATCTTTGAACCAAGCGAATCTTCGAATCAAACAAGTCTTATGTCAATCTTGAATTATCAATCTATTGGCAATCTGTTCCACCAACACTCTCAGTCAATTCAGCATGTCAGCAACAACATGTAGTCAAAATCCTATCAAAACAATTTATCATGGCAAAGCTTTGGGTTCTTCTTCAGATGTGTCCTTCGGAAGAGCAACTCTCATCAACTTCTTTATGCTTTTGGATGTGTCCTTCCTAAGCATCATCATCATCTGGCATTTTGATGGATTCTCCTAACTTCGAGAATCGATCTCCTAGATATCAACGTCATTCAAGATGTGTCCTTCCTGAACTTGATATCGCCTGACACTTAAAACAACACCTAACATTAAAACACTTGGCAAACACTTGGCAAACTTTTTTTTTTTCTGTCTTTTGATAATAATCATGATATTAGTTCCTTATGTCTTAGGAACCACGACATATCATGATGATTATCCTTGTCTGATTATCACTCTGCTATTAGTTTCTCCACGATGTCCTGACTTCAGGATTTAGAGAAGCAATGACATAGTATGATGATTTTACTGTCTATTTTTACTATCATGTGGCTAGTTTCTCAAGGATGTCCTATCATCAGGATTTAGAGAAGCAATGACGTCTCATGATGGGGTTGGTTTTTCTAGTGGTTGGTCATGATAAAATGACTAGGGGCAACTGTGTTCCTTGCATGAGTCATGATCATCCTTGTCTGTGACCATTGATCTACGTGATGGTTCGACCTTCCACACTATTGATCTATGTCATATCATAGTGCTTGTCGACCATCATGATATTTTTGCCTAATAATGATTAAAGAGCAACAACTAGAATAAGCACTATAGCAAAGCTTTTGAAGGATTTTTATTTTTTGCACTAACATGCATATCTTTCTTCGCACTAACATCCATCTTCGTCTTCTCTTCTCTCATTCTCTGACGATATCCTGTGACATACAAATACAAAGTTGCATACATAATGGCATGATCATTTCATATTCACATCTGCATATATCAGATACCATAATACACATTGCCTAAACATTATCATTTACATCCATTCATAAAACCATCATTTGCATCAACATATAAGCATCATAAATAAAACATTTACATCAACATATAGGAATTACATCATCACAACATTACACAATGCATACATACATCCATAATCGCATTCATAAACATAAGCATAAATACATCTCATAGCATCATCAAAGCATCACATAAACATATCTTAAAAACATAGAATACCATAACACATTACATCATATAGGCCACATCAAAACTACATCGCATATATAATCTCAAAAAAAAAAATATTATGTCACAGGATAGAGTCAAATGATATCCCAAAAATAGAGCTCGCAGGCTCGAATATCAAAATATATACGTGTCTAAAGCAAGTCCTAAGATGGCCCTCCTCCATCTCGTGGAGGTGAACGGGGAGGTGACTACGGCTGAGTCATAAGGTGAACAGTGAACTGAATGGGTGTCCTCTCCTGCGTCTGACTCTGTGATCCTAAGGGATCGATAATGGGAGGCTGGCTCTGCTTCGTCTGATGCCCTGAAGACACTGATCTATGACCATGCTCTGACCTGTGATTGTGACCTGATGAATGTCTATGAGAGCTGTGAGGTCTGTGGCCTAAAGACTGCCCTAATGTAGTAGACCCTCCAGCACTGGTGTGACTACTGTTGTGTGTTCGTCTGCCACTACCTGTCCTGCTATAGGATCGGGACAACCCTAGGTCCCGTCTATCTAGTGGAACAGCCTACTCATATAATGCCCTATATCATCCCCTGCTTTCTGCTACCCTGGCCAACTCTCGAGCCATATCCCCTGTCAGTCCAGCACATAACTCAGCAAACTCTACAACCCACCGCTCTGACTCCTATCGCCGAATGATGGCCTGATCCCTCTCAACTCGAGTAACCTCCAACTCCGCTACCAAGGCCTTGTTCTGAGACAAGGCCGCATCTAGTCTGCTCTGCAGATTAGTAATCCTCTGGTCAATCGTGGCATCCATGAAAAAAATGGGTAATCTATCACCCTCATCATCCCCAAAGATCATGCGCTCCCGCAGCCGTTGATCTGCCTCGTCCTCCTCCTCATCCTCCTCATCTCTCTCCCCATCGACCCGGACCTCCTCCACATCTATGTCGAGAGGGTGTCCCCCAACAAGTGGATCTGCCTCCACTCTCTCCTCCGCCACCACCTCCACCTCCTCCTCACCTCCTCTAGCCTCCTCGGCTCTCACCTCCGGCTCTCTCTCCTCCCCCTCCTCCCAAATAGGTGACAATGGTACTCCACCTACTCTCTGTCTAACTCTCCTAGGCTACCTTCGCCCTCTGCCATCCCTCCTCCTCCTCACACCCCTCCCATCTCCTCCACCTCCACCATCTCCTCCACCTCCCCCATCTCCCCCACCTCCTCTGTCTCCCCCATCTTGGCCTCCGCCATCCCTGCCTCCATCTCTACCCCTGGCACCTCTGTCGTCTCTCCCTCCATCTCGACCACCCCGACCTCTCCTCGATACTTGCGGAATAACTGATCTCTGATCAATGGGTGGTGGACCATATGGATCTGTCAAAGGAATGCGCCTGTGAACCTACCACCAGGTGTCAAACTCGGCCGATGTGCCCGCATCTGCTAGACCCACTCTCCAAGCCCACTGAACTGCCACCAAGCTATCTACCTGCTGCTTTGCAATGGTCACTGATATGGGTGGCCCCCACATGGTCTCTCTGGAAGACCGGGCATACTGTGTTGTGCCTACTGGCACAATCTGCTACTCCCCAAACTGCCGTAGTACTCGTTGGGGCAGGTACATCTCTATAATCCACTATATTTGAACGGTGCAGCCAATGAGATATCGAAACTGTCTACAAAAAGACAAGTGACCATCCTCATCTTCCCACTGGGCACAATCTCTATAGGGCCTCCAAACAAAACTGATCATCATGTCTATCTGATGACACCAATACCCGGTATCTCCAACACGAGTTTGGCTAATCGATCCTACATATAGATAAACATAGGGCATCCCATCACCCAACGACTGCATCTGTACGGGTGGTCAAAAATGGGAATGCGCTCCCATACCCAAATCATAAGCAAGGTGGTCCCGCAGCTGATACTGTGCCCCTGGAGGTAGACTACCTCATGCAACTGATGGTATAACATGGCCAACAAGCATGGCCCCCAAGCAAAAACAGTCCTTTGTGATCTCATACAAACAAAGACATCCCCCCATCCAATGGAAAATCCGTAACCACGATGATCTGGGATCAGCAATCCGACGATCAGTATGGCATCAAACTTGGGAAATCGGTCAGCCACAACATCCCAGCTGATCTCGTAACCATCCAAGGCCAAATGAGCACCATCGATACCCTCGTATCTCTGTGTCAGGACTTGTCACCCTCGGTGTGGATCATAAACCACCCTCTCTCCGTTGATCGGAATGCAGAGAATGCGGTAAACATCCTCCAAAGTCACAGTAGCCTCTCCAGTAAGCAAGTGAAATGAGCAGGTCTCAGAATGCCACCTCTCACAAAGAGTAGTAAGCAAACCTCTGTTTGCCCAAATAACGGGCATGTAAGTAACATGGTATAGGCCTAAGGCCATCAACCGCTGCCTTTGTTTATCACTGAGATGATCTCGGAAAGCATAAGTAGCTAGTCGGAACTCTCGTGTATAAATAGGCACAAGCCAACTCTGCACAAGGAAGGGGCCAAGGATTAGAACATATTGAGAAGCATTATGGAAAGTTTTGTACTACTGGCAAGTCAAGGGTACAGAAAATTTAAGCTTGGCACAAGTCAACAAAAGTCAACTTTGGTCAACTTCAATTGCGTCGCGTTGACCGCAAATGCGTCACAATAATTCAATTACGACTCGGGACACGACAAATGCGTTGCAATATATCAAATGCATCGTTCTAAAGGGAAAATGCATAATCAAACATTGAATGCATCATTTAATCTATCAAATGTGCAATCTAACAACGAATGTGTCGCACATTAACAAATGTGTCGCAAATTTATCGATTGCGTCGCAAATTTAGCAAATGCGTCGCAAATTTATCATTTGCATCGCAAATTAGCGAATATGTCGCTCACCCTCATGAATGCGCAATCGCACAAAATAGACCTGGTCTACCCATTGCACTTGCGTCACGACACAAGCAAATGCGGTGAACACGAAGGCGATTGCGGCTTTCACGATAGCATTTGCGTTGCACCGTATTTGATTCTCGCCCTTTTGACCCTCATAAATGCAAGAAATTTAAAATTTGACAAGTTGGATAGGGTACTTACCAATACACCTGCGCCCTCGGGTCGTCGAAATGAACGCACACGATATCCACGGTGTGTAGTCGTAGGGATCACCATCCTCGCTCAGAGCTCCGATTTCTAAAAATTTGTATATAACAAATGAGAAAATGACATTTGGTTTAACCTTTTCAACCTATTTATAGGCTGAAAATTAGGGTTTTGACCTAATTGGCTGTACTGGAGGCTCATTTGACCAACTTTGACTGGCATTTGGCTGACTTGGCGTCCTCCATTTTTGAAATCGTCTGCGCCATTGCTTATCTGGTCATTAACTAAGCTAATTGGGATATTTTCCTAATTTTTTTGACCACGGGTCAAAATTCAAAAAAAATTCCGAGGGGGCATAGGCATTCCATACCTCCACTAGGGCATATTCTGGACTTGTTTTCTTTGCCACAATGCGACAAGCTGCATTATGACAAAGAGGGGCAAATGTAGACACCTAAAAATGACCTAGGCCTGCGAACACTATTTTACCACTTTCCATCCTAGCATAATTGTAACATTTAAATTATGTCCCTAACCCAATTCAACTATTAATTAAATAATTCATGATTATTTAATTAATTCATAAACTTTCATTCTTCATGATTATTAAATAAATAAATCTTATTTATTTAATTTAATATGTCACTAATTGTCAAAATCTTCTAATAATTAAATAAAGTCATCAATTTATTTAATTAATCCTTATCATAAATGTCTTCTTGATTATTAAATTAATATATGTATTTAATATGTCACTAATTCCTAAATCCTCTCTTAATTAAATAAATTCATTTATTTATTTATTTAATTAACTACTTCTTCTAAATTAAATAATTAATTTTATTATTTAATTATGGCATGTGACATTTCTATATTTTTAAATAAAACAAATCATTTAAAAATATCTCACATACTTAACTGATTCTTCATTTAGTAATTAATTTCAAAAATCAATTTCTAATTACCTCACAAAATCTGTATTTTGAATTAATTTAATTCAAAAGGGAAATATTCTTCTACAAATCAAGTAATTTCCAAAATTATTGATTTTCTAAAATCTCATCCTCCTGTCTTCTGATTTTTACTAATTTCATCTCCACTATCACATTCAGTCTGGATTTAATTCATTTAATTAAATCTTATTTACACCTATGGGTATTTTTCCCTAACCCTAATTAGGGTTGCCTTATTGAATCTTGACCTTTGATTCTAGGGTATTCCTCAATCTCTCATCTTGTTCGTCCATTCAAGATTGCATTTTCTATAAAATGACAATCTTGATCTCATTTTCGGATCCATGTTCATTTGCTTGAGATAATTTTACTATAGGAATTTAATATCATATCTTAGGCTTATTTTATTATTGCTTGCATATTAGGATTGAGTTTCTAGTTGGATAGTTTAATAATTTAAAATCCTTCAAAGGCATTGTTAAGGCTAGGCATTAGAATAGTTTGCTCACACACAATCTAAGGGCAATCTATCATTGCATGCAAAGCTTGAGAAGGTACAATGAAAATCAGTCATGGAGTCAAAGGATAGGTGAGATCTTTCCAATTTCTTGCATTACTTTGTGTTTTTAACTTCTTTGCATTTCATTGTTGATGTTTAACTAACTTGTAGGTACAACTAATAAGTGTTTCAATCTTGCAGGATATTTTAGGTCATTACAGGTTGTTTGTCTAAAAAATACATGCTAACTCTGAGGCAACGAAACTCTAGGCTGATCGTTGGGTGATTAATCCAAGAGGGTGAGACACATACACACACGTGAGTGGCTAATGGAAATTCATGCCTCGAATCGGCTTCCCATCCAACCATACCAAAGCTATACCTCCTAATAAATTTGATAAGGTGCCACATAAAAATGAACTTAAAGCTTCATGAGGCAAGCAAAGCTTCATATGCTTGGAAGTCATGAAAAAACAAGATGGATCCATAGGCATGAAAAGTGTGTTATGCAAGGTGGCCATATAACTGAAAATGTAAATGCAATAATAGGGAAAGTTCAAAGGAGTATTGCTTAATTCATGTGAGGTCTTTAACTTAGGGAACATTGTGCCTAATGTCTCCAAGAGAAGATAGATCAAAGGATAAAATATTCACAACTCAAGGGATGCAATGTGTTGCATCAAGCCACTAAGAGGAATATAATATGCTAAGAGAGATTGCACTCTTGAGGGACAACAAACCCATTGTCACCACAAAGCCAAAGACACATCACATGAAGTAAGAAGACTACACCATGAAACACCAAATGCAAAAGAATAATGCCAATGTATGCCCCCACTTTAAATAAATTGCTAAATACCATGTTGTGAGCAATTACTTTAAAGTAGAAAATGATAAATACCAACAATAAAGAAGACACAAGAGCTAACTTGGAAAGCCCTATGCCAAGTCATATGTTTTCAAATTAAGCTACATCATGAAAAGAAAAGAAGGATTTGTCCCCAAAATGAAACTCCAAACACATAAGTTATCTATAGATTTAGGGTCAGTATGTTCTTGCTACAATGTTTTTAAGAGAGCTCAGAACTGTCATCATTCCCCAAATACTTATACAATTGGAAGAACGACATGAAGAGAGCGAAAATAACAAAAAACATTTTGAGTCAACATGGAAGAGACATGAATGTACCATTGCCTTGTGTCATCCCCAAAAGGAAAACACAAGACAAGATAAAAGATTTACGACATAGAAAAGAATGTAGGTATAAATAGAGGAATGTCACAAAAAGAGAGATATATTAATAGAACAGTACGAGGGATCACATTACACACATGTAATCACACAAAATAAAAAGAATTAATGTAAAAGACTAATAAGGTACATGTGATTCAACCTAAATCAGGTCATCTGCATCCCAATCATGTTCATTGTATACGAAAGGTAGACAACTAGCCAAAGGGACAAGGCTATCTGATTCTTGCCCCCACTTAGTGTAAGACAAGAATGAGCTAAGGTATGTGATGAGAAGGAGCTCCTTGCATCTTGAAATGAAAATAAATGTAAATCATGTAATAGTGAGAATATGATGATTCTACAACCATTACATGGCAAGGAGCAAAAAGGTACTGCTTTAAGGGACTATTTCTATGACATCCAACTTTTTTAATATTTGTTGTAAAGCATGACACTCATCAGTACTATGTCCAAGAACTCTATGATATCGACAATGTGATGTTCTTGTATTATTAAGATTTGGAGATCTATCTTGTCTGATAGGTGGTAATGTAATAAGTCCTCAGTGTAGAAGTATCTATAAATTCCTTTCAATATCAGTTGGTGGGTAAGGGAATTGTAAATTCTTTAGTTTGTAAGATCTTTTGTGCTTACTAGATTCACCAATTTATCGAGTTGAATGTTGAGGAGGAGGATCTAAGATGACCTTGTCATCCTTATCATCATTAGGAGGCGGTGTTTGTTCTTTAAGAAGGAGGAAACCCATATCAGGGGGAGGTCTTAATATCCTAACCCTTTAGTATTTTCAATTGGTATTTTCTCTAAGAGTTGATGAATTTCATGTTCGCTTGTTGTATCACATCATTATTTACTCAAGATTGTGAATCATTTTCCGTGTCTCTTCTAGGTTGATGGGAGTTTTTGTTACTTTATTAACATAG
This sequence comes from Sequoiadendron giganteum, assembly GCA_007115665.2. Lineage (NCBI taxonomy): Eukaryota > Viridiplantae > Streptophyta > Pinopsida > Cupressales > Cupressaceae > Sequoiadendron > Sequoiadendron giganteum. Next base: position 15,072,959 of record CM021102.1, on the reverse strand, counting down.
AATTTTTGAATGTTTTCTTTCTTAGAGGAACTAATTTCACCTATTGTAGGGAACTTAGGTTCAACTTGTGTCTCAATTGCAGGATGTAAGTAACTAAAAATCTCAAGTGGTGGTATTATAGGGGGTGTTGGTTGTTTCATCGATGGATAAAAGGATTGTTGGGAATAGGATGCCATTATTTTGTATTCTAAACATATTTCATGTATCTCCCAAGTCCTTGGAATGTGTTGCACAACACTAGGATTAGGAAGATATTAATTTGGAATGAAATAAACATTTAATTTGGCATTTGTAGTTATTCTTAAATAATAGGAGTATGTGGGGACGCCTTGGGAGAGCTCCTACAAAATAGGATCATATGGGAACCTACATGGGAGGTGGGATCCACCTTGGTTCAGTTAACTGGTCGGTGAATTGAGTACACTTCAAAAATACATCCTAGGTTCCTACAAAATAGGGATTTTGATTTATGCATGTTGAGTACCTATAAAATAGGGATTGATGTTTACGAGGTTCAGTTCAGTTCAGTTATGTTATGTTATGTTATGTTTCAGTTATCTTCAGTTGCATGTTAGTTCATTCTAGTTGACTTGAGTTACATGGACAAATAACAGGTTGATACATTCAGTTAACAAATGGAGGATCATGCATGCATATTATCTTGCATGAATCAATGACAGATGTGTTTTAGTTAACAAAGATTAACTTGGGCCCACCTTGGGCGCCCAAGTTGGCATCTTTGAGTTAAAACTATTGCATGGAAAAGATATTTATAATGTTCAGTTAAGTGGGACCCAGTTTGGGTGCCTACTTTGAGGATAAGCTTGTAGAAGATATTTTTGACAAATATGAGGTTAACACTTTAGTGTTGGGCACCAACTTTGAGGGAGACTCTTGTTTGAATTTTTCATGCATGTTTGAACTCAACTTGGCAACCCTAGGCATGGATTTTCTCAAGAGGCTTTGTGATTATATATTTGATAACTCTTATGAGTTTGTAAGCAAGAATATTGTCTATTATTGCAGAAATTGTATGAGAGAGTTTTGTGAGAAAATATTGCAGGTTGTGAAGAAGATTTGTTGAAGAACAAAGGAAGCATATCAAGGAGAATTGAATCAGTGTTATTGTAATCTTATCAAAGGTTAAATAAGCAAGACCAATTCTAGTGGATTTTTTTTCTCGAAAATGTTTCTCCACGTACATACTATGTCCTTTCTATTTTGTCTTATATTTCTTCTACAATCTTCTATCTACTTTCTACAACATTATAATTGATCTAATTCAAGATTAATCATACACAAGAGATTGTGACAAAAAATACTAGAATTGAATCTACAGTTACACAGGGTTTATTTTAAGCTACATTTTTACTATAGTATTACCTTCATTTTCAACAAGGATGCATTAGCTTTAAGGTTGTTAAGGCGATCGTTTAGGAATTTATTCATGTTGTCATCATCTTCTCCAACGATGTCAACATCACGAGGAGGACATGCATTAGGAGTCGAGTGAGCATGAGTAAGTTCAATGTCATTAGGAGCATTGTCAAAATCACAACTTGACACATCCACTAATGATTGCAAAGACATCCAAAGCTTACCAAAGCACATATCTATGATGAAAATGCAAGTTTCAGATTCTAAACAATCGCACTATGAAACAATCTGAAATGAAAAGTTCTAAATATAATTTTGAATTTAACCAATGCACAAGATGAACCAATTTAAACTAGATGCAATGAATTGAATGAAACAAAAAAATTGTAAACTGAAACAAAAAGTTATCAACAAACAAAATCTCAGAAATAGAGTTTTAAATTTTGGAAAATGCAGTCTAAAATCCTCATTGGGACTAAATTTCCCAAAGGGGCGTATGAGTCCCAGTGAGGGTTTTTTTCATAATTTTCAAAAAAAAATAAGTGATTTTTACTTTTTGGTTTGGATGATCTGTACACTAAGTGCAAATGCATATTTAGATTATTTTCAATGATGCAAGATGAAAATATGCCACCTATGTTCACTTTCACTAATGCAAGATTTAGAAACCCTAGAATGCCAATTAACTAATGCAAAATACAATGTAATGTTAATGCAAGAAAGATCTAGAATGATGATGCACTCCAAATCAGGATTAAAATGTTTTAAATGCAGGTTCACCAAAATGAAACAATGAAAATTGGATGCTTCATGGTTTAGGACATAAAACAACACATTTCACAATCATTCATTCAAGGAAAACCCTAGAGATATCAATCTAAAGTATGCAAAGGAGAAAGAGACCTTGCAATAGTGTTGTCCTAGGGTCTAATTATGAACTAAAGAAGGGTTTACCACCAAGATAGGGCTTGGAAATACTAATGAAATGCAATATCTAATGCTTAAAATTAATGCAATGCAACACTTCACTAAACTACCTAGAAAAGCATGTAAAACAGAACAAAAAGCCAAGAGATGAAAGGTGTGCACTTGTAAACCTGAAGAGGACTAGATGAAGCTCTAAAATACTGAAAACACTTATTTTAGTGTTGACTAGGACTCATACGCCAGACTGGGTGATTTAGTCCCAGATTAGGGTTTCTAGGTAGGAACAAGTTTTTGGCAATGAAGTGTCTAAAACTCTTGAAATCTATAAATTTCCCTATATTGGGACTCATACACCAGAAGTGGCATATCAGTTCAGTTAGGGTTTTATGGAAATTTAGTTTGATTCTACTCTTCAATTTATGTTCTGCACTTTCCACCTGATTTATGGATCAGAAACTTTGATTTGCATCTTGTAGATGTCTTCCAATGATCTCTAATGCAAGGTGACAACTTTGAAAACTTTCTCCAAAATTTCTCTTTAATATTTCTTCAACCTAGATCTGAAAATCACACACTCAAGAGAGGGAAAATGTTGTTTTGTTAGTGGAAAGGGGTTTGCCTTGATCAAACCCCATTTTGGGTAATCAAACCTTGTAATGAAATTAAATAGGAAAGGAGAATGATGAATGAACAAAATGTAATGTTGTAACTCACCAAACCCTAGCAATAAAGTGTTTCAAACATGTATGAAGTGGCTCCAATGGATATAGATCTTGACTTGAACACTAGCTTGAATCATGAAACCCTACATCATAAATGTTAGCTCAAAAACAAATATAATGCATGATGACTTTGACATGATGCTTGATGCTCGAATAATACTCTAAACCACTTGATAATCAACCCTTGAATTCTCTTGTAAACTCTTGATTGCTCTTGTGAACTCAAATTTTCTATAAGGATGTTCATTCAATTTGCTAGGTGTAAAATAAGTGAAAGAAACTTGTATTTATACTTGTTTATGCCAAATTTCTTGAAATTACAACACTACAAGCCAACATCAGATCTAGGAGAATAAAATCCCACCAAGAATTTTACTTAACTATGGGACACATTTTCAAAAATACTTAGAATGATCCAAAATCTAGATCAGGGCCCAAAAACCTAGGTGGAACCCATATGCCCAAGGTGGCGTATGAGTCCTAGATCATCAAATCTGGGCCACACAACCTAAAAACACTTGAATTATGATTGGATGTTGGTTTATGTCAGGATTATCCTCAGAAAGATGCATTAATTAAGCCTTGTGGATGCAAAATAAGGCCAATTAAAGCATAAAGAAGCCCAATCAATAATGACAACCCTAGAAAAGTGTGAAAGTATGTTACAACACTTTACAACACTCTAAATAAGGTACAATTAAGTTCATTTAGTTTGCAAGGGCCCAAGACCTAATGTGAATGTGTCAAACACATTACAACACTAAATCAAAGCAACATTATGCTTAATTTAACAAGGATGGTCCAAACAAGCAAGGAAAAGTAAAGGGATACATTTTTTGTTGCCATAGTTTCAAACATTTTGTTTTCAGTAATCAAAGTGTAGATGAAAATATGTTGTTGATACAACGCAATAATATGTATGCAATGCAAGGTAATAGTGTCAATGATAGGTTGGTGTTTCATTCAAGGCTTAACTATGATGCTCTTTAATAGTGATGACTAACAATGATATCATACATTGTTTTCCAGTACTATAACTAAGATCTTGATAGGCTATGGTTTGTTTGTTTTGGTTTTATTGCACTCTTCGCTTGGTAATGTTTTGAGTAAATGAATAGTTTGTTGAGTCTTCTCGCATCTATTAAAGACCTTTTCATAATGAGTGCTCAATGCAATCTCATCTTGCATATACATAGTGGAGTGTGGAGTGTGGAGTACTTTGCCCAATGATCAATGACTCAACACCATATAGTTCCATTATTTTCCATCTTGGTTTGATAATGGTCTTCATACTTGATATGATAGTGCTCTCCATGTTGGATGTTGCTGATATGTGGTTTTCATTGATGTCAACACTATTGGAATTAATGCATTAGAGGTTGTATATGTCGAGGATATTGAGAAAATTGTAATAAAATAAGTTGCAGGTTGTAAGTGGTGAAGTGAAGTTCAGTATGTTGATGATCAGAGGTTGTGGATGAAAGGGTTTTTTGTCGAGTATATCTACTTTATCCATATTAAGTTTTTGAGATCCGCATGAAAATTTGATCAAGTTATGAGTATTTGTGTTCTGACAGTTTTTTTGTTGCTTTAGTTGGTGTTCTTGAAAGCAGGTGATGTAATTCTAGTAGTTCAATTATCATGGATGCTTCTCTGGTGATTCATGATGCTTGTGGATGTTTTCTAGATCATGATCTATCTATGTTGTACATCCATATTGATCATTGTGCTCACGATTGGTGATTTTCTTTTGTGTGTTCATGTTTTTCATGTTCATGGATGACAAGGTGATTGTAGCATGTTGTGGATCTTTGAGGAATAATTATTGAAGATGTTTCATGTTCGAGAATTTTGTTTTGGGTCCTCACTATGTTGTGGCCGACATTGGTTGATTTACATTGATAATTATTTATGTTTTGGGCTGACAGTTTGTATTCATTTTATATTTTATTGAAGCCGACATGTAGATGATGTTATTCTTGGTTACAGATATATATGAGTGATTGTTTACATCATTTGTTACATGCTAGATGTGTGAAGTGTGAGTGTTATGTGTGAATAAAGTTTAGATATTTCGAAGGTAGAAGTAAAGTGTGAAGAAGAGTGAGAAGAAGAAAGAGTGTTCATGTGCTTAACTGAAACTCTAATCATGCATTAGCAGATGTTATCTTCTTAGTTCAAAATCTCTCTGATGGATTTAATCTAAATGTGACTATAAGACAGTGTGTCTTCCTTTGGGCAGTAAGCCTTTTTGTATTTGAGCGGTGAGCTCTAGGTAGTGTGCCTGAATGCATTTGCATTCCCTATTTACTATACTTTTAACAGATTATAAACTTGTGGATTAACCTCCACCGTGGTTTTTTCCCTAATAGGGTTTCCACGCAAAAATCTTGGTGTTATGTGTGTTTCTGATGTGGTGATGGTTTTTGCTTTCATGTTCAATTATCAGATCTAAGAATAAGTTTAATAAGTATAATTTCTGAGACAAATGATTCACCCCCCCTCTCAGTTGTCTTTCCTTGTGTTGCCAACAATTGGTATCAGATCAGGTTCCTTGGAAGAATTTTAATAGCTTGAGGTCATCTGGGATGGTGACATATAAGAAGGATAGTCTAATATTTGATGGAACAAATTATTCTCTATGGAAGACTCAAATGGAGTGTCACCTGAGATGCATTAGTGAACCTTATTGGAACATTACAAAGAATAGATACATCATCCCATAGAATGGTCCTTATAATGCAGGTGAGATTAAAGATGCCAAGTAGAATATCAGGGCTAAGGAAGCATTGTTGAATGCTTTGACTAATTCTGAGATGAAAAATGTAGTGGACTTGAAGACTGCTTATGAGATCTGGAAAAAGTTGGAAACTTTGTATGAAGGTGATACTCGTGTGAAGATGGCTAAGTTGTAGAGCCTGAAAGGGAAATATGAAACATTGAAAATAGGTGACGATGAGAACATCACTACTTTTATGCAGAGAGTGAATGAACTTATGTGTAATATCAGATGTGTTGGTGGAACATTGGAAGAATCAGAGATTGTTGCTAAAGTGCTCAGATCCTTTCCTACTGCATACAAACACAAATTTACTACTATTGAGGATATCTGGACTGTGACAAATGTAACTAGAGACATTTTGATTAGTAAGCTTGCTGCTTTTGAGTTAAGTGAGTTTGGCGATGCTCTTCCTAAGATAGAATATGCATTCAAAGCTACTACCTCTAGAAAATAAAAGCAAAGATATGATTTGGGAGAAAGTTCCTCTAGAAAATTTTCCAAGTATGAGTAGGAAATGAGAGAGATTGAAGAAGAAGAAGAGAGAAAATTAGATGAGCTTGAAGCACTTCTTGTCAAGAGGGTAGCCAAAGGAGAAGGTAAGTATAAAGTGAAATTTCCTCTTAAATGTTTTCTGTGCAATAAGATAGATCATTTTGCCTCAAGGTGTCCACAGAGAGTTCCTAAGCCAAGACCTAACAAGCCTAGATTCCAAAGAAAGTGTTATTTTGTTGTTGATGAAGGTGTGACAAATGATGAATCTGATAAAGGAAATGTAAGTGAGAATGAGTTTGTATTTATTGCTATCAAGGAAAATAATCTTGTACCTACTGAATCTACTAGTTGCATGAATATGGAGAAAGCTCTAGCTGCCAAAATTGAAGAAAAGGATGAGTAGGTGACTGATAGTGGATGCTCTCATCACATGACAGGTGATAAAAGTAAATTTGTGAGTCTAGAAAAGTATGATGGCAGTGTTGTAAGACTTGGTGATGATAAAGTTGGTGTAATCCATGGTAGAGGATCCATTTCTTTTGATGGTAAGCATAATATTGATGATGTTTTATGTGTGGAAGGTTTGAAGCATAATCTTTTAAGTGTTGGATAGATGGTTTACAAGGGATACAATATTCAATTCAAGGATGGAAAATATAGAATATTGGGGAGTTCTAGAAATATGATTGCATCAGGTAGAAAAACAAAAGGTAATATCTTTCACCTGAGTGTTGCTAGTAAAATTTGTCTGATTGCTCAAGTTGATGAAAGTTGGTTGTGGCATAGGAGATTGTGTCATGTAAACTTTGAAAATATTATCAATATAAGTTCTACTGAGGCTGTAAGAGATCTTCCTAAGTTGGTAAAGCTTACTAATACCATATGCAAGGAATGTCAATTAGGGAAGAAAACTAGAGTTTTGTTTCAAATAAAATAGAATTGTTCAAATGAAGTATTGGAGCTCGTGCATACTAATCTGTGTGGTCCTTCTAGAGTCGGAATTTTACAAGGAGATAGGTATTGCATGTTACTCATTGATGATTATTCTAGATTGATGTGGGTTTCTTTCTTAAGGGAAAAATCTGAAGCTCTAGAGAAATTAAAGATTTGTAAGGATAAGTTTGAGACAAAGACAGGTCTAAAGATTAATAAATATCTGAGATCGGATAGAGGTGGTGAATTCATTTCTGGTCAGTTTGATTCCTTTTTCTAAAGAACATGGGATAAAGAGACAATTATCTTCCTCGCAGACCCCTCAACAAAATGGAGTTGTGGAAAAGAAGAACATGACAGTTCTAGATGTTGTTAGGACTATGATGGCGGAAGGAAATGTCCCACATATCTACTAGAGAAAAGTTGTGATTACTATTGTTTACACTCTCAATCAGGTACATATCAAAGGTGATATTGGTAAGACCCCTTATGAGGTATGGTTTGGTCATAAGCATACTATTCGATACTTCAAAAAAATTGGGAGTAAATGCTATATCAAAAGAGATGAAGATATAGGAAATTTTGATGCTAGGAGTGATGAAGGAATATTTCTTGGTTACCCCACTAAAAGTAAAGCATATCGATGCTTCAACAAGAGATTGAGGAAAGTAGTTGAAAGTGCTAATGTCAAGGTTGATGAAGACACTGTTAGACCATCCAGAACCTATGGATATGATTCAGATGATCATTCTGATGAATTAGGAAAGTCAAGAGGAAGGAACTAGTGAAAGTGCAAAAGTGAGATCACAAGAGACTAAAGTTAAAGAACATACTAAGACTCCAAGGTATGTAAGATTGAATCATTTAGAAGATCAGATTATATGTGATAATAATAAAGGTATTCAAACTAGGAGAATAATTGTAGAAGAATATTGTTTGATATCAAAGATTGAGCCAAATAGTGTAAATGAAGCATGCAAAGATGAACATTGGATGGAAGCGATGAAAGAAGAGCTAATTCAAATTGAGAAGAATAATACATGGATTCTTGTTTGTAGACCTAAGGACCAAAATGTGATTGGAACTAAATGGGTCTTTCAGAACAAACTAAATGAGCAAGGTGAAGTTGTTAGAAACAAAGCAAGACTGGTGTGTAAAGGATACTCTTAGATGGAAGGAATTGACTTTGAAGAAAAAATTTCCCATGTTGCTAGGATTGAAGCTGTGATATGTTTCTTGCTTATGCTTCTTACAAAAAATTCAAGGTTTATCAAATGGATGTCAAGTCAGCATTTCTAAATGGTGAACTAGAAGAAGAAGTGTATATTGAGCAACCTAATGGATTTCAATTGACTAATCAGGAAGATATGGTTTTTCGGTTGAAGAAAGCATTGTATGGAATTAAGCAAGCCCAAAGAGCATGGTATGCCAGATTGGATAAGTATTTGTTGAAGCTTGGATTTAACAAAGGTATTGTTGATAGTAATTTGTATTTCAAGATTGATCATGATAAAGATTTGATTGCTGAAGTCTTTTTTGATGATATCATTTTTGGAGGAGATGATAGTTTGTGCATGAAGTTTTTTGATGAGATGCAAAGTGAGTTTAAAATGTCTATGATTGGAGAAATTAAATTCTTTTTGGGATTGAAAATTACTCAATTAGATAAAGGGATTTTTATATCGCAGTCCAAGTATGTGAAAGAACTGCTAAAGAAGTTTGGTATGGAAGATTCAAATCCAGTTGGTACACCTATGGTGACTAGATGTAAGCTGACTCAAAATGATGATTCTCCTAAGATAAATCAAACTAGATACAGATCCATGATTGGTGGATTGTTGTATTTGACTCAAACTAGACCTGATATCATGAATAATGTAAGCATTGTTGCAAGATTTCAAGCTTATCCTAAGGAATTTCATGTGACTACTGTGAAGAGGATTTTCAGATACTTGAAGGGGACAGTTGATTTTGGCCTATGGTATCATAAAGAAGATGATTTTACTTTGAGTGCTTTTACTAATGTTGATTGGATAGGCGATGTGAATGATAGAAAGAGTACTAGTCGTGGTGCATTTTTTTGGGAAAGAAGCTAATTTCATGGTTAAGTAAGAAGAAGAATGCCATTTCTTTATCTACTACAAAGGAAAAATACATTGTTGCTGCTAACAATTGTACTCAAGTATTGTGGTTGAAGCAGATGTTGAAAGATATCAAATTTATGTATGATGAACCTATTTCTATATTTTGTGATAATTCAAGTGCAATTAACATTTCTAAGAATCTGGTGTTGCATTCAAAAACCAAGCATATATCTATCAATTTTCAATTTTTGAGAGAGAAGGTGAGTGAGAAGGAAGTCAGACTGGAGTATGTGCCTACTATGGAACAAATTTCAAATATCTTTACCAAACCCTTGCCTAAAGATATTTAATTAGAACTAAGGTGCATTGACTTGCATTAGTCTATGTATTTCATATTCATATCTTGATCCAGATTGATATTGTGGTGGCTACTACTCAGGGGGAGTAGTCAGATGTTCAAAAATGTGGTTCAAAGCTTGTGTGGAGAAAGATACACATTATATTTGTCATTTATTTTAAAGGGGGAGAAGAGTCATGTGAAAAAAAAAATTGTGAATTATCTGGGGAGAAGAGTCAAAATCTAAGGGGGAGAAAGTGCTAAGAGAAAGTTGTGTTGATGGTGATTTTCACATCATGTGTTGCCATCAATTCCAAAGGGGGAGACTATTGGATGTTGTTGATATGTGATTGTCATTGATGTCAATACTATTGGCATTAATGCATTAGAGGTTGTATATGTCGAGGATATTGAGAAAATTGTAGTAAAATAAGTTGCAGGTTGTTAGTGGTGAAGTGAAGTTTAGTATGTTGGCTAGCTCAGTATGTTGATGATCAGAGGTTGTGGATTAAAGGGTTTGTTTTTTAGTATATCTAGTTTATCCATGTTAATTTTATGAGATCGGCATGAAGATTTGATTGAGTTATGAGTATCTGTGTTCTGTCAGTTTTTATGTTGCTTCAATTGGTGTTCCTGAAAGTGGGTGATGTAATTCTAGTAAGTTCAATTGTCATGGATGCTTCTCTGGTGATTCATGATACTTGTGGATGTTTTCTAGATCATGATCTATTTGTGTTGTACATCCTCATTGATCATTGTGCTTGCGATTGGTGATATTCTTTTGTGTGTTCATGTTTTTCATGTTCATGGTCAACAAGGTGATTGTCGCATGTTGTGGATCTTCGAGGAATAATTATTGAAGATGTTTCATGTTCGAGGATGTTTTTTTGGATCCTCACTATGTTATGGTCAACATTGATAATTATTTATGTTTTGGGCTATTCATTTTATATTTTATTGAAGTCGACATGTAGATGATGTTATTCTTAGTTGTGGATATATATGAGTGATTGTTTACATCATTTGAGACATGTGAGATGTGTGAAGTGCAAGTGCTATGTGCGAATAAATTTTAGATCTTTCGAAGGTAGAAGTAAAGTGTGAAGAAGAGTGAGCAGAAGAAAGAGTGTTCATGTGCTTAACCAGAATTGTAATCAGGCATTAGCAGATGCTATATTCTCAGTTCAAAATATCTCAGATGGATTTAATCTAAATGTGACTGTAAGATAATGTGTCTTCCTTTGGGCAGTAAGCCTTTTTGTATTTGAGCAGTGAGCTCTAGGTAGTGTGCATGAATGCATGTGCATTCCCTATTTGCTATACTTTTAACAGAGTATAAACTTGTGGATTAACCTCCACCATGGTTTTTCCCCTAACAGGGTTTCCACACAAAAATCTTGGTATTATGTGTGTTTCTAATGTGGTGATGGTTTTTGCTTTCATGTTTAATTATTAGATCTAAGAATAAGTTTAATAAGTATAATTTTTTAGACAACTAATTCACCCCCCCCCCCCTCTCAATTGCTTGCCCTTGTGTTTCCAACACTCCATACTTGGTTTGGTAGTTTGGTAGAGGGGGAGAATATGGTCTTATAATTCTTGCTCGTGATAGTGATATGGTTGTAAAGTATTGGCCAGTTCAATGTTTGATAATGCAAGAATAATTGCATTCACAAATCTCACAATCAAGACATTGAATCAATGATAAGGTCTCAATTGCAATATATAGTTCTACTCATTTCTTAATCACATAGGACAGAGGGAAGATCTCACTTTGGTGGTTTTGTCTTGAAGTATTCTTGTTGCATGGGTTTAGTGATAGTGTAAGTGCCTTGACAAATATGACAATGGTTTGGTACATATTGATATGTTATTTTGAGAGATCTTGTTGCAAAGGAGTGATTGGTTGGTAATGCACAGTTTGATGATATTTTATGATTGTTTGCAAATGATGGAATCTAGTGATTTATCTCTATCAAAGTAATTTTTTTTTCCTTGAACATCTTGTTGCAGGTATATGAATGCTATTATTTTCCAATGATCTCAATCACTGTGGGTCAATAGTGTGATTATTACATAGTTGTTTCTTAGACACCCTATGTTGAAATGCACAAGATAAATGAGAGGGGGGTGAATCAGTTGTATCAAATCTCTTTACTTATAAACTTAATCTTTTCACCTTAACTTCAATCTATTATTAAGTGTAAACATGAAATGCAAATAATAGAAAGAAAACACCAAAGACACCAGATTTATGTGGAAACCCATGATGAGGATTAACTCACAATATAGTAGTAATGCAATACCAGATACACAGGCTCATTGCCAGAGGGTTCACTACCCAAATAAAAAGGCTCACTACCCAGATTAAGGGCTCAATGCCTTGAGAAGGAATCACTATCTAAAAAGGAGGCTCACTACCTACAAAAAAACAAAAAGATATAAATGAAGATCCACCACCAGGGTTCACACATTCACAATTTGATCATAAGATTGTAGATACCATCAACTCACTACTTTTAGGAATCTAACACCTTAAATTACTATTGCCTTATTTCATTCTTCCACTTTGTGCTTTTCACACTTATTCGATTCATGGATGGATGGATATCAAATTTGCTACAACTTACTTTGATTTTATACCATGTCTTTAACCTTAGGAACATTCTCCAAGGTTGGTTATACAATTTCATTTAAAAATTCAAACTAGATCAGCTACTCAACATTCCCGCGGTGGATAAGAATGAGAGAGGACCAATTACATATTTAATTTAGGACCCAAATAATATTTTGAAGCTCACAGATGCTTTCTCAAATCGATGCAAAAGCCAAATGTAATGTGTAAACACCAAGTCAGCCAAACCTAATGAAAAAACTAATGATGTTTGAAGTGCGTGCATCTCCAGCAAGATAATCACATGTGGATCACTCAACATGCTTCACCAATCATTTCACCATCTCTGAGAACATCTTAGATACATCTGCAATAGTTACAACCAACTTCATTTTCAGAGAACTCTTCACTAGTCCAACCAGACTAGCTAGTAAAAAAAAAGGAGCTCTAAAGCAGGTCTTTCAGAGTGCCAAACCATAAGGAATTTTGTTAGAACATAAAGACCATCAAAGATAGTCATCTCCCAGATCCGCAAGATCTGAAACCAGATATTAGAAGACTGCGAAGAAAAATCATTTCTCCTAGTCCTCAACCAAATAGTTATGGCAAAACTAGTTCACACACCGGTGAACATGTCTTTTACTCTTCATCAAACCAAAAGCTGAAACTCGATATATATGATCTATTAAATCTTATGAAAACACCTACAAATCCGCATAGGTATAGGATCAACACAGGAGAAATGCGGGCCACAATACCAAAGCACACTCAAAACACACTTTTAATTCTACTTTCATTATTTCTCAAATTTTCTCAAAATCAGTTGACAAATACACAAATATGTGTTGACATCAATGAAAATATTAATAACAACACCACCGAACACATCCATACTTGCAAGAATCTCCCCCTTTTTCATTGATGGCAACACATGATGTGAAAAACCATCAAAGACAACATACATGATTTTTAGAAGCGACAACCTGCCAAGCATAAAATTTTCACATGATTCTCTCTCCCCCTTTGACATCAATGGAAAAGGAAATTCTTGTCACATAAAGCTCTGTTCACTCCCCCTAAGGAGTACACCCACATCACATACTGCAACAATGCACTTCACTACTCCCTCTGAGGAGTAGACCGCAATCATCAATTCAGAATAAAGAGTCTATGAATCCACTGGACTAATGCACCTCCATGTGCACTTAGTTCAAAGGAGGGGCAATAACCCCTAACTTCCCTCTGAGATACTCAAAAGTATCCTTCAGAAGGGCCTTAGTGAATATGTCTACAACTTGTTCTTTGGTAGGTACATATTCAAGTCTAACTTCATTCCTCAATACCTTCTCCCTCAAGAAGTGATACTTGATAGATATATGCTTTATTCTAGAATGCATCACTAGATTCTTTGAAATGTTTATAGCACTTGTATTGTCACAAAGTATAGAGATAAGTTCATCACTTACCATACCTATGTTGGCATATGGCTTGTGGTGTTGTCATTGATGGCAACCTAAGTCATTAATCAGGTCCACGGGTCCATATTGGTCCCTATCGACAGATAGAGTAAAGAGCTAGCTTCTACCAACAATAAAAGTGAAGAATAAGGTATCCGATTAAACCTGAGTCTTTCGATCAATGTGCATTATTTGTTTATCAATTCATGTTGCGCACCTCAGGGAAGGTAGTTGGGTATTTGGTATACCTTACTCTTAATTTTTGTGTTGGTGCATGTTGGAAGTGGATTCACTCTGAGAGGGGGGGTGAATCAGAGTGGAATAATTTTAACTTTTAACTTTGAATGCATAATGAATCTTTTACTAATTTTAACCCAATGTGACAGATTTATTTCAGCAATTGGACATTAACGCTTTAGATCATATTGACATGAAACTTGACTAATATCCATATTAAAAGCATCATATGATATTGTTCAATCAAAGCTTTATGAACAATCTTGTTGTGTTTTATGAACAAAACTATAATACTTCATAAAATGCAACTTTGACTTGCTTATGACAAAATTTTGAGCATTTATATAATGAACATAGAATGCAGATGTAAATTCACTTTATGAAAGACTTTTTGCATCAAATTTTGCGCAAACTAAATTTGCATGACAGGCTTGAACAAATTGACATTAAACATTTAAACCACCTTAAAGTATTAGAGTATTGACCAATTGAATGAGCACAATAACATAAATGACTGAAAGAACTATTATGCAAGATAGACACAAATCACACAAATGAGAGACACATAAATTGTCAAGTGGAAAACCCTCCTGGGGTAGAAAAACCACTCCTAAACTGCCTTACTGGCTTAATTTCAAAACCATTGCTTACAATGCCTTATATGCTAATTTCTGAGCACCAACCCCTCATTTAGAGACACCAATCTCAAGGAGCACCAACCCCTCTTCTATTTTCAGTAAATCATACAATGATACATAGGATCTCTTTGTTTTTTTCTTTTCACTCAAGTGTCTCTTGACCAACAATATCTAAAATCCTCAAAGTTCGTAAATGAACCTTCAAAATTTCAACGATTTTCAAGCCTCAAAACAACTTGATATTGAACTCATATTTCAGATTTTCAATCTCAAAAACTCAACATTTCTTTAATTACAATAGTTGTGATGTTCTCACTATATTTCATAGTCATTTTTCATTATCCTTCACACTTATTTCTCATTGTTCTCCACTTTTATATTTTGTTCTCACACAAAAATAGTTAATTCATTCTCTCAATTTTTCCAGAAGACTAAAAGCCCTAATCTCTTTGTTTTTTCTTCTTACACAAATTTCATCATTCCATCTCAAGAATATTACAACAGTAGCTTCTTTTTTATATTTCAAAAATAACAAAGGTGTTTTTCAGAGTACCCACTTTCTGTTGAACAACCTTGCCAGGTATTGCTATGTTTCTGAGAGAAAGATCAGCATGTAGGTTTTCTTCTAACCAGAATAGTCCAGGAATATGCAAATTTAGAAAGGAGATTGAACCCTGTCCACACAAGCAATCTGCACAGGCAGTGCTTATCCAAACAACATTAAAGCATGTATGAAATTCATGAACAATACCCTCACAAACCAAATGCAACAACAGTGTAACAGAAACCAAAAATGCAATGTAACTAAAATCATATAATGATGCATCCAAGAATAGTTATCAATGAATCCAGGTAAGAGACTAGACAGATTCAAAGACTTCATGATTACCCACAAACAAAAACCACCATCTCATAATTCTGATATGGTAAAACTATTGTGAAATGAAGTTAAGATTATGTGAAATGATGCATTTAATTCTGACCACGAAGAGAATAAAACCATTTTTCATCTTCCATATAGAAGTAAACACATATCTTTCATTAAATTTTCTAGTAGAGGTAATGATTTTGCAAAGCAGTCAAAGAGAAGAATACTTGAGAAGACTAGAATAGATTTTACCATGTAGCAATTTACCAGACCAATTGAAACAAAAAAGGAATCACGAGCTACTTCTAGTTTCGAGATCTTACCCAATGACAGGATACTGACAGAAGAATCGACCATGGTGATGGTCTTTCAAATTTCCCCATATGTTATCCAAGAAAGTCAGAAAGCCAACAAATACAGTGAAACAGTTGTGAGGAGATTTCCATGGTGGCAGCCAAAGTAGGGTTTGAAGCCCACAAACAATGAGACACAATGTTTTCCCTAATCTTTCTAAGAGAAAAATAGTCGATATACTTTACCTATTTTGATAAAGTTTGAAGTCCGATAGGACTGAATTAACAATTCAAACATCATAATACACTTGAAATATGTGGACTGTTCAATGTCTTACATGCCGACTAATATCATTACCAATTATCAATTATTGACCAAGTGACATGCCGACCAAATGATTCCTTGAAATATTTGACATGACCACATTACAAACCAAAAGTCGATTTTCCTTAGACTTATTTGTTTCCAAGTAAACAAGGCCAAGTCACTTCCATGGTGACATATTTAAATCATCATAACCATACCTATTGTCGGCCTTAAGGCCTAGTAAAGTGTTGACCAAGAAACCCGAATCTCATGCACAAGGATGAACAATATGTTTGCCTTTATCCATACCTGATTTCCATATAATATACAAATCTTTATGAAATATAATAAAGGCTAATATCCATGCTAAGTTCAATATGCCATTCACCCATGCCAAAATCACAATATCATATGCCCAAGCCATTAATAGATATTTAAGGAAACCCTATAAGGTTTTCTTAAGACAAAGAGTCAACTGAAAACATTACCTAACAGAGAATCCCACCTTCGATATTGTTCAGAACAAACTGTATCAATATCATGATGGTAGAAGAATTGAATAAGCCAACATCAAATAATCAAGTGTTTCATAGAAAGTTGAATAAGCCAATATCAAGACAATCATTGTAACACAAAATGTCAAATCAGAAACATGTCACCTAAATGAGGGAACATAAAATTGTAACCAAGATTCCTTATGAACTGCACATGGATTCAAGAGATCAGTGCCTCCAAAGATAATATCATAAATGAAGTAAGTATGCCAAAGTCAAATGAATACCAAATATCAAATGTGCCAATCAAATGCCATAATAAGACCAAACTGTGAAATTCCAAGGCACCAACCTAGGACAGTTTTGACATCAAGGACAAATGCCATAGAAGAAGCCAACAACGCATTCACTGGTGTATGATCTAGAGGATCCAGTGTGTTGATTTTCCGTTTATCAGAGCGAGAAGGATGACATAAAAAAACTAGCCATTGTGGATGTTTGGAAAGTAATTGGTTAAATGTTTTTATGTTCAAATATGTTTATTTGGGTCCTCTCTATGTCTTAATTGACTTTGGAGGATACACCTAAAGAATTAGTGGTGGATTTAGCTGACAATTGAAAAGTATTTTATGTTTTGTGTAAGCTGACATATGAATGATTAAATCCTTGATAGCAGATATATATATGAGATTAGTTGTATCATTTTCACATAGCAAATGTGTGTAATCCAAAGTATATCAGTGTGTGGTGCAAAATTCAGAAGGATAGTGATGTGAATTCATCTATGCATGAGTTTATGATGTGAATTGCAAAGCAGAACAAAGTAGAGCAGAGCGAAGAGTAGAATTAGATAGAAGATCCAGAATCTGATCCATGAGCCTAACCAGAACTATAACCTAGAATAAGTAGATTCTACTACTTCGGTTCAAAATTTTAGATGGTTTTAATCTGAACCCTTGTAAGGTAGTGATCCTTTCTTTTGAGAAGTGAGCTCTAGGTAGTGAACCTGAATGCAAGTGCGTTCCCTTTTGTAAAACTTATATTTGAGTACTCAAATTGTGGACTAACCTCCACCGTGGTTTTTCCCCTAACAGGGTTTCCACTAAAAAATCCTTGTGTTATGGTGTTGTGGATGATTACTTTGTGTGTTTGCATCTTTCTTTGGTTTAATGTTGAAATGGATTAATTATCAGATTAATAAAGTTCAAATTTGCAGAACACTGATTCACCCCCCCTCTTAGTGTTCCCTTGAGTCCAATAATTGGTATCATAGCATTTGGTTCCTTGGAAGAAGTTTAGTAGCTTGAGGTAGATCTTGGAATGTAATGGACTTTGGTAGTCTTCATCAGCAGCTTTTGGTGGCACTTGATGACCTTGATCAGTCTAAAGAAGAAGCCCAAGAATTGAAAGAAAATCTTAAGGATGCTAAGAAATTCATTCAGTCATTGAAGGATTAGATTGTTAAATCCAGAGAAAAGAGGAAGGATATATGTGATCAGATTAAACAGAAAGAAAGCAAAAACATGGATGATGCTCACCTAAATCAAACCCTGGAGGAAATAACTAAATAATGTGAAAAGATTTCTAGAGACAATGCTACCCTAAAGCATGAAATGGAATCCATGGTGATGAAGATGACTAAGGAGATTGAAGAAAGAAAGAAGAATGAGGAGAGTCTTGCCCAGTCCTTAAAAGAAAGATCTGATGAATGCAGAAGAATAAATGGAGAATTCATTCGGTTAGAAAGTGAATTACAACAATCCAGAAACAATGAAGAAGAACTTGAAAAATAGCTTATTATTCTTAGAGATGAACTTGCTACTACAAATGAATACAAGGAGAAGTTTAAGATTAGTTATGTTAAGCTTGATAAGTCGACTCAAGGACGAGAGGATGCTAAAGACAAGCAAGGCCTTGGATATGAGAGAGGAGAAAGTTCAGGATCTGGACAAAGAAATTTTAGAAAAGGAAATCAGATGAACAAAGGAGGAAGGTATCCGATAAGACAACCTAATGCTCAAAAGTTTAATGGATATTTTTTTCTTGCAATAAATTTGGCCATATGGCTGCTTAGTGTAGAAGTAAAATGAAACCAAGTAATCCATCATTCTTTGGTCAGTGTTTCAATTACAAAAAGTTTGGTCATAAATCAATTGAATGTAGAAATTTGTCAAACTACTCTGTCAATATAAGGAATGTTGAATGTTATACCTGTGGAAAAATTAGGCATATTGCTAATCAATGCAAATCAAGAAGAAATCAATGGAATGATTGATCTGGACAAGGAACTACTGTGTGTTAAAATTGCAATAGATACAGTCACATTGTAAGATTTTGCAGAAATAAAAATGTGAGTAAAAGAGGTCTGATATACAAAGACATAAATACATAGAAAGATGATAAAGGAAAAGGGAAAGTAACTACATATGAAATAATATATCAAATGAAGAATACAAGGGTAAGAAAGAACAAATCTGAAACTGGAAATGGCACTACATTGGAACCTGCTCTTGGAAAATCCTCTAAAAAATTGATCTCATGCCATTGGCCCAGGGGGAATTTTTCAAGAAAATCCTTTTTCCCTTGTCAGTAAGTTGGTACTGGATCATGAGAAGATTGTCAAAAGGTGTATTAATGATCTATAGAGGCTCTCAAAAATACTACCAAATAAAATCAAGAAATTGAAGATACGCAGAAGAATTTTTCTCTTATTGCCTAAGAAAATAGACTATCTGAAAAACCTAGGGAAAAGCAAGTGTGTGAACTATAAAAGATAAGTTATAACTCTCATTTTTCACTTTGCATCGAAGAAGAAAAGGAGAAAAGTGATCTACAGTAGAATCTTGAAGGAGTAAAGTTAATTCGACGATGAATCTCGAAATCAATTAGGTATTTCAGTTGTTTTTGGAAATTCTATATTTTGGTGTGCGGTCGTACGAAAGGGAAAAATGGAACAAATTAAAGGGTAGATGAATACAACAATGAAAATATTAGAGCCATAAGAAATCTCTTGTCGCCCGATGAATTGAAATGGGTGAAAGAAACCAAACACAAGAATTTGGACATTTGGAATGAGTTTCCCTACTTCGAGAAAGTGAAACTCGTTAAATTCATTTTGAGGAGATTGAATGATGACATTTTGGTTCTGGACAAACCCTACATCATTTTGAAGGAAGTAATTGAAAATCTAACTAGATTATGCAATGTCGGGGATATACCAAGAAAGAACAAAATCCAGAATAAAGAAGTCAAAACCCTAACCGAATTTATTGAAGATCAAAGGGCACTAATAATCTTGACAATCAAAAACTTTGTGACAAGGTACATTGCACATGGCGTATCATATAAAATATTTTTTAGAAATAAAGAAGGAGAAACTTCGGCTGGTGCAGTCTACATCTCACACAAAATGATAATGTAAGGTTAGGACTTTGACCTGTGTGGATTGCTAAAGGATCAACTGCTAGAGAATCTACAATTAACGAAGATGACAGACTACCCTTTCAGGTTTGGTACTCTGGTCATATTTCTGGTAATGTATTTTTTGAACTATTTACTAATGAGCAACAATGTGGTGTGGAAAGTAAATGAACCAGTGTGCAAACAAATCTACACAAACTCTAAGAATTTGGCTAACTATGATCAATAATTTGAAAGTTTCTTTAAGATTTTTCTAGGAAAATTTGGTTCTGTTGGTATTTCTCTTCCAACAAAAGCACTTGAAATTGGTTCCTCTTCTAGTGAGATGAAGAGAAAGCAGAAAAGAGAAAAAGAAACTGTTGAATATAACCCTCTAGAATGCAAGATTTCAAAAATTGAATGAAAAGGAAAGGAACGAGAAATTGTGGACATAACAAATGAGGAAACTAAGGACATACTGTGAAAAGAGCAAAATCCAACCGGATTTGAACAAGAAAAGGATACACTAGAAGCAAGTGAAGAAGATGATGACTTGACAAAAGATAAGCTCTAGCAGCTTATTGACAAGGAAGGTGGTATGTAGAAAATTGCTCAATTACGGTCTATCAGACCATCATATGATCAGGATATGATTCTAAGTGTGCTAAGTAATCATATTGTACATAGTTAGATCAAATTAGATAGTTTTCAAAATATTCTACTTGGAGAAATTATTGAATGATTCAAGAAAACTTTGGACTTCGAGTTTCAAAACAAAGAAGGAAAAGTAATCCCTCATTTGAAGGAGCAGTTCAGGCTATCACTCACTAAGTTGAAAAGGAGGATGAATGAGCTAAGGCAATGCATGAGTGTAGCAAATAACATCTACAACTATTTCATCCGTTGGCCTCATGTAGTTGGAAAATACAAAGACAAGTTGGAACAAATTGAAACAGAATTGAATGGAATTGGAAAAAGTTTTGATATGGTTTAGGATCAAGACGGTTCAATCAAGAAGAGAATTCAAGAGCTACAATTTGAGCACACAAAAGTTAAGTTCATTAAAAACACACTTGTGGAAACTTTTTGGAAAGTAAAGGACCTAACCGAATGTAGACTGGAACAAATGGTTGAGATACTGAGGAAAGGTGAAAAGTTAGAGGATGTGATCACAATTCTAGAATCCCTCACTGAGATTATCTATAGGACATATAAAAATAATAGCATGATCATAATTATTAGGATTACAATAGATGCTTGGAAGAAATTCCTCCTGGAGATGAAGGAGAATCACAAGATAATTTTCTAAGTAGCAGTTGTTATTTTTTTAAAGTTTTGAATCAATTTTTTAAGTTTTGAAAAAGGGGAGAGAAAGCAACACATGTTTTGGCATAAGGCTTATAGTTTTTATAGCTTTTTCAACATATTTTTGGCATATATATTTTTCATTGAAGTCAAAGGGGGAGAGAAAGCAGTGAAAAATTCCTCATCAATCTAAGGGGGGGCTATGTTTTGAAATTTTGAAGTTTGGCAGCATACTGATATTGGTTTTGACACTTAGTCATTTTTCACTAAGTGTTGCCATCAATGCCAAAGGGGGATATTGTTGGCATATCACTTATAGTGTTTTCATTGATGGAAACCTAATTCATTAATCAGGTGCACAACTCTATATTCGTCCCTACCAATAGATAGAGTAAAGAGCTAGCTTCTACTGGCAGTAAAAGTGAAGAACGGGGCATTTGGTTAAACTTGAGTTTGTTGATCAATGTGCATTATTTGTTTATAATTTTGTGTTGTGCACCTCAGGGAAGGTATTTGGGTATTTGGTATACCTTACTCTTAATTTTTGTGTTGGTGCATTCACTAGAAGATCCGGTGTGTTAATTTTCTATTTATCAGAGCGAGAAGGACGACATGGCAAAATTAGTCGTTGTGGATGTTTGGAAAGTAATTGGCTAAATTTTTTTGTGTTTGAATATGTTTATTTGGGTCCTCTCTATGTCTTAACTAGCTTTGGAGGATACACATAAAGAATTAGCAGTGGATCTAGCCGACAATTGAAAAGTATTTTATGTTTTGTGTAAGTCGACATATGAATGATTAAATCCTTGATAGCGGATATATATGAGATCGGTTGTACCATTTTCACATATTGAATGTGTGTAATGTGAATTATATTAGTGTATGGTGCAAAATTCAAAAGGATAGTGATGAAAATTCATATGTGCATGATTTTTTGATGTGAATTATAGAGAAGAGAAGAGCGGAGTAGAGCAAAGAGAAAAATTAGATACAGCATCCAAAATCTGATCTATGAGCCTAATCGGAACTGTAACCTAGCATAAGTAGATGCTACTACTTCAGTTCAACATTTCAGATGGTTTTAATCTGAACCCTTGTAAGTTAGTGAGCCTTTCTTTTGAGCAGTGAGCTCTAAGCAGTGAGTCTGAATGCAAGTGCATTCCCTTTTGTAAAACTTATATTTGAGTACTCAAATTTTGGACTAACCTCCACCATGTTTTTTCCCCTAACAGGGTTTCCACGTAAATATCCTTGTGTTATGGATGATTACTTTGTGTTTTTGCATCTTTCTTTGGTTTAATGTTGAAATGGTTTAATTATCAAATTAATAAAGTTCAGATTTGCAGAACAATAATTCACCCCCCCTCTTAGTGTTCCCTTGAGTCCAAAAACCTATGTCCATCAAGGTTTGCTTCATCTAAAGTACCTGTGTGCAATAGGATGATGTTACAATATACTCTGCTTTTGCAGTGGATAAAGAAATTGAATCATGTTTCTTGCTCAACCATGAAACTAATCCTCCTCCAAGAAAGAATGCACCACCACTTATGCTCTTTTGGTCATCTACACAACCTTCCCATTTTGCATTAGTGTAGGCATTCAAAGTAAAATAATTTTCCTTCAGATACCATAATCCATAGTTTGGAGCTCCTCTAAGATATCTGAATATCCTCTTCACAACTGTAACATGTGCTTCCTTAGGTTCTTCTTTAAATATTTCAACTAAACATACTGCATGCATGATATAAGGTCTAGTAGCAGTAAGATACAAATGTCCACCAATCATGGATTTGTACATGCTCTGATCAACTTTAGAAGATTCATCATCCTTACTCAGCTTACATCCAGTTATCAGGGTACAAACCGATTTAGATTCATTCATTCCAAACTTATTTAACAATACCTTAACATACTTAGATTGTGAAATGAATATCCCTTTGTTAGTTTGATTTACTTGAAGTCCAAGGAAGAAATTCAGTTCACCAATCATAGACATTTCAAATTCTTTTTTCATCTCTTCAACAAAAATCTTACACATACTTTCATTTCCTCTAAAGATGATGTCATCAACATACACCACAACTATCAAAATCTTGTCTTTCTCAACCTTGAAGTAAAGATTGTTGTCTATGGGCCCTTTGTTGAATCCTTGCTTTGTCAAGTATTTATCTAGTCTTGCATACCAAGCTCTGGGACCTTGCTTCAGTCCATATAGTGCCTTCTTTAATTTACAAAGCATGTCCAGTTTGTCTGATAGTTGAAAACCTTCTAGTTGCTCCATATACACTTCTTCCAATTCTCCATTCAAAAATGAAGATTTGACATCCATTTGATATACTTTGAAATCTATATGAGTTGAGAATGCCAAGAACATTTGAATGGCTTTCATTCTTGCTATAGGTGCAATTTTTTCTTCAAAATCTATTCCTTCAACCTGTGAATATCCTTTACATACAAGTCTTTCTTTATTCCTTACCACTTCACCATCTTCATTCAACTTTTTTCTGAATATCCATTTTGAACCAATTACATTCTTGTTTCCAGGTCTAGGTACTAGTTCCCACGTCTCATTCTTTTCTATTTGCTATAGTTCCTCTTTCATTGCTCTAATGCAACTTTCATCATCACATGCTTCATTTATAGTCTTAGGTTCTATCTTAGACAGTAAACACAAATTTACCTCAACCACTTTGCTTCTTGTCTTCACTCCTTCACTTTCGTCTCCAATTATATGTTGCTCCGGATGATTTTTCTGAACATATTTAGGAGTCTTAGGTGCAGGTTCTGAAGTTTCTTCTTACTCATCACTTTGTTCTTTCTCTTCCTTTTCTTCTTCTTGTATTTGTACACATATTGGATCATTAGGTTCAATTTCAATTATTTCCATTGGTCTATACATAGCTTCATCAACCTTTACATTAGTACTTTCAATTATTTTCCTCGGTCTCTTATTAAAACATCTATAAGCCTTGTTGTTATTTGAATATCTAAGGAAAATTCCTTCATCACATCTAGCATCAAAATTTCCAAGATTTTCTTCATCTCTTCTAATATAACATCTACTTACAAATACCTTAAATTATTTTGTAGTAGGAGTCTTACCAGTCCATAACTTATAAGGGGTCTTAGTACTGTTACCTCTAATTTGAACTCTGTTAAGGATGTAAATAGTAGTGTAGGTTGCTTCTCTCCAATACACATTAGGAACATTGGCTTCTTTCATCATAGTTTTGGCAGCCTCTTGAACAACCTAACTCTTTCTTCTCACAACTCCATTTTGTTGAGGAGTTCTAGGAGCATAATAATGTCTTTTTATGTTGTGTTCTTCATAGAAAGCATTGAACTCGCCAAATTTAAATTCTTCACCTCTATCAGACCTTAAGCATTTGATTTTCAATTTTGCCTCATTTTCTACTCTTGCCTTAAATACTTTGAATCTATCAAGAGCCCGAGCCTTTTCTCTAAGAAATGTAACCCATGTCATTCTAGAGTAATCATCAATTAAGAGCATAAAGTACCTATCACCACTTAGGCTTCATGTTCTTGTAGGACCACAGAGGTCTGTATGGATTAACTCAAGCATTTTGATAGATGATTGATCCTTTCCTTAAAAATTGTTTCTTGTTTGTTTTCCCATCTGACAACTTTTGCAGATTGAATTTGAAGGCTTTATGATTCTAGGCAGATCTCTGACAACTTCCCTAGAAGTGATCCTAACCAGATTGTCAAAATTCACATGTCCTATCCTCTGGTGCCAGAGCCAACTCTCATTAATCTGAGAAACAAAACACTGACCATCTCCACTTTTAAGTTGATAGATGTTTCCATGAGTTATTCTTCCAGCTGTGACCACAGTTTTGGATCCTTTCTTGATCTCACACATGTTATCCTAAAACACAAGCTTAAAAACTTTGTTGCACATTTGTCCAACACTTAATATATTATGCCTTAAACCCTTTACATAATAAACATCATCAGTATTATATTTTCCATCAAATCTAATTGTTCCTTTTCCAAATCGTAGCACCAGAACCATCCCCAAACATAACTATTCCTCCATCATAATTCTCAAGTTTAGTAAACTTACTCTTATCTCCAGTCATATGATTTGAACATCCACTGTCAATCACCCAAAATTCTTCATCCTGTCTAGCATGAAAAGCAGTTACCACAATACCTTTTGATCCATCCTTCTTACTCTCTGGACTAGATTCTTTTGCACATCTTCTATGGTTAGTAGGTACAACTTTCTTTTCCAAGGCTAGAAACAAACATTCATCTTTATCTTCCTCAAGGTCAGACTCATCATCAAAAAATCATGCATCTTCCTTAGCATAATACAACTTCTTGAACTTCCTATCCTTTTTATCCTTGTAATTATTGTTATTATCCTTATTCTTCTTTTGTGTAGCTCTATTAGGACATCTTGATGCATAATAACCAATATTTCCACAACTAAAACACTTAAAGGGCAACTTACCTTTGTATTTACCAGTACCTTTCTTCAATCCCCTTGTGAAATTTGCTTCCAAGTCTTCTGAATCTTCATCATCCAAATCATCTTATATCTTCATTGATTTAAAGGTTGTTTATGTCTTCTCCTTATCTCTTGCAAATTTTCTCATCTCAAATGCAGTTAGGACACTAAATAGATGCTCCTTAGTAAATATCTTCGGATCATATTGTTCTTCAAGTGTAGATACTTTGTCACTATAATTATCTGGTAAGATCATCAAGATCTTTTCAATTATATCTTCATTTGACATGGTACCACCTTGATTCTTGATTTTTGTTGCTATAAGTTCAACTCTCTGATAATAGCTTGCAATGTCTTCTCCATCTTCCATTCTCAAGTTCTCAAATTTTTTCTTAGCAATTAGTTTCCTTGACAACTTTACTCTATCATTTCCTTCATAAATTTATTTCAACTTTGTCCATATTCATGAGTCGTAGGAAGAGAAATAAATTTTATTCTTTCAGTTTTAGATAAAGCACTGAAGATAGAAAACCTTGCTCTTTCATTTTCTTCATAAGTTGCAACCTCATCAACAGAGGAAGGACCAACTACTGGTATCACATACTTTGTCTCCACAGCTTTTCAGGTGTTGAAATTAAGTGAAATCAGATAAATTCTCATCTACTCATTCCAGTCACTGTAATTAGCTCAATCAAACATAGGAAGTTGCAACTTGTGTGCCATCTGATCTACCTCAAGCCATTAAGCTTTTCACATAGGAACCAAGGCTCTGATACCAATTTTTGAAATGGACAAGACAAATAAGAGGGGGGGTGAATCAGTTGTATCAAATCTCTTTACTTCTAAACTTAATATTTTCACCTTAACTTCAATCTGTTATTAAGTGTAAACATGGAATGCAAATAATAGAAAGAAAACACCAGAGACACTAGATTTACATGGAAAACCCAATGAGGGAAAAACTACTATGAGGATTAACTCACAATATAGTAGTAACGCAATACTAGATACAAAGGCTCACTACTAGAGGGCTCACTGCCCAAATACAAAGGCTCACTACTAAAGGGCTCACTGCCCAAATACAAAGGCTCACTACCTAGATTAAGGGATCACTGCCTTGAGAAGGACTCGCTATCCAGAAATGAGGCTCATTGCCTACAAAAAAACAAAAAGATATAAATGAAGATACACCACTAGGGTTCCACACACTTGCAACTTGATCAGAAGATTGTAGATACCATTAGCTCACTGCTTTCAGGAATCTAGCACCTTAAAGTACTATTGCCTTAATTAATTCTTCCAATTTGTGCTTTTCGCACTTGTTCGCACACTTCACTCACTTGTTTGATTCATGGATGGATGGATATCAAATTCGCTACAACTTACTTTTTTTTTATACCATCTTCAACCTTAGGAACATTCTCTAAGGTCAGCTATACAATTTCATTTACAAATTCAAACTAGGTCGGCTACTTAACATTCATGCAGTGGATAAGACAAATGCTTTCTATTGGACAATGTTCTTGTCCTTGCATGATACAGTGCATAGTAGGTTTGTCTTGATAGTGGTTTCTCTAGTTCTTATAGCTCATGATCATTGGTGATAGTGGTGTGCTCATTTTGCAATGCTTGCTAGTGTTATGGTTGGTTTACAGTCTATGTAGGTACTTTTCTTACATACCCTTTGTCATTGTTGTCAAAGGGGAGAACAACTAGTACTTTGATTTGTGTTTCGATTGCCCTAAATGATGGAGCAAAAGGATGCACAATTTTGTATGTTAACATCAATGCCAAAGGGGGAGTTTGTTGGCATTGGCTTTGTTTTTCATTGATGTCAAAGGTAGATGGAATGTCAAAGGATGAAAAGGTACTTGATGTTGACTATATGATAGGGTTGTTAGTTGTTACAAAAGTGATTGATGTTCAAGATACTTTGATTGGTATTTTACAAAGGATAATGGAGTTGGAGTTGTTTATGTATCATTGTTTGACATTGGAGCTTGTTCATTCAATGAAAAGAGCTTTTTTCATTCTTCATGATGTTGATGCAAGGTTTGTAGAGGTACTTGTCTACATGGTATTGACGTTTGATAGAATGCACTTTTGTGTTGATGCTTGATGGTCTTTGGTGTCAAAGGTTATGTTGATACAACATGCAAAGTTATTGATACTTGATGCATTTCAACTTTGCTTCAAGACACAAACACTTTGTTGATGCATACCATGGTTCTTTCATTTCAAGGTTTTAAACCCTAATGCACATTCTACATCAAGGCTTATCTTTCTTGAAAAATATATCAGAGGCACAATATTTTGCATCTAAGACTAATAAATATGTTAATTTGCAAAGATCTAAGTTCAATCACAAGGGCTAAAGTTTATTAGAATTGATTACGGTTTCATCATCGATTAAAGGCTTGTTCTAAAACCCTAATGATATTTTTCCTTATGTTTATTACGCAAGGTGAATAAAAGGTTATTTTTCTTATATTTGAAAAGTGACTTATAATAGAAGGTAAAGAGTTTCTTAAGTGATGAAATTAAGGGTTTAAACCCGTTGGTCAATTGACCCTACATCTTGGCATAACTGGATGGAAAGATTAGAATCCTATGTTTAATCACTCCAAGCAAAATCAAAGGATATTATTCAATTGTCTAGTTAGTGGGAGTTGAAGTATCAAAGGTCAGTATTTAAAGTTACACAACAACTATTTCCTAAAGCTAATACATTGACGGGAGTCTAATAGTCAATACACTTAACTATTTTATGTAACTATTTGAAAAGGAAAAGACCAATGGTTACCTTGATGGTGCCAAACTGAAGATAAACGTTCTAGATTGAAAGAATTTGAATTCCAACGATTAGGTGTTGTGTATTGGAGATTGATATGAATCTAGTTATTTTTCTATATTATGGTTTGTGATGTGACAAAGGTAGATATGGATAACAATATTTACTTATTGTAGCTAAGAGAGAAGTGTTTTCTCTACATAGATTAGAATGACCTAAACATGATCACAGGTGTTTTCAAGTTTGTTTGGAAGAAATTTCAGTGTGAAAGAGATTATAGGTGACTGGTGCTCTATATGTGTATTCAAAGAAGATTAACAATCAAGGTGTGTGTTTTGAGGTATGAAGATAGTTTATAGAATTGTAATATTTGATTGGTGAATCATTTTTGATGTATGTGTGAATACTTGGGAGATGGATTTTTTGGTGATGTAGAGATAGAGTGGTGATTTTTTTGGAAACAGAGTAACCCTCCGAGTTTTTCTTATTTCTTCTAAAGTGTTGTAAGTTTGCAAGTGAGGCAAATTGGGTTGCTAGTGAGGCATGTTGTTTTGCTAGTGAGGCATGTTATTTTGATAATCAGGCATGTTGTTTTGCCAGTGAGACAGATTGAGTAACCAGTGAGGCTTTTCCAGTGAGGCATATTGAGTAGCTAGTGAGCCTTTGCTAGTGAGGCATAGAGTGTAGCTAGTGAGGCATACAATTTGTAACTAGTGAGGTTTTTGGCCAGTGAGGCTTTGCTATTGAGGTATAGTATGTAACCAATGAGGTTTTTCCCAGTGAGGCTTAATGAAACTTATTTTTGGAGTGACTTTTCACCCTTTAGGGCTTTCCACTCATAAAACTTGTGTTATGTCTCATCTTGGTGGTTTTCCATATTGTTCTTGATTGGTCATCTTTTTTCAAGTATTATATTCTAATTTGCATATCATTGTGACTCCCTCAATATTCAATACCTATTATGTTTGAAGTGTTTTCAATGGGTATCTTTGCATAATACAAGTGAGTTAAGTATTGAAATTTGATTCCTCATTAAACCATTGATTCACCTCCCTCTCAGTGGTTATGTACTCCAACATGGTCAAAGTGATTTTAAGCTACAATATTTTCTTACAACAAAAGAATTTTGGATTTTGTAATGTCTCCTTCTAGTCAGTGATTAGCTTAGTAGCTCACCAGCCTATTCTGGAGGCCCGTAGCCTCATTGAGGTGAAATCTAGGTTTCCTTGTTTGGAGGTTTTTTGGCATTTCTCAGAATTTACTATTTTTAGCAAGTTATATTTTTGGTAGTGGTCCAATTGGCAGCACTTCAGTGAGTTTCCTTTTCTGTTGGAGCAATGTGTGACTTTGGTTTTGGCTTTAAGAGCAATATTTGAAGATATAATTTATCTCAAGGCATTAATGTTATGTTTTTATATTGACCCCTTGGCCTAATGTATTAACTTGAAGTTGTGTTAAAAGGTGGTCATAAAGGGTGGATGCCTCATGGAGAGAATATTTGATATTTTATAATGTCTTAAATGCCTTGAAGTTTGGACGCCTAAAGGAGATGAAATAAAGTGTTTTCAAATTTAAAATATTTCAAAAAGGAGTTTTGGCGTCCCTTTCTTGGAGGAGTTATGGAATTTGAAAATTCATCTTCAATTCTATAAAAGAGAGTGTTTTCTCTAGCTTTTATCATCCATTGTTTTATGCTAATGTTATGTTGTCAAGATGACTTCATGAATTTGGCTTCGAGGAATGCTTACCTCCTAGCATTTGTCCAATTTTGTGTTTGAAAGATAACACCTAGTTGGTTTTATGGCTATTTCTCATTCAGACTAGCAGATTCAGCTTCATGGTTAATAAATTTTGAAGATTTCTTGAGTTTTTAAGTTGTTGGTTCAGTCATGGCTACAAGGCAAATTTGAATGCAGCTTCAAGGGTGAGTTTTATTTGCACATGGGTATTGGTCCTTTCAAATTATATACTTGAGGCACCTCTTTTTGTGCAAGGGCAGATTTTATTGTGAAGAGGATGATTTTTAAGGTGAGGTCAACCCTCTCCTAGGACCGTATCATGCATTAAATGCATTGGAATCTGTGTTGGGGTGTTTTGCTAAGTTTGAAGCTTGGGAAGTGCTTGTTTTAAGGTTGCCTAATCATTGAATTGAAGAGCCTTCAGTTTGGTAGGAGTTTGCAGAGTGTAGTAAGAGTTTTGTTCATTTTAGAGATTTCATTGATTGTTGGTTCAAAATTTTAGTTTGCAGAATTTATATCAAACTTATTTCAATTTTTGATTTTGGTTTCTATCTTCAATAATTGAGAGATTATCGAGTGGGAGATTATCTATTTCATTATGTTTTGTAAATATTGTAAGAACACTTGAAAATTATAGTTGGTTTTCATTGTAAGACTGTAAATAGTAGTATTGTTCCAATCATTTAACTTGCTGAATATTTTAGTGTTAATTTTCACATATTTGTAACCCCTGGATGGTTTACCACCAGTCTGGAGAAAGAACAAACTAACCTCTCATTTATCACCCATTGAAAAGTGGAAAATTCCCACTATTGAGTGGATGCATGTCATAGCGGATGAATTGGTTTTTCTTTGTAATCTTCCCCCCCCACTAAATTAGTGGAAGTGTGGAAATCTCTCATGGTTGATTCACTGCCTCTTTGCATTCAGTTGTATTTTACTTTTAGTTATAATTTAGTTTCCTCCACTATATGTTAGCATCTCACCCAAATTGGGTCTTGTGTGCACATTCTTTGCGTAGAGTGCATTTAATTTGATTATCCTTTGGAAGCTAGTACTAATCAATTGGCGTAGTGTTGGTTTGTGTTCTGACAATTCAAAGAAAAAATTGGTTGGTACATTTCAGTGATATTAGAGCAGAAGATCTTGCCATCCTCTGACTTTCAACATTCAGTTGTCAGATGAGTGATAGAGAAATAAGGTATTTTGCCAAAGGTCGGGCTATAATTCAAAGTCAGTTTCCTCCAGTGCTAGAGGCAAAGACATTGTCAGAAGCTTTGAGGGAGAATAGTAAAGTAGTTGAGAGCATGTCATAAAGTGCGAGACAATCTATGGAGGAAAGAAAAGTTAGAATGGAGAAGAATTTTGATGGAATGATAGACTTTATTTCAAGGTTGCTAGCAAGAATGGATCAACAAACAACTCAAAGCAATCCGTAGCCCCAAAATAGTCATACTAGAGAAAACTGTGGTGTTAATGGAAATAATAGTAGTAATAGTCTAGAGGTTAATGCAAGAGATAGTCATTGGACAACATATTGCAACCACTAGAGGATCAACCTTTCGGCCCATTTTTCCTACTTTCACTCCAAGGGAGGAACCACAAGCTGAGGTTGGAGTTTTTGTGGTTGATGATGCAAGACAAGCCTATATGGAATATATCCCTTTTCCTCCAGATCTTAGAGAACAATGGTCTTTTGACCAATTCATGAATCAACGGAGCAAAAGGAATGGTGGAATAAATGACTATCGACCTACTATGGATCCAAGAACATGTTGGAGATTGTTGGATGCTGCTAATATGTGGTTTTCATTGATGTCAACACTATTGGCATTAATGTCTTTAAGACTATATATGTCGAGGATATTGAGAAAATTGTAATAAAATAAGTTATAGGTTGTTGGTGAAGCAGTGAAGTTCAGTATGATGGCTATTTTAGTATATTTATGGTGAGAATTTTTGGATTAAATGGTTTGTTGTCAAATATATCTAGTTTATCCACCAAAATTTTTAGAGGTTCGCATGAAAATTTGATCAAGTTATGAGTATTTGTGTTCTAACAGTTGATTTGTTGCTATAACTGGTGTTCCTGAAAGAAGATGATGTGATTCTAGTAATTTGAATTGTTGTGAATGCTTCAGTGGTGATTCATGATGCTTGTGGATGTTTCTAGATCATGCTTTATCCGTGTTGTTGGTTCACATCAATTGTTGTGCTCGCGATTGGTGATTTTCTTTTGTGTGTTCATGTTTTTCATGTTCATGGCCGAAAAGGTGATTGTAGCATGTTGTGGATCTTTGAGGCTAATTTTTTAAGGTGTTTTATGTTTGAGACATGTTATTTTGGGTCCTTGCTATGTTTTATCCGACATTGGTTGATTCACATTAGCAAATTGTTTATTATTTTAGGCTGATAGTTTGTACACATTTTATATTTTATTGGGTTGACATGTAGTTGATGTTATCCCTAAATACGGATATATATGATCGCTTTTTTATATCATTTGAGGTATGGTGTGAATGAAAGAAGTGAGATGCATGAATGTTATGTGTGAATAAAGTTCTAATATTTCAAAGGCAGAAGTAAAGTGTGAAGAAGAGCGAGCAAAAGGAAGTGTTCATGTGCTTAACCAGAACTGTAATCAAGCATTAGCAGATGCTACTTTCTCAGTTCAAAATCTCTCAAATGGATGTAATATGAATGTGACTGTAAGATAGTGTGTCTTCCTTTTGGCAGTAATCCTTTTTGTATTTGAGCAATGAGCTCTAAGTAGTGTGCTTGAATGCATGTGCATTCCCCATTTGTAATAATTTTAATAGAGTATAATGTTGTGGATTAACCTGCACCGTGGTTTTTTCCCTAACAAGGTTTCCACACAAAAATCTTGGTATTATGTGTGTTTTTGATGTGATGATGGTTTATGCTTTCATGTTTATTTATCAGATTTGAGAATAAGTTTAATAAGTATAATTTATGTGACAACTGATTCACCTCCCCTCTCAATTGTCTGCCCTTTTTTGCCAACAGAATAGATTATCAACAAGCTCTTGGAAAGGTGACTTTGGCCCATTTTGATGGGAGTGGTAAGTGTACGACCAGGACATGGGTAAAAAATTTAGACAACTATCTTTCTCTTAGACCAATGCCAGAGGAAGACACCATCAAATTTTCTACTCTACATTTGGAGGGTGTTGCCCATGAATGGTGGTACCATGGTTTGGTCACCCTTGGACATAACCTCATCCACAGCTATGAGGAATTCACCAATAAGTTGATTGATAGATTTGATACTAAGGATCCGGAGGTGAAATTCTGAGAATTAGCACAATTGAAGCAACATGGAACTCTTGAAGCATATGTTGCTGATTTCCAAAGATTATAAGTAATGGTGCCTAACATTACTGAGAGGAGATTGGTGGTATTGTTCATTGAAGGTTTGATGGAGTCTTTGAAGGGTTGGGTCAGAGATTTCGACCCTCCAACTCTAGATGAGGCAATCAAAAAATCTAGGAGCATGGAGTTGGTTGCTCCTAAGCCAAAATTTCAATTCAAACCATTGAAGAAGGATAAGAAGATGCTTTCTTCAATTCAGCCCAATAAATATCCTCAAAAGATGATAGATGAGCTTTGTGAACAGCTTAGAAAGGAGGGAATTTTGTACACTTGTCATGAGCCTTGGTCAAAGGGTCACCATTGTTATGGAAAAGGCAAAGCACATCAAATGGAGGGTTATTCTGATGAAGGATCAAAATTTAATTTTTATGATCAATAATATGAATCAACAAGGAGTGATGGCAAAGAAGCTCCAGAAGAGAATCTTAAAGAGGTTAGAGATGGTAGTGCTTTAGCACAACTTTAAAGTTTTCAAAAAAATGAACCCTTTTTGGTTCATGGAGTGGTTGGTTCACAAAGGATTGTTTCTCTAATTGATATAGGACCAACTCATAATTTCATTGACGAAGGATTGGTAGCAAAGAGAGGTTTGAAGACTGAAGAATTTGAAGGCTTCAAGGTGATGGTAGCTGATGGATTCACCATGTCTTGTACAAGGAATATCCCTAACCTTTCCATGTAGCTGGGAAATTATGAGGTGAAAGATGATTTTTATGTTGTTGGTGTATGCACGCAAAAATGGTCTAGAGAATTATATTAATTAAATACTTTTTATTTGATTAATATTCTTAATTCCTCTACTATTATAAATAAATTGTTAAATTTATTTATATGGTTCATATTCTAATTCTTCTTTTCCAAAATTCACTTTCTTTCTAAATTAGTTAAATGGACAAGTTAAATCAATTTGTTATTTAATTGATTTTCCCTCTTCCTCTTAAATTTGAATTTTTAAATTCAAATTGGCATATTCTTCAAAAATTGGTTAAAATGCACAAGTGAATTAATTTGGCATCTTGCTAATTTACCATCTCCATTTAAATTGAATTTTTAATTCAATTTAAGCATATTTCTACATATTTCCTCTAACCATTTCCAACTCACCTGCTACCTCATCATGTGTCTCACAAAAATGAATTTTATAAATTGGAAAATATGAAATATCTTCAACAAATTTGCAACCAATTTTAAACTAACTAAGACACATGGCTCCTCCTTCTCTGTGATTCCCTTTAAAACTTGGCAATTTGTCTTGTTGAAGGGAACCATCTCCCCGATTCCCTCTAACCTCTTGATGCTCCACTATTGATGCCACAGGATCGCAATCTTGACCGTCCATTGTTGCCACATCACCTTGAGCCTTAGAAAATCTATAAATATGACTCTTTGCTATAGCTTTTCAAAATGAATATTTTGATAAGCTTACGTTGTTGAATTTTAGTGCATTTGTGAGAGAATTTGGAGAGTTGGTTAGTTCAGTTTTGCATTTTTAGTTCATATAGTGTTATAATGGAAATTTTATTTTGGATAGCTTAGTTCATTTCATCTTTCATTTAGAATTTCCATTAGATTATCATTCTCCATCTCAGCATCTAGATTTTATTATCATCTCATCATAGGATCATTTAATCTTCAAGCATCAAATATCAAAAATCCAAAAATATAGACATGTAGACTTTCATTATAGCATCTTGTAGCTTAATTTGTCAATCTTATTATGCAAGTTCATCTGCAGGACTAATAAGATCTGAGAGCATGATTTTGCAGGGTTCCTTGAGTTTAGAGAACCATGGGATGAATTAAGAGGATAGTTGTAGCTTTTATTTCTACCATTTCAATTTCCTTTTATATAATACATTTCATGAAGGTGTGTTAGATTTTGTTATACTGACATTGCAAGACATATTTCATACCACACAGTTGGTATTGGTGATACCGATGTCATGTTGGGAATACAATGGTTGCGATCTCTTGGAGAGATCACATTGAATTTGCAAACTATGGAGTTGAAATTTCAATCAAATGGTAGGAATATTGTTTTGAGAGGGATGTCAAATGGAGGCCCTCAAATAGTGTCTTTGAAGAGAATGAAAAGGTTGATCCAACACGAGAAAGTTGAATGGGCAGAAAAATGTTTAATCCTACCAGCTGATTCGGTAGAGGAGAAAAGGCAATATCATCCTAATATTCAAGCCTTACTTTCTAAGAAGAGCAAAGTCTTCGGCAATCTACCTCTTGGAAGACCTTCTGAAAGGGGGTGTGAGCATGTGATTGAGCTAGAAGAGGGATAAAATTCAGTTATCACCACTCCATATTGCTATCCAAAGAAGCAGAAAGATGAGATTGAAAGGGCCATCAAGGAGCTTTTGGAGATGGGGTTCATTCGACCAAGCAAGAGCCCCTGTGCTTCAAAAGTGGTGCTAGTTAAAAAGAAAGATGGCACAATGCGCATGTGTGTTGAATATCGCACATTGAATCAAAAGACAATCAAGAATAAATATCCTATTCCAAAGATAGATGAGCTTATTGATGAGCTCCATGGGGCTATGTTCTTCTCAAAAATATATCTCAGATTAAGCTATCACCAAATCTGGATGAGAGAGGTGGATATTGAGAATACTGCTTTTAGATGCCACTATGGGATTTTGAATTCATTGCCATGCCATTCGGTTTGACAAATGCTCTAGCAACATTTCAATCTTGTATGAACAATATTTTCAAGCAGCAGTTGAGGAAGTTTGTGCTCATCTTTTTCGATGATATTCTTATTTTTAGCAAGTCTTGGGAGGAGCACCTCAAGCACTTGGAATAAGTTCTTAGTATTTTGGAGGCAGAATGTTTATTTTCCAAAGAATCAAAATGTGAGTTTGGGATGATGAAGCTGCTCTATCTCGGTCACATTATCAGTTCTAAGGGGGTCAAAGTTGATCTTGAGAAGATTAGAGCCATCCTTGATTGGCCACCTCCAAAGAACGTTACTCACTTGAAGAGATTTTTGGGCTTGTGTGGGGTTTATAGAAGGTTTGTCAAGGGTTATTTTCACATTGCATCCCCCCTTATAGATCTTACAAAGAAGGGAGTCTTCCTATGGACAAATAAAGCACAAGAATTTTTTGATAATTTTAAGCACATCATGAGCTCATGTCCAGTGTTGGCTTTACCTAATTTCAAGAAGCCTTTTGAGCTACAATGTGATACTTCAGGTGAGGGAGTAGGAGTTGTTCTCATGCAAGACAGACATCCTATTGTCTTTTAGAGTAGAAAATTGAAAGGAGTAGAAAAGCCATATTCAATTTATGACAAAGATGCTTGCCATTATGCACACATTGTCTAAGTTTCGTCAATATTTGGTAGGAAGCAAATTTGTGGTTAAGATTGATCACAATAGTCTTACGCATTTTATGCACCAAAAGGATTTGAAAGAAAGGCATCAAAAGTGGGTAAGTAAGCTCCAAGCTTATGACTTTGACAGAGTATGTCAAAGGGAAAAATAACATAGTGGCAGATGCTTTATCAAGAAGACCACATTTGCAGTCACTTTGTGAGCTTACAACAGATTGGAAGGAGTTAATTGTTGCTGATTATGCAAAAAATTAGTTTGCAACCAGCATAGTAGAAGGTCATCTGCAAGATGAAAGGTATCAACTGGTTGATGGTTTGATCATCTATAAAGGAAGAATATTTTTAGTGCCCGCATCTAAGCTTAAGAAGAAGATTCTGCAATCTTTTCATGATGTTCCCCTTGTTGGTCATAAAGGTTTTTTCAAGATTTATAAGCAGATTCGAGAAAGATTTACTTGGAAAGGAATGAAGGGAGAAGTCTTGTGCTATATAAGAGAGTGTTTGGCTTGTCAAATGAATAAAAATGAACACTCTTTTCCATCTAATTTGTTGCAGCCCTTGCCAATTCCGAATAAAAAATGGGAGAGCATTGCAATGGATTTCATCACAGGGTTACCAAAAGTGCAAGGGCGAGATTGCATATATGTTTTTGAAAATTTAAGCAGCATTTACAGGGCGTTGTACCCTCCACAATGAGCCACAAGGGCCAAAAAAGAGCTAGACTAAACAACAAACATTAAAGGAAAAAAAGACAAAAACAACCCAAAGGCAGCACAACAACTGCAGAGGAACAACTGACAGACAGGCACCGAAAGCAGCTAACTGGCGTTGTCCCAATTTTTAATCAGGAGGTCCACCGCCTCATCACCCACCCATTCTTTATTTTCCTGGTTGTTGTTCCCATCCAACTCCTCCTTTATAGCATTAGACAAAGTGCTTGTGATAAAGTGACCCAAATTCATGGTGAAGTGGGTCAACCCCCGAAACCTTTGTCAAGAGTGTCCATTCTCTTCACCACATCGCACGATTCCACCCCAACACCCATAGCTCCCCGAATCTCTCCAGGCTCATCCACCAGAGGATGTAGAGAGTGAGAGGCAGAGCCATCAATGGGGAGCTTGTTTTCCACCAGAGTAAACTGGGGCCTCTCCACATTTTCTTCATCCACATCTTCAGACTCTTCTTCCTTGTAACCTTTGTTGTCAAACTGCTCCTCCTCAGAGTCTTCAATAATTATCCTCTTCTTGTTGTTCTTGGCCAGCCTCCCGGATCTCCTCCTAGCATTTTCCCCTCTAGCCATCTTCGTGTTCCCCACAATCGTATCCCCTCTAGAGTCTTTCCTAACAACATTCTTGCCCTTGCCATCCTTAGCAATTGGAGCCAATGAGTATTTCTCCTTACCTTTTTTGGTTGAAGTGGCCTTGAAGGCTGAGTCAGCCTGAATGGCTTTTAGCTCACAAAGTCCTTTCACCACATTGGAATGGGCCTTGCCCAGCTCCCCCTTTAGCTTTTTGGTGGCAGATTTGGCTTTAGGATTCTCCACATTGTCCAAATTGGACTTCTGAGGAGGGCTCTTGGATTCGGTCGAGGAAATATGCACAGTTGAAAGGGGTTCAATGTTCTCGATGTAGATAACGGTGATGGATTTAGGTAGACAAAGAGCAAGATGAAAGTGATACAGTCTAAGGATAAGCCCTCGATGGAGCGGAAGCGGTGGGAGATCATAGGGGTTACGACTGACCGAATCTTTGCACTTGTCAACAGAGCTTTCAAGGTCCATTAAAAGGAAAAATGGGAAACTAAGCAACATCTTATGTCTAAGGTGATTTAACAGAGGGAAATGATAAAAGAAATAGGTTTTAAATCTACCTTCCAATGTAACATACTTCATCAGCGCCATGCACACCTGGTCCCAAGGCTTCAGGAGCGCATCCCTCTCAAACCCCGCCTGGTTTCGCATCAGGGCCTCCTCATCTCTGAAAAAGGATTTTAGGCTTTCATGGTCCGATTTTTTTGTGTGTTTAGGGTATTTTTTCCTAGAACACAGCAAACTCATAGCCTATGCTATAACTTCCTCATTGATTTCAAATGAAATACCACTAATGGAGACCCTTCTATCCTTCCACGAACTAGCAAACTAACCCGATAAGATAGGATCATGGCCGACCAAGCACTCCATGAGCAGAGCAATGCCTCCCTCCACACAAATGTGCCAGACCAAAGGGTTGTTCTGAAACTCCTCGCAGTTGTCAGGTTCAGTCCTAACCCGCTCACCACCCATACTACCAACCTGCAAAGAAAACTCACAAAATTGCAAAAAATACCAATTGTAGCAGTCGTGAACAATAATCACAATGTGATAGTTAAGGCAAGGAATATAGTGGAGGATAATAAAACTCGCGTACAGGTCACATGCGCGGAGAGGAAAATCACCACATGGTGATTTGACACAAAATTTAATGAATTTATGATTACGGCCAAGAAGGCAAGAGTTGGCAAATATATAGGGAATGCACGAAAAACCATGCAAAAAGGCCACAAAACTAAAATTAGCAACCCTTTGAAAGAAGCCAAAGGGATCCCTAGCTAAACTAGTCGACTCGAAGCCCCTAGAAGGAGGCCAATTCTCATTATAAATACAATCACACCTCCAGATGCAATGAGGAGTTAAAACAAGAAATCCAACAATTCCCAAGAGAATAGATTGCACAGTACGACTCCACATATGTAATGAAGTCACGTACTTCCACCTATTCCACATCAAGCAGCCAAAATTATACTTGTAACCATCTTTTAAATCCCAACCCTACCACCTCATCGTAACCTTAGAACCCAACCTCATCCACCATGTCCAAGAGACAGACACGTGAATCCTCCTTTCTGTGCCCCACACACACAAATCTTTACCAAGAAACCTCCACCTATACTCCATACCAATGTTGACACTCATCCACTAGATCACCATAAAAATCCAGTGGGCCCCCCAATCAGCTCCCGTCATCCAAAGATTAATAATCATTGCAAACCATGGTAGCCTTGTTCATGCACTATTAAAGCTTGAATATTTGGTGGAAGTATTTCCTTTTTTCTCCAACATCTAGCCGAATCCCAACCCAAGCCAAGATTAGCCAAGGCATTTGCCACATGGTTGCCTTCTCTG
This sequence comes from Sequoiadendron giganteum, assembly GCA_007115665.2. Taxonomy (NCBI): domain Eukaryota; kingdom Viridiplantae; phylum Streptophyta; class Pinopsida; order Cupressales; family Cupressaceae; genus Sequoiadendron; species Sequoiadendron giganteum. Next base: position 15,032,791 of record CM021102.1, on the reverse strand, counting down.
AAGATATGAGTCACCTTTTTATCCCTAAATTTGGATAAAATGAAGCTAACATCCAATAAAATTTCTTTGGTATTCCACCCAATTAATCTATCTTTATTCACAACATCCATCACCAGCTTGGAGTCTCCTTCAATGTGGAGATAAGCAATCCACAGAGAAACAACAATTTTGAGGCCCATTAATAGCGCACAAGCCTCTGCCACTAAAGCTGACTGAAACCCAATACCTCCAGCAAAACCCGCCACCAGAGCTCACATAGAATCTTTGATAACTCCACCAATACTTTCTCTTCCTGGGTTGCCTTTAGTAGCCCCATCAAAATTAATTTTGAACCATCCTCTATCCGAAGGCTCCCATTTGGTATTTTTCCTAGCTAAAAGTTTTCAATTATCAAAGGAGTTAGCCTTTAAATCCTAGTGCCATTCCTTAGCCATTTTTATTTTGTAATCCATCAGCCCCATCTCCCGTATTTTCCCATTAAAAAGAGAGATATTATCCTCAATGAGCCTATCCCCAATGCCAAACACCACCTTGGGACTCCTCTCAATATTCCTAAAACCCTGTTATTCCTCTCCTTCCATAAACACCAACTTAAGACTGGGGGGACCTGCTTCCAAATTTCACCAGGCAGAGGGTGGAAAAATGGGCCATACCACCCCAAAATAAATGATTAAAGGTCCTTTCTCATAACCCAAGGGACATCAAGTTTCTCAAAAGCTAGCCCCCAAATTTTAGCAGCATACGTGTAGTGTAATAAAAGGTGACTGACATTTTCCTCCCCTTCCTTGCAAAGAAAACATCTATTGGGAAAAAAAAAACCCTGAATCCTCAAATTGTCCTGGGTTAGAATCCTGTTATGACAGGTCGTCCACCAAAAAAAATTAACTTTAGGGATCATGTGACGATTCCAAACCTTCCTCCAGGGTTCCACAACAGAATTTTCATTAGTCAGCAGTCTGTAAGCTGACCGCATTGAGAGATCCCCCTATTTATCTAAAGTCCAAAAAAACTCATCCTCCCTGTCATAGGAAGAAACCTGGTGCTGGAGAGCATCACCTGAAGGGATCGAGCTAGGCGGAAAAGGTCAAGAGAATGGGGGCAACAAAGGGTAAGATCCTTCCAAATCCTAGCTCTAGGAGGTCTAGACACATAGTCATTGATATGTATGCCAAATAATCGCTGAGCCTCACCCATCACCACCCCAAAGCCAGAGCAAGCTAGAGAGGAGTCAAAATAGCTGAGAATCTTCCCAGAACCTGATTTTCACCCCATTTCCCATTTTCCATTTCATCCCTTTCTTTAGCAGGCCTTGTATGCTACAAATGCTCCTTCAGACAACAATGCTTTGGGGGTGAGGTTCCGAAAGACAATCAATCAAGGGCCTATTCTAGAGATATTTGACATTCAGAGTTTTACACCAGTCCTTAGTGTTCCTTAACTGGTCCCAACCAACCTTGGCCATCAGAGCCCTGTTGGAGATGACAATCTTCTCGATTCCAAGTCCACCACAATTTTTAGCCTGGCAAACCCTTTCCCATTTCACCAAAGCAAGTTTCTTTTTTTCCTCGGTACCGGACCAAAGGAAATTCCTTTGAATTCTTTCAAACTTATCAGCAATGTACTTAGGTATCTTAAAAATGGATAGAAAGTAAGTGGGGATACCTTGAATAGTCGTAGTGAGAAGTTGGAGTTTTTCAGCATGGCTAAGTAAAGAGACCTTCCACCTAGCCAACTTCCTTTGAATCATTTCCAGAACTCCGTGGGAACCTCCTTAACCGTGAGGGGGAGCCCAAGATACACCGACGATAGAGAATCACCAACACATCCCAGAACCTCACTCACCCTATTTTTCAAATTGGGCATGCAATTAAAGAAATAAATCTTGTTTTTATTGTAATTGATGCTTTGACCAGAGCAAGAGGCATAGTTGTTAAGACAAGCTTTTCATTTCCTCACTTCCACTATAGAGGCCTTCCCAATTAGAATGGTGTCATCAACAAATTGTTGCACAACAATCGAATTTCGAGAGGAAGTCGCTCTAACACCTGTAATAGAGCCCTTTGACAGCAAACCCGTGAAATTCTTGCTAAGCACATCAACAATCATAATGAAAAGATAGGGGGACAAAGGGTCTCCTTGTCTGAGCCCTCTACCAGCAGAGAAGAAATGACAAGGGGATCCATTAATTATAACCAAGAGCTTAACAGTACTAACACACTCCATAATGAGTTTGATGACCAAACTGTTAAAGCCAAACTTAGCCAAGACCTTCAGGATGAAGTCCCATAAAACTTTATCATAAGCTTTGGAAATTTCAAACTTGAGAGCCATCCCCGCATTATTACATCTATCCATTGAGTGAAGTAGTTCATGAGTTGTCAAAGTGGCATCAAGGATGTGTCGCCCAGGGACAAACCCCTTTTGAGTGTGACTAATAATTTTTTCCAGAAGAGGTTTGATTCGGTTAACAAGGATCTTACAAATGATCTTATAAAAGATGTTACAAAGACTAATAGGTCGGAAGTCAGCCATAGAAAGAGGCTCACTTATCTTGGGGATAAGAGCAATGAAAGTGTGGTTCAATTGTTTGAGGATCCTACCAAATTTGAAGAAGTCCTTGGCCACAAGCACAAGGTCCCTACCCACAGTATCCCAAAAAATCTGAAAGAAAGCAGGAGGAAAACCATCAGGCCTCGAGGCTTTGAAAGCCCCCATGCTAAAGGTAGCCAGACAAACTTCTTCCATGGAAACAGTCATAAGGATTCCTAAATTATCTTCCTGAGAGATGGAGGCAGGGAGATGTTGGAGGATCTTACAATCCAAAGTCAGTTGGGTGCCTCAGTAGGGGCCGAAAAATCCTCCTTGAAATAATTAACTGCACAAATCCCAATTTGGGCTTGATTTGAAATCACCTCCCTAGTGGCATTTATCAATTTAGAAATTTGATTCCTTTTCCTATGCTTGATGATAGAAACATGAAAAAAAGAAGTGTTCCTATCTCCTTCCTTCAGCCATTGGACCCTAGACTTTTGCTTCCAGAAGACCTCCTCATTTTTTAAGACCCGTTCCCATTCAATTCTAGCTTCCCTTTCTTGAATTTAAGTCCGCTGACTATCATCACCCTCATCCATATTTTTCTATAAGGTCCTCAACCTTCCCTCAAGCAGTTTTTCTCTTTGAAAAAGACCCCCAAACACATTTTTGTTCCATCCTTTAACCATCAGTTTAATATGTTTAAGTTTAAAGTAGATCCTAAGCATAGGGGATCCTTGGATAGGAATATTCCACCATTCAACAATTTGTTTTTTGAAATCAGGATGAGTGTTCCACATTATTTCAAAGCAAAAAGGATAGGGACCAACAACAAGACGGATATTAGTGGTCAACAAAAGAGGATTATGGTCTGAGACCGTCCTAGGCAAAGTTATCAGGTTGGCATCTAAGACATTAGTCCAATGAGGAGAGTAGAGGAAGCGGTCAAGTTGGACTTGAATCAGGTCACCACCAGCCCATCTATTAGACCAAGTGAAATTCTGGCCCAGGAGCTCAATATCAACTAAACCTGAAGAATTCAAAAAATTAGCCAGATCCAACATGTTGTCAATGTAATCCAGAAGGCCACCACTTTTCTCAAATGGAAACAAGGGAGAGTTAAAATCTTCAGCAACAAGCCAACGACCTCCCTTATTCTGATTAATCTTAGCCACCATGTTATTCCATAAAATACTCCTTGAGTTCCTCTGATTAGGAGCATATATATTAACTATAGACCAAGCTTCTCCAAGAAAGGAGAACAAAACCCCTATGCTATTTTTACAATGAAATAATTCAAAAACCTGCAGACAAGATGGGTTCCAAAGCACAGTCAAACCCCCCGAAGCTCCCTCTACATCACTATAGACATAGGAAGAATTAGGCCAGAAAAAGTTAGCAATTTTATCAAAATTAACCATTAACATCTCAGTTTCTTGAAGAAGACAAACATCAATCTTGTGTTCCACTATATAGTGCTTCAGGGCATGTTGTTTGTGTGAGCTATTTAGCCCACGAATGTTCCAAGACATAATCCTCATTTCTGACCTTTTTTTTAGGACACATTCAATGTCCTCTGCTTTCCCAGGGCAATCTCATTTGTTGTTTCTCTCGTTCTGGAGTATCTCTGAGAGGGTCTCCCAGGCTTAGAATCCCCTCCAACATCAGCCTTCTTCTTCCTTTCATTCTTCTTAGGCGTAGTCCATATCCCTTCATCCTCAACTTTCTCAAGCTTTAAGCTCCCCAAACTTTCAGTAGACTCCTCAATCATGCCAGAGCTCTCTTCCCTCCAGATTTCACTATCTTCCACCAAGGCCCCATTGGTCCCCGAAGCGACAGCCAAAAACAAAGGGACAATAGTCGAGGAGCTAGGACCATAAAACCCATCTGAGACCCCCTTAAGCAAGGGATCAACAGCCGAGGAGCCAGGGTCCTAAGACAAAGGGACAACCAGGGGTTTGGTAGCCAACTCCAGTGAGTCACAAGGGTTCAAAATAGTAGGAGGACCAACAGGGGAGGGTGGGCAAGGAGAAATCAAAGGTGACTGAACAATACCTGGGGGACCAAACTCATAATCTCTCGGTGGCCTCGAAATATCCTCAAACAAAGTAGTGGGATTTAACACATCCTTAAACTCTCGACTGATAGTAGATTTGCAATCGAAGATAAGATGCCCTACTTTGGCACACTTTTGATAGTGTACCACAACATTTTCGTAACACACAGGTTGAGTCCAGCTACCCAACTTAGAACACAGCTTGACAGAGTCTGGTAGGATTGCATATATGTTGTGGTAGATAGATTGACTAAGTTTTCTCATTTTTATGCTATTACAACTTCATTTACAACAACTCAAGTAGCTGAATTGTTTTTTAGAGAAGTTTTTTGTTTGCATGGTTTGCCTAAAACCATTGTCAATGATAGGGACAACAAGTTCCTAAGTGATTTTTGGTAGGAAATATTCAGATTGAGTGGTACAGTGCTCACTCCAAGCACTAGTTATCACTTGCAAATGGGTGGGAAATCTGAGATTGTTAACAAATGGTTAGAAGTCTAACTCAAAAATTATGTTTTGGGGCAACAAAGAGCTTGGGTTAAGTGGCTTCATTTGGGGGAGTATTGTTATAACTCTTCCTATCATATGTTAATTAAGATGCCTCCTTTTATGGCTCTTTATGAATATGATGCTCCTAACTTTGTAGATTTGGTATTTGGTGATAGTAGAGCTTCACAGGCAAAGGATATGCTACAATAACCAAAAAATCTTAAAGTCATTAAAGGAAAATATGCAACAAGCTCAAAACCAACATAAGTTATATGTTGATCAATGTGTTGAGTGATCTTTTGAAGTTGGGGATATGGTTTACTTGAGGCTCCAACCCTACAGACAATCTTCTCTCAAGAAGAGTGGTGCATAAAATCTTAAGCCACGATTCTATGGTCCATTCAAAGTCATCAAAAGGATTGGTGAAGTGGCATATGAATTGGAGCTCCCAACAAGTAGAAAAGTGCACAACATTTTCCATGTGTCACGCCTCAAGAAGGCACTTGGGCACAATGTAGTTGCTACTTCAGAGTTACCTCCATTAGATGAGGAAGGTCAGTAGGTGTTAATCCCAAAGGAGATTCTTGACACTAGGGAGCGCTCTTTGAGAAAAAGAACAATCAAAGAGTATTTGGTGAAATGAAGGAACTTGCCCCTTGAAGATGCAACATGGAAAGGTGAACATATATTGCAACATTCAGATTTGTGGTTGCTAGAGGACAAGCAATCTTAAGGAGGGTGGGCTGTAATGTCCCCTTCTAGTCAGTGATTAGCTCAATAGCTCATTAGCCTATTCTAGAGGCCCGTAGGCTCGTTGAGGTGAAATCAGGGTTTCCTTGTTTGGAGGCTTTTTGGCATTTCTCAGAATTTACTATTTTTAGTAGTTCTATTTTTGACAGTGGTCTAGTTGGCAGCACTTCAGTGAGTTTCCTTTTTTGTTGGAATAGTTGTGTGACTTTGGTTTTGGCTTTAAGAGTAATATTTGAAGATATAATTTATCTCAAAGCATTAATGTTATGTTTTTAAATTGATCCATTGGCCTAATGTATTAACTTGAAGTTGTGTTAAAAGGTGGTCATAAAGGGTGGACACATCATGGAGAGAATATTTGATATTTTATATGTCTTAAATGCCTTGAAGTTTGGACGCCTAAAAGAGATGAAATAAAGTGTTTTCAAATTTAAAATATTTCAAAAAGAAGTTTTTGTGTCCCTTTCTTGGAGGTGTTATGGAATTTGAAAAGTCATCTTCAATTCTATAAAAGAGAGTGTTTGCTCCAACTTTTATCATCCATTGTTTTATGCTAATATTATGCTATCAAAATGACTTCATGAATTTGGCTTCAAGCAATGCTTACCTCCTAGCATTTGTCCAATTTCGTGTTTGAAAGATAACACCTAGTTGGTTTTATGGTTATTTCTCATTCAGACTACCAGATTGAGCTTCATGGTTAATGAATTTTGAAGATTTCTTGAGTTTTTAAGTTGCTGGTTCAATCATGGCTACAAGGCGAATTTGAATGCAACTTCAAGGGTGAATTTTATTTACACATGGGTATTGGTCCTTTCAAATTATATGCTTGAGCCACCTCTTTTTGTGCAAGGCTGATTTTATAGTGAAGAGGATGATTTTTAAAGTGAGGTCAACCCTCTCTTAGGGCCATACCATGCATTAAATGCATTGGAATCCATGCTAGGGTGTTTTGCTGAGTTTGAAGCTTGGAAAGTGCTTGTTTAAGGTCGCCTAATCATTGAATTGAAGAGCCTTCAGTTTGGTAGGAGTTTGCAGAGTGTGGTAAGAGTTTTGTTCATTTTGGAGATTTCATTGATTACTGGTTCAAAATTTCAATTTACAAATTTTATATCAGACTTATTTCAATTTTTGATTTTGGTTTCTATATCTATTTCATTGTGTTTTGTAAAGATTGTAAGAACACTTGAAAATTGCAATTGTTTTTCATTGTAAGACTGTAAACAATAGTACTGTTCCAGTCATTTAACTTGCTGCATATTTTAGTGTTAGTTTTCACATATTTGTAACCCTTGGATGGTTTACCGCCAGTGCAGAGAAAGAACAAACTAACCTCTCATTTATCACCCACTGAAAAGTGGCAAATTCCCACTATTGAGTGGATGCCTGCCACAACAAATGAATTGGTTTTGCTTTGCAATCTTCTCCCCCTGCTAAATTAGTGGAAGTGTAGAAATCTCTCATGGCTGGTTCACCGCCTCTTTGCATTCAGTTGTATTTTACTTTCAGTTATAATTCAATTTCTTCCGCCATATGTTAGCACCTCACCCACATCAGGTCTTGTGTGCACATTCTTGGTGTAGAGTGCATTTAATTGGATTATCCTTTGGAAGCTAACACTAATCAATTGGCGTAGTGCTAGTTTGTGTTGTGACAATTCAAAGAAAAAATTGGTTGGCACATTTTAGATTGGAAGTAAATCACATTACAAAAAATTGATAAAAATGTGTGAAATTGATGAGAAGTTTGGGTTGAAAATAAATCACTTTACCAAAAATTGATAAAAATGATGCGAGGTTTATAATGTGATGCTTATTTTCAATGGTTTGTATATTTTTGTTTACATAGGAAACAATGTGTATGGAATAACATGAAAGAGCAATATTCATACAAATTTTACTCAAGTTTAGGTGGTTATTAATTATGATAATTTTTATTTTTATTTGTCAACCTTTCAATAAATATACACCTAACAAATTTACTAATGCCTTCATCATACCAAAATAATATCATTTCAATTAAATCAACATTATTAATAGAGTTGACATTTGAAGATAGAGCATTTATTGCACGAATGCAAATTTTAGTGAAATAAAAGTAATATTTTTTTCATTTTTTTTTAATCATTGTAAAAAAGAAATCAATAAAAAATAGATCTAAAAAAAGACTAATAAATTATCAGTTCATTCAACTTAATCAAATAAAATATAAGACAAATCACTTTTATTACTATTTTTCAAAATATTAATAATTTATATTAATTAGTATGAATTTTCCAAAGTCTATGAAGATGCATGTAAGTTTTTGGATTAAATTGTGTATGTTTTTTTGTCGACATTTCAAATCACACACCCAGTAATCAATTTTTCCTCTTCTTGATAGATCAGTGAGTGTGATCCTAAACATTATACACAGTTTAAACCAAAAACTTGCATACAATAAACTATATTAACCAAACTAAAAAAATAAACAAAAAAAATAAATTACTTAAATTAGCTTAAATTTAAAATTATATATAAGACTCAACTCCGAGGCATGCAATTTTCACCCTTACACTCAATATAATTATAACTGATAGTTAAAAAGACTATATTTGTCGACCTCCGTGGGGAACGAAATATTAACTCACAGCTTACCTAACAATACATGTGGCACACGCCAAAGAGTTTTTTTTTTCAATTAATTGAGGCGATGCATTCAAAGGGAAATGGGGGATGACGGTGATATCGAATAGGACTTCAGCGCTAACAAATTCCACCATTTTTTTTTTCTATCCATCGCTCGAAATATTGAAAGATATGGGTATTCTTACAGGCCCTTCTTGCTCTTGCATTTTACGCGCATCGGTTTCCTTCAATATCAACCATGGATCAGTTAAATCAACTGTCTCTACTCCCTCCAACCCAAAACTATTTGGGAGGAGAAATACCAAACAGATTTTTTTGAGTAGTTTCGACAATGGATCAGTGCCGAGCCACACATCAAGACAGGTCTTTTTCTGGCCCTCTCTTCTCCCACCATTAAAAAACAGCAAATTCCCGCTTTTTATTCCACTTTTGAATATTCTTTCAGGCTTTTGCAAATGTAAATGGAGAACTCCCAGACTGCGAAGTGGAGAAATACAAGCGCAGCTTTGAAAATTTGTTCTGCTATGACAAGGAAATCCCCGAGGAAATAATTGAGAAGCCAATTGGATTATGTTTGAGCGAGAAAAACATCGGTAGCAGTCCCCGATGCAGGCAGTGTGAAGCCAAGGGTGCAGTTCTCTGCGAGACCTGTTCTGGGTCAGGGCTTTATATTGATTCCATCCTGGAGAGCCAAGGGATACTTGTCAAAGTCAGATGTCTTGGTATTTCTCTCCACCTCTTATTCCCCAAATTGTGATGAACATATTGTCCATGGATTTATGATTTATCATGTTAGTGGCTTTGTTTTCCCATGATTTGTAATTTTATTTGAAAGTCAATTTTTTTATCATTCATTTGGAAACTATAGAGCAGTTGCTATTGTTGAAGCAATTTGGATGGTTAGGTGCAGAGGTCAATACGTACGCTATCTAGACATAAAGATAAGTTAATTCAATATAATCCAGAAAATGAGATATCTTAAAATGATTCTTATTTTTTGAAGGGTAGTTTCCCTCTTGCAGGGTACCTAGAGGTGAGACTTTTGGCGTTTACCTCTTACAGTAATGTAGTTATTTAACTGCAATTCGGTATAATTCCCAGCTCTGCAGAACCATTTGTCTCCGATGAACACTTTATACCCTCCCTCGGAAAATTTCTTTATAATCGAAGTTTTTGCTCTGGTGCATGCCAATAAATGTGGTTTAGTGTCTAGCCTCGGGCCTCGAGCCTCACCAGCTCAAAACATTATATGACTACACTATTTAAGGGAAAACATTAGGTTATTGGGTATGGTATCCGTACTTTTGAAAAGGTTTTGAATTATTTGGTGTTTGCCTTCTTGTGGGGTACCTAGAGGTGAGACCATTGGACTTTTACGGTCCACATGAATGGAGTAGTTCGAATTACAACTAAATGTAATTCCCGGGCTATCATGGCTATCTAGTCTCTGGTGGGCTAGTGTCTGTTTCGTGAGCCTCACCAGCGCAAAGTTACATTTGTTGGGAGTATATGTCTAAGATAAAACGATGCAGGTGGACCTTATCCCAAGTTGGTGTAACAAGATGATGTTGGAAACTTGGAATCATATCCAACTTAATTACTTTTGATATATATGTCATCAGAATCCATAAGAGAGTTTTTAGGCTTGCTAAAAAAATTTTTTTGGTTCGAAGGAGGGCTTTATATATTTTTCATGGCATCTTATCCTCAGCAATACATTTGATTGTTATAGTGTAAATGATACAGCCAGACTTTCTCCTCTTTGTTATTTTTCATGTGACTCTTGGGTTTACCTAGCATATTTTTAGGAAATTATGAAAACTATTGCAGAAGGAACAAATGCAACGTAAGCTGAGAACTGAAAGAAACAAATCCAAGCAAGTAGGTCACATAAGAATAAGAGACACAAGATGCTGTATTGGTGCCTGTAAGCTGAAAGAATCACTCTGAATATAATACACATGATGATCATAGCATGTGTTTATATATGCATCTAAGTAATTGGAAAAAACAGGGACATGTGTAATAACTCCGACTAAATGCACAAATAACAGGCACAAAACACTCAAGCATACATCTAACTGAAAACTGATAGTAACTACCAGCTTATCTAATTGCTAAACTTATGCTGACAGTCCATTCACTAAATAGTTGCAGAATGAAAAAGGGGACATTACAAATCCACCCTTCCTGGAACTGCTTGCCCACAAGCAATGCAGTGCTGGATGTTCGAAAATCTCTGGTGTCTCCCTTAAACAATTTTGACCTATCTCTTAAGGGTGATCAACTCTGGGAAAATTCAACAAATGAATCACGATTTGCAGCTTTATGAAAACCAGGAAAACCATTGGCATAATTTGAAGCAAAGATTACTGGAATTTAGCATTCTGTCTTTTGTACTTGTTGAATACTGCTTGACGCACTTGTCCAATTTCAATGTACCGGTTTCCATCTTTTTTATAGAGCCCACTATAGATGGAAGTTCCTGAGGGACCCTACCTTCTGAAGCAGGAAATTCCTTTGTCTCATTTTTAAATATCCCTTATATGTTTTTAAACTGATGTATTAGATCTACCAGTGAATTTAAAAAAATTGCCTCAACAACACTTGAACACAAAAATTAAATGAATACCACAACTCCAATTTGATTCAAATCATTAAACTGCTCTGGATCTGATTATGAGTATATAAAATATTGATGCAGACTGTACAAAATTCAAAATTACAAGTCAACAATGAATCTGGATAAATCTGAACATTTCACCAGAAGTATGTAGACCGAATAAGCTTACAATTCACCTATGTGCCCTTATGGAAGGACCAATTTCCTGCCAGATGGATGATATTCTGGGTGGTATGGCAACTCTGTACTGGGATGGTGGCCTGATACAACTGCAACCTAATGATAATCGATAGGGGACCCTTCTAACTTCTCTCCTTGTGATATCCTGAGGGTGAATTTATGATGGCGAGCTGAGATTGATTGGGATTTCAGAATGCAATGTTAGTGCCCAGGTCGCAGCAGCCTGTAGTTGATGGCACAATTCAGGATTTAGGGCAGCCATAAGTGAATGTTAACTCTCTCCTGTGCTCCTGGAGACTCCTAGCATGTCTCTTTGTCCAAGAATGATCTCTGAGAATGCAGCCAGTGATGTGATTCAGACTTAAAACTTATAAGTAAATGTAGCACCCAGATGTTTAGTGACCTAATTTGGGGATTGAATTCTTCCTGGCCGAGTTGGATGCTACAGCAATCTGGATAGTATTCCCTCAGCAACTGACAGTGATACTTCTCCTTAGGTGATTAATTATTATCATGGATGGTGCAGCGCTATTAATTGGTATTTTCTTCACCAATTTTGCCACTATACTGTCCTGCAATCTTGATAGCAGTATTCCATGCTTGACATCCTTGAAATTTGTACCAAAAATCTAAAAAATTAGCTTACTGACAAACCCTGAGTGGAATTGCCAAGGAAAGAGGTAGGGTTTTCATCTTGACCTCTTTCCGTGCAAACAAGGGGTTTCATCCTTGAATGCACGATCACTTGAATTCAAATGAGCAAATTGTGAAATGATAGTCAGATGGATCATTATGAAAGAATAAGTTGGTAGATATACCTTCTACGGATTAGGGCCCATGGGCCAATTTGATGCCCAAATTTGAATTTATTAATTTTATTTAGTTTTATTATTATTATTATTATTATATAGTGTTAATAAACACTTTTTAATTGAGGACTTGTGGTGTTAAAGTCGGCTAGAAGGAGGGGACATGACAATCCCCCCTTCCTCAAATTGCTTGCCTTCAAGTAATTTCAGATTTGGATGATAAAAAATCTACACTCCTTATTATGTGGCATCCTCGAGTGGAAGATTCTTCCATTTCACAAAGTACTCCAGAATTCCTTAACCTCTTCTCTCTCATGTTGATGATAGCCTTAGGCTCCAAAATCAATTTTCCTTCATTATCAACTGGTGGAAGCTTTAAAGAAAGTGTGACCTGCTGTCCAAGAGCCCTCTTAAAGCATGACACATGAAAAACATTGTGAATTCTTTTCTAGAAGTTCCACCTCATATGCAACCTCACCTATGCTTCATATTATCTTGTAAGGTCCATAAAACCTCGGTTTTAGATTTTCCGCACCACTCCCCTTGAGGGAGGATTGCCTAGAGGGCTGTAACCTTAAAAAAACCATGTCTTCTACCTCAGTTGTTCTCTCCAAGCAATGGCAATCAACATACATCTTTTGCTGATTTTAGGACTGCTGTAGGTTCTCCTTGAGTCCATTTAGATATCTAGACTTTGTTGGACCAAATCCCTAGCTCCAAGAACTTTGCTGTCTGAAGTAATCAAACCCATGAATGAATATGCATCATAACCATATAATGCCTTGAAATGAGTCATACCTTTGAACATGTGATGAGTGGAGTTGTAGCAATAATCTCTAAGGTGGAGCCACTTAGTCCATGCTGTTTGCTGTCTCATAACACAATTCCTCAAATACCCTTCAATCCATTTGTCCATTTGTTTGAGGGTGGTAACTAGTGCTTGGAGTCAACTCTGTACTTGTTAATTGAAAAGGTTTTTGCCAAAACAAACTAATGAACTTGCTATGCCTATCACTCACAATATTCTTTGGCAGCCCATGTAGTCTAAACACCTCTTTAAAAAAAAAATCAGCCACCTATGGAGCCTTATATTTCGAAGATATAGCATAAAAAAAGAGTATACTTAATGAATCTATCCACTACCACGAAAATCATTCCTTACCCTATACTATTGGAAGACCTGTGATAAAATCCAGAGATATTCTCTCATTTCTGATGTGGAATGGGTAGTGGCTGCAACATTCCAACTAGAAATACATGTTCTGATTTGTTCTATTGACAAGCCAAACACTCCCTAACATGCCTCAAAACGTCACCTTTGAGTCCCTTCCTTGAAAAATGCTCTCTTACCTGGTTATATGTCTTGTCGTTTCTTGGATGACTAGCTAATGGTGTGTCATGACATGCCCTCAAAAATTTCTCCTTCATCTTCGATTCTGGAACAAGATACATTGAATCCTTATAGAGGATGAGCTCAACAACCACCTTGTACCTATCATCTTGTAGCTTGCCATCCAAAATATCAATAACAAATGCATTCTTAGCATACTCAACTATTATAGAAACCTTCCAATCAATAGATGTATCAATCATGGAACACAAATAAGGCTTCCTAAATGATGCATCAACCACAACATTATTCTTTCCTTTAACATACTCAATGTCAAAATCATAGGCTTGTAACTTGTTACCCATTTTTGCTGTCTATTGTTTAAATCCTTTTGATTGAGGAAGAACTTCAAACTATTATGGTTTGTTTTCACTACAAATCTCCCACAAACCAAATACTATCTGAACTTGGTTAGTGCATGCATGATGGTTAGCATCTCCTTGTTGTAGATAGAAAAACTCCTCTCCGACTCGTTGACCTTCCTACTCTCAAATGCTATGGAGTATTTGTTTTGCATCAAAATTGCTCCGTCCCTTGCTAATTTGATGTAAAATTTCAGTTTCGGTGCTTGGACATTTCGTCAAACAGATATTGTGCACACTTGGCCTGCTGCTGTTTTGATACTTCTTTTGATTTTTCTGATTGTGAATGATGAGGAATATGCAATAGATTATCAATGCAATGCAAATGTATATATCTGCCTTTTCAATGCAATGGTTTGACATAAACTAATTGTAGACACTCAGCAAGAGACATTATGTCAAACAGGTCAAATGCAACTCAGTTCTACTATTATATGATGTATAATCATATTACAATCTGCTCACCATCTGATTACAATGAAATAGAGACCATGCTAACCAAACCAATGCAATGTAATTAAACATATGATATGCAACTACATACGCTGTATGGAAGCAATATTCTGACGACAATTGAATTACAATCCTGCTGTAGAAGATAGCGATGCCAACAACTCTAAATGCAAATGCTACAATGTAAATGAACCTGAAATGATGCCAGCAATGTGAGATAGCTCGATTTCTCTCTGAAAGCAATTTCCTTGAGGCCCCAATGCAGCATCTGGTCTCCTTGAGATGCCACGACCCTTTCTAAGCCAAAAGTCAAACTTTATGATGCTCCCGACAATTGAACTGATGTTGGCGGCAGAACCATATATCATCATTGAGCCATAAGTGGCGCCCAGATTTATTAACTAAATCGCTTTGTCTTTTTTGAAATCTGCTTCTTGTCGGCTTCTAATGCTTGTATTATCTCCAACATGTTTTGTCCTGTGCGCCACATCACCAAGCAGCTCCTGATTGTTATCAAACAATATATCGATCTCCTCCAATATGCGATTTCCTGTCTTATGCGAATACATTTGCTTCTTTTAAAGTTCCGCCTCTGCCTTTAAGAATATCAAATCACTAATTTGTCTTATTCTTTCTGACGCCCTTTGTCTTTTTGTGATTTCAGAAAAGAACGACTCTCAGATGCTGCGCTCAGATGTATATTTTGTCTTTAGTGTGAATTTCTTCACAGGCAAACGACAACCTCCTCAATTTGCAAATATTCCTCTCCTTATATATATGCGATTCCATGCATTTTGTTTTGTCTTTATTAATAAAGACATCAGATTCAGAGGCCAATATTTTATTCAGCAATGTATTTTGTCTTCTATCAATCGGTCTTCCAAAACTGAGAGTAATCTTCAAGTAACCTGCAAGTCATCGATTTCTCCTGAACTCCACAAATTTGGCCAATGGCCACAAAATTTGGCACAAGTGGAAAGATTGAGATATCTTCCCCAAACTCCCAGCTAGGATTGGTGTCTCACAATCGAAATTGGCACTCTAGAGTCTTCAAACCCTCGAGCGAATGCTAAGCATTTAGCTTCAGCTTCTTACCACGCAGGTAATGAGAAATGATAACCAAAATCAAGTGTGTTCAAATGCTTAGCGAACAGCTTCTTAAATAGATTTCTCAATCACCTCCAAGAAGCTTCTAGAATATAATATTATTTTATTATTTAAGTCACTTTATTAAATTAATTAAATATAAGGCCACCTTGTAATGTTTATTTGTTGGAAAACCTTACAAATAATTAATTTAATGATTTCTCCTTATTGCTCCAAATCGGGGACATGACACTCTCAAATGCTATGGGGTGTTTGTTTTGCATCAAAATTGCTCTGTCCCCTCTCTCAAATCATCACACTCTAAAACAAAAGGAAGTGAAAAATTTGGAATAGCCAAAACAGGATATGAACTCATTACCTCCGCTTATCAAAAGCTCTTTGTACTGAATCACTCAAGAGAAAGCTCCCTTCTTCGTCAAATTTATCAATGGGTCTGCTAGCTGTGAAAACGCTTTGACGAACCTCTTTTAATAGCTGCAAAGACCAAAAAACCCTCTCAAGTGTGTTATATTTTAGATGGAGGCCAATCCATGTTCGCCTTAATCTTCCCATCATCCACACTAACCCCTTGGGCACTAATTTTATGCCCTAGAGATAATATTTCTATCAACCCAAACTCACATTTTGAAGCCTTGACAAAGAATGATTGCTGCTCTAGGATATCCAATACCTCATCTATGTGCCTCAAATGATCCTCCGTGTTTTACTATAAATCAGTATGTCATCAAAGAACTAGTACAAATTTCCTCAATTACATAACAAATACTTGATTCATGCAAGATTGAAATGTGGCCAATGCATTAGTCAACCTAAATCATGACCAAGAACTCATAATGCTCATAATGACACTTGAAAGTTGTCTTATGCACATTCTCATCTCTTACCCTTATTGGATGATACCCTGATCGTAAATCAAACTTGAAGTACATTGCACTGTGGAGCTCCTCTATCAATTCATTGATCTTGGGTATTGGGTAGCCATTCTTGATTGTCTTCTTGTTGAGGGATCTATAATCAATACACGTCCTCATAGTCCCATTCTTTTTCTTGACCAAAACCATAGAGGAAGCAAATGGGCTAGAGCTCAGTCGTATGTGTTCCATATCCAACAACTCCCCAATTTCCTTCTCAATTCCTCGTGCCTCTTGGGATGATGATAAGGTGTGGTAATGACCAATTTCACTCCCTCCTCAAACTCAATTACATGCTGAAAATCTCTATTTGGTGGCAAACCTGAAGGAATATTATTGAACACTTGGCTATGCTTATCCAAGATGGATTAGATGTCAACATGGTAAGACCTCCTATCCTTGGATGAACTTGTTTCTATAATCAAACACTATGTTTCCCAAGCTACTTGGTCTCTATGAAAATCCCTCCTCATTCTTTTAGCTGACACAATCCTAGGAGCCTCGTTGGATAGGCCTCAAAGAACCACTTCCTTCCCTTCAGATTTGAACCTCAACTCCATAGTTTCGTAGTTTTGGGTAAACTAGCCAAGTGAATGCAACCGTTGCATGCTCAAAATCACATTTGTCTCACCAATGCCAACCACATAAAAACCATCTTGCACTCTATCTCCCTAGGGTCATATCAAGATGTTGAATTCTTTTGTTGCATGGAATAGTAAATCCATCAGCCACTGTAGCATTTAATCCCTCAAAATCCCCTGTCCTCAATCCCATCCTAGTCACCAAGCTCTCATTAATGAAGTTGTGTGTAGCCCCACTATCAATCAATACAGTCACTTTATGTCCTTGTAGAACTCCTCTAACTTGAAAAGGATGATACTTGAGTGCTCCTAAAAGTGTAGTAAGTGTGCCTCTCTTTCCTTGGCCCCATGTCCTAAAGACTCCCATGTCCCGCCTCTTCAACTACAACCTCGGGCATGGTTTCTTCTACCTTTTGATCTTCATTGGACATCACTTCTATGTTGTGTACTTGTCCCTTTCCCAAGCATCTCTGTCCTGGCTCCCATGGTTCTCTACAAGAAAAACATGTTTTTTTCTTCGAAGCTCACTTTTGGGCTTGTCTATCTTACTTGACTTAGAAGGTAGTGTCTTAGGTTGAGGGAAGACCTTATCAAAAGGTTTCTTATGCTGTTCTGATGGTGTAACGTCGGAGTAGAACTTGTTCTTAATCATTGAATCCTCCAAACTAGCGCTTTTTGATGGCATCTTGTAGAGATAGTGGGTCAAAAGTCTTGACCAAACCATTGAGTCCGGTTTAGGAGAAATGAAGCTGCACAATAGTGCAATATGAATGGCAATATTTTGTTTGTCACTATTAAGCATCTAAAAGTTTACCCCTGACTTTTCGAGAGTCTCAATTGAATCTGGAACATAATCCTGCAAATGATCTTCAATGGCCATAGCATCAAGTAGTATAAGATCATGTTCTAAGTGTTGGAAAACATTGGCTACCTTCCACTCTATCAATCAAAGCATTGTTTGCTTCCTTGCAAATAGGGGACCAATCCCTGTATTCACCTTGCGTCAAGTCCTACAAAGCCAAACATAGTGTCCTCAACCCCAATAGTGAGTAATGCTCTACTGCTCAATATGGGTTTGACTCTCTGCTCACTTGTAATACATGGGAATATTGCTTCATCTGCTCCTTAAGATAAAGTTAGGATCTTTCTATTCTAGCAATTTCTAACAATCATCAACAAGCATTTCCTATTAGAAGCAAACTCCACTGCATCTAGAACCTCTTATTGCAACATCAAGCAATGAAAAATAAAAAAATGATATCAACTGAACATCCTGTTTTCTTGAGAAGGACCATATATAGATGTGCAACCACATTGACTAAGGCCTCCTCACCTAGTGGCTTTTCTTTATAGCTTACTGTACTGCTATCACTTGTATGAGGCACAACTGTATTGCAAATCACCATAACTGTTAGAAATTTCACAACATTGGGCACTTTATTTACACTAATGTGAGCGAAATCAGAGTCTTTTAGAATATCACCACTTTCATTTCCATAGCAAATGCCATTGATGCAACATCTCCTAAAAACCATCATAATTTTCGTAAGCATTTTTGAGACGAGCTTTGCTAATAACATACAAAAAATAACCCAGAAAACAATTGCAACTAGAAGACAAACCCAAAACTATTCTAATGAATAGATTTTGTTGTATTTTTTTAATATTTCTTCAAAACAGTACACAAGCAGATTGAAGTTCATCAAACTAATACAATTTACTAAACATGTACATGTGCAAAACTAGACACTACTGGTATTCCCAATGTTAGTTTGAATGAAGATATGCTACTTAATGGCTTCAGTCCTCAAGAAACCCAATCTTTGTGCCTATAGGGTTTCGTCACCAAGCCATAGCTTTTGACACACAATGTCTAGCCCAAGAAAAGAGATGATTTTTGTTTTCAAGTTTCTGAAGTGTATCTTGAAAAAGATCTGCTCTCTTTCCTTTTGTTAGGATTATCAAAATTCCCTACATGATTCATAGGTTGGTAGGATCACAACTTTGATACCATTGTAATAGCCCCCACTAAATGCTTAGATAATAGACACAAAACAATCCAACAAAAAATATACTTTTAATAGTTTTTAAATAATTTTTTGCTAACGACATACATTCAAACGGAAGTCTACCAATCTAATATAACTTACAAGGTATTCCCAGCGTACAAACTTTATACTAACTGATGTTTATTGCTCCTAAGATTTTCTGTCCCCAAGATGATAGGTTCATGTTTGAAGGGTTTTGTCTTCAATGTACCCAATTGTTGTGGCAATGCTACTACCATTGAAATGAGAGTTGAATGTGGTGGTACTTGTTTAAAATTTTGCATCTTAGCTCATTCAAATGCCTTTGAAATCTATTAAATAGTCATAATTGTAAGGCTTTCTATGAAATTGCATTAGGGTTTTGAAGAAACCCTAAACCCTTGCGAAGTCCTTGCACGTTTGTTATAATTTTGTGTTGACCACTTGCTCCAGTTGTTTGATCCCTTGAGTTACATCTTCTAGATCCACACTTCGTGTTTTGATCGGCCCCCTTTACCTAAGTACTTGTTAAGCCCATTCCTCATATGTGCTTTTAAAATGCCAGTTAACCTTTTGTACTTTCTTGGGCTTTGCAAGACATGTGTTATTTTGCGCACCTCCTTCAATTTGCTAGTGCTTTTCATTTTACCATTGTTTATTCGCGAACTTGCAAAATGACTTTTTTCTTTCCGTCATTGCTGACATGTATGGGTTTGTTGCCAATCAAATTATGAGCCTTATTCTTTTCGATGGTAATGTTGAGAAGTTGTTGATGTGGCATTGTCATTGATGTCAAAACCTGAGATCTGGAAGATTGTGCTCCGGATGTATACAAAAATGATCTATCCTATCATATGCTATAATGTTGCGTAGTGTGGATGTTATCCTTGATCCGGATATGGCAGTACTTCTTTTTGGGACATCTATGGAAGACAGTTAATACAGAACAATGAAGACATCTTTTTGTTACCGGTTGCTATGCCTAAAGCTTAATCCGGGTATCCTTGCTATCCAGACATTCATATAGCATGTTACAAGTCTTGGAATGTCTAAATGCATTCCTCCAGTTGATACTGAAATTGATGTTGATCAAGATTTGGTCTTGGTTGTGGCGTGCCTATCAATTGATGGTGATCAAGATTTGGCCTTGGTTGTGGCATTTCCATTGGCTCTAGAATATATCTCATGTAATTCAAAGATAGCTATCTTTTGGTAATAATGCTATATCTTATGTATGACCTATTTATGCGTCCCGATGTAACGTGGTAAGAAGATCTTTATGTGCGACCTATCTTTTGGGTCCGGTGGTAGCGTGCCAAGCCTTATTGAATATTTCAAGGTTATGCTTCAAGCCGACATGTTTTGTTAGGCCGATTCATTTTGTTCTCCGGGTATATATATAACATCTTAGTGGGTATCCGAACAAGGAGGTGTGGTATGTGCAAACAGTGATAAGGGTGTGAAGGATTGTGCGACAAGAATCAGAGAAGGAAGTGAAGGAAAGTGTCTGGAAGAAGTAATCTGTGTTATAGATATTGTGCTCTTAACCAGAACTGAATTCATGCATATGTAGATGCAACTTCATTAGTTCATGTTTTGTCCATTTTTGTAATCAGTGATTTTTGTATCAATCGTGCAGTGAGCCAACCAGCAGTGAGCCTTACCTGCAGTGAGCATTTTGGCAGTGAGCCCACTGGCAGTGAGCCTTACCTGCAGTGAGCATTTTGGCAATGAGCCCTTGTAAAAATCACCTTAATCGGTGTCACCTTAACCAGTGCTTTATAATTAAGAATTAGCATTCTCCGTGGTTTTTCCCATCTTGGGTTTCCATGTAAATTTTGGTGTCCATTGTGCATGGTGTTGTTAAGTGCTTGCATGTTCATATCTATTTTAATTAATATCTGATTGGTTTAAGATTGCTCCAGATTAAGTAAAGAAAGGAAAAGTATTTTGTAATAACTGATTCACCCCCCTTCTTAGTTATCCGGACTGTTCAACAGGTAATTGGTCTTTTTGGTTTCTAGTAACTTAAGTTGTTCCACGATGTCTTTTTAGTCGTATGTTACTGGCCCCCCTTTCCTAGTAACCTAAGTTGCTCCGATTACTGCACGTGCTTTAAAACCCTATAAGTTATCCGAAGGTGAATCTGTCGGGCTGTCTGACATTAATCCTAGTTGGCGCCAAGTGTTAGCTTCCAATTGAATCGTGCTGGTTATAACCTTCGGGGAAGATTTTGGTCTTAACTTTTCCTTCCCTCAAATCACCGAAAAGTATTCTTTTGTGGTCTTAAGTTGAGCTATTGCCACATCATATTAACTGCAAGCTTTTCTTCCTTTTCGTGCAAGTTTCTTCTATCGCAAGAGCTTGTTCATATGGTTCTTTCACCGAGCTCCCAAAATCTTGCCACACGTATTTCTTTGTCTCTTTATTGATTTTGTGGGAGCTTTCTCCTTTGCAAAAGCTCATCGCTCTTTCCTTTTGCCTTTGCGAGTTCCCGAAATAATAACATGTGTTTGGGAGCTGTAGTAATGAGGAAAGGTCTTTTCATTTTGCTGAAGCATTTTCAAATGTTCACAATAACTGTTGATCTTCGCAAATCAACGGTCCAAATTCAAAAATGAAAAACAACTATCACTGGTCGTGCACTCAAGCATGCGAAGGCATTGATGGCAGATTTGATATGTATCTACCCAATTTTCGATTGAATTGGCTTAATTACATGCATTCAAATCATTCAAAGCATAAAGCAAAGATTGCAGAGAGGATTTGTTGCAATTTTCTAGCGAACAAGGGTTTTTTGCAACGTTCTAGGGTTTACGGCAAGCAAAAAGGCAGTAAATTAATTCACACCTTCTTTATTGTATTCTGGAAAAAAGTGTAAATTTCTGGTTTGCCATACAAATTAGGGCATTAAGAGGGAATTGTAATTGTCCAATTCTTTTTAAGAAATATTCCCAGAAGTATAGAACCTCAAGCCCTAGTTTTATATTCACAAAACGCTAACCCTATGAGAAATGGTTGGGACTTCAAGAGGAATTAAGAGGAGTTTGGATGATGACATAATGGCTCAATTGCCAGGGTCTTCGAAGAGACCTGGGGTTGGTCAAGGTTCAAGAATCTTGGTGGATAGGGTTATGGATAAGAATGATTGTTGCAAAGATTCCATCATCCCTATCCACAATAATGCATTGTTCAAATATTGTTTTAGAAAATGTTTAGTGGATCGACCAATTTGCAACATTTGGAGGTTGGAATTGGGAAGACTTGTTTGCCCTAATATCTTTATAAATGTTGACCTAATTAGAGTTGTTGCTAGGGCATACGATCCAAACACCAGAACTATTGTCAATGGAAAGGGTGTTCCTTTGATAACCTTGGACATAAATTGTATTTGTGATGTTTTCAATTTAGACAAGAATGCTTAGTTGCCCAATGATTTAGGGGCTTTAACTAGGGAACACCAAAGGTTAAGGGACAGCTACAAAGTAAAATGGCTACCTTGCTTTAGATCAAGAGGGCAAAAAAGGGAATTGAAGAGGTTTGCCAGTGGAGAACTTGAGCCTTTCAATTATGATACCTTTGAGGATTATTTTGCAAAGACTTATTTTGCCTTGTGTCAAGTATTAGGCATGGATTGCAAAACCCAGATGCCATTAAATATGATGGTGTTGGCACTTGACATCCAAAGTAGGGATGTGAACAAGCCCTATGATTGTGCAGCCTTTGTATCAGATGGGATTCACAAGTCCTTGTGTGCCATAAAAGAGAATGAGAGCATTGTACATTTCAAGTGGTATTTCTTGTTATGCCACATTTTACTGTGTGGCGAAGAAAGATATGGTCCTCTTTTTTGGAAATCAGAGCTTTTTACACCCAGAAATGGATGCTCCTAGTTTAAGAATGGACATATATATGGGATAGCAACTGTGAGGCGGCAAACTAAATTATTTTTGAGCAGGTTTTTGTTAGGGATGTCCTCAAAAATTTGGGCCAGGAGATTGATTGGGGGTTACAAGAGGAGGTGAGAAGGTTCTTGAGGCCTAAAGAGCTCTAACCTGAATTAGGGTTTGATCACAATTGGGGAGATTGGTTCTTCTATTCAGATGCTACAGTCATTAGAGTTTATGGCTCCCGAGTGGCACCCCATATCTTGCCTAAATCTGTTCCAGATAGAATTGTATACTTGGAAATTGTGTGACAAATGAATGAGGCAGATAAGACCCATTTCAAAAATTACAAAAAACATGCAATTCTGCCTCCTATGCTCATTTTCTCAGATTTCCAAGTGACAGCTAGGGAAGGACTGGAATTACTTCTGAGTAAATTGTTGCCCTATAGGATGAAAGTTGAAAAAGTAAGAAAATGTGATCTTGAGCATTTTATTCATGATGCCAGGACTAAGTATAAGCTTGCTTCATTTATTCATGATTATGATCCAATTGAGGATTTAATTAGAAACTGTTCTTCAGCAGAGGAGGCCACCAAAAGGAGAGAGTAATGGGTCAAGATTCAGATTGCAGAGGAAAGAAAAAAAGGAGTGGACCCCTCCTATAAGGGTGCACACACAGAAATTCAGGATCCAATCCTTAGGATCATGACAATGCTAGATAATTCAGCCAATCTATTGGAAAATGTGCCTCTTAAGGTCTCTAAGAAAGATGAACTTGGTCCCTTCTCATCTCAAGTAATTGAGCAACCAATCCCTGCAAGCATTACAACTTTGCAGCAGGTAGCCCCCCTTATAGAATCTTTGGTGGACTATCTCATAGGTCCTGATGAATTCCCAGATGATTTTGATATAGCTCCAGTGATGCATCCTCCTGCCAGGGTTGTGGTTGAAAGACCATCCAGTGAAAGAAGGTTAATAAATTTTGAAACTGGAGATCAGGTGGTTGATGATGTGAGAGCATTAGCTTGCTTTGAGTTCATGCAGGATGATAAATTCATCACCACTAAGGAATTCAAAGATTTTATCCTTAGGGAAAAAGGTGAGGAGTTGCAAAACGCATTGCAGGGGCAACAACTCACCAATGAAAAGATGAAGGAAATCATCGCCCATTTCTGGAAAGAGGTAGATGCAGAAATGGATGAAATGACACCTCATAAGGGTAGGGAACTAGTAAGAAGTGGTGGGTGTTTACTCTTGCTAGGATGTGGCATATCATCTACTATTGCATTTGATACAATTAGAAGGAAAGAGGGCAGTGAGACCCAGTTTTGGCATCTGAGGAGCAAGCTGATGCACTTTATTTTGGCTCAGGCTTTAACCGTAGGCATGAGACCTTGGCCATATGGTCATATTTTCCTGAAACAAATAAGCCCAGAGTTATTGATGATACAAGTGAGTTGACTGGCAATCTAATTGTCAGAAGATTGGGAGACACAAGTGCTTTGTAGGCAGCAACATTAACTATAAATACTGCCATGTTTATAGAAGCAGCTGTGAGAAGTTTGGAAGCAGACTTGGCTAAGGTTAATGCTCAAAATTTAAAACTGCAGGAGCAAGTGAATATTGTCACTGGATTGTTGCCACCACCTCAATCTGTGGTTGGAAATAAGGATGATTAGGAGAAGACAACTTAAATTATGGAGCAGAATAATTTGAGGGAGTTGAATGAAAGCAAAGAAGTAGAATAGGAGGCAAAGGCACAAGTAAGGGAAAAGTTTTCAGAGATAGCTGATAACATTTTTGGTCATAGGTTGTCATGTGTTTTAAGCCATTTAGAAAATGCATGGAATCGGTATAATGCAATTAGTACAACTCACACTGTCCATGTTACCTTGAAAGCTAGACTCCAGAGTATCCAAGACACTTAGTGTCCAAGAAGGCAATTATTGGAGATGGTGGATAGAGCAAATTTTGATTTCTTTCTTACAAGTGTGTTAGAAGTTGTTTTTGATAATTCGTGTTCCATTGAAGATAATATGATAATACTTGAAAGCTATCAGCTTGCTTTAGAAAAGTCCTTAGAAACTTTTGATGATCTTAAGCATGGCATCATGCCTACAATTCTATTTGAGGATGGAGGGATAAAAGAATATAATGTGGAGGCCAGAATTTAGCAATATATTATCTCCCATCTTGAATTCTATTTTTGTAGATGATAGTATAGATACAATTTTAAAAAAAAAATGAATGCTACTCTTGATGGCTTGGTAAAGTTGGAGACAAGTTTGATAAATTTTGTTGATGATGCGAAGAAGTAGGCTAAGGAAGAATATTCTTCTCATTTGAATCACATCAGAATGATTTTAGTATCTCATTGGCCTTTAGAGGAAGTATTTGCAGGATGGGTGGAAAAGTACAACTAGGCAGTCACATTCTCATTTGAATCACATCAGAATGATTTTAGTGTCTCCTTGGCCTTTAGAGGAAGTATTTGCAGCATGGGTGGAAAAGTACAACTAGGCAGTCACGTGCACCTTCCATTTTGTCTCATGATGATAATCAGAAATATCTCCTTCAGCGGCTTCTACAATTGTTTTGTCCTTTAGTGATGTGCTTTTTGTCTTTTACAGAGCCGTTGTATTGGTTTTTGTCTGATCCTTAGGACAAGCTTGTCAAATGAAAATGTGACATCTGTCCATGACTTTTAGCTTGTTGCTCCCTTGTTTCTATAAAAGGGAATTCTGAGCCATTTTGAAAGGATCTTGGATTTTTGTAAGTAGAAGGAAGTTTGTTTTAGGTCTATAATTGTCCAGTCTAGGTCTTCCAGGGAAGAAATGCAGATGCAATTGTAAATTTTGTACATCAAATACAAATTCAGAATATATGAATTTATTGTGACAAAATTCACAATCAATTGTCTCCAAATGTATATGTTATTTCTCTTATGAATAAAATTGATCAAGGATCATTCCTGTTCATCATTGCTTCTACTGCAAATGAATGTTCTCATATAGCTTCTATTCAAGTAAATAGATTAAATTGCTATATCTGGAATACTGAGAGTTCTAACATATCCAGGGATTGATAAATAGAATTGGTTGTAAATTTTAAAGAATATCACTATAAGGCAATGATATATGAGCTTTCAAAGAATTTGTTTTAAATTGTTGTTCACAAGATAATTGCATTTCTTTTTTACTCTGAAACCAGGTTTAAGGCACCAGTCTAAGTATGAATATTGGTTACATGTCCATGGTCATTCTATTTCAAATCAATTTCCAATTTATGTTGTAATTTATTCCCTAAAGTTTATTTCATGTTCTCAGAGCCAATGAAGCAATAGTCTCCAAGAATCTTGCCAATTAGGTCTAATCTATTTGTAATTCTTGGCACATTTCATGAGAGCATTTTTGTTTAAACAATATCTTGGTATAAAGTGTAAATCCAACTGATCTTGTTAAGGATCACCCTCCTAGGTCTTGCAGAACTTGAAGCACAGAGGAGAAAAGTGTAGAATCATTCTCCTGTTTGTTGGCCAACCCCTTGAAACCCTTGAGCATAAGAATTGATAATTCTTTAGGTAGTTTCAAGAATCAGTTGGGATTTAAAAACTAACCAACAAAATGTTTGTTAATTTTCCAGAAAGTACCTTCTCTTCTGCTTTATGCTCTGTTTTATGGACCCAACTCCCAACGATCCTCAATCATGGGAAGTCAGCCTACAAATGGTGACAACTAAATGACAGTTAATTTGATCAAATGTAGACAGCTAACTGAACAACACTTCCTCAAAATATCGATCCACAATCGTAGGCAGTTAGTCCTAAATTGGTGGCAGTTAATTGGTCAGTCCACCCCTCAACCAATGGTGTTGACTGACAGGCATTGAGGACTCAGCTTCTGCTTAAGTGGAAGACACAAATACTCAGCTGCTGCTTATTTGGAAGACACAAATGCTCAGCCGCTGCTCAACTGGAGGACACAAGACTCAGCTGCCTTATTCCTAAAATACAACATAGTTTTCTAGCTGAAAACTAAAGTAACTACCAACTTATCTAATTGCTAATCCTTTGCTGACAGTCCATTCACTAAATTGCCGCAGATTGAAAAAGGGACATTACAACATGGTTCGATATTGATTACACAATCCACAAGGTGTGTAAGGTCATGTGGACCACAAGATAAATAAATAGAGATAGGGGGTACCCTTAGGAGAAGACCTAAGTCAACATGATACACTCCAATGTCCTGCCTTAAGGTTGGCTGTTTGTTTTTCACTGTCACCTTACTCTGCATCATCCCACCGTGAAATGAGATTTTGAAGTCTAATATGTGATTAAAAAATTAAGGAACATATCCTTAGGAAGAGCCTTCATGAAAATGTGGGCAAGCTGCTCAGCAGAGAAACATGCGGAAAATTTCGAAATCAACATAACCATTCTGAATTAATTGTTAGAAATACTTGTTGTTCTCAATGGCTCAATGTCCCTGGGGACTCACTCTGAATGGCTCCGGGCTCTAGATCTATTGATTGACCCATCTCATTTGGGGCTCACCCTAGGTCCAATGCAGTAAATTCCGGTTGGTTCACGTCTCAGATCAACTTGTTTGCCCTCCTCATCGTCACAGTCCTCTTGGAATCAATAGCATTTTGTCAGAATACATTCATAATTTCATATGAATCTCAATGTGTTTTGGCAATTAATAGTGAACCAGATTGTGGATCATTTGAATGGTACTCAATCTATCACTATGGATGATTGTGGGGGCTGTTTGAGAAAAACCAGTTTCCAAAAGAAGATCAAAGTCACGTGCTGATAAGCTTCCTCCTTTGCTTTGTAAAATTCAGCCTTGGTAGTAGATAAGGAGACAAAATCTTGCTTCATTGTCTTCCAATAGATAGGGTTAGCCCCAAGAGAATAAATGTAGCCAAAGGCGCTCTTTTGGTTATCAAGATCCCCTGCATAGTTGGTATTACATATTCTTGAAAGAAGAGTACTGTCTACTGTGCAATGAATCCCAAATTTAAGCGTACCCTTGATTTATCGAAGGATATGCTTAGCTTCATGAAGATGACAAGCACAATATGTTTGCATGAACTTCAAAACTATACTGACAACAAAGGAAATGTCAATTTGAGGATGCATGAGGTGGATGAGACTTCCCACCAAAGACTTGTAGACAGTGGGATCAATGATCTAAGACGTGAAAATGGGATATCCTGTACTTTGGAGTCCCTCATAGGTAATGAGGGACAAAATTGTTCTAAAGTTAAAAATGGGCAAATGATTGAGAGGAGTGCTCCATAAGGCAAAGTGAGCAAAAAATTCAAACATAAGAAATGCTCATTTGCAAAGTGAGCATGCTATAATGCCGTTTGGCCAAAGCTTGTTAAAACACAAAAAGGGTCCAAGCATTTGGAGAGCATGCTATTGAAATGTGCTAGCCAATTTTTTCAATTTTTTTAACACATTAATTTCACCCGTTAACATTAGTGAAACCATAAACCAACTGAATGGAACCCTTTCTTTTTTTGATCAACCCAGATCCCAATATGGGCAAGGTGAGAGCATACCAAAAGGGGATCGTTAGCATAAAATCAGAACTGTAGGAAAGTACAATGAGAGGAAATAACAATCAACTCAACCGCTTATTCCGCGAGAGTACTGGAATTAAAATTACAATGCTGAAAGTAAATATGCAACTCGACCACTTATTCAGCGGGAGTGTATTGACGGCTCAGCTGATCAGCAATATGAGAAATGCAACTCAACCACTTTTTAGCGGGAGTGAATTATAAAGTACTGAAAGTAAATGTTTGGACGGCTAGCCGACCCTTTCCGCTTTTTAGTGGGCGGTACAGGAAAGTAAATACTGAAAAGTAAATAGACGGCGAGGCCAGTCTCTTCCACTAAAGTGGGGTTACAAAATGTAAAGTGCAGAAAGTAAAGAGCTGATCAGTACTACCGTTTCAGCATTACAATATGATGAACAATCTGCAAATACAATGAGATATAGATAACCAATGAACTCCAAAATGTTAGGAAATGAACTCCAAACAAGTACAAGCTATCCAGCATATGAAATATAGTTAAAAGGACTGAAATATCAGGTCTGATATAAAAATTGCAGCAATCAGAAATTAATACCAGCAAGCCCTAGAATCACCAAAACGCTCATAACTTCGTCATAACACCTCCGAATGACGTCAAACCAAGTGCAAATGAAGTATAAGAGAAGGGCGACCAAGATAGAACTGAGAGACTGCAACAAACTGGAGTTATTTATTTTTCTAAAAATTTCCGGCACTTCCCAGGCAAAAGTATGACTTGGGAGAAGTCGACCAGCAAGATAAAAACTAAGAGCCCACCAAGAATTCTGAAATTTTGCAAGAAGGGGCACCCAAGGTAGGCTAAAGCATAGGGTCAAACCCAAAATCAACAAAAAATCGAGTGCGGAGCAAAGAGTAAAAATGTGCTTCAGCCAAGCACCAAACCAGCAACTCCAAAATATGAAATATCACTCAAAAACCAACTTGAAGCTTAATCTGCAACCTCTGGATTGAAGAAGCAGTCTCAATAGCTAGGTACTATCTCTCAAGTACGAAACTGATAAGCTAGGAGGTATGCATTCCTCAAAGCAATATGTTTGAAACCATTTCAACAACATTTCGTTAAGATAAACAATAGATAACTGCAAATGAAGGACAAGTCTCATATTTATAACTTCTTCCCAAATTTGAATTCCTTTTCCCTCCAATTAGGGCGCCCAAGGTGAAATCCACATTTACCTTCAATAAACTGTAATTTGTATTTCATTACCTCCTTCACTTAGGCGTCCAAAAGCATATGAGGAAAATACTTTATAATTATCCAAATATCTTCTCCAAAGCGTCCCTTTTCCATGAAGGCAATATACTTTATAAAATGCAAATAAAGTATAATATTGGCGTCCCATAAGTTAAGTGAAAATAAACATTATAAATCACTTAAATAATTTCCTTTATGAAGTCATCCATTATTGCAAAGGAATTATTTTCACTTAAAACATTGTCTCCTCAAATATTTAACTTGCCAAATAAAATACCTCAAAAGTTGGAGACCAAACAGAATATACTGCCCTGCCAGATATAGCCATAGTATCAAACTGCTGAACACCTGCCAAAAATAGCCTTTGCATTGAACTGGTGAACTGTTGCTAAAAATAGCACTGCCAAAAATAGCACCAAGGGTGTTGGAGACCAAACTGCTCAAATCGACCTGCTAGATATAGCCACAAAACTGAATTGCAGAAACCCTGCTAAAAATAACATAGCTAAAAATAGAACTTACTAAAAATAGCATACTGCTAAAAATAGTAAGTTGTTTCAAATTCATTTTAACCACAATCAGAGCAGCCGTCGTACTTACTAAAAATAGTAAGTCCAAAAAAGTTCTATAATTTAGTTGCATGTCACACCATTGCGTAGCTCTCTGAAAACCCAGAAGGAATCCAGAATCAGAATTGTAAAACTCCAACATGCAAACCTCTAAAACAACCAAGGAACAACCAAAATTGCAAGTCAACATCTCGTCATGCATGTTACCACATCTCGAAGCTTTCCAAAAACCCAGAAAGCTCCACCAAACATGCATAAGAAAATCTCACATGCAAGCCTTCAAAGCCTCCTCTAAAATGGAAACCCTAATTTTGCCACTGACTAGCCTACAGGCATCCGAGAATAGGCTATCAATCACTGGAAAGTGTAGTGCTAAAAATGGGGACATTACAGCTATAATATGGTTTGGACAAGATTTTGTTGAAGTGAAAACTAGAAAAAAGTGACTATTCAGGCTCAGGAGCATGCCATAAGGCAGATTGGGCCTTAAAACTAGAAAAACATAAAAATTGCCACCTTGTTCAAAAGAGTGCTGTAATGAAAGAAGGGGTAAGTTTTCAAAAGGTTTAAAATATCAAAAATTGTCCTCCAACAGCAGAATGCCTTATTTATTGAATAAAGAATATTTTTTAGAATAAAGTTACTATTAAATAGTTAATGCATATAATTGCTTACAAACTCCTTCCTATGCCATCCATGCTCTAGGTTCATGAAGGTCCCATACTTGTTCAAGATCCTTGAAGTGTGTGACAAAAGTAGAGAAAAAGGACTAGGACGATTGTTAATAGAGAAAGGCAACAGCAATTCTCAATTATGGCTATGAATACATTGCCTAACATATATGAGTCGTGGATATTGTTTATTTTTTGTTTGAAGATAATAACAAAATTTGTTTAGTGACATCTGGAAAAGTGAGGCTTCCATGAATAAAATTAATTAAGTTACTTGCATTGAGGACGATGTCATTAACACACACTAGCGACACGCGAACTACATTAATATGCAGTAGCTAATGTTAACGTGGATTTCATTAGCATGCATTGTACAAGAATGAATGGCAGCCAATAAAGAATGCCACAAAATAATCTTGTCAAAATACAATTGGTTGGGAGTGCTTGACCAGTATAGTGAGTCACGAAGTTCACAAATTAACCTAAGCGATTCTCATGGGCACTACTTAGCCACATAAAATTAATTCCACTATTAAAAACTGGAAGCTGAGCATAAATTGGTTTAAATATATAAATGTAATCAAATATATAATTAATCCCTTAAGCAGCAAAAAGGAGGACCAAGTACTCGAGTCAATAAAGGAGTACATAAAAGAAACAAGTTGAGTCTAGTTGTATTTGATTGATTTGAAAGCGAATTGGGTACAAAATGGCATCCTCATGTGGAATGCGCTGATACTGATAGTCTGAAACAAATTGAAAATAGCAAATTGTTTTTGTAAAACTGAAAGTAAATACTACATTAATATATTTAACAAATTTACATCTTCCTCTTCCCATGTCTAGTGAAAACTAGGGGAGGTAGAACTAGACGATATTATAGATAAAGACTTGTAGGCAAACTTAGAAACTTGGACTTGGAGAGTACCTAGAAAATCAAATGAAATGAAAATGCCTTTTTAGTGGCCGTGGGAGACGTTTTTTCTTTGGACGGGCGAGTTTTTTTGTGGACTTGTCGAGTTTTTGGCGAAAACTCGGTGAGCAATTTTGGAGAGTAAATACAGGAAAAATCCGCTGTAAAAAAAAACCTGCAGTTTTTTAAAACTCGCCAATTACTCAGAGATTTTCAACTATGATGTAAACAATTGTCTCCTTGACTGATTGTTGATATTTTGGATTGTTTTTACGAGTGAGAGGTGTGACAGGCCCTCTTCTTGTAAACTTTCTTCCACCACATTTGTGGGTGTGGCTATAATGGGTATTTGAAAATGTTGCAGCATTTAAATCTATTACATACTCAGTATATGTGATGGTTTCTTAACTACTGTAGATGAATATTGATGAGTTTAGAGAAGTATTATAAAGAGAAGTGTTTATTTTACATTATATCTTTGCTGTTATTTATAGTTCTTTAATTGTCATGGTTGGATATAACTCTGTTACCCAATAAGGCACCGGTCAGTAGGAATCTTGACCTTCCACACCAATTAAAATCATTCACTAGTAATATAGGAAGTAGGAGTAGTGTAGATATGCATGTTGTTCATCAATCCAATAAAACAACTAGGGAACAACTTCAAGCAATATTATGGATAAACCTTCAAAGGATCATGTTCAGTATGCTGCACTTTGCCACTATGTATGCAATATAAATGAATATATTTTAAGGGATCGATGAAGCTAACAATTGTGGGTGCATGTGCAAGGTGTGTTGATCAACTATATAGAGGTTATTTGCAACCAGTCTTATTTGACCTAGTGACTATTTTTGGGGTCAAGTATGCAATTGGGTTTGGTTGCTTTCATTTTAGTTGCTCATTCTATTTGATGCAAATACTTGTTAAGGTATACCTATAGGAATACCCTCCTAGGTTTAAGTTGAGTCTAAAGAGTAGGAGAGATTACCAATGAGCCTCTATTCACCTTCTTGAAAACAAACCCATGGCCTTGAAGGTGGGAAAAAGCTTTAGGATTTGGGAGAGTAGTTTTGGGACTGAACAAATTACACTAAGACCTTTGCCCACATTGCCGAAATGACTAGCAAAAGTTCTCTTAGTTTCCAGCCATTGATTACACTAAGAACTTTGCCCCCATTACCAAAGTGAACCCCATCCATTTCGGTCCAACCATTGATTACATGCAGACCTTTCCCACCATTGCTAGAATGAGCTCCATCCATATGATTCTTGCTGTTGGCACTACTAATCATAAGTACATTGGTGGGGCATGACGAGTGCCTTTTTGCATAGGGATCTTTAGGATGAGGTATACATGGAGTAGTCACAAGGATTTATTCAAATTTTTTCTCTGGTATGCAGACTATAGAAATCTCTCTATAGTCTCAAACTAACCCCCTAGACTTGGTATGGAAAGATGGATTCCTTCCCTTCTTTCAGCGAGGCTCTCTTAGAGTCACTTAGATCCTAATGTCTATATTTTGTGGAAGGATGATGCACTTCAAATTTTAGTTCTATATGTTGATGATCTCATTATCATAGTGAAGTTAGCTTTATAGGACATGTTTGATATGGCTGACTTAGGTCTTTTGCACTATTTTCTTGGGATTTAGGTCGTTCAATCCAATTTTGGGATAAGTATTGTAAAACCCAATTATGCTTTGAATCTCAGCTCATTTTTCACATGGTGGATTGTAAGCTTATTGCCACTCCCATTCTTTTTAGCATCAAACAAACTTGAGGCCAATTGATGCACTCCTTTGGTTGATGCTACACTTTGTTGAGAGATTGTCAATATCCTCATCTATGTGACCCATACACACCTTGACTCTCCTATGCTGATGGTATGGTGTCTTGTTTTATTCTAGAGCCACATGAGCTTCATTGGAAAGCTACTAAATGGATACTACACTATGTCAAGGGCACATTTAAATAGGAATTCATTATTTAGAGGTCAATGCTACTAGTTTGATAGGGTAGATAGATTCTGATTGGCATGGTGATCTTGAGGATCGCAAGACCACTTCATACTACACTATGTCAAGTGCACATACAAATAGGGGGTCATTATTTAATGGCTGATGCTACTAGTTTGATAGGTTAAATCATAGTTCATAGACTTAGACTTAGCAAAAAATCGGCAAGCCCAAAATTTGACTCGCCAAAAACTCGGAAAAATTCAATGACTTAAAAAAATACTTAAATTTCTGAAAAATACATTTTTTTACAAATTTCAATTACAAAATTCATCAAATGAGTCTAAAAAACTACGAGGAAGTGTTTTCTATTAGATTTGATTCTTGAATACATATGAATTACAAAATCGCATCATCATGCAAAGCTAAATGCAATAGCTAGCTACTAATTGATAACTATTATGAATTTATGATGATTGTCTTTGAAAATCATCATAAATTGCATATCGAGGAAAGCATAAAATTACAAGTTTTAACAATTTCCTCTTCCTTGTTCTAGTGAAAAATTGGGTGGTAGACGGTATGGTCCTCACAATTGGTTGTGCCTCCCTACTTGGCCTAGAAGACTATGCCTGTGGCTCCACCCTATTGCTAGATGGCAATGACTCCTTTGCCATATCAATGTCATCCAATGACAATACAATCTCCCCTACTTTTGTTGCAGCCACATCCTCCATAGCTTGCCCTTTGAAATCAACAATCTCATCCTTTGTAAATCAATTAAATTTTAACCAATACACAAATCTGTTGGTATGTGAAGTCAATTTGATTCTTCCGGCATTGATAAAGTAGTTGATGATCTATTCCACACATTTGTACATGTGTTTTGGCAGGTCCATATAGTACGTCATGCTTGCTTGTGTGTGGCGTGGAAGGGCAAGTGGAGGTTTTATAGAGCAAAAACTGCATTTTTTGTGTGTCGAAATCGCATCTGACCTGTGTTTGACCCACAACCTTACCTTGCGTTGTATTTTGCACACGTTTGGCGAGTACTTGTGAAAAATATCCTGAAATTTTTTGGCGAGATTACTTT
The DNA here is from genome assembly GCA_007115665.2 of Sequoiadendron giganteum. Classification (NCBI taxonomy): domain Eukaryota; kingdom Viridiplantae; phylum Streptophyta; class Pinopsida; order Cupressales; family Cupressaceae; genus Sequoiadendron; species Sequoiadendron giganteum. Next base: position 14,997,992 of record CM021102.1, on the reverse strand, counting down.
GAGATAACTCGTGGCTGGGAAAAACTTGTGAGTGCTTGGTGATTTGTTGAGTTTGCAAACTATAGATTTAAATAGATTTTGATTAGGATGGTGATTTTGAGGATCACAAGATCACTTCTAGCTACAACTTCCATCTTGGTTTTGGTCTTATTATGTTGGCCTAGCAAGAAGCAACATGCTATTGCTTTACCATCGACAAAGGTTGAATGTCAAGGGGTTATTAATGTCAATATTGAGGCCCTTTGGCTCCAACAAGTTCTCATAAAATTTATTGTTCCTTTGACATAACCTTCAACCATTCGATGTGACAATAAAAGTGCTATACATATCACTAAAAATTGAGTCCGACATCAACAAACCAAATACATTGAGGTACACATGCACTACTTTTGGGAGTTGATCCAAGATTAGATCATCAATTTGAAGTTTTTTCCTATTTTAGAGTAGGTTGACATGGAGCTATCTTGTTGAGACCAATTTTACCCACCAAAGCTATGCTTAAGGGGGTGTGAGTTGGTGTAGTTATGCATTTATTATACCTTAGGTTTAGTTATGCTTCTTTGTTTTGCAAATGAGGTTTCAACTTATTCCTTCTCAGAGAATGAGGTATCAACTTATTAGTTAAGAGAATTTTATTTGGGACCTAGGTATAAAGCTGAGTGGACCACCCAATTAAAGAGATTTAATTAGGTTAGAAGTGCATAAGTTTTATATGATAGAGGTTTTAAGCATATGTAAAGAAAGATTGAAAAATAGAATAGAGAATAGACGGTCAAAACTATAACAAGAAGATTATATTATGCTTAGTTTTGTACATGATTTGTGAGAACATATGTATGGTCTATCTCCTTATTCAACCCATCTATTTTCAATGTCTATTTATCCTTACAAAGAATGGCTATGTACACATATATACTAGAGAGATGAATACGACATATCAGTTGGAAAGTGATGGTTCACATTTCCATTGTAACTATCATAATTGCTTGCAACTGCCAAGATAGATCGAGCTATGTAGTACTGCTAATGTGGAGTTATGACATCATTTGAACCAAGGGTGCTAGCTAGGACGAGGATCCTGTTGACTAAATTGCATAGTTTGTCATAGACACTCAAGATTTGTGTTATGATTGAGAGACCCACATCCTCTTGGATTAGTTGCCCCTCGTTGAAGTGTAGTGGTCCCCATTGCAGGTAGGTGTGGTAAAAGATGTGGAAATTGACTTGCAACACTGGCAAGTGGTAAAGTGGACCTTATTGTGGAGATATCTGAAAGGGACTGTTATCATGGCATCATCCTTGGTGAGAAATAAAGAAATTATATTAATGTCCACAAGTGATCAGAGCAACCCCATGGGACTCAAAAAGTACATCCACCCCATGGAGGCTGAAACCAAGAGGTGGCATGTTCAAGACAAATAAGTCCTAGCCATATAATACAAATACAATATACATAGCAAAGTGATGAGAAGATCACAAGGGAAATAAAGGAAAAAGAAGCAATGAATACCAGAGAACCCAATAAACGTCAAAGATGCCAATGAAAACTGGCACAATCACATGTATGCATCAATCATCTCAGGGGTAGCTGCCAGTATGATTATCCACCCTGCCACCATAGGATCAGTGCAATTTTAGAAGAACTAGAAGGCCCTTGATGCCAAGTTGAAATGAACCATGATGCCTGTTATTTGAACAGGAGTATGATTCCCTAGGAGCAAGACACAGAGGTAGATGTTATCTGTCACTATCTGTAAATGAAACGCCCAACTCCATGGGCCAGCTAATTAGTCCAGGCATCCAAGATAAGCTGAAGAATGGAGGTAATCAGCTTGGTAGCCCTGGAGTTTCCCTGTAATTTATTATTTCTGAGAACACTCTGGAATTCATGGTTTCAAATAGCTTAATAGATACTGTGATGCTCATTGGGAAGGTAATGGAATAGTTTAGTGCTGCAGCAAAAAGTTGTTTACTGTTCCATCAAGAAAAACTAAAACGGAAAATTTTCCAGCCACCAAAATGAGAGAAGAGTTGGTGCTGTTGGCATCCAAACATGTGTTTTCTCTCATGAAGAATCCTAAAGTTTTGTGGAAAGTATAAACATATAGACATCCAAACCTACTTTTTATAGGAAAAAGTAGCTCAGAAGTAGCATCCAGCTCCCTGATTCAAATGTATTTGAGACATTCTTAGAAAAGCTTTTCCTTGTAATAAATTTCAGTCACATTAAGATAGACTGAATGTAGAAAAAACATTTTATTGTGGATACATATTAAATAGGAGTCTTGGAGGTGTATCTGTCTATCCGTTTCAGATGATGTCCATTTATGACTATCTAAATTCTAAACTGATAGGCATATAATTACTGACACCCTCAAGATACGAATAAATGTATTCAAAATTTAATGTTATGGAACAAATTTTGGGTTCTTTTATGGTATCAAGTTTTTATTCTGCATTTTGTACTTTTCTTTTATGCATTTAGTCTGCTGAAACTTTCAAAAGCCATTCGTTTGCGTTATCTCTCCTGACTGAATTACTATATGTTTAATGCTCCATTTTGTATGAAGTAATTGTAGTAGCAATAAGATTTGTGACACCTAGGACCTGGTTATGGTCATTGGCTTAGACAAAATGTGGATGACATATGGCTTATGCAAGTCCTCAAGTCCTTTTAGTTTTCTGGTTTGAGGAACAAATTGTTATTTGTTGAATTTCATGACTTATACAGTCCATAAGGATACTTGCATGTTCAACCAATTGGGATTTTCAGCATCCTTACACCCAGATAAGTGAAAAGAAAAATTACTTAGAATAGATGATCAGCACCAGGGTTAGATTCATCATTTCTGCTTCTGTGTTTTATCAATGAGATCGTATCAAAAGAGAATAATAAATATTAGATACTTGGAACACCTATGAGCTTATCTGAAATTTCATATTTGATTTTTTATTGCACAAATAAGTTCCTGACTTAGGCTGAGACAGAATAATAATGCTAAATGGACTTCTTTTCTAGGTATGCAATACTGCAAGATACAAACTTTAGATTTTACTAGTTAAAAGAAGATTATGAGCACTGGTTAACATCTGACTTAATCAAATTTCTACTGCAAAATGAAGATAGGCTGCATTTAAAAAAAAGGGTATTTGTTTGATTACCATTTCACTATTAGAATGATTTTTTAAACTTCATATGTGATCACTATAATAAGTTTTAAATTTGTCAATTTATGTATTTGAAACCGTGAAGAGCATCATTTATATTTTTGAGCAAAGGGCTCGAGTATATTCATCCCAGTGTCATGATATGTATTTCTAACCTGATATCTTTTAATATTGTGCAGCAGACCTTTTATTATCTTCACCTTTCTAAATATCTGAATTCTTATCTGTCTGTATCAGGCTGTGGGGGTACTGGAAATATCATGTGTTCAGATTGTGGAGGAAGAGGTCACGTTTAAAGTATAAGCCAGAATTAAATATTCATTTGATCAAATCTCTGGCTTGGCCCTATTTATCTCAGGTGTTTGTTGATTCATTTATCATTGCAAAAAAGGATTGCTCTGATATCACAATTCTCTCTTAATGGAGAACTTGCAAATTTTTGGAGGGAAAAACCATTGATTATTGCCATTGATACTTTATAAAATGGCATGAGGCTTCTGGTTAGTCTTTGTAGGCCATATAAATTAGCATGTCAACACAATCTTTATTTTTTATAAATGTACCCGCCTTACTAGCATTGCCTATAATATGGACATGAATACAAATTGAATGTAACAATTTTTGCAATACTTTTAAGGGGATTAGGTATGCATGGAATTTATGGGCACAAACCTGAGACAAACACACGTTTTATAATGTATAAATTTCTAAAGAGTGATTTAAAAAAAAGAATTAACTCATTGCTTTTATAGTAAATTTGTTTATAGAGTTTTTTGAATTTGCAGACAAATATAGTTTGAAGCAACCAGTAGGGGTAGTATGTTAAAATTGAATTAGCCAGTTCTGGAGTGGACATTTTGTTTGATTAGGTTATTAAAAAACTATAATCTGAGAAGTTTGTGGTGCCTGATGAGAATTATAATATTTCTGTTGTTGCATAGTTGAAAATTGCTGGACCTTGGGGTGCACTTGTTGAATAGGTTGAAGTAATTTCTCCATCTTATCCAATTCCTCAGACTTCACACTTGATTATGGAATTATGCTGTCATGTCCCCAAATTCCCGGGGTCTCCAATCTTAAAATAAGGCTGGAAAAGCGTTTCTTTTAAAAAAAAGGGGTAAATACTTTATTGAAATCCAAAAAAGAACATTACAAAGGAATCAAGGAACCAAAGGCTCCGAGAAAAGTATACAAAAGCACCCAACCAAAGCAAGAACCAACATCACCCAATACCATATCCATCCATATCATCAACAAAGATCCTCTCCAAGTCATGACAGAGATCTGGGGATAAATGCCCCCACCCATCAATCTTCCAATCATCATCATGCTCTGAAGTCCACTTAGCCAAACAATCAGCAACTCTATTCCATTCACGTGGAATGTGGACAAAAGACACCTCTATCGTAGAGCAGATTTGTAGGATCTGGTGTACAACCAAAGCCAATTGCCAATTAACATCCATCACCTTTTGCTCAATCAACAAATTAACAATAATCTGTGAGTCAGATTCACAGATAACCTTATGCCAACCCAAAGCATAGGCACGCTCAAAAGTGTAGAGAATTGCTAATCCGTCCATAAAGTTATTTGTTTGTTGCCCTTTATGAACAGAAAAGGATAAAACAACCTCACCCAAACAATCTCTACCAATACCACCAATCCTAGTAGGCCCATGATTACCATGAGAGGAACCATCAGTATTGATCTTCAAGAAATCCTCCGGAGGTGGCAGCTATCTACTCACCCTTTGAATCTTCTTTTTTGCACGCCTACCTCTTTTGGCATAGGCAGAGGCTAAAGACAACCCTTGAATCCCCAATCTACCCACAATCTCAACATCCCTCTCTATCTAGAGGAAACATGACCTCACATTTAGCTTCCATTGTCTCCTAGATCATACCCACAATTTTATGCCAAACTTGTTGAACCAATTACTTTTCTTCTCGAAAAATCCTACGATTCCGCTCTAGCCAAATTTGCCAAAGGATGAAAGTAGGCCCAATACACCACACAATCTAGAGAAAAGAAGTCATTGTTGGAGGCCTACTCAAACTGTTAGTGTTTCTTAGATCAGATTATACAACTGAAAGTACTTAAAATATTGCAACACATAAGATAATAAACACAACAAGATACCTTGGGAAAACCCTCCTCTTGAGGGAGAAAAACTCAGCAAATAATTCTCTTATATAAGGTAGAACAAGAGCAGAAATTTGCTTACAACTTAGGCCCAACAATGGCCAATAATTGATACAATGAAATCACACCTCTCCTAGATGCAAGATTTACAAATGAATATGATCTTCTTTGAATTCAGACTGCTGCTATGAAGGTGCAAACTTCTGCTCTAATTGTGAATATACTTGATGAACTTGAATGATCATAATGACAAGAAAAGACCTTGTATATATACAATTGAGGCGCCTCCTCAATTTAGGTCGGCCCTCTATGAAGAAACATAATAAATGATAATTACAAGGTAGGTTGGCCCAACCAATAATCAAATCATGCGAACCATTATAGGGTCGACCCTTTATGTTTATCAATTGTTATTTAATATAAATTAAATAGCCGAAAAACTACCATTTAATTTAGGCATCCTTCTTGAAGCGTGTGCAATGGAAGTGCAGCCCTAAGCTGCTATAACATCAACACTCCCTCTCAGCTAGGGATGATACTTCCATCTGCACAAGACACATCATCTCAATGTAAAATCAATTAGAATATCACCTCATCGTGATATCAACCATCATGGCTACCTCCATAGATGGTATGTACAAGTGCTTATCACTTAATGTGATGTTGTCACCTCAATGTCACTTTCACCATGGCTCCTCCAGAGGGTGAAACACAAGTACGAGTAAATCATCACGGATTCCCTCACGTGATGCTGTCATGGAGTCACACACATGACATTCACCATGGCTCTCCTAGAGGGTGGAAACAAGGGCTTTCACCCCAAATCTCAAAGAGAAATGCATTATCAAGGGCTTACACCTCAAGTCTCTCTCAATAGAGAAATGCATTATCAAGGGATTTCACCTCGAACTTCTCTCAAAGAAGAACTCATTAATCAGAGGAACACTGATACTGAGACTCCCTCTCAGCTAGGACTTCATTCTCCGCCATATCAAGCTTGTCTCGAAGGTACACAACCATTATCCCAAAAAATGCTTGATGAGAATGACTGCCATTTGCTCATCAGTGCTGATATACCTCAACTGAATATATTTCCTCAATACCATATCTCTGATATAGTGGTATGCTTAGTTTTGTCATGAAACACATGAAAAGATAGAAAGCTTCTCAAAGCTTTGATTAACACAAAGGATGACAGTTGGCTTCAACGATTGTTCAACCAATCCTGCAAGGGGCTTTCGAAGCCACACTACTTCTCAAGCTGACACACAAGCTCTGCTGTACTCGGCCTCTGCTGTACTCAGTGCCACAGAAGACTGCTTCCTTCTATACTAGGATATCAATGCAGACCTCAACTGAAACAACATCCAGAGCAACACAACCATCATCTTTAGGTTTAGTAGGCTCCCTCTGAATATTCAATCACTTGTATCAACCACTTGACCTCATTGCCTGCAACTCTTGCCTTAGAGAAATGGTTTCCAACACACACCTCTGTAGAGATTCAGGGTTGTCCTCTTCGACCGCATCCCGAATCACTCTATTCTGAATAGGTTTGCGGAGCTACCAATCCAAGTTGACTTGAGCAATTCAAAACCCAACTGTTGAAGAGGTACTTCAACAATTTAACATCTGGCCTTGCAACACTACAACCCTTACTTATTCTCAGTGAGTCATAAAACTCCCTCTTAAGGTTAATTCTTTCTCTTCGAAAAAGATGTCTTCAACTAATCACTTCGCCTCATAGCTACAAGTAGAGTCTCCATCCTTCAACCTATAGGATGCATCAAGCTCTTCTTGAAAACAATCTCTTACGCTTCTTGATTTATCTTGAAATCATTAACAAGAGATTACGAATAGTTCATGGAACTCAACTATCTCAAATAGACATACCATAACTAGGAACATACATAATTGACTATCTCAATAGCATGAATTAGTGGCTACAAATTTTTTTATCATTATTCAACCATGCAATACTTCAAAATCTCCAGAGTAATAGACAATTAATTCATCAATCATGACATGTCTTTCAATTTCTCGGAAGAGCTAATCTCAAAAGACAATCTTCACAAATTAGCATGATCCTACTTGCAATGAATAAATCTAAAGAATCTTATCACAGTGATCACTATTTACTAGTCACACATAATCCTAAGTAAATAATGTCAGATTTGCACAACTCAACAAATTGAATTTTAGCTTAGAATAGTAAATACAATAAAAAACAAAGAATACTTATCTCTTAAATATTCTGAAGGGCGGACACAGTACAATATGCTGCTCTTGCGCTTAGTACACAACCTTCACAGCTTGAACATAGGCCCATGACTAGAGTAGAAATTCACTAGAATCATTTTGGGGAGAGATCTCAATCACATCCGCAAATGAAGCATGTTGATCAGGCCTGGTAGGACAATCCTTCGCATAGTGACCAAATTTGTCATATCTAAAGCATTGAACACGAGAGAGGTCCCACTTCTTCTTGAATGCAGGAGCACCATCTGACCCATTATCTCGATTCCTCTTGAAGAATCCTTTCTTCCAAACTTTTCCTTTCTTCGATGAATGAGAGGTGAGAACATGTAAATCTTCGTTCTTTGAACTTTGACCAATGCCTCTAGCTGCCAACCTCGACTCCTCTTGAATGCAATCTGCCCTTAATCGATCAAACTTGGGAAGTTTTGATCTCGCACTAATTCCTTGAATGTAAGACTCCCAAGATGAAGGAAGACCATTAAGAGCCAACATGGTCAAATCATCAACAATATGACCAATGGTAGAGAGTTGATCTCTCAATTCAAAAATCTTCATGAAGTAGGTGATGACAAACTCTCCTTCCGCCATCTTAATGTGAAGTAGTTGTTGCTTCAAGGTTAGGGCATGATTGGTGTTGTTGATTTCGTACATCTCTTCCAATGTTTTGAACATCTCCCTTGCGGTATCCAACTTGAAGACAATTAGAACAACATGATCTTTGATGGAATCAAGCAACACTTTCTTTGCCCTAGTATCTTTCTTCCTCCACTACAACTTTTCTTCTTCTTCCTTAGGTTCAGGAACTTTTGTTTTCACAAACTTAGCCAAATCATTTTCTTCCAATGTGAGCATGATCCCGAACCTCCATGATGTGTAGTTAGAAACTCCTTCGAGTCTATCCTCGATTTTTAGACCATTCACCACCTTGAATTTTAAAAAACAAGAAGAAAGGATAGACTGAAAAAAGATTAAGGTAAGTGCTTGCAAAATAAATCTAATCACGATCTTTTTCAAACCCGCTCTGATACCATGTTAGTGTTTCTTAGATCAGATTATACAACTAAAAGTACTTAAAATATTGCAACACATAAGATAATAAACACAGCAAGATACCCTGGGAAAATCCTCCTCTTGAGGGAGAAAAACCTAGCAAATAATTCTCTTATATAAGGTAGAACAAGAGCATAAATCTGCTTACAACTTAGGCCCAACAATGACCAATAATTGATACAATGAAATTGCACCTCTCCTAGATGCAAGATTTACAAATGAATATGATCTTCCTTGAATTCAGACTGCTGCTATGAAGGTGCGAACTTCTGATCTAATTGTGAATATACTTGATGAACTTGAATGATCATAATGACAAGAAAATACCTTGTATATATACAATTGAGGTGCCTCCTCAACTTAGGTCGGCCCTCTATGAAGAAACATAATAAATGATAATTACAAGGTAGGTCGGCCTAACCAATAAAAAAATCATGCGAACCATTATAGGGTGGGCCCTTTATGTTTATCAATTATTATTTAACATAAGTTAAATAGTCGAAAGGCTACCATTTAATTTATGCTTCCTTCTTGAAGCGTGTGCAATGGAAGTGCAGCCCTAAGCTGCTATAACATCAACACAAACTACTCTAGAATTCTATCAGGGAAGAAGCATGAACACAAGGTTGATTCCAAACACCCCACCAAAAATGCCAGAGCTGTAAAGAGAAGGGACATCGAAAGAACAAGTGTGAAGAGTCATCATCAGCACCACACAGGACACAAATAGAAGGGCCATGAAACCTGCGCTTCCGAATATTATCCCAAGTCAAGCATCTATTCCAAGCCAAAGTCCACACAAAGTAGTTACACTTTGGCCAAGAAAACTTATTCCACACATACTTCCACTAATGAACCTCCACCCCATCCAACCTATGAGCCAACAACTCCTGATATCCGCTAGCAATAGTAAAAACACCCTTAGGATTCAGATACCAAGCAAGACTCTACTTATCCTTGAGGGAGCTACAATGCCTACTAGATAAAATGCGATGAAGCTCAACACATTCCTCCTCCATACCAACAATAGGCTAGTCACCAAGGATCTTCCATCTCGCCACCTCCAATTGCCCACAAGGATAGAAAGATTTAAAGTCACTCACCCTTGACCACCCAACTGCCAGGAACTGCTGGCAGAGAATCAACAAATTAAGATATTGAGAAACAATGGGAGGAAAACCGTCTCAGGAGTCAAACCAAAAGAGCACCTTAGTCCCCTTCTTACATATCCAGAATAAACCTTCCTTAATTAGCACAACCCCTTTCTTAAGTGTGCCCCAAATCACCAAACATTTTCCAAGCCGGGGATATTTTGGTATTTCCTCCTTCAAAATCCCCTGAAGATACTTATGAGACAAAATCTTGGCCCAGATCTAGTCCTTCTCCACACACCACCTCCAACACAACTTGGCAGCCAACGCCATCCCACACAAAGTCAATTGCCTTAAACCAAGACCACCAAATTGCTTGGGGAAACACACAATATCCCACCTGACAAGGCTCCATTTAGAGGAAGACAAGCTACCTGCCCATAATAATTGTCTTGCCAAAGAATCCATTTCTTAACAAAACCCATTGGAGCCACTTGAAGCATACATCTATAAATGGGGAGAGTCTGCACCACTAACTTGAACAGCTGAACACGCCCAACAAAGGATAACCACCTATGAGTCCAATGATTAACTTTCACACGAAACTTGTCAAGAATATACTGCCAAAAATCCCTGGGGAGACTACTAGAAGAGATAGGAATATCAAGATAAGTCAAAGGAAGAGAACCTATCTAAAACCTCAAGATATGAGCAATCCTCATTTGAATAGGCCCTGACGTATTGAAGAAGAAAATGGAGGATTTATCTTCATTAATCAATTGACCAGAGGCAACAAGATAAACATCCAAAGCCTTGCACAAGTTTATTGCTTCCCTAATCTTAGCCATTTCCATCAAGGTAGTATCATCCACAAATTGCAAATGAGACTGTGGAGGCAGACCATTTCCCCATCTCCACCCATGAATGAAACCCAACTCCACATTACTCTTCATCAATCTCCCCAAGCCTTTAGCAAGAAGAATAAAAAGATAAGAAGAGAGGGGGTCCCCTTGCCTAAGTCCTCAGGAAACACCAAAAAGCTCAGTATGCTCACCATTGATCATAACAAAAAAAGAGGTAGAGGTAACACAATACATAACCCATTGGATCCACTCCTCAACAAAGCCAAAAGCACCAAGAATCTTCTGAAGAAAGGACCACAGAACTCTATCATAAGCCTTAGCCATATCCAACTTGATGAACATATCCTTATCTTTAAAAGCTTCCATAGAGTGAATAGTTTATGTAGCAATAACCACCCCATCCAGAATTTGCCGATCCACCATAAAACCACTCTACTATTCATAAATAAGTCGATTAAGCCATTTTCTCAACCTATCAGCTATCAACTTGGAGATAATTTTGTAAATCACATTGCAAAGAGAAATAGGACATAACCGACTTAACCAATCAGCCCGTTCACTCTTGGGAATGAGGGCAAGGAAAGTAGAATTCAAAGCACAAAGCATTTGTTTATTCCTCTGAGACTCCTACACCACCTCCAATAAATCCAACTTGATAATATCCCATAATTCTTGAAAGAATTTGATCGAAAAACCATTAGGGCCAAAAGCTTTCCCCTTCTTCATTTGGAAAATAGTCACCTCTAGCTCCTCAAGCGAGATAAAGCCCATAAGATGCTCGTTCATCTCCCTACTAACCAAAGGAGGGATACAAGAAAGGACCCGAGTTTCCTCAACAGAACCCCCCTGAGATATTGGAAAATATGGGCAAAGTTATAGAAGCGTACAAATAATTTTGCACTAAACAATACTATAACAATACTGTGCTTCTTCATTATTATTCAAATATACAACACATATATAGGAGTTTTATCTCCTACATTATAGGAACCTCCTAAAACAACTTTCCTAAAAATATTGAGTTGTTTTAACAACTCAACACATACGTACCACAAATACAATAGCATATTTAACAAACCATAATAATATTAAGTTGTTCCTTAACAACTTAATATTATGACACATATATCAACACCCATAATAATTACGTGAGTTATTTGTTTAACTCACTTAACCTCACACACTCTATGTGAACACTAATTTCCAACACCCCCCCTTAGTGTGAACATGGGGTGAGAGTACATCACAACACTTGATGACCACACATAGTAGCTTATGATAAGATATGAGTAGGGACATACACATCTACTCAATGCAAACAATAGTGGAACCAGCCTCACCATGCTTATTGCTTTCATCCAAGGATAGGGACAAACACATCTACCCATGGAACCAAGGATAGGGACTAACACATCTACCCAAAGTATTACATCAAGTTTGGATAGGGATAAGCACATCTATTTAAACATCAAGTTTATGAACAGGGACACACACATCTGCTCACAACAATTATGATTGGGGACACACACATCCAATCATAATTACCAACTCATGTGATTGGGGACAAACACGTCCTGTCATCTTTTGAATGGGGACAAACGCATCCATTCACAAAAAACCAACAATAGTGACTGGGGACAAACACATCCAATCACTTACATCATCTTGTGAATGGGGACCAACACATCCATTCACAAACTAACAAGAAAATGTGATTGGGGACATACACATCCAACCGCAATTTACAAAGCTTGAGAACCAAGTCTTTGTTGTCGCTTATGTAGCCACCATTATAGATCATTGCCACTTTGATCACAAATGATATGAGATGGTTGCCGCTGCCACCTAGAAACTGATCTTGGCTTTAGTTGTTTTGGTACAAATAGTTTTGTCACTAATGCAATTTCACGACCTTGTCGCTAGTGACTAACGAGAGGTCATTGAGTATCCTCGAGCCTTCGATGCCTCTTGCCTATAATGAATGCTGCCTCTAATTAATTAAAAGTACATTTTATAATTTCTACGAGTGTCGGATTACACTGAAAACACACTCTTTTGACCTTTTTTTTTTTAACACAATTTTCAAATCAACTCTTTAGATGATGACACCTCTTGAAACACTCTCCTCCTAAACAAGATACAAATCCTATTCAAAAAAGTTATCTGGAGTGGAAATAAATCATTACCATGCATGCTTTATCGCGATGCTTCTATCACATCTCCCTAACCCACGAATGGTTCACATACACACTGCAGATACTAGAATCGCTAAAGACAATGCCAAAAGAATTCCAAACAAATGTATATTGATGGAGTTGTTACCTTTATTATTATTGACTAGATTGGAATTTATATCATATCACAATCTAAACCCAACCTGCAGTAATGGGAAGACGCCACCTTTGATAAACAACACGTGTGATTATTAATAATATTAAGTTGTTTGTTGACTTAATATTATTACATTTATTTTCAATCCAATACATAAGATATATATAGGATTTTAATATCCTATATTATTGGAACCAACTCTCCAAATTATACGAGTTGTTCTAACAACTCACCCACCTATAAACTCTTGTACGCTTCTATAGCTCTGATACCATATTGGAAATTATGGGCAGAGTTATAGAAGCGTACAAATAATTTTGCACTGAACAATACTATAACAATACTATGCCTCTTCATTCTTATTCAAATACACAACATATATATAGGAGTTTTATCTCCTACATTATAGGAACCTCCTAAAACAACTTTCCTAAAAGTATTGAGTCGTTTTAACAACTCAACACATACGTACCACATATACAATAGCATATTAAACAAACCATAATAATATTAAGTTGTTCCTTAACAACTTAATATTATGACACATATATCAACACCCATAATAATTACGTGAGTTATTTGTTTAACTCACTTAACCTCACACACTCTATATGAACACTAATTTCCAACATGAGAGTCCTCCCTAAATAAAGAAGCAAAGTACTGCACAACCTCTCTAGAAATGTCATGCAAAGAAGACAAATGCTCACCCTTGTCATTCACAAGAATATGAATAGAATTGCCATGTCTCCTGGCTTTCATCGAATTGAAGAAAGCAATATTTTTATCACCTTCTTGAAGCCACTCAACCTGAGCCTTTTGTTTCCAGTAGATTTCCTCACGCAACTCACATTCTTCCAGAGTTTTCAGAGCCCTAGCCTCCTCACGAAGCAAGGCCTCAGACCAACCACCCTCCCTTATCTCCCTAGTAATGTCATCCAACTCAGATTGAGCAATAGCTTCCATCATTTAAGCTGATATTTAACAAATTGCAACAATTTGGCAAAAATATACATAGCAGTGCTATAAGCGGGTCTACCAGTCGTCCACTAGTCAGCAACATAATCCTACAAAGAAGGATCACACAACCACATAAGCTGGAAGTTGAAGGAAGGAGACCGAGCAACCCAAGCGGAGGAAACAAATAACTTAATAGGCCAATGATCCAAACCTCGCCAATCCAAAATCTCAGAGCTAGTAGACCACAAACTACCAACCCAGAAACAAGAAACTAGAAAACGATCAAGTCTCTCCGTGATACAATTCTCCCCTATCCTTCGATTGTTCTAGGTAAACTGGCCATTACTGGGCTTAATATCAACAAGGTTCAAAGCTGAGATGTTATGATGAAGTAAGAAAGCATAAGGCTCCAACCGCGCAATACCACCATGCTTCTCAGCCAACTCAAAAATAGCATTGAAATCACTAGCCATAATCCATGGATGGAAAGGAGCCAAACTTCGGATAAAAGTGATATGAGACCATAAGAGTTGCTTGCCCTGGAAATTAGTAGGCGCATAAATGTTAGAAAGGAGGATAGATTCCCCTATCTCAAGTCTTGACACAATCATAGATATGGAAGATTTAGAAGACATCCACCATAGAGGACAAATCTTCAAAGGGTTCCATAAACAAGCCACACCCTCAGAAGCTCCATGAGCACCAATACATTGGCATTCACCCCTCCCCCACAACTTGGGTAACAAGCCAAACATGCTTTCCACAGATAATTTAGTCTCTTGCAAAAAAAAAACATTAGGAGAATGACTTCTCACCAAATTCCGAATAGCTTTTTGTCAAGGGCCACTGTTCAAGCCCCTTAGATTCTAGGAGAGAACAATCATTTCAAGGGGCTCGAAAAATGAGAATCTAGAGTCTTCACCAACCCTAACTCCACCAAAGATTCCCCCATCATTTCAATCTTTTCCAGGTCCTTTTTTCTCCCAACCTTGGATGACTTCTCCACCACCCCTTTTTTAGATCCTTTTGAAGAAGGCCCAATTGAGGTGAAGCCTTATTACTCTTTACTTCTTTAGAACCTGCTTTTAGCACTGGAATAGAGCCCTCCCCATCACCCTTCTTCACTTCTGCAATAGGAACCGACCTCTCCTGAACCTTCGGGTGAAAATCCTTATCCATATGTAGAGCACCTGCACCCTGCGAAGGCTAAGTGACATCTGAAATAAAAACCTCCTGCATTGCCACTAGAGCACCCTGATCCATACTCAACATACCGGATTCACCTCCTACTGATTGAGATCATCTAGAACTTCAAATCCGTTAAAGGTATCTTCATCATGTCTCTCCTTCAAGGTTCTCTTTTGACCCCTATTCCTATTACGATTCTTAACTGGAACAAAACCATCTGCACCAACCACATTACCAGGAATGGGATCCTTTCCTTTATCAACCCCAGAGGGATTTCTAGGAGGTTGAGAAGACTGAGATTCAACAGGCTTAGACCTTGGGCACTGTCAATGCAAATGGCTATATTCATGACATAGATGACAACAAAAGGGTAGAGTCTCGTAGTCTAACTGCTGCACCCAAGAATAAGAATCCACACACATATCCATAGAATCTGGCAAAGGCTTACTTAAAACATTTCCACATATTACGGGAAAAAGTCATTACCTTTTTAAACTAAGTTTGTTGAGAAGCTCCAACCGGTTTCCCCAGTAACGAAGCCACCATATGCAATATATCATCCCTCCAACATTTAATTGGAAATCGAGGGAGTCGAACCCATACCGAAACCCGATTCGGGAGCTCCTCCGAAGGATTGAAACTCGCATGCCAAGGTTTAATAAATAACCCAACCTGGTTATGAAAATACAAACCACCTTCAAAGACTTTATTGCGATCAACCATGCAATTAAAAGTCACCATGAAATAATTATTCGCCAAGAGCATAATATCCATCTCACCCTTCGACAACCAAGTCCGTTGAGCCCAAGATTCTAGAAATTGCAAAGAAACCCACATCCCCAAAAAATTTCACAGCAAAGAGTGCTTCGAATAATATTCAATGTCTTTGACAATCAATTCCAGTTGAATAAACAACTTCGGCCTCTCCTTGCATCATTCAAGACACCCATTGATCTTCAGAATGCAAGAGCCACCAGGAAGCCCAAATCCACCATTCCCCGATTCAGAAGAAAACAAATTGTTATAAAAAACATGAGTAGCCTGAGAAGGGGATTTCGCTTCGACTGAAGAATGAAAATCCAACAAAGGGTAGGCCCCTGAAGCCTCCTCCGAGCTATTGAAACCATCCACCAAGGGTCGCACCAACCATGATCCCACACACCACACACCAACCTCCCTTAACACCACCACACGGCCCCAAAACACAACACAAAAGGAGAAAATAGAGAAACAATACCAAGGATTAATAATAGCGATCAAACCCCACACCAAATCGAAGCCAAACTCACCCACAATAGATCAAACCTAGATTGCATACACCGCCCCCACCAAGCAATGAATACCCCTCACACAACAATTCAAACCCACCTGTCTCCCCCGCCCCCCCTGCACCATGCAAGACGCACATAGAACGACGAATCAACGACAAACTCAAACATGCACGAGCCTAGCATGACATGCAGGCCACGACCAAACCGGCCGCGAGCCTGCTCACAGACCCCCGCATGCTCACCATCATTCCCCCCTAAATGACACACTTATAGTGAATAGTTATTTGGAAAAACGTTTCTAAACACTTTAATAAATATTAAAATAATAATAATATTTAAACAATATTAAATAATAATATAAATTTAAATTATTAAAAATAATATTTAAATTTTATGATTAACTCTGGCACACCCCTTATAGTAGGCGTTAAAATAATATTTAAATTTAATAAATAAGTCTAGCCGACCTCCTTTGGGGTAGGTGCTAATATTTCATATTTATATGAGACCATTTGTCATGAGGAATCATCACGGAGAATTGGACATTGTCTAGCGAGCCAGTTTGGGACGAAAATCCTAGCAACTTGGCATCAAGGTAAGGGATGACACCCCCCTTCCTTGTGACTGTGTTCACTCCTACCTTTCGCATAGAAGTTCCACCTAATATCTATTCGTTACTATAGGTTTGAGCAGGCATCCATGTGAGGGTGAGAAGTGTTATATTGGTAGAGCTTCCAACTCTCGCCATCAATTTTAGGCTTCTCGATTATAGGTGAAAGGACATTCTGAGATCTAGTGACTACTATTCTTCAATTTGGGAAGCCACCGATCTCAGTCCATGGGAAGCTATTCACTCAGATCGACATTTGGATATGCAATAACAAAAAGGCGACTACTTATTCTAAATGCTCTGGTTTGCAATCCATCACTATAGATGCTCGAACCCTCAAACCTATTGAATGTGAGCATAATGGTCAGTTATGATGGTTATCTATACATCCTGTTTATTGGTTCACTGAGATGTCTAGTGTGAACAATGATATCATCTTGTTTGTCAGTCCCTATTACATCCTAATACTGAATTAACATTATTAGTTATCTACAGATCTAAGACTACTAATCTATCATTGTGGCGCTTGGTTATTTCAAAATTACTAGATATTGGTGTTTGTGAGATGTGCGATTTGATTGCTATTGTATGATATATCTTACATTATCATTGTGAACATTCAAATTTAGTTGATTATTACAGTTCAAAATAGCTTGTATTCAATTATCGCTTTATGATTTAAGATTGATCTAGTGTTATTTCTACAACATTATAATCTATGTTTTGGAGTCAAATCAGATCTAGAAAATGAAGGGAAAATAGGGATGGATCTAATGACCCAACAGTGCAGAATACATTCCCTTAACACTAATACAACAGAGGAGAAGAGCAAAAACGAGTTCTAATAGCTTCTAAAACTACTGAGATGAATACAAACAACATAAATGAGATAACAAAATATTAAGCATTCACAGATGACACAGTATTTACGTGGAAAAACCTTTTCAGGTAAAAAACCCACCACACCAAGCAAGAACAATTGTATTACAACAATAATGAATTACATACAATATTAACCTTTACTCTTTGATCAACTCACAACAGCTTCAAGTTATTTTCACACTGTTACAATACCTCTCTTGAAGTATACAATGAATTATTTCTACACTAGCATCGACTTGCATTCAACTTACATATCAAAACCGTCACCTTTTGGTTTACATAAAATAATGTATTCGACTGACAGATTCATACAACACATTCAATGTCTCAACCAATCACAGACATAGGTTCAAGCAGCGATCGCCCAATCATGCAATCGATCCGATCTGATCTTCTTTTGCATCGGGCCGCCCAAGCATTTATTTCATTGCCTTAATCGGTTCCTGTCATTAGTCGAACAATTTTGCAATAACGGATTTTACTACATTGGATTTTTGGCCAATCAACATTTTGTCAAACTGCCACGTGTCCTTCTACCATTTGCTGTGTGCTTTGACCACCTGGTCCAACTCGGTCAACCGAGCTCTGAGCTCGCCCGAGCTCCTACTGCGCTACCGTAGCCCTGTCCGAGCTCCTACCGCGCTACCGTAGCCCTGTCCGAGTCGCCTCGCGGTATGGCGGTGAGCTCATCTGAGCTCACCCTGACCTTACCCATGTTACCGCTGCCCGGTCTGAGACATGCCACGGTATGGCGGTAAGTAGCCTAGGGGACCGCTGGCGGTCAAACTATGCTACCGTGGAGGCCGCCAGGCCACCCTGCGGTAGGGCGGTGACCATCAGCCAGACCGCTGGTGGTCTTACCGCAGCCACTGCGGTGAGCAAGCTCATCGTTCGCGGTGGAGTGGTAACCGCCAGGCTCACCGCTGGCGGTCTCACCGCGGACACTGCGGTGAGAAGACCCATCGCCTGCAGTATGGCAGTAACCGCCAAGACCATCACTGATAGTCTCACCACGGACACCACGGTGAGAGGACCCACTGCCTGCGGTATGCGGTAACCGTCAGCCAGGCCACTGGTGGCTTCACTGCGGCCACCACGGTGAGACAACTCACCGCCCGTGGTGGAGTGGTAACTGCCAGGCCACTGTTGGCGGCTTCATTGCGGCCACCGCAGTGAAGGCCTTCGCTAACCGCGGTAAGGCGGTGACCAATGTGGCAGGCTACAAGTTGCCTACCGCGACCATCGTGGTGAGTAAACTCACCGCACATGGTAAGGCAGTAACCGCCAAGCCCGTCACCACGGTACCGCTAGGGGCAAACCAGATTGTCGCAGTAAAGTGGTAGAGGCACAAAAAGAATAGCCACGGTATGGCGGTAAAGGATGAGAACTGTAATTTTTCGCCAAGTCTTGAATTTTTGAGGCTTCAAACTGGAAGTTGAGACATACTTTCTCAACAAGCTCCCACTTGGCGAAGACTTCCAGCTTCCTCCAGACTTAAAAAAAATCACTAACGATCATAGGACCCAAGGCCCATCGATTCTGCACACCATTTGAACTTGTCTGTGCTGACCGACTTCGTTAATGCATCTGCAACATTCCTCAAGGTGTCGACCTTTTCCAGACAGACTCTTCCATTTTCCACCATGTCCCTCACAAAGTGAAACTGCACATCAATGTGCTTCATCCTGACATGGAAATTCATATTCTTTGCTAAACAAATGGCACTATGACTGTCACCAAAAATAGTGATCTGCCCTACATTAAAACGAATGTCTGAACACAAACGCCTGAGCCAAACTGCTTCCTTATAGGCGTGAGTTGCAGCCATGTACTCTGCCTCTGTCGTGAATAAAGCAACAATAGCCTATCGCTTGCTCATCCAACTGATTGCTCCACCATTAAGCATATCCACTGGTGGATCTTCTGCTGTCAATGTCCTCTGTGCAATTAGAATCAACATATCCCTGAATGCTGAGAGTCCTCTGTGATGCAACCAAACTGCCATGGTAACATAGAGCATAATTTGAAGTCCCCTTCAAATACCTAAACACTCTATTCACAACATCCCAATTTGATCTTCCCGGATTTTCCATAAAATGGCTTAGAACTCCCACTGCTTGGGCAATGTCTGGTCTTGTACAGACCATTGCATACATCATACTACCAACAACACTTGCATAGGGCACACTAGTCATGTCCTCCATCTTAGTAGCAAATTTTGGACAGTCTTCAATAGATAATTTCGCTCCTTGCATAACTGGAACAACTAATTGCTTGCAATCGTTCATCCCAAATCTCTCCAGAACTGTGTTCACATATTTACTCTGACTTACCCAAAGATTTTTGCTTGTTCTGTCCTTGGTTATCTCCATTCTCGGAATATACCTAGCTGCACCAAGATTTTTTATTTCGAACTTTGCAGACAACTAAGATTTAAGATCAGAAATCATAATCTTGCTATTTCCTATGAATAACATATCATCCATGTACAGTGTAATAACAAGCACGTAATCATTCTCAGATTTATGATAAACACAATGATCAAATTTTGATCTTACAAATCCCATAGAGAACACAAATGTGTCAAATTTCTAGTACCACATTCTAGGAGATTGCTTCAAACCATACAGAGATTTATTTAACTTACAAACCAAATTTTGTTTACCTTCCACAACGAAATGCTCAAGCTGGGACATATAAATTCCTTCTTCCAACTCACCATGGAGAAATGTTGTCTTCACATCCATTTGCTCAATTTCAAAGTCATACACAGCTGCCAATGACAACAAAAATCTGATGGATGTCCGCTTTGCTACAGGAAAAAAAATCTCTCCATAATCAATTCCCTCAATCTGGGAAAATCCCTTTGCAACCAGTCGTGCCTTATACCTCTCAACACTACCATTAAGACCTGCCTTCTTTTTGAATATCCACTTACAGCCAACAGGCTTTCGCCCTTTAGGAAGTGGTACCAAATCCCAGGTTTCATTCTTCTTCAATAAATCTATTTCTTCATTCATGGCTTCTAGCCAAGAATTCGAATCAGACATGTTGATTGCTTCTTTTACAGTCCTAGGCTCATCAGTGCTAGTAATTAAGGCATAGGCACAGTTCGAATTTAATAGTGAGAAACCATACCTTTCAGGTTGTCATTTTTCTCATGTAGATCTCCTTATAGGATGAGGTTGTGGTTCTTCATCATCAGAACTTTTAGAGCTTCTTGAACTCTCCTCGGTCTCAAGTACACTATGCAACTCTTCCCTTTCTGGAGTTTGGGGAATCTCAACTGTATCCTTTTTCTTGTCACTCCGATCTGTCTCAAGCTATTGATCACTTATTGAATGTTTCAGCTCATGAAATATCACGCTTCTGCTATACAAAACCTTCTCAGTAACAGGGTTCCAAAGCTTGTATCCCTTCACACCAACTCCATAGCCGATGAGAATACATTTGACAACCTTGTTATTCAATTTTGATCTCTTTTCATTTGGCACATAAACATATGCCTCATAGCCAAAGACACGAACATGCCTTAGAGAGGGCTTCTTATGAGACCATGCTTCCAAAGGTGTCTTATCAAAAAGAGAAGAGCAAGGAGATCGGTTTACCAGATAACATGCTGTAGCCATAGCCTCAGTCTAGAACTTCTGCTCCAGACCAAGACTGCTCAACATATTCCTTGCCTTTTCCATCAGCGTCCTATTCAACCTTTCAACAACTCCATTCTGCTATGAAGTATAAGATGTTGTTTTATTCCTTTTAATTCCATGATCAATGCAATACCTTTCGAAATCTAAAGAACAAAACTCACCGCCATTGTCTGTCCTTAAACATTTAATTTTCCTTCCAGTCCGATTCTCTACCAAAGATTTAAATTCTTTAAACCGACTGAACACTTTTGATTTAATTTTAAGAAAGTATACAAATGCCCTTCTCGAACAGTCATCAATAAAAAAAACATAATATCTAGACTTCAATAACGAAGGAACATTAAGTGGACCAAACACATCAGAATGAACATAATCCAGTATGCCAGAAGATTTATGAGGACTAGAGTAAAATGAAACATGGTGTTGTTTTCCATAAATGCAGTGTTCGTAGAAATCGAACTCAAGGTTACAATCATCAAGTCCTTCTACAATATTTTTAAACCTTTCTCACCTATGTGACCTAGTCTATGATGCCATAGCATAGTATTCTCAGCTGGGAGTTTTACCTCCAAAGCATTTGCAGACAGAGAAGTGTCTTCATCTTTCTCTACAGGGACTAATTTACATGACTCTACAGAGGCATTGTTACATTGAACAGGACGTGCATCCAACTTATACAGAGTGCCAGTACAAACACCCTTAGCGAGCACCATTGCACCTCTAGCCATTTTACATCCTCTACTTGAGAAAGAAACTTCTACACCAGCATCATTTAACTTACTGACAGAAAGACGATTACGAGCTAGACTTGGTATGTGTAGTACGCCACCAAAACCTTTGACTCTCCCGTCAGGAAACTGAATTCTGACTCTTCCTTTTCCAACGATCTCCAGCGTTGAATCACTTGCTAGGAACACCTTTCCACCATCATACTTCTCGTACTTGGAGAGCCATTCTTTAGTGGATATCATGTGAAAGGACGCACTTGAGTCAACTAGCTAGACATCATCAAATGCCTGAGTTTTCAAGGATGTTGCAATGAAGGCGTCTGCATCACTTTAAGAAGATTCATTGTCAGAAGCATTCTTCTTCTTCTTCTCCTTACAATCCTTTCGGATGTGACCAGGTTGCCCACAGTTCCAACATTTCACCTTGAAATTTTTACCAGGAGACTTTGATCTCCCTGTAGATTTGGATTTTGACTTCCTGTCTTTCTTCTTGCCTTTCTCCTTTGGTCTACCTTGAACAACAAGAGCCTCTTTGGCCATCTCAGAAGACTTCACTTATCCAAAATCACACCTTCTCAACTGCATAGCAGACAGAGACTACCAAAAAGTGAAGCGAAAGAAAAGTGAAAAGCTTTGCGAGGAAGCCACGTGGAGCGCTCCGAGGGCAGTGAGCATTTGCAATTTAAGGCGCAGTTGCAAAGGTAAATATAAAATCGTAAAGGCTTTGGCAGTTTTTTGTTGAATAGTTTGGCAACTCACAGGGGCATTTCGCTCGCGGATTGAAGAACCCTAGAAACTTTGGTTCAACATCCAAAATTCTCACGACCTCGAGAGGGCGGCCTGTAGACTGATCCATACTTCATTCGACGGTGTGGAGAGAGCTCGCAGATGCTCGTGAGCTAGCCTGAGATTGATAATTGCCTTGAAGAGCAATCGACCTGATACTTTTGTTTCCAATTCCAATTGGAAGAAGAGTTGCACCAGCTTATGCACGATTCCCTCTATTTCTTCAACGGTCAGTGATTGATCAAAAGTATGGAAGACAGAAAGGTCCTGCTTCTTCTATTCGATCATTGCAACAATATGCTCCACACCCGCTACCGCCTGATCCGCAATGAAGGGCGAAGGGAGGCCTCTCTGAGTCAAACGGGAAAACTTCGCCCGCATGTCGCTGGTAACTTGGTTTAATTGAGCTCTGCATTATGCTACCTATTGAATGGCCTTGTGCATAGAGATGAGGCTACTTGCGCCCATAGCCATTGTCATTCGATCATTGATGCCCATGCCACTCAACGCTTTATTTGAAGCAGTATACAACTTACCAAATAAAATTCTAGCCTCTGGAACCTTGTCAGAAGTTAACTCCTGAACTTGTATTGATTCACTCACTATTCCGCAAAGGCTAGCCACTTGCGCCATAAATTTTAAGGTGGGTTGAAGAGTAAGGCACAAAGCCTTCACCTTATCTCAGTATGATGCATACAACTCTTTGGCAATTTCCAACGAGCTTATCTGGGGCGCAAGGGGTTGGGTCCTTAGGGTAGCCAATTCTGCCTCTCTACTGCTCAAACTTGCCTTTAGCTCTGACAAGCTTCTGTCCAATGTAGACATCTGCTCTCTCAGAGTGAAAAATTCTTTTTCTTTTTCTGCCAGGGCCAATTCGACCTACTAAGTCTTTTGAATTTCCAATTCCAGATTGTCACTCATTTCAATAATTTCAACAATGGTGTTCTGTCGGAGCTCCTTCATTCCCTCAGTTAGCAGGCTAGACTTAGCGTAGAGTTTCTCCTTGCTTGCTCGGCTCTACTTGACCTCCTATTGGAGAGTCAGAACGATCTCTGCCCTCAAATCCTGCAATTCCTTGATCTTAATTTCAAAGGCACTCCTCTCTTTCTCTAGGTGATTTATTTCATTCTCCTGGGCTTTAAACTTATTTAACCAGATGTCGACTTTGCCTTTGAGCTCCGCTATCTAGTCATCCTTCTTCTTCGCCTGCTGGCTAAGTTTGAGAAAATCAGTGGTCATTATTTTTTGGGTCTCCTCCATCAGCTCAACTTTATCTCGCGGGCGGGCCTGCTGCAACTCTAACCCGATAGCATTCAAAAAATAATCACTCGGCAGCATTTCGCCTACCGCCTTGATCATATTAAGATTGAATTTTGTGAACATCAAGGAATTCTGACTTTCATTGAATACAATTTGCAAGTGGGGCTCCGCTTGCCTGGTTGCGTCTTTTTCTCTTCTTTTGTTGATCCGATTGGTGTGGGCACTCTTATTTGCATCAACCTGTGAGAAATATTCCTGGGCAAGGATACCCAAGCCACCAGCAAAAGGATACTCCTGAGGGATGGCCAACAGGAAAGACAGTGTACTCAACGCATCAGAAGTCTTGCTGGGTCATGTTATAATAGCCAGGGAGAATGGTGGAATGAATTGGCCACTAAGAGGAGGTGGAAACGAGGTGTAAGGAAAAAATGGAGATGCGCCAACTGCAAGGCTAGGCCTCAGAGATAAAAATTGTTGGCCCACGAGCCCAGTACTTACACCAAATTGTATTACGGGCAGGGGATGGAAAGTGGAGGACAAAGGTGGGAAACTAGGAGGGGTAAGACTAGACTGCCCAGGAAATCCAGTGGTAGAGAGAACTAGCATAGATGAAAAAGTAAGGGCTGATGAAGAAGAAACCAGAGACATGGAAGAGAGAGAAGAGGGAGGAAAATTTACCTGAGGCTCATGTGGAGCTGCAGACGTTTCAATTGCTTCCTCCAACAACTGCTCTTCCTCCCCACCGGTTTCTTTGGTTCATTGTCACTTTTCCTCTGGAAGATCATCAAGGTCAAGAAATGACCCACCTCCGTCCGCTAGTAGTCCTCGCCCGCTTTCGCATTGATTTAGAAGAGTCGACTGGCTCCGATGTTTGTGCGTGCGGCTCTTCCTCCTGTGTAGGCTGCTTACCAGTATCCTTCTCGTGCATTGGACCCTCGGCAATGGCAAGGGGATTCTGAGTTACCTCCTCCTCAGATTTCGTGGCTACTTCTTCATTTATGTAGTGTTGCACGGATGTTGAACGGTTTGGAGACCTTTCAACGTCCAGATGCTCATTTTCCCAAATATCATCAAATCTTTCATCAAGGGCTACCTCGTCATGAAGCTTGCTAGTTGTTAGAGTCTCCTGCCAGTATACCCAGAAGGCTTGAATCTTCTCGGGCGTCCAACCGAGCTTACTCAATTGGGTGATCAGGGAGGAGTTGATCTTCTGCTTTGGGTTGGCCTTCTCCATGATGTAATAAAAATTCAGCCACGACATTCGACCATCTTTAGTAGGCAAATACTCAAGGCCTACATATCTACTTAAATTTCCTTCCTCGACATTCCTCCGAAGGTCCCAGAATGGTCGGGGCGAATGTGGGATTTTGATGCCGACCCCTGATAAATTATTGTCAAGGTTGTAATGCCAGGAATCCTCTATCAATACCAACTCGAGATGACCCAACTTTGAAAGTAGAATCACTAAGGTATCAATATACGAAGTCCTCTTTTTAATCAGTGACACGGATCCAAACATGATTGGTAGCAACAAATAAGAGGTTAAGTGTTTCCCCCCCCAGTAATCATCGTCAAGGGTACATAGCTACCTCATTGCCTCCAGGGCCAACACTCTATCAGAAAGAAAATAGGGAAGTCGAAAAGGCTCTTGGGCAAAACCAGGTATGCGGAGTATGGTGAAATCCACACAAAAGAACCAATCACAAGGCGGAACCAGCTTCCCCAACCAGGACTTCTGTCGGAGTGATATGCGTCTGGTCATATTGATGTCAGCTCTATCTAAAGCCTTTAGATTTGGGGCTATGAATGAATCCAAAAATGAATCTTAATCAAACGTTTTTGACATGATAGGGGTCCATGTCGAAATTGAATTCCTTAGGCCACCCTCATCAAAAATAGACAGAGACATGGATGCCGAAAAGTAATCCAGGTTCTGGTGCAAAATCAAGTAAGCCAGGAAAGATGAATACTTCAACTTAGAGCCGACCCCAAATTCCTACAGCTCTTGCCAAATTCCATCACTAACAACTCTTGCAAAATCTAAGAGCGGAGCCTCATGATTCCTCTTCAGCATAAAGCTGAGGCACATTTGAAACTCAAGAACGTGCTTGTCCGAATCTAGACCACACACCAGTGCCAACATAGAAGCGATAGAGGAAGACCCACCTTTCAGAGCCTTCAAATTTAAAGGGAATTTGGGTGGCGTTGAACTACTCATTGGTTGATTGATCTCAGAGCGATAAAACTGTGGCCCCATTTGGAGCTCTCCCCACTTTTGCTGCATTCTTTTAAGTTAAAAAATTTCAACCTCACGGGTCAAGGGAAGCGAGACGCACAACATATCTTGAATAGCTTCAGGGCTAATGACTACCCTAAAATCTTTGTCGTTGATTACCCCAACGTCTGGGTCAAAACATAACACGCATGCTGCCACAATTTCTGGGCAAGGGTGTACCAAAGGAACCATGTATTGTGCAAGCCCGCAAAACCACGGACGCTTGTTAAATTGGTCTGCGATATGCTTCATTTTTTCGCATATGGCCTCCCTAAGGCTCTTAGGATTATGAGATAACTCAGGATCAAAGATGTTATCTCAATCCTCCACAAACACTACCTGATCTCTGTGAGGAACCGTGTTCAATATCCTCGGGTCCATCGGGTGAGTGAAAGGTCAGCAAGGCTTTGTGGGTATGCTTGGAGTGGCATAAGACTCCTACTCATAGAGCTACACATAGGGTGCTTTCTTCATTTGCTCGCTTAGACTTGCTGGATCCAAGATCTATGATGGGTTCTCTGCAATTTCGGCCATTTTTTATATTTGCAAGAATTTTTCTACAAATTTTCACTAATGGCTTAGCTTTTTTGAAAATTTTCTTTCTTCTTGCGAATGCCTTAGTTGTTTAATCCTTGGTAATTTTTTGCAATAAATATGTTTTTTGCATGCCATAACCTGCCTTTTCGATCCTCAAGAAAAGCGGCCAAAAAGGGTACGTGCTAGCCATTCATACCAAGTTGCTATTATGCATCGCTAGCTTTTATTCATGCGAAAGGATCGCCAACCAGCCAAATTGCTCGAGCATTTAATAGACAGCCTCTCACATGTGACAGAGCCTGATTTTTCTCGAAAGACAAACCAAGGCAACCCTGTGAACACCCCCTCGTAGGCTATTTGCATTAACTGATTTCACTGATCGTACCTGGGCACGTCGCCCAACAGCCTTTTCAAATGATTTTACCTTGATTTGCATGGGACGATAGCCCTTTGTGTTGACACCTGGCCTATCTCTAATGAATGTGGCAACTCAACAGAGCAAATTGCAAATCATACCTACAAATTCTCATCACCTCACATACCGCAACACAGAAAATTGAGGCTATGCGACACAATTGGTCTCAGTCGATAATTATGATTTCCTCAGCTGGCGAACCTTAGCCAGTCTATAAATAAGACCCATTTGTAGCATTGCAAATTACAAAATCTTCTAGCCTTCCTAGTTTAGTAAGCTCTTCTTGCTTTAGCAATTTCATCTTCTAGCCCAAAACAAACAGCATGGAAACACCAGTGAGGCTTGTCTGCAAAAAGACTCAAGTTGACTTTCTTGGAAAAATTAGATGCAGGCGCCTAAAGTGCATGATAGGTGTAAAGAACATGTTGTATGTGAAGACAATCAAGTGGGTCCTGGAGAAAGACTGCATGGAGTATGAAGAGCAGTATCGGGTGAATACTAGCATTTGCTCCCACTTTGTAACCTCGTTGTTGGACATTAGCGTTTTCAAACGCAAAATCTTAAAGTTGACAAAGTGGGTCTTCCCTCGACACTACCTCGGAGGCTTGGATCATATCGTGCACACAGCCCAATTTCGTCATTGGATCCCTTCGGTTCACAACATTCGCTTGCAACAACTGCATGGAGAACCTATTCCAACTAGGCCCTTCCTTTTTGGGTTCGAGCTGGAAACTCATGAGGAGCATCGTGCCAAGGTCCGCACAGGCTGCTACTTCCTTATGCATGTGCACTACATTGAACCATTCCAAAATCTTCAGTGGTACGAAGATTTTGAAAGAATGGTGTTTCTCGATCTCACGCCGCCTGCTGCCATGATCGTTGGTCCTTCCCACTTATGACTTGAGAACGAAGATGATCCCAATTTTTGTTTTTCTCCTTACAAGTTATGCTCTATAGCGGACATATGTAAATATTAATACCAGGCCTCTGCCTCCCAAATATATTGTAAATTTTTGGCTCTTATGAATATAATATGTCTTTTTGAAAAACTTAGCCAATTTATAATTTTCTCTTTTTTTTTTTGCACCATTGATGTTATTTCATTTCATTTCTTGCACTGAGAAGATCCAAAACTTAAAGCAGGAAAGAATAATTACATATATAAAATATACAAAAATATCACACAGGCAGAATTAATGAAATCTTTTAAGATGTATTTCATTGACTGGAATACTCAGGGCGTTACCTTCCATATCTTCCAACTCGAAAGAGTTGAACTGTTTACACTGAAAAATTTTGAATGGCCCTTCCTAGAGACTGTCAAATTTTTTGTGTTGTCCGGGCTTTGCTCCGCGCTCGTTAAATTTAAGAACCAAATTTTTGCATTGTAACCCTTGATCTGAAGCCTTTTTGTCGAACCATTTCTTTACCACCTGCTAGCATTGTTCATCGCTTTCAGGGCATGCTGTCTTTTCTCTTGCACCTCAAGTAACTCGAAAAACCTCACCTCCATTGCTCTGTTTTGTTCAATTTCCAAGGATTTAAGCAAATGCAGGGTGGGGATTTCTATGGCGTTAGGCAGTAATGCCTCCTTCCCATACACCATCTCATAAGGAGATGTTTTCAGTATCTGCTTGGGCATAATTCGGTCTGCCCACAGCACTATCCGGAGGTTCCTATGCCACTCTTTCTAGTGTTCCAAGCCTATTTTCTTTATTAACCTTACGAGGTTTTTGTTAGTAGACTCTATGAGGTCATTCCCCTGGGGATAATAGTTAGAGGAGGTCTTCAGGAACACTCCATACTTTAGTGCGAACTGGCTCATCTTTGAGCCAAGAAAAGCCTTAGCATTATCAGAGATGATTGTTTTAGGTGGGCGGAATCTAGCCACTAGCTCTTCAAAGAAATTAACAATCTCCATTTCTGTTGCATTTTTCAATGGCACTACCTCTTCCCACCTGATAAAGTAGTCGGTTGCTGTTAATATCCATCTATGTCCAGCTGAAGAGAAAGGGTTAATCATCCCAATGAAGTCTAAACCCCATTGAGCAAAAGGTTCTTCTACCACTATAGGCCTTAAAGGCATAGCAGAATTCTGTCTCTTTTCGACATGGAACTAACATTCCTTGCAAGACTTAATCAATGAAAATGCATCATTAAAAAGTGTTGGCCAAAAATAACCAGCACATATAATTTTAATTGTCGTGGTTCTTGCAGAAAAATATCCTCCAACTGGGCTATTATGGTATTGATCTAATATCTTCTTGGCTTGCTCCTCATTCACACATCTTAGTAGGATGTCGTTAAAAAAAATTTTAAATAGGACACCCTCCAGAAGAACATAATTACTATTTTGTAGGCAATAGAAACGTCTTTTAAAAGATGGAAGATCGATTGGATACCTTCCCGTCTGCATGAAATTTATTCTATCGTCAAGCCAATTGCTCTGAGAACTCTCTTCATTTATTAACACAGGTTCCAGAACTTCAAACTCTGCCACTGGTTCATTGTTTTCAGCAAGATATTCGCACAGTCCCTTTCCTTTGATAGTCTTGACAGGTCCGACTTCAATATCATATTCTAGGATCTTAGTGATCCAATTGGCTCTTTTTTCAGTGATTTCCCCCTCCATAATGTACTCTCGCACACTAGGATGTGGCACACAAACAATCACCTTATTGTATGATATTAAATGCCAAAAAAATTTAAGCCCTTTAACAATGGCAAAGGCTTGTTTTTCTACAAAGTTGTACTTCACCTCATATTCCTTTAAAGTTCATGAGTAAAAGGTAACGGGAGACTCCCTTGTATCTTCATCATCCTTCTGCATAAGCACTGTGGCAATACTATTTCCACCACCAAAAACATACATAATAAAATCTTTTGACAGGTTCGGGTTAACCAACACAGGAGCGAAAGATATAGCTCCCTTTATAAGCTCAAAGGCTTTTCTGGCTTCTGTCGTCCATTTGAAAGTTTGGTCCTTCTTCAGCATTAAGGTAATAGGCCAAACGATCCCTGCAAAATCTGCAATGAATTGGATAATGAAATTGACCTTTCCCAGAAATGACTGCATGCCCTTTTTGTTGAAAGGTAACGGAAGTTCCTGGATTGCATCAAGTCTTTCTGGATCAATAGCAATGCCTTCTTTAGAGACAATATATCCCAATAGCTTCCCCTGGGGAACTCCGAACACGCATTTCTTCAGATTTAAAGAAATTTTGAATTCCTGGCATTTATGGAAAACAAGCTCCAAATGATCAAAATGATCATCAGCAGATTTTGAGAATATTGTCAAGTCATCCAGGTAAATGAGTATAATCTTGTGGATCAAATCCTTAAAAGCAATTTCTATGGCTCTCTGAAAGGTGGCTCCGGCGTTTGAGAGTCCAAAAGGCATCTTAGTATATGCATAAGCTCCCCACTTTGTGGTGAACGTTGTTTTGGGTTGGTCCTCTTCCTTTACCCAAATCTGGCTGTAGCCTAAAAAACCATCTAGCATTGAAAATATTTTGGAACCAGCTATAGTTTGTAGAATTACCTCCATTGAAGGCAGGGGGTAATGATCCTTTAAGGATGCTCTATTTAAGTCTCGAAATTCCACATATAGTTGTATATCTCCATTTTTCTTCTGGACTGGCACCAGGTTTGACACCCAAGTGTTGTGCTTGATCGGAAACACTATTCAAGACGTGATCAATTTATTTAACTCCTGTAACATGAGAAATTCTATCTTTTGGTTCACAGGTCTCTGCCTCTGACGAACTGGCTTCGCCCCTTCCGACAACTCAATTGTATGCTCGATGATTCTGGGATCATATCCCTTAAGATCATCATATGACCAAGCTACTACACTCAATATTCCTCACAGAAGTGTCTTAGCCTATCTTTATTCTTTTGCGAGACTTCTTTTCCAACCTTGAGCTTTTTGTCTTCCACGATATGCAAATCAGCGTAATCGCCTTTGTCAACCACTAGCTTCCTTTTGTCTCTTGTCGCATCATCAAAATCGAACAAGTTTTCCAGAGTGACTAGGCCCCTTGGGAGCTTGTTGGATTTCAGCTGGATGATTTGATCTCTGTAAGCTTCGGCGATCTTCAATTGCAGCTGATCGGCGAATTCTCCAGATGACTGGAGGAATGATGCAATATGAGCATCGCTATCAAACACCTACCAATTTTGATTGTTATCTAGGATAGCAGGTCTTACAATTACCTTCACCGTATGTTTATTTCTCAATAATTCAGAGGGCGGCTCAAACTGATCCCCAATAGTTTCCATCCTGTTGGCTTTGAAATTCATCTTCCTTGGAATAGCTTGGATATTGAATTCTTCAAAGTTGTCAATCAGATCTCAGACTCTATGTCGATAGGATCGCATACGGATATTCTTTACAGCAAAAGTTCTACGGATTTGGTTGACTACCAGCTTCAAATCTCCAAAGACACTTATCTGTTTTGCACCTATTTGTTCCACAAAGCCTAAACCATGGACAAGACCTTCATATTCAGCTTCATTGTTCGGACACACAAACTGGAAGCGGTAAGACCTCAAAGTCTTTTCGTCAGACAGGGATATCAAACAAATCCCCGCTCCAACTCCTACTCTGCATCTGGCTCCATCAAAGTATAAAGTCCATATTTTTGAAGATTCTTCACCTTCGGGTTCTTTAGTAACTTTGGGCATGATCTACCCCTCTTCATGTATAACATAGGTTCTAAGGCCAGTTGCATGGTAATTCCCGAAAGGGTCTGCATCAATAAACTCTTTCAACAAATTTTCCCCATCTTCTGTTCAGGAGCTAGTAGCCTCTTCTTCTTCCAAAAATTCCACATTGAACCTTTCTTCCCAGGTGATTGAAGTATGTGTTGCTTCAAAGTTGAGCAAGGCCTCATCAGCAACATGTTCAGAATGCAGAGTTTTCGACAATAGTTTCATCTGAGCCCCATGTTTGGTCCTCAGAATCAGATGTGACCAGTCTAATGCTAGATATCCTCCGACATTTGCTGTGAACTCTCGGGACAAACAAATCCTGAATAGAGGAGGGATATCAATGAGTACGGTATCTTGATTTACAGTGATACTAGGGCAAGAAAACAAAGTCATAGGCAATTCCTTGATTACCCCAACGGTGTCCACCTTATTTCCATCTAACTGTATGACTCCTTTATTCAGAGGCTCATACTTTAAACCCAAAGCATCAACTACTTGCTTTGGCATGACAGTGGTGCTAGCACCAGAGTCAATCATACAGTTATGTAGCAACTTATCGCCAATGATGAGTGTTAGAAAGAAAGGTTTAGGTTTAGGTTTAGGCTTACTTTCTTTCTCGGGCTTGAGCTTCTCCTCAGGTTGATTTGTCAGCACTTTATCCAAGTCCAGCTT
Source organism: Sequoiadendron giganteum (assembly GCA_007115665.2). Lineage (NCBI taxonomy): Eukaryota > Viridiplantae > Streptophyta > Pinopsida > Cupressales > Cupressaceae > Sequoiadendron > Sequoiadendron giganteum. The sequence goes on along the minus strand of CM021102.1, from coordinate 14,965,141 downwards.
GGATACATTCTCTTCACTGAATAGGGAAGGCACCTTCTTGTCTTCCTCTCCCGACAATGCCTTTTGTAGTAACTCCTTCTACTCTAGAATAGCTAGGACATCCCACAGAGAAGCGTTGGCAAATGACTTCTTTAGTTATTCTACCACATAAAACTGTGCTCGTGACTGGTGAGTCGCGCTGGCTTGCTCTTTTGGTTTGACAGTCGGTACAAGCCTAACAATCGGTACATCTGGTTGTTTGGCAATGGCAAGGGTGACTATAGGAGCCTTCACCTTCAGAGGAAGTGGATTCAAAGCGCTAGGAATAGTCGTTTCTGACTTTGGTGGGATTGGCAATAGGCCTACCAATGGGCTAGGCGTGGACTGTGATGGAGAATTGGTAGGTAAGGTTGTGAACTCTCTGGTGAATCTACGCTTAGAACGCGTATTGTAGTCAGATTGCACTTGGGGTACTTTATCTATAGGGATGTCGTTCAGAAATGTCGACTCTTCTCCTTCCATCCAAGAAAAGAGTGCTTGGTCCGGAACAATGTCCGACTCTTGCTGGATGGACATCCCCTGCATTTGAGCGATGAGGACTGCATTGTCCATTTGTTGAGAGGCATATGGTGGATTGTCAAAAACGGATGCGCTGCCCTGACTACGTTGATCTACGATTTGTTGTTGCAATTTCCCCACAGACAATTTTGTGGCATATGTGCATCATTGCAAGGAAAACACCATGAGTTGGCATCTTCGGCTAAATTGTTTTGTCCCGCCACCAGCTCTTTATTCGAACTAGGATGAACAGTCTGCATTGGCAGGGTTACCGAAACCATTTGGTTACTTGGCTGAGCCAAGGTATTCCCACGTGACCTATCCTGCCACTGATTTGATTGGTATGGAGCTTTTCCACCTTGGTAACTCTGGTAAGCCAGTTTCTGATAGCTATATTGATGCAGCTTTAAAGTGGTCAATTCATTAGTCATAGCCTGCACTTGTTCTCTCATTTCGTTCATCTCGGCAGCCATGGGATTAGGCACAGGAGCTACCATTGGGGCTGCCATTGGGGCCGTGCTCGGAACACTTTCAAGATAGACGTACATAGATTGGGGAGGAGTCGTAGGCCCACTGGTGGAAGGAACTTCAGCTTCCGCAATGTTGCACTTGGGAAACAATGGCATGATGGGTCTCGGTGCTAACTTTCCTGCAGTGATCAGATTATTTTCTGCAGTGACAGCCAAGGCATAAGCATCAAGAAGAGTTTCTCTGCCCAAAGCTTGTAACATCATGGAGATATCGGCATTAATCAACTTTAGGTAGAACATGAACGCTAGATCTAGAGGTGGTCGGCTACCAACAGGCACTCTATGCCAGGTCGAATGGAACCTCACATTGAAACTAGGCAGAGCTTCATGCGGAGCTCACTTTATATTTTTCAATTGATGGTATAGCGAAGATTTGTCTCTAGCGTTCGAAAAACGCTCATAAAATGGGGTTCTGAGCTGATCCCAAGTAGCAATAGTACTAGCTTGTAAAGTCCTATACTAGTTTAGCGCCTTTCCTCAGAAGGAGGCAGCCAACAATTTGAGGGCTACATTTTTGTTCGATACACCATGTACCAGACATACATCTGCTACATCTTGCAGATGCTCCATTGGTGTTTTTGATTTATCCTCGGAATATTTAGGGATAGCTTTTAGGGCAGAAGCAGGGATGGGGGCCCATACTGTAGGAGGCACAGGTGCTACTAACGGACTGTCAGAGTCCCAGGCTACATAATTTCTAGCAGCCATAGGTGTAGGTGGATTAGGCGACAACGGAGGAGGAGACAGATGAGGTGAAGGGCTACCTCGACGACCTCTCGGGTGCATAGAAACTAAATGCGGTACGAGCTGGCCAGGGACTCTTGCAGTCTGCGACCTAGTTACAGGTCGATGGCTCATACACACTTATAAAAATCAGGAGAACGTGCTAGTTCGCGGTCCCACTGGGTGTGCCAGAAAAAGAACTGTTGACGTAGAATTTTGCATGTAGCAACAGTCTTATGGGAAACTTAGCTATTGGGAGACATTGTGCGCTAGCTAAGTGACCTCCAGGTTTTATCAAAGCTGGCTCTTCGTTTAGTGGGGAGAAAAAGGTTAGAAAGATAGCGAGAATATAAAAACTACACTATAGGCGATGCGCCAAGATCGTAGACGAATTTCAACAGAGCATGGTGCAAAATGCAAAGGCCCAAACCACCAAAATGTTGTTAATTAAATTAATTTTCTCAAAAGCATTTATCACGTAAAAATACCCTCTAATTTGCATAATATAATCAAGCATAACTTTATCTAACACAGAGTCGAGGAAACATGATCTACATTCATTGAACTATGAAAGATTATAGAAGTTGAAGAACAGGCATTCATACGAAAAGAAGATAACAGCATAGACCAATAGTTCTAACAAACACTTGAAAATAGAAAGGCCGAATTCATTTGGCACAGTCTGAAGTCTTTGAATTAAAAGAAACTATTACAAAAGGCTTTCTTCTCAGTGCTCGAGATTTTTTTGCAAACTTAATCAACAACCTAAATCAAAGAAACATGGCTATATTTATCGGCCAGCGCACCGCCTGAAGATGCATCAAGAGAAGAGAAATCCACGAGCAAAGACCGATGGCCCAGATCATTTCAAGCCGCCATAGCAATCATCGATCGGCCAACAGCATGCCAGCGAAGCCATGACATAGAACGAAAAACCACGCAACAACAGGAGAGAACACATGACACCACAGCAAGAAATGCGGCAGCAGGCGAATACAAAAGGTCCAGAGGAATTTCCAAGGTAACTGGCATAGAAACAATCACCACGTGTCGCTCAGATGGAGCCTAGCAGAAAGTCAAAAAGATGCCCAGCAGAAAGCCTCGAGAGGGAGCCACGTGGAGCGCTCTGAGCAAAAGAAAGTACGAGGTGGGCCCAGCTCAGAAAATAACCAGTGAGAGCCACGCGGCATGCAGATGGAGACTACCAAAAAGTGAAGTGAAAGAAAAGTGAAAAGCTTCGTGAGGAAGCCACGTGGAGCATTCCAAGGGCAGTGAGCATTTGCAATTTAAGGCGCAGCCGCAAAGGTAAATATAAAACCGCAAAGGCTTTGGCAGTTTTTTGCTAAACAAAGGCCATTCAGATGTTTTTGGCATTTTCTGCTCACAAGGACTTCAAGGTATACCAGATGGATGTCAAGTATGCATTCTTGAATGGAGAATTGGAAGAAAAGGTCTACATGGAACAACTGGAGGAATTTCAGTTATCAAATCAATCGGATATAGTCTGTAAGTTGAAAAAGGAACTATATGGACTTAAACAAGCTCCCAAAGCATGGTACGCAAGGTTGGACAAGTATTTGACTCAACAAAGGTTCATCAAAGGCTTTATAGACAGTAATCTTTATTTCAAGATTGAAGTAAATAATATCTTGATAGTAGTAGTGTATGTTGATGACATTATTTTTGGAGGAAATGAGAGTATGTGCAAGAAATTTGCAGATGAGATGTAAAAAGAGTTTGAAATGTCCATGATTGGTGAGTTGAATTTCTTCCTTGGACTTCAAGTGAATCAAACTAATAAGGGGATATTCATTTCACAATCAAAGTATGTTAAAGAATTACTGAAGAAGTTTGGAATGGATGACTCCAAAATTGGTCTATACTCCTATGGTGACTGGATGAAAACTAAGTAAGCGTGATGAATCTCCTAAATTAAATTTGATCAAATCAAGTATAGATCTATGATTGGTGGATTGTTATATCTTATTTCTACTAGACCAGATATCATGCATGCAGTATGTATGGTTTCTAGATTTCAAGAATAACCAAAAGAAACGCATGTTACAGCTATAAAAAGGATATTCAAATATCTAAAAGGGACTCCAGATCAGGGTTTGTGGTATCCTAAGTATACCGATACTTTAAATGCTTACACTGATGTGGATTGGGTTGGTTATGTAGATGATTTTAAGAGTACAAGTGGTGGTGCATTCTTTCTTGGATGCAAGTTGGTTTCATGGTTAAGCAAGAAACAAGATTCGGTTTATTTATCCACTGCAGAGGTTGAATATATGGCAGTAGCATCTTGTTGTACACGGGTACTTTGGATGAAGCAAACATTGAAGGATATAGGTGTGAGGTGATGAGCCTATCCCTATCTTATGTGATAATACAAGTGCAATAAACATTTCAAAGAATCTAGTAATGCATTCAAGGACAAAGCATATATCTATCAGGTTTCATTTCTTAAGGGAGAAAGTATTGCAAAATGAAGTCAGGCTCGAATATGTGCCTACACAAGATCAGATAGCAGATATATTTACCAAGGCTCTTCCTAAGGATACTTTTGAGTATCTCAAGGAGAAGTTGGGGGTTACTACCACTCCTTCCTTGAACTAGGTGCACATAGAGGTTCATCAGTCCAATGGATCTATAAATTCATCATCTATCTAGACTGATGATTGGGGTCTACTCCTCAGGGGGAGTAGAGAGTATCATTTTTATTGTATGATATATGTGTTGTCATCGGTGCACTCCTAAGGGGAGTGATTAGAATTTTATTTGGCTGAAGAATCATGTAAAACGTTTCTTTTCCATTGATTTCAAAGGGGGAGAGAGAGTCATGTGAAAAATCCTATCTATATCTAGAAAATTTGAAAGGGAGAGAGAATCTTGCAAGGAGAAGAGAGTGCGGGAAATTTGTGTAGGTTATCTAATCTAAAAAGAAAAAGAAAAAAGAGGAAGAGTGTGTATGTTGTCTTTGATGGTTTTTCACATCATGTGTTGACATCAATGACAAAGGGGTAGATTGTTGCAAGTATGAATGAGTATGGTGGTGTTGTCATTAATGTTGTCATTGATGTCAACATAGTACAAGTTGTTAAAGTGAAAGGAATCAAGTGATTGCAGGTGGTGCATCTATAGTTGAGATATTGTAGAGATTTTGTGAGTACATGGAGCTATCTTTTTGGTATTGCGGGTGTGTTGATATGATGAGTTATCAAGTGCTTATAATAAAATTAATAAACAGTGAAGACAGAGTTGTGTGTGTGTTCAGAATGTACTCTGGTATTGTGCCCTGCATTTATTTTGTGTTGATCCTATGCTTGTGTGGATATGTAGTGTTTTTTATGAGCATACTTGGGTGAGATATCCTAGATTATAGCTTCTAGTTTGATGAGGAGTGAAACTTGAGTTCATCGATTTGTGAACTGGTTGGGTAGAGTTGTTTGTCTATGGACTAGGAGAAGTGTCTCTTCTCCACAGTCCATTGTTGGTTTTTTCTAGCTCTTTCAGATCTATAGGAATGCTTCTAATGGTGTTATCTATGTCTTGGAAAAATCATTTGTAGTTTGGTGCTCTAAAAGACTAGTTTCAGATTTACTATGTGTGTCTATACAGTCTGGTTGGACTTTGGAAAGTGTTCTCTATATGAAGATTTTTGTAGTTACTGTAGATGAATCTAAAGGCTTCTAAGAGGTGTTGCAGTGCATGGTGAAGAATTTTTTGTGGTCCATGTGTTATCTTCTTGTTGTGAATGTGTGTACTTCAAAGTTCATTGGTGTTTTCATTAGGTTTGCCCGACCTGGTGTCTACACATTATACAAAGGATAAGTATCAATTAAGGAAGCATGTGACTGATCCAAGATGTTGTTTTGGGTCCTGGTTAAGTATTAATTTGGTCCACTCTCATTCTTATCCACCATAGGAATGTTGATTCACTGACCTAATTTGAATTTGTAAAATAAAGAATGTGTAGCCGACCTTGGAGAAAGTTTCTAAGATCGAAGGTGGTATAAATACAAGGCAAGATGTTATTTTTTGCAAGCCACAAGTGTGAGAAATGAATTAGATGTGAAAGGAATATAAGGTAGTGAGAACTTCAAGTGTTAGACTCCTAAAGGAAATGAGCTAAAGGTGTCTACAATTCTTTGATCAAGGTTGTGAATGTGTGTGAGTTGTAGTGGTGGATTTTCTGTTGCATTGAGACAATGTTCTCTATTTAACATTCTTCTCTACATGTTTCTATTTCTATAGGTAGTGAGCCTCCCATCTGGATAGTGAGTCCTATTTGTGCAATGAACCCTTTGGCAATGAGCCTTTGTAATTTATTTTGCAATAAATCTTATATTGTGAATTAACCCTTGAACTGTGGTTTTTCCCTCATTGGGTTTTCCGCGTAAATCTGGTGTTTCTTTTTTTTTTTCTTTTTGTTATCTACACCTCATGCTTATACTTAATAACATATTAAAGTTAATGTGGAATTGGTTAAGTTCTAAAGTGAATGTGATTAGATACAACCGATTCATGCCCCCTCTCAATTTTCTTATGCAATTCAACACATAGTACTAATGAATGTCAGGCTTTACAAAAAATATTTAAAAAGCTAGATATCATAGAAATATTCCCTTAAAGTGAGACCCCCCTTTCACTCATTTCCATGTAATGGTTGTAGAATCATCATATTCTCATATTACATGCTTTACATTTGTTGCAAATCTATTTCAAAATGCAAGGAGTTCCTTCCCATCACCTACCTTGGCTCATTCTTGTCTTGCACTTAGTGGGGTCAACAATTAGATAGTCTTGTCCTAGTAGTACATTTGCTATTTTCCTTTTGGTTAGTTGTTTACCTTCTATATACAATGAACACAATTTGGATGCATATGACCTACTAATAGGTTTACTTTCATGTGCCTAACTAGTCTTTCACATTGTTTCTTTTTCTTTTGTGTGATTGCATGTGCACAATGTGATCCCCCATGATGTTTTGTTTGATGTATCTCTCTCTTTGTGGCATTCCTCTATTTGTACCTACATTCATCTTTATGTCATAAATCATTTTTCCTTTTGTCTTGTGTTTTTCCTTTGGGGATGATGCAAGGCATCGAGACATTCATGTCTCTTCCATGTTGACCCAAAAACTTTTCCTTTATATTTTCTTTTCATTTGTCTTGTGTTTTCCTTTTGGGGATGATGCAAGGCATTGAGAACTTTAGGTCTCTTCCATGTTGACTCAAAAAAAATCTTTTTTTTTGCTCTTTGTGTCATTCTTCTAGTTCTATGAGTATTTTTGGAATGATGAAAGTTCTGAGATTTCTTAAAAAACATTGTAGCAAAGACATACTAACCCCAAATCCATGGATCTCTCATGTGTTTGAGTTTTATTTTGGGGGAAACCCCTTCTCTTCTTTCATGATGTAGCTTTATTTGGAAACATATGACTTGTAATAGGGCTTTCCAAGTTAGCTCTCATGTCCTCTTTATTGCTAGCATTTATCATTTGCTACTTTAAAGTAATTGCTCACAGCATGGTGTTTAGCAATTTATTTAAAGTGAGGGCATGCAGTGGCATTATTCTCTTTGCATTTTTTATGTTTCATTATGTAGTCCTCTTACTTCATGTGATGTGTATTTCACTTTGTGGTTGAAATTGGGTGTGATGTCCCTCAAGAGCGTGATCTCTCTTAGCATATTATATTCCTCATAGTGGCTTGATGCGACACTGCATCATACCTTTTGATGCCTTGTCTGGAACTCAAGTGTAGCACAATTAATAGCTTCAACCCAATATTATGGACTAAGAGAATGATCATCAATCATGCAACTAGCCATCTCCTTCAAGGTCCTTTTCTTCTTTTTGGAAACACCATTTTTCTATAGTGCGCAAGCAACTAAATGCTAAAGATCTATCCTTTCAAGAGTATAGAATTGCACAAGATGATGGTTTGCATATTCTCAATCATTTTTAGTGCATAAAATTTTGAAAAACTCTCCAAATCGCTTCTCAACATGAGCCTTGAATTCATGAAACTTGTCAAATACTTCATTCTTATAGCAAAGAAAGTATACCCAAGTGTAGTTGGAGGAGTCATCAATAAAGGCAATTAAATAGCAAGCCTTATTGAAATACAAAGTTAGAAATGGACCCGCAAGATCTTATTGAACCAATTGAAGGACTTATGAAGCCCTCCAAGACTTCTCTTTATCAAACTTATCTTTTGGATGTTTACCCATAGCACAACCTGTACACACACCGTCTTAAAAATTGATTCGAGGGAGTCTTGTGACCATATCCTATAATCTGAGTTATTCAATGTATCATTAGTTAAAATAGCCAAATCGCTCATGCCTTAGCTTACTCACTGAATCTTAATGTGTGATTAATGTTGTAGGAGATCATGGCACAAAGTGGGAGAATACATATAATTGATACTCATGATTTACATTTCCCACTACAACTAAGGCATCAAATTCAAGATATTTGGTTACAAATATATCAAGAGAAAACTCAACTTTCTTACCATTCCCAAGATGAGTGATTTGGCAGACTAAAAGAAGGTTGGCACAAAATTCAAGAACACAAATAAAATTCTCAAATGCTCCATCCTCCATGCCAACAAAACCTTTTCTAACAACTTCCACTTGAGTATCATCACCTATAAGAATTTGTAGCATTGTACAAAGCTCTACCAAAGAAAACTATTCTCTATCAGAACCCATATGATGTGTAGTGTCTTATTCAAGTATCCACTACTATTAATATTATGTGGTTGAAACAAGTGAATTTCCTTTCCCTTTCCTTGATTTTGAAGAAGCAGAAGAGGATGCTTCCTATTTGTAGGAAGATGAAAACTTGATGTGATTTTTCTTGATAATGTTTATCAACTCATCAATTCTTAGTATGGAAATGATGCCCTTCATGAACAACTTTCTTGCAATATTTAAAAATCAATCTCTCCTTCTATGAATTCCCCTTCTTGGAAGAGGATGAAGAGTTTCCTTGTGTAGGAGAAGAAGATTGTGCTCTATCTTTGGCAGCTTATTCTTTAATTTCATTTATTTCTTACTATATCCTAGATCCCATTACCTACCACCAAAGCTTGTGACTTGGATCACTTGAGAATACCCATGGTGATCAAATGTTTTTGTTCAAGCATCAACATCTCTGTGAATGAATCAAATGATTGTGTAGTATAGGAATTTCCCATATTCAAATAATGAGTCTATAAATTAGAAATAAAAGTTGCATATTCTAAAGGAAGTGTGTCTAATAAATTAAAGAGAAATTATGCATCCTTCTTATCAATACCACATTCTTTGGGTTGTGATCTTAATTTGGCTAAGTGCACAAATATTGGGGGGAAACAAGGGGTCTTAAGAGGCCACTTTTATCTAGAATCAGGAAATACTAACCTTAGATGAGAAATTGAGGATAGTTACACTCAAAATTTTAAGATGCAACAAAAACAAGCATCGTAGTTCTTTGAATCTACTTTCTAAACTACTTTAATTTTATTTGAAAATGGTAGAGATTAAGGGTTTCAAAAAGGGAGCCACACAAATTGGTCCTATTTTTTTCAAAAGAACATAACATAGTGTTTGTTGTGGCTCCCTTAAAATGTTAACTTTTTTTTTGTATTTTAAAAATCACTTTCGTGAGAAATTATCTAGCAACATGTAGTTTATGCTTGATTTTTATAATAATTTTTTAATGACTATGACTTTTTACTAATTTTTAAAGTGGAAACATCCTAAAAAACAAAAAATTGATTATGCTATCCCTATAATATTTGAAAACTAATTGAAAATCATTTTTTTAATATGTGTAGAATGGAATCTAGTTTATAAAATGTAATTTATTTAAAATTTCAATGAACGGTTAAAAAATAAAGTAAAAAATACCAAACATTGGTTTTTGAAAAAAATGGGTACACCAACAAAAGAAATTAAAGATGAAATCCTTAACATAGTCAAAATGTGAAAAAAAAAATACATCGTTAATGAACCACCAAAAAGATGGTATATAGAAAACAAGGGAAAGAGGATTCCCCCAAATAGGCCCTTAGGGTTTTTCACCTAGGAGCTTGGTTTAGGAAGAATGTCACTCTTTCACCTAGTGATATACCATCTTGGTGATTGCATTCAAATGGTATGGTTGAATGCAGTTGTGTTGTGTGTGAGAAGTGTGGCTAAATGCTAAAATGAAATGAAACTAAACTAACTATGAAATGTAAATGAAATTAAATGTAAACTTTGTGCAAGCTAAACTAAATGCCCTAAATGTATGCAATCTGAAAGGAAACTGGAAAACACAGAGATTGTGCACCTGGGAATTGAAACTTGCAGAAGAGGAGTCCTAGAATGTTCTAGAATCTACTGAAAATCTACACAGGGACACTTACACCAAAATGGGCGACCTAGTCCTTCTGCTGAGAAACTTTGCCAGGTTGGATTTTGGGAAAAAAGGGTATCCAAAAATGTCAAAACCCTTTTTCAGGCCTGGTATAGGGACAAGGTCACCAATGATAGTGACCTAGTCCTCCTGGTACTTTCGAGAGTCTCAAGGTCTGAATCTGTGGTTCCCCACTTGCACTTTCCTTTTTTGTAGAAGCTCATGTCTGAATCTTCAGAAAACAACTTGCAAGTTGTCTTTTTGCTCCTCCTAGGGTTTGATGACTTGAGTTGACCTGAATGGAATGATGGCACCCTTTTCAACACTTTATTCCTTGCCAAATCTACATACAACCTGCAAAGCATATATACACAGACAAGGAAAATGTTAGGGTTAGAAAATAGGGGTTTTCCTTAGTCAAACCCCATTGATGGTAATCAAACCCAAATGATAATAGAAATGGAAAGGAAAGATGATTGAATGATAAACCAATGTAAACACTCACCAAATTCTTTGTTTTTAAAGCCTGCAACATGCAAGAACCAGCTCCAATGGAGGTTGCTTGAAGTGCCTTGTACTTGAATGCTTGTTTGAGAAGATTGGAGTGCAAGAGTACTTGTGAAGATGAAAATGATGTTAGGGGGGGTAAAATGAGGATGAAAACCCTTATTTATATAAGATATGCCCTAATTTTCTAAAAATGTCACTCGATAGGCCGACACTAGGATTTTGGGGGGAAAATCTCATTAGGTTTTGGTCAAATTAATTTTGAATTTTAAGCTAAAAGGGACTAGGTTGCCCAAGGTGGCGACCTAGTCCACTTGGACAAATTCAAGTGGTGGTCAAGAATAAAAAGGTATTAAATAATGTTTATCAGACTTGCCTCCCGAAACACACTTAAGTCGGGCCTAAAAGTACATTAAGGGACCAATTTATCATTAAGAAGAGTTAAATTAGTGATGACAAGCCTAGGAAAGTGTGAAAATGCATTACAACACTTTGGAACAAGGCTTGGAAAGTGGTAAAAAGGGGTTGTTTAGGTGAATTGTGTTGAAAGGGTCTTAGAAAAGTGGGAAGATGTGTTACAACACTTCACAACACCTTTGTAAAACATCATTAGTTTATTATTGATTTGCAAGCATTCAATCTTAATGTGAATGTGTTGACCACATTACAACATCTGATCAAAGCAAAACAAGGCCAAAATCCAAAGCAAAAGGCCCAAATGATTGAAAAAGTGTCAAAGGCTACACTTTTTGGTGAAACATTTAACCCCCACTTTAGTGAGAGGATGAACTTGCTTCAAACTCACACTAAAGTAGCTGATTCATGCATATCGAGAGGGATCTAATGTATTTATGCTAGTAATATGAGATGACATCAATCAAGAGGATGATCAAGCCCCTAGGATCAAGATCCCATTGAAAGCCAAACATAAGCACCTAAGATCACACAAGTGATGTGAGAGAGAGTGAAGAGAGAGAAATTTGGATCAAGCTTCGACCATTTGTCCAGCTAGTTGTGGATCAAATCTAGGTTGTTTGTCTAAAAGGAAAGGTGTACTCACTCTCGGTCAATGAGACTTTCGGTTGTCTGTCGGATGAGAATGTCAAAAAGGGTGAGATACATACACTCGGTTGGTATGCACTCACACACATGCGCAAGGGTGGCTATGAGAAAAGTCATGCCACTAGTTGGGCTTCTTGCTCAACCATACCAAATTTATACCTCGTGATAACTTTGATAAGGCACCACAAAAGATAAGGGTTTGCAGTTCATGAGACAAGATAAGCCTTGGATGCTTAGAACTCATGAACAAGTGCAAGATGGCACCACAAGCATGCAAGGTGTGTTATGCAAGGTGGCAAATATGCAAAGACGAAAAAAATCAATATGCAAAATGCAAAAATGAAAAATGAAAAAAGAGTGTTCCAAGGAGTCTTTATTTAGTTTGTATAAGGTCTTTGACTTAGGGAACATTGTGTCTAATGTCTCCAAAAGAGGACCAATCAAAGGATAGAAAATTCACAGGATGTAGTGTGTCGCATCAAGCCACTAAGAGGAATGTAATATGCTAAGATAAGTCACACTTATGAAGGACATTATACCCAATGTCATCCACAAAGTGAGAAAACACATCATATGAAGTGACAAGGCTGCACTAAGAACCAATGACAAAGAAAACCAAATTCAAATGTAAAATAAATAATTCCAATGTATGTCCCCACTTTAAAGTAATTGCTACACACCATTTTGTGAGCAATTGCTTTAAAGTAGAGAAAGACAAAATGCAAAAGGAAAGAAAAGGACATTAGAGCATACTTGGAAAGCCTTATGCCAAGCAATATGTTTCCAAGGAAAGTTGTGTCATGTAAAATAAAAGGAAAAGAAAAGGGGGTTTCCCCCAAAATGAAAAACCACCAACACATAAGGGATCTATGGATTTTGGGTCAGTATGCTCATTGCTGCAATATTTGTGTAGAGAGCTCAGAACTATCATCATCTCCCCAAATACATAGAACTAGAAGAAGGACACAAAGAGATCAAAAAAAAATGAAAAGAAAGAGTCGTTTTAGGTCAACATGGAAGAGACATAGGTGTCTTGACACTTTGCATCATCCCCAAAAGAACAGCAAAAGCAAAAGGAAAACACAAAGAAAAAGAGCCTTTTTTGAGTCAACATGAAGGAGACATTGCGATCTCAATGCCTTGCATCATCCTCAAATAGAAGGAAAAAAGAACAAAAGAAAAGGAAAAGATTCCATTTGGGTCAACATGAAGGAGACATTGCAGTCTCAATGCCTTGCATCATCCCCAAATGGAAGGAAAAAATAAAATGAAAAGCGAAAAGGAAAAAGGGGGGTCCATTTGGGTCAACAAGAAGGAGACAGTGTGGTCTCAATGCCTTGCATCATCCCCAAATGGAAGGAAAAAAGAAAACAAGAAGTGAAAATGAAAGAAGGGGGGTTCCATTTGGGTCAACATGAAGGACACATTGCAGTCTCAATGCCTTGCATCATCCCCAAATGGAAGGAAAAAGCAAAATGAAAAGCGAAAAGGAAAAATGGTGGTTCCATTTGGGTCAACATAAAGGAGACATTGCGGTCTCAATGCCTTACATCATCCTTAAATGGAAGGAAAAAAGAGAACGAAAAGCGAAATGAATGTACAACATATAGAAGAAGCGAGAAACAAATAGAAGAAGGTCACAAAGAGAGGGAACATCAAACAGAACAATACGGGGGAACACGTGACACCACAAAAAGAAAAAGAAAGAAACTAGTTAGGAAAATGCTTGTCAATCATCAAGCAAGTCATCCACCTCCCAATCTTGCTCATTATAAAACTCGAGTGGGAAACTAGCGAGAGGGACAGTAGCAATTACAGAACTAGTGTCTAGATCAATGCTTATCTGAGGAGAATTATCATGCATGCTCATGGAAGAGGAGAATAGTGAATTCAAAGTGTTGTTTACCTCTTCATCTATTCTAGCATTCTCCTCATCATCATCATCTATATTTATGACAATAGGAGGTCGAAGGATAATATTAGTGGAAGCATGCAATAGTGGCGGTGATGGAGGTATAGGATCAGGTTGCAGGGGTGAAGGAGGAGGGTCATCAAGAACTGCTTCTAGCACAGGTGGGTTATGATTTTCAATATTTTCTTCATCACATGATTGATGAGCAAGAGCACGATGGCGGCGCCTACACTCCCTAGCTTCTTTATTCCATTTTTCTTTTTTGTCAAGGTGCATCTGAGAAGGATGAGTTGGTCCACCATAGGTTGCTTTTCATCCCTAGGGGGAGGAACGGGAAGAACCATAGGTGGCTCATCGACTTTCTCCTTAGCTTTATACTCTTGTTTGGTGCAAGGAGGTAGAATGGAATTGTTGTCATGATCCCTAGGCCTCTTGGATGATGTGGAAGAGGTTTTAGGTGTGGTCTGGTTAGGCATGTCGAATTTGGGTTGCAACATAGCTTTATCAAGGATAGGTGTTTCTGAGGTAGAAGTGGGTATGTTGTGGAGAGAGAATTCAGAGATTTTCTTTGCTTTAAAATTCTTATAGGAAATGAAAAAAAAATCTCATCTAGGAGTGATGGGTTCCATGGGCTTAGGCCAAAAGTCTTCCAAAGAAAAGTTGCCTTTGGAGGATAAAGGATTGAAGCCACTATGGTGAACAGTGAATATTTCATTGTCAACGGGAAACTTCACACATTTGTGGATAACAGATGGGACCATTTTCATTGAATGAAGCCACTGGTGGCCCAGTAGTAAATGAAATTGGTCTGATTGTGGTATGATAGAGAAGGTAACATCCAATTTCTTAGGACCTATCTGTAATGGGAGAGCAATTGATCTGATCGTAGGACATGTGAAACCATTATGTGTTTTAATCCATGCAATAGATCTATCATAAACATCTTGAGAGATATCATGTAATACCAAAAATTCTTTTGTGATCACATTCTCACCACGGGTGGGATCTATGAGTATCCCATTAGTGGGCTTATCATAAAAAAATTTGGCTATGTAGAGAGGACCATCGGGAAGATTTCTAAGTATATCTTGAGGTGAAAAGGTAATCTCAAGAGGTGTTTTGGTTTGGCCCTTATGATGGATAACGTCAATCACACATACCATTTTATTTATAGGTGTAACATGGGTTACATGTGGAAGAGAATCAGAATGTGCATCTTGTGTGTCAACATTCATAACATTAGTTTGTGAAGTTTCACTCGCTTTAACAAATGAAACATTATGTTTAGGCATAGGGTTGGTGAAAATTTGTAGATTTTGGTTTGGGGGTGCAACAAACTTATTGCCTTTATCATTGATACCAGCAATGGATAGATGACCTGAATCAATTAGGTCTTGCACAAGGTGCTTGAGATGCTTGCATTGTTCGGTGTCATGTCCATTTTTTCGATGAAAATAGCAATAAGTGGTGGAGTTATAGGATGGAGGTAATGGCTTATTAGGATTGGGTCCATGGATAGGAGGTAAGGATATCATTTGTTGTCAAAGCAATTGGATCATGGTATTATGGAGGGTGTCAGGTAAAGGCGTGAAGGTTCACTTAGGATATCCGTAATTGAAGGGCACGGTAGATCTAACAGTGACCACTTGGTTATTGGTAGGTGGAGGTTGGGAAGGAGGGTTAAACTACAAAAACCTTTTATTTGGTTTACAAAATGGTTGAGAGTTGGGTTGGGTGGAAGCATCGGACTTCTCACATAGCGCTTGGCACAAGTGCATGAAGGAAGGGAACTTCATGAGGGCGATCTTGTCTTAGAGAGGTGTTAATAGGTTTTCAGTGAATATCTTTTGCAGATGTGTGTCAGGTATCTTGACATCAATTAAGGAATAAAGTTCTTAATAACAAGAGATAAATTCAATTATCTTCTCATTAGTGTCTTGCTTACATCTCATGAGATCGGCCAAGGTTTTCTTAGGGGTCATGTGGACTTGGAAGTGGTTGATAAAGGCATCCACCAGTTCATTGAATGAATTAATGGGATTGTTTGGTAAGGATGAAAACAATCCAAAGTGGAATCTTTGAGGTTCCTAGGAAATAGTTTAACTAGCAACTTGTCATCAAGAGAAAATTCACTACATAAAACAGTATAAGCATTAACATGATTAGAAGGGTCACCCTTCCCTCCATACTTCTCAAATCTAGGAATTTCTATTCCCTGTGGCAGTGGGGTGTGTAGGATGTCTAAGGACAACTGATTGCTATGAACTTAGTGGGTGGGAAAACCATGTTGGCTTTGGTTGATAGTGGAGATTTATTGTTGCATGGATGTAATAGTGTGAAAAAGTTGCATGATAAGGGGATCGGTATAAGTGTTATGAGGTGGAAGGGAAAGTGGTGATGGGGTGAATGTAGTGGAAGGGGAAATGAATGGGATGCTAATGGGAGGTATGGTTGAAGAGGTTAAGGGATGTGATGCCACAAGGGAAGTAGGAACACTAGTAGGAATGTCGAGGGAAGGTACCCCATTATTAATTTGTTGCACAGTTGTTGTCACACTAGGAGATGCATAAGTGGGGATGGAAGTTATTGTTGAGGGGGGATGAGTGGAAGGTCCTCCTTGGTCAACAATAGAGGTGGTTGGGTGAGATACCCAAGGTGTGAAAGAGGCATGTTTTGGTATATTTCCACTATCTTCTTCACAACACCTAGGCCATCATCGCGGTCAAGTAGGCGGTGAATTTTCTCTATGGTGGGGATGGCTGTGGTAGATATGTTCTCAAGGCTTAGTTCATGTTGAAGGTCAGCTAAATCAACATGGATGTGAAATAGCTTGTCATTTGGGACGTCATCAGTTTTGTTGTCACCATGTGTGTTCCCTAGGTGCAGAGAGTTGCTAAGGATGGTATCTAAGCCTAGCATACTATTGTCAATACTAGGAGTAGAAGCCTGAGAGATCCCAAGATCTACAACAAGAGTGTTTTCATTAGATTCCATGAGTCTAGAGCTTTGTCTCACTATGGTATCAGCAAGAGAACACAAAACACTCATATAAAGTGGACTAAGGGCAGGGTGGATGCAAATGCAGTGTAAACAAAAGAGACAAAAATGTTTATAACTAAGATTTTGTAATAGAAAATAGAAATGTAGAACCAGAGAACTGAAATGCATAAAATGCTTGAAAAATGCCAGAAATTACAGAGTGAATGGTGCAAGAGGACTAGGTCGCCCAGTGTGGTGAACTAGTCCCAGTAGTGCTTTTTTTTTTACAATTTTATGAATTTTTGACTAACTTTTATGATGTTTTTGCTTTTTTGATGCAAACACAGAATGGAAATGTAAATTTTTTTGTACTTTTCTCAATGAGAATGCAATGCAAAGTGTAATCTAACATGAACCTTTCACTAATGCACTTTTTTACAAACCCCAGGATGCAAACAATGCAAAATCCTAATGCAATGCAAGCTTTTTCCTAAGATGAAATGCAAAATCAAAAGATTAACAAGTGGTCTATGGTCGGGTTCACCAAAATGAACCACCAAAAAGATGGTATATGGAAAACAAGGGAAAGAGGATTCCCCCCAAATAGGCCCTTAGGGTTTTTCACCCAGGAGCTTGGTTTAGGAAGAATGTCACTCTTTCACCTAGTGATATACCATCTTGGTGATTGCATTCAAAGGGTATGGCTGAATAGGGTTGTGTTGTGTGTGAGAAGTGTGGCTAAATGATGAAATGAAATGAAACTAAACTAACTATGAAATGTAAATGAAAGAAAATGTAAATTGTGTGCAAGCTAAACTAAATGCCCTAAATGTATACAATCTAAAAGGAAACTGGAAAATATAGAGATTGTGCACCTAGGAATTGAAACTTGTAGAAGAGGAGTCCTGGAATGTTCTGGAATCTGCTAAAAATCTACATAGGGACACTTATGCCAGAATGGGCGACCTAGTCTTTATGTCGAGAAACTTTGTCAAGCTGGATTTCAAGAAAAAGGGTATCTAGAAATGTCAAAACCCTTTTATAGGCCTGGTACAGGGACAAGGTCACCAATAATGGTGACCTAGTCCTCCTAGTACTTTCGGGAGTCTCAAGGTCTAAATCTGTGGGTCCCCACTTGCACTTTCCTTTTATGTAGAAGCTTGTGTCTAAATCTTCAAAAAATGACAAGTGCAAGTTGTCTTTTTTCTCCTCCTAGGGTTTGATGACTTCAGTTGACTTGAATGGAATGATGGCACCCTTTTCAACACTTTATTCCTTGCCAAATTTGCATACAACCTGCAAAGCACACATACAAAGACAAGGAAAATATTAGGGTTAGAGAATAGGGGTTTTCCTTAGTCAAACCCCATTGATGGTAATCAAACCCAAATGATAATAGAAATGGAAAGGAAATATGATTGAATGATAAACCAATGGAAACACTCACCAAATCCTTTGTTGTTGAAGTCTGCAACATGCAAGAACCAGCTCCAATGGAGGTTCCTTGAAGTGCCTTGTGCTTGAATGCTTGCTTGAGAATATTGGAGTGCAAGAGTTCTTGTGAAGATGAAAATGATGTTAGGGGGGTGAAATGAGGATGAAAACCCTTATTTTTACAAGATATGCCCTAATTTCCCAAAAATTTCACTTGATAGGTCAACACTAGGTTTTGGGGGAAAATTCTCGTTAGGCTTTTGTTTTAATTTTGAATTTTAAGCCAAAAGGGACTAGGTCACCCAAGGTGGCGACCTAGTCCACTTGGACAAATTCAAGTGGTGGCTAGGAATAAAAAGGTGTTAAATGATGTTTATCATACTTGCCTCCCTAAACACACTTAATTCAGGCCTAAAAGTACATTAAGGGACCAATTTATCATTAAGAAGGGTTAAATTAATGATGACAAGCCTAGGAAAGTGTGAAAATGCATTACAACACCTTACAACACTTTGGCACAAGGCTTGGAAAGGGGTAAAAAGGGGTTGTTTAGGTGAATTATGTTGAAAGGGTCTTAGAAAAGTGGGAAGATGTGCTACAACACTTCACAACACCTTTGTAAAACATCATTAGTTTATTGTTGATTTGCAAGCATTCAGGCCTAATGTGAATGTGTTGACCACATTACAACATCATATCAAAGCAAAACAAGGCCAAAATGAGTGAAAAAGTGTCAAAGGCTACACTTTTTGGTGGCATGGTTAAATAGCTAAGAGAGAGCTTAACATTACCTAGGTGTTTAATTTACTTGACCTTGAAACACATGCAAACCTGATGGGGAGCACGAACGAGATTATGTGAAATTTTGTAGAATATGCAAAAACACATTTTTGGGCGTTGGAAAGGTAGTCTAAGCCTTTGGGTTGGAAATCCAAATCAAATCCAAGCCAAAGGCTTGGGGATTCCCAAAGCAGAACAAAACACAAGTGTGTTATAATACACTCACATTATTTGAATGCATTGACAAAACACGAGCATGTTATAATGTGTTCATGTTAGGGTCTGTATTAAAAAGAATATTCTCTTTTTTTCTCTTTCTTGTCCTTATGTTTCAGGGAAACTATATACTTATGTACATTTACATATGGAGATTTAATTTCTTACACTTTAAGTTATATTTCATGTATATAGTTTCAGGATGTTTGAGAGTGGTTTCAGATCTCTAGGAGTTATAATAAAATTCTAGTTTTTGAAAGATCTAAAATTTTAGTACTTAGCAATTTGTATCATCTTTCTCTCTCACTCTCTCCTTCCCTCTCTACTCTCTATCTCTCCTCTCCCTCTCCCTCTCTCTCACACACCTCTATCTCCCCTTCTCTCTCTCTCCTCCCTCCCCTCTCTGCTTCTCTCTATCTCTACTCTCTCTACCTCTGCTTCCCTTTCTACTTATCTTTATCTCCCCTCTCCCTCTCTTTACCTCTCCCTCTCTCTCTCAGATAGATAGACTGAGAGACTGAGACTAAGACTGAGATTGAGACTGAGAGATAGAGACTAAGAGACAAAGAGAGATAGAGACAGAGTGACAGAGAGATAAAGAGAGATAGGGATAGAGAGATAGAGAGACAAAGATAGAGATATAGAGAGATAGGGAGATAGAGATAGATAGAGATAGAGATAGAGATAGAGATAGAGATAGAGACAGAGACAGAGACAGAGACAGAGACAAAGACAGATATGGAGATAGAGATAGAGATAGAGATAGAGAAAAAGAGATGGAGACACAAATACATGGACACAGAGATAGAGACAAAGACAAAAGAGAGAGATAAGTCAAGAGGGAAGGATGGAGGTGGAGAGATTGAGAGAGAGGAGGGAGGGAGAGATAGAGATAGAGATAGAGATAGAGATAGAGATAGAGACAGAGATAGAGACAGATATAGAGATATAGAGAGAGACAGAGTCAAAAGAGAGAGATAAGTTGAGAGGGAAGGAGGAAGGTGGAGAGATTGAGAGAGAGAGATGAGGGATGGAGGGAGGATGAGAGAGAGAGAGGGAGATAGAGAAATTAGAGAGGGGATGAGGGAGAAAGAAAGGTGAGATAGAGAGAATTATAGAGGGAAGGAGAGAGAGAGGGAGAGATGGAGAGAGATAGAGAATTATATAGGGAAGGAGATATAGATATAGAGAGAGATAGAGTGGTGAGATAAAGAGTGGAGAGGGAAGGAGAGAGTGAGAGAGAAAGATGGGGGAGGGAGAGAGGATGAGAGACAGAGATAAATAGAGAGGGAAGGAGGAAGGTTGTGGTATTAGAGGGAGGGAGAGAGAGGGATTGAGGGAGGGAGAGGTAGAGATGGAAAGAGAGAGAGAGGGGGGGAGGGAGGGAGAAGTAGAGAGAGAGAGAGAGACGAGGGGGAGGAGGGAGGGAGGGAGGGAGGGAGGGAGGAAGAGAGAGAATAGAGAGGGGGAAGGAGGAAGGTGGAGAGATTGAGATAGAGGGGGGAAGGAGGAAGGTGGAGAGATTGAGAGAGAGGGGAGGGAGGGTGAGAGAGAGGTAGAGAGGGATATGTTAGATAGAGAGAAGTAGAAAGGGAAGGTGGGTGGGTGGAAGGGAGAGAGAGAGAGAGACAGAAGTAAGGAGGAAGGTGTAGATATTGAGAGAGAGGAGGGAGGGATAGAGAGAGAGGTAGAGAGGGATAGGTTAGATAGAGTGAAGTAGAGAGGGAAGGTGGATGGGAGGAAGGAATTTGCACCTAAAAATGAGTTTGTGTGAGCCTAAATAGAGCCCTAAAAAAAATTGAAATGATAATGGTCCAATAACACCTATGAAAATATATTTTTTGGAAAATTTGTGCATAAAAATTGGAAACCATCTACACAAGTGTGTAGAACGTGAAAAATTAGCCCAAGCTAAAAAAATCTCTAAAAAAGGTAGTCCTAAGCACAAGATACCAAATTTTGAAGTTGAACTACAAAACGAAAACTCACAATGGAGAGGGGTCCAAAAATCAAAAGCAATATATTGATGTCAACATGACATCACCACTAAGTTTGGAAAAATTATTGTCAACTTTAGAGGTGTTGCCACTTTAGAAACTTGCCAACTAAATTTGGGGCACTGCTAAAGTGCAACCTCCACTAAATTTGGCTAAGCTCTACTAACTGGAAATTGCTAAATATTAAATTTGTTGTGGCTGCCAAATTTGCTACCAACTTTGGTAGACTTTCCTATAGATTAGTTTTTTTTTTTTTGAAAAAAGAAATAAATAAAAATGGCAAGTGGGGGGGACCACATGGGCCTCTCCCCTCACCCCTAAGAAATGGATTGTGCCCTTTATATGGGGCTCATGGACCTATATGGTTCTACATACCCTATTATTGTTGTGACCTCAATAAGGCATTTGTGCCCTTGTACAAGGCCTGGAAGAGCCCTATGCAAGGTACTTGTCAAGTACCTTATTAACTTTTTATTTTTATTTTTTAGAAAAAACATTAAATATAAAACTACGAATAATTTTTTTTTTGAAAATTTTAAAATTGCATAAAAAATTCAAAAAAATTGTATCGTGTAGGGGTTGAGTTATATGGCCTTATCAACATCAAAAATTTCCTCAAAGGGAAACTTTCTCCAAAATTAATGAACAATCAATCTATAGGTTTTTGGGCCTTTTGAGCACAATGGTAGGGTCATATTTGACTCGAAATTCTCTAAAAATATGGCTACCTTCTATATCTAACAACTAACTCTGAACCTCAAACCCTTACAATTTTTGCCTCTAATGTCCAATTGGGACGAAACAAAAAGAAAATAGAACTTTCACATGCACCTTGAATACATAATGGTAACCTTATATTTTCTCCATCGATATCCTAAAATTTACTTGTAATATAAAGCCACAATAGAAACCCCCCAGAATCTAGTATTTTTATTACACTTTTAATTCTCCAAATCATCCAAGGATGCAAAAGAATATCATACTCAATGCTTCAATAAAATAAAATATATTCATTCAAGATCTCCTAAAAGACTACCCAAAGACACTCAAATTTCTCAGATACCATGTAAGATTTGGCTATGGAGAGAACCACCCAAGATCTAGAGGCCTGATGGAAAACACAAGATACTTAGAAGATCAATATGACAAGAATAAATTATATTCCTGTCAAAGAATTCAAATATAATGAATATGAAATGTATAAGAGACCCTTGTTTATAGGCCAAGGTGAGATATATGACAACATAAGATTATGACAAATATCTTAATCTTATGATATGAGACATAAAGTGATAAGGATCCTATGTATACACTAAGTAAACTTAAGTAATAAGATGAGAAAGGGACCTAATAGTGAAACTAGTTTGGTAATATCCCTATACACACCAACACTATGTGTTTCAAAGTCCTTGAACAACCATACATCAAAATTCTTCATTGGTTACTTTCTAATCCATGTTTCAGTAACAACCATCTATCCTATAGGATACTCAATGTCTTCTCCATTTACAATAGGGGCATCCAATTACTTTTTTGTCTCAACACAACCATACAAATAATAATATGTCTCTTCTTTATTGTCTTCATCTACAATAACTACATAAACATGCCCTACACTAAATTGTGCATTTAGAAAGCTGAATTTAGTGAATGATACAAAAATACTACAAAAAAGGATAAAATATTGAATTTTATTAAATAATGCATATATGGTACCTAGTTGAACTAGATTTAAAATATGGTCAAATTTAATAGTGGATTCCATTGTCGTGAGTTGTAGTGCTCTTGGAAGTTGATACATCTCAAGTGGACTTGGAGTAGAACTAGAACACCATTCATCAACCCACTCTTTTGAATCACATTCATTCCAAGTAAAATATGTACATGAAGAAGAAAAAAAGCAAGTCATTTGTCTCATATGAATAGTCCAGGAACCTACATTTGAGATTTTAAAATAGTGGAGTTCACTCAATCTTGTCAATGTACAAAAATCATCATATTTTGTAATGTTAGCTTCATCTATCAACCAAAAACATTTAAATTCATTTTTTGTGTATAATTTTTTGATGGGGCATAACTTTCACCTTGATTATTGAAAATATGTATAAAAATTATCAAAATTATCAAAATTTTGTAAGGATTTTAAAATTGTAATCAGATTTAAGATTTTGATAGCCAATTTTTATCAAAAATAGTAAAAATCTTCTTGAGTTATAAATAAATAATTTAAGCAACTAATCATAAAATAACTTGTAATTTTTTCTTACGTTTTTTTGGCAAGGGCCTAATTTTAGTTCTAAACAAATTAGGGGGTTTTTTCTTGTGTATTTTCTAATTTTAAAACCATGGACCTAATCCTAAATCCATTTAATTTATATTAATAAAACATAAAATGGAGATATATCTCAAGAAACTAGGATTATATTGAGTCACAATGGATTTGAAACCTGAACCTCTAATAGCTACAAAAAAGCACAAGTTGTATAATTAAAGTGATGAATCCTATAGCACATTGTGTATGCTATTTATCCTTACTCTTCCACATTGAATCTAGCACAACATCTAATGGGGTAAAAGTACATAACTATGTCACACTTTTATAAAGGAAAGCCAACACAAATGTAAATTTTCAACTTCAACCATCTAAAAGTGATATTTATATTTTGAAATGTAAAATGATGTAAATAATGAAATATAAAAATATTAATTTAGTTTATGTTTACAAAAATAAAAATTAAAAATTACTTGAATATATTTTTTTTTTAAATTAAAAAAGAATTTTAATTGTTGATTTTTTTTTAAAGCTAGGTCAATGGGACATAGCCTAAAAAATCTCTAATTTTGTTTATCCACATAGATTACTTGAATATATGGTTCTTAGAATTGAACTTAATCAAAATGTCATAGTTTTTATGGGGTGTCAACTTTTGTCTAAATTTTTTATAATTTTTTAAAAAATTATACCCTCTTGGAGAGGATTCTCTCCTCTAGTGCACCATATATTACTTAATTTTTAATCAAACCTTATGCTTGATTATAAAAATTGGCTTACAATAAATTTTTTAAAACTATAATAAAATTAATCAAAATATCATTTTTTTGCTTCTAGCTCCAAGCTCTACAAAAGAGTATTTTCATACTTTCATGAAAGTACAAACCCTAGTTGGAGAAATCTAGAGTTGAAGTTGGATTTTTTTAAATTTCCCTAAAAGAGGGGTTAAATTGCCACAGATATTTCAAGTGAGAGGGTTTTGATTGAAACCCTCTAGACTAAAATGGTTTCACTTCAAAGCATACATATGAATCGAACCTCTGTTTAGTTTTTTATTTAAAAATCATATTTGATGATTGTAGGTGAAAGTGTTTCACCCTAAACTTTATGTTCCACATAGATGTCAAATGGTTTTGAGAAAAATCATTTCATCTAAAACTATTTAGGGAAAAAAAAATCTACAAACTATTTTGTTCATCGAAAGTGTGACACAACTTTGTCCTTTTGTCAATGATGTAAACACAACATTAGAGATTTTGTTTAGAAAACAAGATGTAATGAGAGGGCATCAATTGAAGAATGAATTAACATGATTAAGTTAAGGAAATTTAATTGATATTGATATTTTTATTTATTTTCCCTAGCCTAAAATAGATAATAACCTAAAGAACCATTTATTCCTTTCCACCTATATACCTTTTTTTGTAGTACATGAGAGGAAATAATAATGTGAGAATAATTAATCATTGCAATTTATAATATCATGTTAATGTTGACACAAACCTTTTTAACTAAATACATGTATAAATAAAATAAATAAGATAAATTATTTGGTACAATTTGAGTGGATGTAATATAATATTGAAACAATTATGTATCGCATTGCTCAAGATTATGGGTAATTTGGTGTTGTGTTTTTAACTAAATGCATGTATAAATAAAATAAATAAGATAAATTATTTGGTACAATTTGAGTGGATGTAATATAATATTGAAACAATTATGTATCGCATTGCTCAAGATTATGGATTTCTCTTTCTTGGTATTTGGTAAGGGTGTTTTTGTCTTAGGTGGGTTAGGCAACATGAGCATCAAACATTTGAGATATTTGATTGTGGAGGAATTTTTGCTAAACTCAAATGGCATGTTGCAAACCCAATGGTTTAGGAATGGATCCTTCACATTTCATTTACCTTGCAACAACAATGATATATGTGGAGGCTATCTTAGAGAAGGGAGAGAGATGGTTATGAGGAATTGGTGTGTGGGGTAGTTATGTAGATCCCAACCTCAACTTGGTTTTATAGTTGGGATGATTTGGTAGTGTTTCATCAAAATCTTGCTCTATATTTGGATAACCATAGAATTATTATAAGGAATGAACATTTAGGAATTGAATGTTTTCAAAAGATGGTGAAGTTGTTATAGTTAATAAAATGTTATTTTTATTTATATGCAGGTATCTATACTTTCTTTGGATTGTATGGTGCTTATATGTAAATTATGTTTAATATTTTGGCTCATTTACATATTATGTATATATTTTTCACTAATGAGCAAGCCTCATAAAACTCACAACTAAATTACCTAAAAAATAAGGAAGGAGGGAAATCATGCACTTTGATACATATCTTCATTTTCACCTTGTGAGCTTAACCCAAAACCTTCTAACACAATCTTGGAAGACAGTGATCCATGCATTGTTTATTTTATGATATTTATGAAATATTAACCAATAATCATAACAATAAGATGATAAGAGTGGATGACATGAATGTAACATTTTAAATTAATTATTCATGAAATTTCAAGAAAATAGGTTCACTATAATTTTATGTCACCACCCACTACATAATCTATCCATTGAGATAAACCCCCTAATACTATTTGAGACTAACCCATACATCTTACATACTCTCTTAACTACTCTTAACCATCATATACACTTTTTAAAACTCTTAACCATCATATACACTTTTTAAAATAGGATAAATATTTAGTATTTTTGGATGTGCTTGAGGTGATAAGGGGATTGTTAGGTTGCTACTTTACAAATAAATACATCCAAAATTTAAATTATGGATACTCCTAATGCTAATTTAAATTCTATTTAGATGTTTCAATAATAATTTTATACATCATAACTTAGGACCATGGCCCTACTCGACCTTTCGATCTTAAAGGCATTTCTGCGATAGATCGAGAGCCAACGGCCGAGATATAGATAAGGGGCCCGCTCGCCGCACTTCCTTCAAGCATATTCAACTGAAATTGTCCCGCCGCCATCGTGCAGCTAAGGAAAGAAAATATATATTTATGTAGCAGCACAACGTTGTCGACAAACGTTCCATGGTGTGAGTGCCTTGGAAGAAGTCTCTTCCACCTTGCTTACACCAGATACACCTGCCTAACTTAGCTCCTTACGTTACCTTTACTTCCGTGATAAACGGATCGTCATTGCTGTGGCACTATTTAGGTGACACACTACCCACACAAGAAATCCACCAACAATAATCTACTGAGTGAGCCGCTCTCTCTGTTGCAGATAATGGCTTTGAAAATTAAGGTATTGGCGGTGCTCTTCTGTCTCTGCATTCATGGCATGGAGAGGGCAGAGGCATCACTGAGCTTAAACAAGGACTACTACAAGCAGACATGCCCAAAGGCGGAGAATGTGATAAGAGATACAATACGCAACGCTACAAACTTCGACCCAAAAATCCCTGCTCGCATTCTCCGAATGCACTTTCACGACTGTTTCATTCGGGTACGTTTCTCTTACTCAACTTACTCGTTGTTTTCAACCCATTTTCTAACTATACTTACAACTGTGGGCAGGGGTGCGATGGATCAGTGCTGTTAGACTCCACCGCTAACAATACAGCAGAGAAAGACGCGCCACCCAACGTCTCACTCCGTGCGTTTTACGTAATCGATGATGCCAAGACAAGGCTCGAGTCCCTGTGTCCCCAAACTGTCTCCTGTGCTGACATTCTCGCCATTGCCGCAAGGGATGTTGTGGTGCTCGTAAGTAATACCATTGCTATTAAATCCTTACACTATATCAATTTCAGCTAATCCAGAAATTACCTACCGATCATTTGTTATTGAATGGATAGGCTGGAGGTCCTCACTGGGACGTACTCACGGGGCGAAAGGACGGCGTGATATCGAGCGCAAACGAGACAAGGAATTTACCAGCTCCCACATTCAACGTTTCTCAACTTCTGCAGAGCTTTATTCTTCGCGGACTCTCCCTCCACGATCTCGTTGCATTGTCTGGTATTTTTCCCTTCCAAACAAAACTCATTTCCACATTTAATTCTTTTTTGCAAATGGTGGGTAAGTCGTAGTGAAAGTTGTTATTGTGTAACAGGCGGGCACACGTTGGGCTTCTCTCACTGCTCTTCATTTTCGAGTAGACTGCACAAGTTCAATGCGACGCATAGCATGGATCCCAGCATGCAGCCACAGTTAGCGCAGAGTTTACTGAGCGTGTGCCCCAACGCCAATACCAACCGCAGCGCAGGAGCATTTCTTGATTCCACCTCTACTCGCTTTGATAATGCATATTTTAAGCGTTTAGTGGAAGGCAAAGGAGTGTTCGGCTCCGACCAAGCTCTGTTTACAGAGAACAAGACCAAAAGCATGGTCAAAACTTTCGCCAAGGACGAGAAGGCCTTCTTCAGAGCATTTAAAAGGTCGATGCTGAAAATGGGCAGCGTCGGGGTGCACACAAGTGACGCCCAGATCAGATTGAACTGCAGGAAAGTCAATTCCTGAGCTTCATTTACACGACGATTTGATTCACCCTTTTAGGACTGTTTTATTTGAAAGGGCTTGGTTTGATTGCATTTGGTATTTTTTTGGTTACCATTTTTAAGTGTTCAATTATTTACAATTCTTTCTCCTAAAAATGTAAAGTCGTATTCATTATGTCCACTCAATAAAGAATGAATGGTGTGGGCGAAGGTCAAATTTATAGGGATGGATAGTGTTCTTGTTCAATGCATGAATAAAGGAAAATGAATAAAAGAAATAAAAAACTATCAATTCGGATTGAGAACCCTGATTTATTTTGGGTGCATAATCTAAAAAAATTGGTCTCTTACGAACTTGGGTTAGATTTTGAAGTTTTTTTAATTTTATGTTTTTAAATAATGATAAATATATTAATTAAATAAGTGTCATAACAATTCTGTTATTTATTTGATAGATTGATTGACATAAGAGATAGATCAATAATAATTTGAGATCATTAGACTCTTGAAAGCTTAATCTATTCCAATTTTAGTAGGATAGTGAAACTTATAGTTGTTAGATTTGATCTTGACCTCAAGTTTGATTCATGTTGGGTGCAATTGAGACTAACATAGTTGAAATTGAGTGTGTTCAAAGTAAAATAATTCATAAGTATATGAAACAATTGAATTCTTTAATAATTTGAAAGTTAATAAGATAAATCTAAAATAATTGAAAAAGCTCAACAATGATATATTTTAAAATAATATTATATTTATTATTTATCTATATTTATTTGAAGAGGTGTTTTTATTTAATTTTAACTCTAATCCTAATTCTAACCCTAATGCTAATCCTAATCTTAACCCTAACCCTAATTTTAACCCTTACTTTAATCCTAATTCTAACCATAATAATAATAATTGTAACTCTAATTGTTATTCTAATTCTAAACATAACTTTGAGCCTGTCTCTAATTTTAACCATAGCATTGAGACAAATTTTTAAGTGTGATAAAAAGAGATTTTTGTACATTTTTGTAATCATAAGAGTAACCTTTATTCTAACCCTCATTCAAAATATAATCCTAACTCTAACCCTTATTCTAATTCTACCCTAACCTTGATCGTAACACTATTTCTAAGCCTAACTCTAGTTCTTATCCTAATTTTAACTCTAATTCTAGCTCTAAACATAACAATTACAATTAGAATAATAATTAAATTAATTATAATTATAATTTAAAATATTAAATAATAAGTTAGAATTATAATAATAACGATTAGAATTATAATTTAATTAATAATTATAAATTAAGATTATAATTAATTATTTTAGTTATAATAACTCCAGTGAATAATTATAACCTTAATTTTATAATTATTTTCAAACATTTACAGCTATTTTATAATTATTTTAAATTTTATTTTATTTTTTTGGTAAGGTAAGTGTTAGCAGGAAAAGGGGGTAACTCCCATTAGTTTTTGTATAGCTTGCATCACAAATGTTTCTTCGTGCATGCATTTTATTTTTGTATTGTAGGGACCCTTGACCATTTTGCTTGCTATTTTGATTCCATAGTGTAAGAGTCCATGTTCTAATATTTGACGAGGCCAAGTTTTTCATCTTGCTAGGGCTCTTTAGTTTTAAGTGGGCCGCTTATACTTTAGGTCATGTTTGGGTGGTAAATTATTCATCCTTTGTTTCATTATATTTTCCCATATGGGCCACTAAATCTTTTATTTCATCCTTGTTTCACGTGCTCGGACATCCTTTGATTTATGTTGATGTAACTTGTCTATTCTATCATTCTAGCTAGGCATGTGATATCATTAACATTACATCATCCTTTCATATCTACCGCCTTAATATGGAGTTAGGACTTGATACACGAGGGAAATATTACACCTTAATGTCCTTATGCTTGGTTTTATGCCATCCAAGGAGTCGAGGGTTTCAATTCAACCAGGATTTGCAATTTAACCCCATGCTGCAATCATTCTAGAGTAAGCATTTCCTTTCTTTTCTCTAGCCATTAATTTGAATGATTGTATGTCGTTGTTGAGGTCGAAACGGCCAGAGGCATGTGTGGAGCTAGTCATTTTGGTTTCCATCTCTCGTTCTGCTTGCTTAGTGTACATAATGGGTTGTGAGATTATCTAGTTTATTGTATTTTCGCTTGCTTTGGCTTCTGAGTTTGTTAGTATCCTAAGCATGGAAACCCCCATGTTTTTGTCAAGCTCCAAATCAATTGGCCTTTTTGGGTCTTATTTCTTATCATCGATTGAAGGGTTTACTGCTTAAATCAAATAGATTGACCAGTAAGGTCATGAGGATGGTTTTGGGAAGGAGGTTTGTTGACACTAGTGAGTGATACCATGTGAATTCAGATATTACTTCTCACTTTGTGGCCTCATTATTGGATCTTCACGCTTCTAAGGAGATGATTGCTTAGTTGGTCCACCGAATATTTAAGCCTGCATTTCTTCAAGGTTTGGAGGTGGTGTTGGTGGCTTCACATCTGGGAGAAGGGATTCTCTGCCCCCGCGACTTCCTGCTTCCTACTGTAGAGCTTCAACCCTTTATTCCTGACATTTATGAGTCTAATTATTGGATGCATAACTTTCGCTCCAAGAATGTGTATGATTTCTTGAAGCACTTGTATCAGCTTGTACCGGTGAAGAATTCCCAGTGGATTTCCCAGTTTATTGCTTATGAGGATTAGGGTATGTGGCTTCCCACTACGGTTTTATACATGATTGTAAATATTGTCATGTTTCTATTCTACTTAGGGCTAGGGTAAACTAAGAATTATCAGTTTAGAATCCCAATTTTGTTCCTTAGCGGTTAGGGTTATCTTTGAACATCTAGGGTTTTATGGCATTTCGTAATAAAATTTGATAAATTTGGGAACAATTACATAATTATCTTTGGAAAAATGCTTACGTTATATACTAATATAATTATATTGTTATGATACATGTTCTTCGACATGTATTCTCCTCATTTTCAGTTATCCTGAAGTTTCCAAATTTAAATTCTCATGTCTTAAATGTCATATGAATTTGGTTTCATCCTACATTGTTTGCAATGTGATATTCTTGAATGAGGAAGTTATAGCATGTTTTCAACTCGCCAAATTTACATCTCTTATAAGTGGGTTATTTTGCTAGTTAAATTATGTATTTATTGAATGAGAAACTTTTATTCTATAATATTGTTGGTGTCATTCTATGGTGATTTTTTCCCTTTGCTTATAGTGGCACACCTACTCTGATTTTCTCAAATAACCCATCTTTTATACTTGAGAAGCCTATGTATTAGGGTTTATTCATAGGTCTATGAATGAGTATTGAGTTATGTTATTTTGACCTTTCTTATAAATCCTTGACTTTCTTGTGGGTTGTCATAAAAATTACTAAAATATGGTTTTGATGAGGTATATTTCGATGTACTATAGAATTATTTTTAAGCACAGAACTTGTTTTGCTTATCATTCTATCTAAATTCACTGTATCTCAAAATCAATTTTGAGATGTACCAATAGTTCAAATGGATTTAATATTTCTATACTTTTGGTGAAGAAAGCATATTAGATGGATTGAATTCCTTTAGCACGTTTGCTTTCATATCATTGTTAATTCTATTGGTTCTAGTTTATTATATGTTTTTGCATATAATCATGTTTGGATTCAATATTATTTGGCTTTAAATTAGATTTATGGGATGTTTAGTTACTGTTTAAGTTCAAGTTGCATTTTTTTTCCTCAGTCGGCACTATGGATTTCTCCTACGAGTGTTTCATTTGTGCATTCTTGAAACAACACCTAGTTCATTTATGTGGGCAACTCTAGATGATTCAAATTTTGGAATTTTCATCGAGTGATTTCTTCCATTTGTAGAGCTATTATGTATTTACGAGACCTTGGAGTGTTAGTTTAGTTGATCCAGATTGTCATTAAGAGCATTCCAATTCTAGAACTTGATTTGATTATCATTAATTTTAGTGTGGGGGTCTTAGTTAATACTGAAATACAATTGGTTGAGAATACTTACCTCTTGGTCAATTATACTTACCTAGCCTCTTGTTCTTGTTTTGTTCCTCCCTTTATGCTTTCTTCCTTCTGATCTTCTAAGAGAATTATTTCCAGTCCCGTCCATTTTTCAGCATCTGCTTCTACTTTGCATTCTTCCACTTGTAGCACACCAAAGTCTGCTAGAGCATATGTTTCTTTGTTAGCTTCTCTATAGGTATGGGTGACCATTTAATTTTCTAATTATTCTAGTTGTTCCCAAATCATATGGATTTAACTCTTCAGCTTCCAATTTGGGGTGTCTTTTCTTGATGTTGCTTGTATACATAACAATGAGTCCCCCTTTATGTCCACTTTTTTGATGATTTTTTGTGTGCACATCCACAAGCCTGTGGCTAAGGCCTCCATTTCTACTTCATTATTAGTTGCAGATTCTATTTTCTTTGGCATTGCCCATACAAGCTTCCCTTTATTATTCCTTAATATGAGTCCTCCTCTAGCTGGCTCTAGATTCCCTTTTGTAGAGCCGTAAAAATTTAGCTTATATCTTCCTTGCTCTGGCACTTCCCACTTGACCCCCTTCTTTTTCTTTGTTGTCTTTAAAGTTTCCTTTTGCTCTTTTTAAGTTTTCCCACTTCTTTGAAAGCTCTTCATCCCACTTGGTAAATATTGTGCCATTTTTTATCATGTTATTTGCATTAAGGACTTCATAGGTCCCTTCTCTTTTTGGTATGACCTTCTCCACTTCAAGATTTTTTTCTTGGAAGATTTGACGGTTCCTTTCTTTCCAAATGTGCCATGCTATCATGGATGGTGCTACTATCCATAGATCAGCTAATAGTGTGTTTTTCTTACCTTTTGGCCAGCTAATTATCCATTATTTAAAGTCCTTTTGTCTTGGTTTGAGCCATCCTATTATATTTTGAATCCAATCCCAACACTTAGACACGTACATGTGCATTCTAGCAACATAACATTTTCACTATTTTTGTAGCACATTATGCATCTATTTAGGCCTTAAATTCCTATAGTGTTTAGTATTTCCATTGTGAGTATCCCCTTATGTAGCGCTAACCATAGGAAGGCTCCCTCCTTAGGGAGGATAGCTAGGTGCCAACATAATTTTGTGGGCCAACCTGGGTTTGTTCTTATTATTGTTTGTATTAGGTATCCCATCTTAACGAAATACTCCCCAAATTTGGCTCCACACCAAATGATATCATCCTCCTCTCTATTTCGTAAGATCCTCCTATTATTTCATTCCTATTTCAATTTTGATTTCACTTATGTGGGGATTGGGAGCAACGAGCTATATCTCTCCATTCTTGTTGATAGCCATATTTTGAGTTGCTAGTTTTGGCATAATCTATTAGTCTCCTTCCAAATGCACTTTCTATAGCTTCCTTATGCTCTTTTATCCCTTCTATCTCTTATAATGGCTTATAACCATTCCAAGAATCTGACCAGAATTAGCTTGTCTTCCATTATTTATTTTCCATGTGAGGTGCTTTGTTATTAGTTTCCTACTTTCCCAAAGGAACTTCCATATCGTTGAGCCCCCATTTATTGCTTCTATTTTTAGTATTCTCTTAGGATTGGTAGTGTCTAAATATTTATCTTGGAATATCTTACACCATAGTCATCCAGGATCTTTATACATTTTTCATGCTAGTTTGGCACCTAGTGCCAAGTTTTGTTCCTGCATTCTTCTTAAGCCCACACCACTTTCATTCTTTGGCATGCATGCCTTGTCCCAATGTACCAATGGTATTTTCTTGTCCTCTTTTTCTCCTTCCCATAGGAATTCATTGAAATATCTTTCTAAGGTGGCTTATATCTTGTTCGTTATTCTAAAGCAGGACATGACATATATGGGTACTGCTAATAGCATAGTCTTAATCATGAGTATTTTACCTGCTATTTTCAACCACTTATTTTTTCATACCATGGATTTTTGTCTACATTTCTCTACTATTTCCAATCAATGTTGTGTCCTACAAGGCCTGGAGAATAGGGCTCCCCTAAGGTATTTTGCTGGGACATTCACTAAGTACTGTGAATTCCAAATATTTTGCTATTCTTCTTTGTATGGATTTTTTAATATTGAAGAAAATTATTGAGGACTTATCCTTGTTTACTAACTTCCCTGAGCATGCCATATAATCTTCAAGATTTTCTTTGATTACTTTTGTGTGTCTCATATTGGCTTCCCCAAATAGAAGTATATCGTCTGCAAATTATGTGTGTGTCATTAGGTTGATGTCAGGAGCCGCCCTTATGCATTTCCATAAGGTGCTTTCCCTTTTTATTTTGATAGACCTGAGCATAAATTTTTTCATGATGATGAAAAGGAAGGGGGATAGGGGGTCCCCTTGACACGGACTATTTTCTTCTTCAAAGAAACCACATATTGATCCATTAACTATTAATGAGTATCTTGTTGTTGTGATACATTGTTGAATCGGAGAAACCCATTTGTTGTTAAAGCCAAATCTCATGAGGAATTCCAATAGAAAGCTCCATTTAACTCTATAATAAGCCTTTCTTATGTCTAGTTTGATCAACATCCCATTAGTTTTCTCTAATTATATGGAGTGCACCACTTTGTTTGCCACTATTGTACTGTCAATGATTTCCCACCCTAGACAAAAGTCACTTTGTTTTTCTGATATTATGGAGCTAAGCATTTTCGTGAGCTGGTTTGCCAATATTTTATTGATGATTTTGTAAACTATGTTGCATAGTGATATTGGTATGTAGTCATTGATTGTCTCACACTCTTGTTTCTCACGGATAAGAGCAATAACTATATTGTTCATGTCTTTAACAAATTTCCCTTTAGCTCTAAACTCTTATGCTATCTTCCACACATCCACTCCAATGGTGCTCCAACATTTTTGGTAGAAGCTTGTTGGGAAGCCATTAGGGTCTAGTGCTTTGTTCGGGTGAAGCTCGAAAGTGGCTATTTTGACTTCTTCCAGTGTGATAGGTTTGGTTAACTTGCTATTGTCCTCTTCAATGATGCTTCTCATTATTCAATCCAGCATTGGTTCATTGGCATATGTTGTTGTTGTCCTTTCTACCCCTCGGATATTTTCAAAATACTTGACTACTTCTTCTATAGCTTTCATATCTTTAGCAATTGCTCTTCTTTCAGTTCTTACTTCATTGATTCTATTAAATTCTCTTCTGGATTTTGTTGTCACATGGAAAAATTCGGTGTTCACGTCCCCTTTTTGTAACCAAGATTCTCTACTTTTGTCCCTCCAAAATATTTCTTCTCTTGCAAGTATTTCCTTGTGGTAATCCTTTAGTTGTTTTTCTTTTTCATAATCCTCCTTGAACATTCCATTCTTTATAATTTTATTATTCATATCTTTCAGTTCTTCCTCTATGAGTTTTTTTCTTGAAAGATGTTTTTGAATACCTCCTCATTCCATTTCTTTAATTTTGTTTTTAGAAGTTGGATTTTTTTCATAAATATGAAGCTAGGAGTGCCATTGAATATGCTTTCCTTCCACCATTTGTCTATGGACGGGATTAGGTTTTCATCTCTCCACCACATATTTTCAAATTTAAAGTATTTTTTTAACTATGGTAGGGCCTGTCCTTAATTCCATTTGGGTGATCCCATAATACTGGTTTACAATTTTTGGCCAAATTGGACATTGAACTAATTTTTTCTAACTAAATCTTCACTTTCAGGCACCTATAGCGGCTAAACTGTGAGGAATTTGAAGATGATGCAAACTAGTGATTTGTGACATTTTGTCTGAAGATTCTAAATATATTTTTTTCAAAAAAATTGGAATCAGATTGCACTTCTTTTCCCATCTCCTTTGAAAACTAGTTTTTTTCAATAAACACCATTTTTAAGGAGTGATGCTCACCGTATACAACATAACTTTTTTCCCATGAAGGATAAAAAAAAAAAATTAGATTTGTAACTACGATATCTAGTGCATGGAATTGGTTTCATAGAATTTCATTTAAACAAAATTCCTTAATCAAGTTTCAAAGTCAAACCAATTACAATTCAGACATAGGCGGACTGTATACAACATAACTTTTTTGTATGTATCAAAATTCTTTTTTTTGTTGGATCAAGGACATCAATATCTAGTGCATTGATATTTTTCAAAAAAAAATTGATAATCTGCTATTTTTCCACTTATGCAAAACAAAGAGCTTGATTTTCGGTAAAAAAACCTACGTTAAATCAAACTAAAAAAACAAATACATAATAAAACCAAAACATATTAAAATTATATTCATTGGATAGCTCATTCCAAGGACTACCATCATCTAGTTGGGTCTGTGAATTCTCCTCCATTTTCATCCTCAACTCAAGCTTCGAAGGGAAAAATCCTAGAGATTTTTGGTACCAGAGGGGGAGAAGTGGGAAAAAGGGGGGTTCGAGCAAACCCCCCTTAGAGGTTCACTCGAACCTGGGTTCGCTTGAACCAGGGTTCGAGTGAACCCCCTTTCCACAAAGCTTTCCTTTTGGTTTTTTCTTGGGAATGGTGGGACTCAGCATTTAATGGGTTTGCTCAAAGGGGGGTTCGCTTTGCTCGAACCAAATGTTTGTTCAAACCCCCAAAAACCAAAAAAAATCCATGTGGGTGTTTTTTGCAATTTTCCTTCCTCATTGGAATTGTAAACCAATTTTGTGGGTTTACCCATCTGCAGTGGATAGTGATCAAAAACTGAGATGGGGAGAATAGTGGTTCCTAAATGTATATCCAAGTTTTTCCAATTATTGGATATCAAAAACTTGTCTAATCTCTCTGTGATGTTTGTAAACCCTTCCCTTCTATTAGTCCAAGTGAATATCTCATTGGAGGTTTGGCAATATACAACATTGATTCCTTCCACAAATTCTCTGAAGTCTTGCATATTTCTTGTTACTTTCTTTAGGCCACCACTTTTTTCTATTAGATCCATGATGGCATTGAAGTCGTCGCCCATTATATACAAGTGGTCTTTGATTTGGTTTATCTTGTTGATTAAGGCATTCCAAGTTTATTTTTTATCCCCTATTTGTATGGGGCCACAAATATTAAAGCGATGAAACACCTTATTGGCATTGAGATTAGTTAATTTTCACTCCATCTAGTGGTTATGTGCCTGGGTTGGCTCCAATTTGACACTTTTATTTTCTAGAGAATTGACAGACCACTTGTTGTACCTGTCGCTTCTTGAAATGTTCCTTCCCATATTTTGCAATGTTTTAGAAACCTTTTTGCTTCCTATTTGTCTAACTTTGTTTATTGCAACATCATTATGTCTGAGGCTACTTTTTCCATGTGACGCTTAACCAAGCGTTCTTTGTTAGGGGCATTCAAGCCCCTAGCATTCCATGTGGTTATCTTCATTGCTCTCCAAGGGAGGTATTTCCTACCTTGGATATCAGAAAATTAGATATGCTCTTAAAGCCCTTCTTTATTGCCTCCTCTTCTCTTTTATGTTTGCTTGTCTTTCTGCCTCTACCTTTCTTTACATTTCCCAATTCTCTTCCTACATACTGGCTAATACATCTTGGGTTTATGATGTCTAGTTCATCTGCTTCCATTTGGTCTTGTTCCATGTATATGTATTCAAAGTTTGATTCTTCTTCCTCCATGTCTCTTTCTTGAGTTGCAACTCTTGTTGTCTCAATCGCCTCTGAGTTATTAAGGGCCTCCCCTTTGTTTAAATTTATTTCTTCCCCTTGCTCTCTTTGTATTCCAGGGCTCATTTTTATAGGCCTTGTAGCCTTATTTCCTGAATCGGTTTTTGGCTTGGTTTGGCTCAGGTTTTCTTTCCTTCTCCATACCATCTTTTGTTTTGTCTATTTTGTAGGATTTGATCGCTAATGGTTTTTTGGTTTCTAGCCTCTTTCTTCTTCCATATCATCTTTGTTCATTTTTGCTCCTTAGGTTTATTAGTGAAAGTGCTTTATTTTTTTTCTCTTGTTGTCTCTCTTCCTGTTGAAAGTCTCTTTTATTGCACTCCTCCTCCCTATGTTTCCTGCTTTGGCATTTGAGGAAATATTTTTATCTTCCTCCACCTCCATGTTTTGCATCCAATGCGTTCCATTAACATAGTAGAATATCCTTATGAATTTTCTGGTTAGCGGCTATCTTAATTCTGGCATATAGAAAGGAGTCGCCATTAAAAATATCTGCATCTATATCAATCATGGTTCCCAACATCCTACCAATATTTTCCAAGCATTCCTTTGACCAGTATTCCAATGGGAGATTGTTTAGTCAAATCCATATTGGTTTCTCATATGGGTCTATGTTGGTTGGATTGAAGTTTTGAGACCACTTCCGCATATAAATAGGATACCCTTACATCTCCCATAATCCTACTTCAAGAATATTTTCTCTCTCCTCTACATTGGAAAAGACTACAACAAAGAATCCTCTCGGGAGGAATTTTATTAGAGTCTGAGTCTTCCATATATTTTTCGTCTAGTTTTTAATTTTTTTCCTTTCCATTTTGTGCTTGATAATCTTGCAAATAATCACAGCATT
Organism: Sequoiadendron giganteum; assembly: GCA_007115665.2. Taxonomy (NCBI): domain Eukaryota; kingdom Viridiplantae; phylum Streptophyta; class Pinopsida; order Cupressales; family Cupressaceae; genus Sequoiadendron; species Sequoiadendron giganteum. The sequence continues at coordinate 14,926,781 of CM021102.1, read as the reverse complement.
CTTTGAAGTGCCCAGATCTTCTTCAGCCTCTTTAGTTAGGTCTATTGTTGTGTGATCCTTGTGTTGGCTTGATTCACATTCTTTGATTGGTCCATTTCCTTGTTGATTTGTCGAAAAATGCTGCTCTGTGTTTGGGAGATAGATCAACGCTTTTCCCTAAATATCATTCAAGGAAACCCTAGAGATCATAATCCCAAGATGGAATGAGGGAAAGAGATCTGCAATAGGGTGTCCTAGGGTCTAATTAGAGACTAAAAGGGGGATCACCAGCAGGCTATAGCTTTGAAAGACAATATGCTAGATCTAATGATAAAAACTAATGATATGCAAGACTTCACTAAATGACCTAGAAATGGATGCAAAATAGAATAATAAACTAGAAAAGTATAAAGGTACACTTTGAAGAAGGATGAGGCCAAAACAAGCTCCAAAACCATAAAATATTGATGTTTAATTCCCATTGGGACTCATACACCAGTCTAGATGATTTAGTCCTAGACTAGGGTTTCAGGGTGGAAATAGAAATCTGGCAGTGATGAGTCTGAATCTCCTGAAATCTGGGAAATATGGTATACTTGGACTCATACACCACAAGTGGTGTATCAATCCCACTCTACTTTTTTGAAGGGTCAAGATTTGAATCGGGTCTCCAATCTCTACTCTTCCTTCCACACTTTATTTCCAAATCTAAAACCCTGATTTGCAACTTGTGGGTGACTTTCCGTGTAGATGACAACCTTGTGACAACTTGATGACTTTATTCAACCTTGCAACCTAATCCTCAAAGGATCTTCAAGATCCAAGACACCTATATCTGCAATCACACATGTAGAGAGAGAAAAAATTGTTGATTGTAAGGAAATAGGGGTTTGCCTTGGTCAAACCCCATTTAGGTAATTAAACCTTGTGATGAAACAATGAAATATGAACATGAAACAAAAAATACGAAATATGAACAATTATACCTTGAATGATGTCTTGACATGTAAATAAACAATCTAAAATGAAGTGGCCATGTAGAATGTAGATCTTGATCTTGAATATGGATATGAAATAATGCTTGCAAATGGATCTTCAATGCTATATCCCAACACTAGCTCAACAACATGCTTGATGCAAGAACTAATGATCTTGACATGATGATGGAACTTGAATTTCTACAACAAATGATGAAGAATTTTTCCCTTGAATTCCCTTGAACACTATTGTAAACTCTTGTGATCATAAAATTGCTATTAGGAATTCTCTCTTGAAAGTCTTAGGTGAAAATGAGTGAAATAACCTTGTATTTATACTTATTTATGTCGAATTTCTTGAAATTACAACACTACAAGCTGAAATCATATCTAGGAAGATAAAATCTCGCCAAAAATTGAATTTAAATTAGGTATTGAATTGAGTGGGACTCATACACCCAAGGTGGCATATGAGTCTTAATGGCTCAAAACTGGGGCACTCACTCAAAGACAGGTCTTGTTTAAAGTGAAACTTGAAATCAGGTCCCAAAACTATTGGGATAAGGTGCCATTAACCTTGTAAATCCCAATATTGTATTTATTCCTTTTATTATTTGTTATTAGTAATTACCCATAAGGAGTTGTACAAGTTTCACTAGCAGTGGTAAAAATTAATTACTGTCCGTGGTAAGTTTTGGAGTTACCGGCAGTAATTACGGAGTGACTTTTACTGTTGGTAAATGTAAGAACTTATGGTAAGAGGGGTAAGGTGTTTCCACTTGGAGGATAAGATATTTTAAGCATGTATGACACACGTCATAATTTTTGGTGGTTGCATGTAAAGAATCTATGATAGCTGCAAGTTGCCATAAGATTCTATGACACTATGACACATATGACGGATATGGTTGTTTAATATTTGCTCTATTTAGTCTCAAGCGCCTATATTGGGTTGCATGCAAATTGGAGGTATCTATGATGGTTATGACATGTCATAAGATGTTGTAAGTTGTCATGCATGGATATGGGCGCCCAACTTTGGAAGGGTCTCTTTGACACTTGTATCTTGCATGTTGATGCCACTTGGATGATTGCATGTGGGAGAGAGAAAGTGGATTCCTATGCCTTGTTGGAGACATTTTCTATAAGTATTTTCCATGTATTTGTTGCTAAATAACAATTTTATAGGTACCTAGGTTATGTCGGAGTGAAGATTGAAAGACAGAGGAAGTGAATGTATTTGTAATCTCCTTTTGTGAAGATAATAGAACTTGGCCTCTTTTCTTGGTGGAGTTTTTTACCCGAAAGGTTTTCTCCATGGTAAACATTGTGTTGTGTGCTTCATTCTGCTTTTGGAATATTTTTGTTTTATGGGTTTATATTTTATGCTACAATCTCCATTGATATACACACTTAAAAGGTTGTGGAAATTTATCTTAAATCATATTTACATTTGGGTACTTATGCTTTCATTTCTAACATTTGGTATCAGAGCTTGGCCAACTTTGACTCTTGGGTGGTAGTGTGGAAGCTGTATCTGTAGTGGGAGATTTGATTGTATTTGTTTTTCAGATCTTGTGTTGAAATTATGGTTGCATCCATTGTTGCATCAACCTCTCGTTTGGACATTAAAAAGTTCAATAGAATGGGGTATGAATTATGGAAGTTAAAAATGGAGGATTTGTTGGAAGAAATAAACCAATGGTTGGCTATTAAAAGGGAGAGTAAACCTGATGATGTCTCTCAAGGTGAATGGAATAGATTGGATAAAAAGGCATGGGGTACAATCTGGTTGTGTCTTTCATATTTTTTCCTATTAAATGTCACCAAAGAAGAGACTGCATATAAGTTGTGGAATTGTTTGGGTGAGATCTACCAAGCCAAGAGTATGGTAAATAAACTCTATTTAAAAAGAAAGTTATTTTCTTTGAAAATGAAAGAGGGTGAATCACTTGTAGAGAATTTAAATTCATTTAATTTGTTGACGAGTCAGCTTGCTTCAGTAGATGTTGAAGTAGATGAAGATGATAAATGTATCTTGCTTCTTTGTTCTTTACTTGAGTCATGGGAGAATGTCATCCTAGCTATCACTGCTAACCTCATAGATCCGAAGTCGGATGCCCTTGTTAAAATTTTACTGGCACAAGAACTGAGGAAGAAGTCTATGGATAGTTCAAGGGATGCTCTTAGTGTCAGGGGAAGGTCTAAGGAAAGGGGACCGAAAGGAGATCAGAAAGGGGCTAAGGACAAGTCCAAGGGCTGTTCTAAGAATCCTGGTAAAAAAAAACAAAGTTAAGTGTTGGAATTGCGGTAAAAGGGGACATGTAAAGGAGTGAAAAAATCTTGAGGGAGAATGATTTTGATAAGTCCTCGAATGCAAGTGAAGATGTTTTAATTTTTTCTTGTAATTTTGTTGCTAATGAACACTGGTTGGTTGACTCGGGATGCTCATTTCACATGACTGCATAAAGAATGGTTCTCCATATATGATAAGTATGGAGGTAATATATACCTTGGAGACAACTCTTCATATTCGATTGTTGGGAAAGGCAAGGTATTGTTGCATTTCAGTGACAGGAGGATTAAAGCCCTCCCTAAAGTTTATCATGTTCTTGGATTAGCTAGAAATTTGATTTTTGTTTCAAAGTTGAATGATTTGGGAATGCATGTAACTTTTGACAAGCATGGTTGCAGATTAGTGAGAGGGAACTTGGTGGTGGTGAAGGGGAAGATATTTGGAAACCTGTTCAAGCTTGAAACCACTACAGTTTGTAATGCCTCCTATGTGTCTAAGACTAGTACAGAAAATGCATGTATGTTGTGACACCGTAGATTGGGCCACACAAGTAATAATGTATTAAAAAATATTAAGAATAAAAAAAAATTGGATGGTTTCTCTTATTCTGATGAGGACTTTGATTTATGTGAGCATTGTGTGTTTGGGAAACAAAAATAAAAATTCATTTCCTTCTAGAAGCAATAGAGCAAAAGAGAAGTTAGAAATTATTCATACAAATGTGTTTGGGCCTGTGGATATTGAATCTATTCGAAAATCTCGTTATTTTGTTACCTTCATTGATAATGTATCCAAATTTACATGGATTTTTTTTATGAAACATAAATCTGAAGTTTTCACTAAGTTTAAGGAATTCAAAGTCTTAGTAGAGAACCAATTAGGTTTAAAGATTAAAATATTAAGATTTAACAATGGAGGGGAATATTTCTCTAAGGAACTCAAAGTCTTAGTAGAGAACCAATCAGGTTTAAAGATTAAAATATTAAGATTTAATAATGGAGGGGAATATTTCTCTAAGGAATTCAATGAGTTTTGCATGCATGCGGGTATAATTAAACAAAAGACAACTTCGTATACACCACAATAGAATGGTGTTGCAGAAAGGATGGACCGAACAATTATGGAAAGGGGCAGAAGTATGCTAAGTGATGCACAGTTGGATAAATGATTTTGGGGAGAGGTTATGTGTACTGCTTGCTACTTGATAAATAGATCTCTTTGTAAGGCTTGTGATTTGACACCTTATGAAGTGTGGATAGGCAAGAAACCTTTTGTTTCACATGATAGGGTTTTTGGCTGTGAGGCTTTTATTCATGTGCCTAAGGAAAAGTGATCTAAGATGGATCCAAAAGTATAAAAGTGTGCATTCATTGGATATGGTGATAATGTTAAAGGTTATAAGCTTTGGAATCCACTAACCTGCAAGATTATCTTTTCAAGAGATGTTATTTTCAGGGAACTTAGAGTTATTTATGAACCAGAAAAACCAAAAGAAAAAGAAGAAAAGGAAAAGAGAGTGCACTTTGAGTTAGAGCATCAAGATGCACCCCAAGAAGAACAAAATGATGGATTGGGGGGTGAAAAAGAAGAAGAAGATTCTAGTAGTTTTGATGAAGATGAATTTTTTGTTACGGAAGAAGTTGGTACAAATGATCATGTAGAACAACCAGTTGAGTCTCTTACTCCACCCTCGGGGAGATCCATAAGACAACAAAATCTAGTAGACAAGTATAGCCCACCAGATTACCATTGTGCATATGCTTTATTATGTACTAACGATGAACCTAGATCCTACAAGGAAGCTATTTCTACAGATGATGGTGAGTCTTGGCAGTTAGCCATGCAAGAGGAGATGATGGCCATAGACTCCAATAACACCTGGGATCTTATTTGTTTTCCCAAAGGAAGAAAGGCCATAGGATGTAAGTGGGTCTTCAAGAAGTTTGGAGTGGACGGGTCATTGGAGAAGTACAAGGCTAGACTGGTAACCAAGGGATACTCCTAGAGAGAGGGAGTTGATTTTGGTGAGATATTCTCTCTTGTTGCTAAATTGACTTCTATTATATTTCTCTTATCCATTGTTATAGATTATGGTTGGGAGATTGAGCAAATAGATGTTAAGTATTGCATTTTTGTAAAGAGATCTTGAAGAAGAAATATATATGCAACAGCCTATAGGTTTTGAGGTAAAAGGAAAAGAACATTGGATTTGCAGGTTGAAAAGTTCTCTTTATGGTTTAAAGTAATCCCCCAGAATGTGGTATCAAAAGTTTGATTCATTTGTTTTGAAATTGGGTTTTGTTAGAAGTGGGGAGGACTCACTGTGTTTACATTCATTGTGTTGGTGATTCTATGTTGGTTATTGTTTTGTATGTTGACGACATGTTGTTTTTCAAGAATACTAAGGATATGATCAGTGAGCTTAAAGCCCAACTTTCAGGTGCATTTGATATGAAGGATCTTGGAGCTACCAGGTATATTCTGGGAATGGCGATCAGAAGAGACAGAGGTAACAGAAAGCTTTGGTTGTCACAAAGTAAGTATGTGAATATTATTTTACAGAGGTTTAGTATGTAAGGATGTAATCCAATTAGAGTTCCTTTACTGATTGGTACTAAGATTTCATTAGATATGTTTCCAAAGACTGGGGATGATCATGAGGATATGTTTAATCTTCCTTATGCTAGTGTTGTAGGGAGTTTAATGTATGCAATGGTTTGCACTAGGCCAGATATTGCACAAGTAGTGGGAGTTTTGAGCATAATTATGTCTAACCCTGGTAGATAGCATTAGAATTATGCAAAGAGGGTGTTTAAATATCTTACAGGTACCCCTGATCATTTTTTGGTTTATTTTGGTACTGATAGTGTTCATAAATCTTTGGACAATAGGGATTTGTTGATGTAGATTGGGCAGGTGATTTGGATAGTCGAAGGTCCACCAATGGCTATGTATTTACTTTGTTTGGAGGTGCAGTGAGTTGGATAAGTAAGAGGTAGCCCATAGTTGCTTTGTCCACCACAGAAGCAGAGTATATGGCTGCTACTCATGTCTCTAAGGAGGCAGTTTGGTTAAGGAGACTGTGTATAGGTATTGGATTTGATTGCAGGATCATTCAGATTGGTTGTGATAGCTAGAGTGCTATTTGTTTGGCCAAGAATCCTATGTATCATGCTCGAACTAAGCATGTTGATGTACAGTATAACTTTGTTCGAGAGTTGGTTACAAATGGATAAATTGAGTTGAAGAATATTGAAACTTAGGAGAATGTTGCAGATTCATTGACCAAACTTGTGAGCACAAATAAGTTCTTGTGGTGCAAAGAATCCATGGGCCTTGTTTCTAGTGCCTGATTATATTCATTTGATTTCCTATGGGTTGATTTACAATGTATAATCTCAAGTGGGAGAAAGTTGGGATAAGGTGCAATTAACCTTGTAGATCCCAATATTGTATTTATTCCTTTTATTATTTGTTATTAGTAATTACCCATAAGGAGTTGTACAAGTTTCACCAGTAGCGGTAAAAATTATTTACTGTCCATGGTAAGTTTTAGAGTTACCAACGGTAATTATGGAGTGACTTTTAGTGTTGGTAAATGTAAGAACTTATGGTAAGAGGGGTAAGGCATTTCCACTTGGAGGATCAAATATTTTAAGCATGTATGATACACGTCATAATGTTTGGTGGTTGCACGTAAAGAATATATGAAAATGGTAAGTTGTCATAAGATTTTATGATACTATGATGCATATGATGGATATGGTTGTTTAATATTTCCTCTATTTAGTCTCAGGCACCCATCTTGGGTTACATGCATGTTGGAGGTATCTACGATGGTTATGACACATCATAAGATGTTTTAAGTTTCCATGCATGGATATGGGCGCCCAACTTTGGAAGGGTCTCTTTGATAATTGCATGTTGCATGTTGATGCCACTTGGATGCTTGCATGTGGGAGAGAGAAAGTGGATGCCTAGGCCCTGTTGGAGACATTTTCTATAAGTATTTTCCAAGTATTTGTTGTTGAATAACAATTTTATATGGACCTAGGTTCTACCAGAGTGAAGATTGAAAGATAGAGGAAGTGAATGCATTTGTAATCTCCTTTTGTGAAGTTAATACAACTTGGCCTCTTTTCTTGGTGGAGTTTTTTACCCGAAAGGGTTTTCTGCATAGTAAATATTGTGTTGTGTGCTTCATTCTGCTTTTGGAATATTTTATTTTGTGGGTTTATATTTTATGTTACAATCTCCATAGATATACACACTTAAAAGGTTTCATAAATTTATCTTAAATCAAATTTCCATTTAGGTAGTTTTGCTTTCACTTCTAACAAAAACCTAGGTGGGACTCATACACCCAAGGTGGCGTATGAGTCCTAGATCACTAAATTTGGAACACATGACCCAAAACACTAAATTATGATTGGTCATTGGTCATTTGATGAGTGTCGAGATTATCTTCGTAAAAATACATTTAATAAGGCTTGCAAATGCAAAATAGGGCCAATTAAGGCATAGATAAGCCCAATTAATTAATAAAACCCTAGATTAGTGTGAAAGTGTCAAGATACACTTTACAACACCTTAAATAAGGCACCATTAAGTTTATTTAGTTTACAAGGGCCCTAAACTTAATGTGAAGGTGTAAATAAATACATTTTACAACACTAAATTAAGGCAAAATTAGGTTTATCTAGCTTAAAAGGATCCTAAACCTAATGTGAATATGTAAAACACATTACAACACTAGATCAAGGCAAAATTAGGTTTATTTTAACATTAATTATTCCCAATTTAAGTGAAAATGTAAAGGGAAACATTTTTTGACACTACATTTAGCCCCCACTTTAGTGAGAGGAGGAACTTGCTTCAAACTCACACTAAAGTAGACATTCAAGAGGGGTCCAAGCATACCAATGTGGGCAACAAAGGATGACAAAGATCAAAGGAGGTGGCCAATCCCCCAAGACCCAAGATCCTACTTCAAACCAACATAAGCACGAAAGGACACGCACAAAGTGTATGATATTGAGCATCAAGATATGCAAACATGCAATGTAAATACTAAAAAAACAAAAACAAAAAGAGGTGGATCAAGCCTCGACCATTTGTCCCGCATGTGGTGGATCAGATCTAAGATGTTTGTCTGAAAAATGCATGCTCACTCTAAGGCAATGGAACTTTAGGTTGTTCGCTAGGTGAGTATCCAAAGAGGTGAGACACATACACAAGTGGCCAATATGTGCTCACACACAAGAAAGTGGCTATGGGAAAGTCACACCTAATTTTGGCTTCCCATTCAACCAAACCAAAGCTATACCTCATGATAGCTTTGATAAGGTGCCACACAACTTCGAGCTTCATGAGGAAAGAAAAGCTTCGTATGCTTGATACTCATGAACAAACAAGATGGCTCCACAGGCAAGAAAAGTGTGTTATGCAAGGTGGTCTTATAACAAATATTGTAAATGCAAAGTAGTGTAAGGTACGTTCAAAGGATTTTTCTTAGTTCATGTAAGGTGTCTTCTTAGGGAACATTGTGCTTAATGTCTCCAAGCAAGGACAAGTCAAAGAAATATCACGCTCTCAGAGTAAATCAAACCCAATGACACCACCAAGAAAAGGGTGCATCTCAAGAATAAAGAAAATCGCATAGTGAAATATGAGTGTTGATGTATGCCCCCACTTTAAAGTGGTTGCTAACACCATTGTTGTGAGCAATTGCTTTAAAGTAGAAAAGGATATGAGAGGTTATTCAGAAATCCCTATGCCAAGTCATATGTTTCTAATAAGTTGCATCATGAAAAGGGGTTGCCCCTAAAACTTACTATGTCACATGCGAGCCAACTTAAGGCATGCCATCCACATCCTAAGCTTGATCTTATATATATATGAAAGGTGGTCAACTAGCCAAAAATGATAATAACAAGTGACATACGAGGACAAGACTACCTGGTTGTTGTGCCTATAGTGCACACGCCCCATTCGAACCGGTCAGGGACCCCCCTTTTTCATTTCACCTTCGTCGAGTCGGTTCACCTTTGCCTCTATTTGTGTACCCCTATTTTTGAGCCCAAGCTGGTCATGAACCATAAAATTGCCAAATAAATCTTGGCCAAAGTCACCTACCCAAGTTTCATCAAGTTTTGGGCCTTTGCGGATTTTAAATTGCAGATTTTCGTCCTGCGGAAGCCTCGACATGCCTCGCCGCTTGTGGTTCCACGGTTGTGAGATTCCCCTGGTAGGTCTCCATCTTAGTTTTTTCGTTCTCAACGGCATTACACCTACATCTGCCAACATCGTGGCACCCGCAACAAGTTTTTTCGCATGACCTTTGACCTAATGTCCTCCATGACGTGGGTTTCTATAGCTTCACCTACCGTCTACTCATCGTACCTGCACTTAATGCCATCATTAACAGTGGGTTAGTCTATAAAAACCCCTCGACACACACGTCATTTTCACTTGCAAAATTCAAATCTATAGAGCAAGGAGGCACGCGCACACAAGAGATTTAGAAATTACAATGATAGTTGCTTCCTTCAAGCACGCAAGCGAGGTATGTATCTAGATTCTATTATTTGCCATCTTCATGTCATTAAAATTGTTGATTGGTTGTTGGTTAGGGTTTGAACCTGTTAGGAACCTATGAATTTAAACTTGAAATTGCAATAGCAAAGCTTGATTCTGAAATTCCTAAAGTGTTCTAGTATAGAAGCTCATCCTCAAAGGCTCGTTTAAATCAGTGAAACCAACCACAACCATTTGGCCCTTTAGCCCCATACTCAAACATTGTTGAAATGAAGATAATACTCTTAGTGAATTGAAACCGTCATGGGCTCGTGTCTGAAAGTCCACTCCGCCAAAGCCATGTATAATGGTGGGACCTTTAGGGTGGTATTCCCTGCTAATCCTGCACTGTCCGCTCTGATAAACCAAGCTTGATCCCCAATGATGAAATTGCTAAGTACAAAAACCCTTGCAAGTTCACCCCTATGCGGTGTTGTCACTAGGAGAAATTCCTTTTGTGGTCGTTGCCTAACGGCCTCGTTCAAATGACTATTCGCTCCACGGATCTCGCCCTTGTCACCGATCGTGAAAATTTGGAACAAAAGATGACTGAGGTAATGTTGCCTTGCTCTATTGCCTCACGAAACTCCCTATGTGAGTTGCTCCCACCCCGTGGTCGTTCCTTAATAGTAAAACTTTCACAGCCTTCCGCTATTCGAACTCAATGTGAATTGTCACCGTGAACCACGAGTTTGAGCTTGAGTGTTTGAATCCCTAGGTTAAAGTGTCATTGCGGGTCCGCCCGGGCAGGTTGCCTTAGGTAGAACTCTAACTCCCCAATGTCATTCCCAATGACAAAACCAACCCGGTGCCCCACCTTGTGGACCCTGCATGTTGTATTTCCCAAAGGACTAAGCCCCATCACCATAGGTGTAAACACAAACTTCAACGAATTTCTGGAGTGCATCTAAAGAACGAAGGAAAATTCCTAATTCCTAATGTTGTTGTGAACCCCCCCTATGTGGGTCACCATTGTCAGAAGGACATTTCTCCAATAACCATTATTTTATGAGGAATTTTATGTGTCCTTCTGTCCTGCGAGTCCTGCACTCCCGATTGTCGCGAGCATAACTTTGAACTTGCAAACGAATGTCGAAACTTAAGGGTGAAATGCCTTTGCAGGTCCCACTATGTGAGTCGCCCCTCATGGAATGATGCCTACCCCAAGCCAATGTCTAATGGCAAAGACTTGACGATGATCCGCTACATGATTTTTCGTGCATCCAAATTTTGCATTTCACAAAATGATAAAATCTTCAAGAAAAAGGGTCAAGAATGATTTCATGAGTGCACCAAAATGTTTTAAAACTAAAATTGACTATGCGAAGAGAAATTGCAGGTTCCGCCAAGCAAAAATCCACTTGTGAAATTTCGTTTACCCAAGGATGCTTCCTAACGACAAAACTAAATGGCCTTTCACCTCACGGATTTCACACCTTGATCCTTCGCAAGAGCTTTAAGGGTTGATCTAACGAAGGGAAGTGATTCCAAGTGCTTCAATCACAAATTTGAAAATGTGCCCAATAAATTCATGCAAAATTCACTCAAAAATCGAAGCATGCAAAAATTCTCTATCAGTTGGTTGTCTACAAAATTTTGTCTTCCCTGCGTCATTCTTCAAGGCTTTCACCCTGACAGCTTTTTCAGGGCAGAAGTTTGCACTACCAGACTTGAATTTTTTCAAAATCTACAAACGAGCTTCAAATGATAAAATGTAATGAATGTTATGGTCTTTCGTAGGCTTATGAATATATTTAACGTTGTAACTAACATTTTGCCCTCCTAATTTGTCAAAACACTTACTGCACCTTTTGTGTGCAGGATTCATGGAACCTACTGAGGGACCAGTGGAGAAGCCGGTGGAGAAAGTTGACAAAGGAAAGAAACCAGCAAGGACCCCAAGAGGAAAAGAGGAAAAAGCACAAATGAAGTACGAGTTCCACAAGATCGATTGTACCTCAAAGATCACTTCCAACTAGGATAAGCCCACTGACATTGATCTAGGGCATGTTAGTATCGATGAGTTCAAACAAAGGGTTATGGTCAACCTTACAATGGAAGAAGCCTTGAGAATCAAGAAAAGTGGACTTGCAAAGGCAACATGCTTTCCTCCTACCCTAGTCACTCTCAAATTAGTATTTGCTTTCCAAGAGTGTTATTACCCTCAAACCGGAAGAATAGTCACCGGGGATGATAGGGTGTTGGCAGATTTGACTCCCCAATCTATCAGGAAGACATTTGGGACTCCCATATTTGATAAAATGGAAGAAGTTGAGAGGGATTTCATCCTAAATGTCTAGAAGCAGGATCCTATTGGTTGCAAAAGGACAATCAATCAAACTTGGTTGAAAGATAAGATGGGCAGCACTAACAAGGTGTCTCAAACACTATACAAAAGTAACTTCGTAGAAGAAGCTAATGATCTATTAACACTTCTAAGCAGGGCCATGGGCCTCCTCACTTCCTCGCTCTTCAAGGAGTGGATGCTCTATTTTGTTGAGGAGATCTTGAGAGGAGAGGCCAAGTTCCAATGGTCCAAACTTATTAGCAATAACTTGCACAATCAATTTGTGGCAGTGAAGAAGACTTTGCAATTCTACATGACCTCTTATCTGGTCTATCTCCTGGTTGTAAAGTTCCCATATAAAGAATTGGATTATGTTGGGGTACCTGGAAAAAAGAAGGGGAAACTTAGGGTGTACGACTGCTACCCATAGCTGCAGTACAAGAACTTCAAGAAAGATTATAGGAGGGTAAACAATGCCTTAATTGGGCATATCATTCGGACCCAAGCGAAAGACTATCACAAAAGAGTATCACACAACACCAAAGTGATCATAAAGGGCTTTGGATATTTATTCATCCAATTCCCCAAATTTACATACATTGGAGCAAAGGGATTCTTGGGGAAACCTTATTCGCTACCCCATTACCCAAATGATAGAATAATATTGTTGGAGCTTACTCGGTAGCTACAGATTGCCCACACTTTATTGCACAATATGCATTGTGTTGGGTTTCCATATCCCCTCACATTTGGATAGGGAATGTACTCTTGCCTTGCTGCCCCATGCACTAAGTACTTCGAGAAGGAGCTTGTAGAATACAATTTTGAGTTGCACACAGAGAGAGGAGGCTTGGATCCCCTCGATAAATTGAAGCAACAAGTTGGAAAGCAACACACCTACTATTCGCACATTAAAGATTTCCAGGTGAATTATGATGAGGATCGTGAGGTTAGAAAGCGACACTATATGATGATGACCACCCAATTTATAAAGGCCATTAACTTATATCCAATCTTAAACCAAATTGTTGAAGATGATAACATTTTATATGAAAAGTACAATGCTTTGATAAATGTTTCATTGTTAGTGATTGATTGGAATGAGGAGAAGCTCACAAACCTGGATATTGTCACCCGCCCCATAGAGCACATAACCAAGCAGTGGATAGATGACCAGATAGCCTAGCTACATGAACAAGGTGTGAAATTTACTTATGGGGAGCTCGAAGATGAGCTTGAGAGTGAAACAGGTAGTGGCACCACCGCGGGATCTTCAAGTGAGGCTCCTAAGTCTCCGCTTGTCACAAGATCGAGGAAAAGGCAGGATACATCTAAGCAAAAGCCCAAACACAAAGTCTACACCAAAAAATCAATAGAAGGGTAGCAACCACAAAAGAAGGTGAAAAGAATGGGAACCTTTGTTCTCAAAATTCCCACCATCCACTAAGAGGGTCTCCACACAAAGATGAGGAAGAAGCTGAGCGACCTCGATCACCACCACCCACCACCTTTGTTCTTCCATTTGCATATGCTGCTACACCATTCCCTACCACTCCCAAGTCATTTCATGTCTCATCTCTGCTTATCGTGGACATCTTTGTCCACCTCACCTCTACTTCCTCGACCGCTCCCATGGTGGTATTAGATTCTTCTTCTCCACAACTTCCCCGCTCTTGTCTTCCTCTCTCTTGCCTCCATTGCCAACTCTTTCTACTCTACCACCCTCTTTACCGACAACCTCCATGGCACCCCTCACTTTGCCATAGGATTTTTCCTCATATCTACAAAATTTGTCATCCAAGCTCTCTGAGGTAATACTCAACCCTCAGGTTAAATCACTAATGGCCCAGCTTGTTGTTGCCTTGTCTCTTCCTCCACCTCCTACTGAGCCACCAAAGATGGAGGAAATAATGCAAATCTCTAAAGAAATAGAGACTAAGTGCGGAGCAGCCTAAAGAAGCAACTGAGGACATATCCAAGGAACTAAAGGACTCTGATCGAGAGGATCTTTGAACATTTTGAGGAAGGATTAAAGGTTGATTTGAATGAGGTAGCCTCTAGTGAGGAAGGGAAACAAACACCCGAGGGAGGAGATGCCAACAAGTTTGATGGCTTCTATAAAGTTGAGACCTCCGACCAAGAACCTAAGGGAGAACAGCTCAAGGAGCCTACAAATGAGGAGGCAACCTCATAGAGATAGTGTTAGATGATAAGGATGAGGACGAGAGTGTGCATGTGGACAACAACAACACATATGAGGATCAGCCACAAGGGGAGGATACTGGAGGTGGTTTCATTGTGTCACTTTCAAGCTCTCCTAGATTCCACTCCTTCAAAGTTAAGAGGTCCATATAGGGTCAACCCATCACAGTCTTGATTGATAGTGGGGCTACACATAATTTCATTGATTCAGCCTTAGTGACAAAGCAAGGATTGACAACACATGCCTTTGATGGGTTTAACGTCATGGTGGATGATGGGTATTATATGTTTTGTAGGAAGAGGGTTCCTCAACTAAGTATCAGATTGGGAAACTATATAGTGACATATTATTTCTATATAGTGGAATTGGGAACCACAAATGCTATTTTGGGGATATAGTGGCTCCATTCCCTGGCGGATATTCACATAACTTTTAGAAAATGGAGCTCAAGTTTAGAATGCCCAAAGGATGAAAAGTGTTGCTTAGAGGGAAGGAAAATGGAGCACTCAAGGACGTGACAACTAGTTGTATGATGAGGCTTGAGGGAACAAGTGGTTTTGATTTTTCCCTCTTGAATTGTTAGCTACTCTACTTTGATGGGATGCTCCTTGAGGACAACAATTGTTGGTTGGGATGGTCATATGGATGTTAGGGGATGGAGTAGTGATGATTTTCTATCCTTGGGTAGCAAGGATACATTTAGCTCCATCATGGACTTGATTGGTGGACTTCGAGGTGTTGTTCTAATTCATGATAGCAGCTTTCCAGGGATAGGCCTATGCTTCTATACACCTTGGTTGGGTATCATTTACATCTTGAGGAGGCCATCTAGGGTATGTTGGTATGAGGATGACATAGGCATGACAAGAGTGGATGGCATTCATGATGATGAAATTTTTGTTATGGAGAGCTATGCACATGGTGTTTCTTGGGCATTGACAGGAGGTTACCACCTTGATTGCACTTTGAGGTGTGTTCACCAGATATCCTTCGATCCACATGTTCAAGATTTGACCTCGTCAATGTGGCTTCAGCGAAGAGGGTTGAAGGATAGGACACCAAGCTTGTATGATTTAGGTGGAGATGATTATTAGGGCACTTGGATGCACGGGGATTGTCACTTCAGTGCTTGGTTACCATATGATGGGGTTTGGAGTTTTGGATTTGCATGGAGGAGTCTTGGGTCCCACAGCTTGATAGGATATGATGTTGGCCTGAGCTTCAACTACGTTTGTTGGCTGATTGGAGTACTTTGCAGGGTTGTTTGGGATCTAGGTGGTGGTGGACAGGTGTTGTGGTGATTATGGATGGAGAGTTGTGGATTGCTTGAGGGCAAGCAATCTTTGGGAAGGGAGGATTGTCATGTCCCCAATTTTAGAGGAAGTTTAATTTAATTAATTATGTTGTCCAAATTAATAATATTTCATAAGGATGACTAGTTAATTATTTTAATTAAATTAAGTGATTATTAAATTAGTTATTTATAAGGTTATCAAACAATTAAAAATTAAAAGGTGACCTTATATTTAATTAATTTAATAAAGTGACTAAACATAAATTTTATATTATAAAGTCACTTGAATAAAATAATACTTTATTTCTAGAAGCTTCTTGGTGATGTGGTTGAAAAAGTATAAAGAGGAGCTTGGGCTAAGCATTTGGCATGGTTGAGTTGATTACTACATTTTTTTCATTTAGTGAGCTTAATGCTTGGAAAATTTCGCTTGTGAAATATCAAGCCTAGTTGGTCCTAGTTTCAGTTGTGAAATATCAACCCTAGCTAGATATTGGGGAAGTTACTTCAGACTTTCCACTTGAGCTTCATTGGAAAAATATTGTGGCTTTTGGCCAAATTTTGAAAGGAGTTTATTGAGAGCAAGTTCATACGAATTATTGGAGAATTTTTTCATCAAATCCAAGTCAGAAATTGTAGATAACTATGGGTCAAACAACATGCTTGGAGGAATTTGATTTTAATCATAGCTCCCTAAAGAGGCTGTGATTTTATTTATGCATGATGGTGTAGCATTCTTGAAGGTTGGGCATCACGTTTTCAAGGTTTACAAAGGTAAAAAAGGTTGCCAATAATTTATTTTGGGTCCACACTTGAAGTTGAAGGGCGACAACTTGAAGGAGGGTTTGAACTTGCATTTGAAGACTTCATTATAGCTAGTTAATTCGCCTTCCCAACTCCAGCAAAAATCGACATTCTACATACCAGGTTCTTCATGATTACTGTTGTCATTATAGCGGTTGTAGTTGCATGTGTAGTTACATATTGGTAAAAACTTATAAGTGAATACCATTTCATGTTTGTTTTCAAGAGTCTTGGCCTTGCATTAAGCATTGTAATTGGTCTTTGGAGACAAATAAAGAAACATCATTTGCAAGCCACTTACTTGTCCATATTGTCTTTGCTATAGTTTTCATGCCAATTGTTTGTATTAATGTCTACAAGCTGAGAGTTATCATTTGCACTCTTGGTTTCCATGACAAGTGTTTGATATAAAGTCACATGTTGTAGATGATTATCTCTTACAATAATATGCATAGGAAATGTTTGGCATAATTCTTTATTGCTATAGATGCACATTAGGTTGCATGCCAATTGCTTGAAAAAATGTCAACTGGTTGTAGGTGGTCATTTTCATGAAATTAAGTCATTTATTTGTATTGAAAAATACAAAATCATATCTACACTTCATCTATATTGTTGTTAGACTTATTAGTTATCAATTTCAAGCACTTAAACATCTTTGTCAAGTGCCAAAAACACAACAATCTGAAGTTTATATTAGCATATATCAGCTTTACATGACAACTGTTTGATGAAATTTCCAAGGCATAAAGAGGTGAAAATAGGGTCAAATTTGCTTGGGACATCACAAAGGTAGTGTCCAAATGCATAGAGCATCAGGACCAAATAACAAAGGGATTAAAAAGGGTTACCTTCCAGATCTCCAAATCTGACCTGTCAAAGCAAAAGAAGTTGCTAGTTGTCATTGGGAAGTTCGTAGAATATGCCACAGCACAAAAGGAGGTTGGAAATCCCATAATAGTTGATGAATATTTGTTAAAATAGCTAGAAAAGCTAAAGTCGGCTAGAAGACAAAATAGACTACAGGATAAAATAGGGAAAAGACAAAATAGTCTATTTTTATATCGTAAACTTTTGTACTCATATGGGGGTAGGTGAAAACCCTAAACTAGAATGAATCTGAGCCATTGATTGTAAATGAATCTTGACCATTCATTCTACTTTTTGAAGACTATAAATAGAGGCATCCTCTCTAATGAGTCTAGTTTATGGTTTAATTATTGATAGAGTTGTTGTCTATTTCATGTAGTTGTCATAAGACTTTGATACTTGGGAGTTGATCTTTTATAATATTTCCTTGAAACCATAAAATTTGGACATGAACTTATTTTCATAACTTTCAAATGATATTGACATGCTATGTGAGCTGACTGTGTTAATTTTGCATGTGATTAATGAATAACACTTTAAGATGATTATGGATATGCAGTTGTTGTGCGTGCTTATGTTGCCATGCAGATAATTTGAGGCCTGCACTTCAAGAAGATTCTGCTAGCTGGGCATTTGCCATATCGGTCAACAAGGTGGTCATTTAATGAGGGAAGACTCTTGGCAACTAAAGATTCTTCTTGCAAATCAGATTTTAACCGCCTTGTTATAGTCTTAAATGTTGTTGAGCATGCACTGGCATTACTATTGTGCCAGATTTGCATTAAGGCAATCATGCCTGACAAGTTTTGTGCATGTGTAGCCGCCTCTACTTTTTTTCTTGCTTTCCCTAATGTGGTGTCTTCTGCGTTTGCTAGAGTTGACCGCTTTGCTAGATGGTGGGATAAATAAGGCTTTGATGTTATTTCTGAGCTCGGGGGGATAGAAGATTACTTAATTGGATGTAATCGCACTCTTGAGCTTTTCAGTAATACAGTCATGTTTCTCGTTTGTACTCATGTTTTCCAATAAATGAAATAAAGTTATAAGTTTGCGCATCTGAGTCTATCTTAGTTTTAGGGAATATTTATCCAAGGGGGGCCACTTGGTGAGTATTCCATCCTTTAGCTTAGTTTAGTTTAGTTGTTATTTTTTGTTCAGTTATTAGTTGAGAATCTGGCACTGACTATTTCTACAGCTACTAGAATTCCATTATGTGACTGTTCTTGCAGCCAAAGCAGACAGAGTAGTTTCCTATTTGTTCACTCAAATTTTCATTTATGTCATGCATTTTGGTTTAGCCTAGTTATTGGTTGATGCTCAACATTTATGTTATTTCCTTCCAAATGATTTACTTTCAGCATTCTGTTTTTCTTAGTTGTAGGATAGATATGGCTACTTTGGATTCCTAGTGCACATACAATGCTAACCCATTTCAATTTTATGTCCCTAGGTTGACAATTTAAATGCACCTTCACAATGATTGAAATGGCTATTCAGGTTAGATGTCCAATCTTTGAATCACATTTGCAAGGGCTTAGTTGTTAAAATCATTGTAGGAGGCCAACATTTTTGGCGCCATTGTTGGGGATGGTGTCAAACTAGGTAGTTCTTTGGAGTCATTGATAGTTTTCCTTGTTGTAGTGTTTATGGAAGTTGTTCTTAGTGTACCCCTTGTTTAGAAGTAATGTTCCCCTATTTTTTTACCAATTATTTGTGTGATCTGGCTAATATTGCATTGATATTGCATGCATAGAGGAAGGAGGAGAGATGCTCATGGGAGATTCCTTCCTAACAATCATGATCCATTCCAGTTAGTTAAGTACCAAAATTTGCCAAGAAATGGAGAAGAAGAAGAGCCATACCCCTTTGATGATGCATTTCCAGATCTGACTAGTTCTGAAGTTTCCTCTGAAGATTAAAATATGATTGAAGAACACCTTGCTTTGGAACATCATCAAGCAGACATGGGTGATGCAAATGGAAAAAGATCTAACAAACCTAACCAACAAGCTTTTCCTTTCCCCATTGCTCATCATAATGAAGTGGACAATCTCAAAAATATCCCTGGTTTAGTCCTTCCTAAGTTCTATGGACTTGTCATAGAAGATCCTGATAAATTCTTGTTTGAGTTTGATATACTCTGCAGAAGTTATGACTACACCACTGATTCCCATAGGCTTAAGCTATTCCCTACCACTCTGAAAGAGGTTGCATTAAGATGGTTCATGAGCCTAGGGAAAGATACTGTGGAGACTTGGGAGGACATGAAGATAAATTTCATTGATAAATACAAAGAGTATTGTAGGGGCAGTGACATGAGAGGAGATGACATTTTTAGAATGTAGCAAAAGGATGATGAGAGCTTGGAAGATTATATTTCAAGGTTTCTATTTTGTCTACAAAAATCTCCACATCATACACTCAATGAAGAATCACATAAGTTTCTTTTCTTGGGAGGAATTAATGACAGTTGCATAGATGCCTTGGACCTAATGGGAGGAGGAGATATCATCCAAATTCCTTTGGAGGATATCAAGAAGATATGTCAAAACTATTCTCGAGCAGTTTCAAAAAAGGGGAGAGTTTACCAATCCTCTATGGGTAAGTCATCTACTACTGGAGTTTCAAGGATGAAGATTACTCACTTACTAGAAGATTTCAAGCAACAAATCATAAACAATATGGCTACTTAGCTAGATTCACTTCAGGTCAAAAAGAAACAAGAGGAGGCAAAGGCAATTTTGGCAAAATACTGCCCTCATTGTAGACAAAAGAAGGACTACAGATGCAAGATGATAGCTAATATTGACAGCAAGCAGATGGCACCCGAGTTCAAACCAATCCAAGGTGATGATGATCAATTCCATTATGTTGCACAAAGGAGGCCATGGGCTCCAAGGCAGAGTATGCCACCTAACCCACTATATTTTGCTGGGTCATATTTCAATTCTTATTCATCTAGCAATCAATGGAAACACCCATATCCATCCAATTATGGAGGATATCCACCACAACCTTGGAATAACCCTCCAAATTCTTGGCCCAATCACCAAAACTCTCCACCCCAGTGGCAAAAACCTCAAGGGAATTGGCAATAGTTTCAAGGAAATTGGCAGCCACCCCCAAGAAACTGGTAGTAAACATCTCAATGGAGGGGAGGGCAGCAATGGCCAAACCAAACAACCAATTACACGCAACAACCTTCTCAGCCCCAATGACCTGCTATAATGCCTCCTCCTACTAATCCAAGTTCAAATGCACCTAAACCTACTTACCTACCAGCCCAACCCACACCTAACCCAAATAACAAACCACAACAACAACCAATATACTATGTTGATCCAAATCAATTCCCTACATATGTTGTGAGTGTAAATGACATATGTTTGCATTCAGGAACTACTTTTCTAGCCCCTTCCACACCTATCATCACTGAGCTTCTTGTGGAAGAGGAGGAGCCTCTGAATGTCCCTGTTCAGCCAATTGCACCTAAAAATCCTGAACCAATCCCAGTCAAGCAGACTGAGCCAGAACCACCATTTCCCCAGAGGTTGGAAACTATGAAGCAAAAAATAGAAAAGGAGGACACAAATTTTGAAATCTTAGATCAATTCAAGCATATATGTATCCAAATACCTCTATTTGAAGCCATAAAAGATGTTCCCATATATGGCAAAGCAATTAAAGAAGCATGCCTTAAAAAGCCAGGCAGGAAGAAGAAAGACCCCACTATAGTTCATGTGGTGGGATAGTTTGATAACATCATGCTTGGGAAAGTGGTTGTTCCTAAGTGTAATGACCTAGGGAGTCATGTGGTAGGAGTTGTTATAAATGGGATGCAGATAAATAATGCTTTGATTGATTTGGGAGCAACAATAAATGTGCTTACTAAGGACATCCTGCAACAACTAAATATTGCAAGAATGAGACCTACTCCTACTGTCTTGTAGCTTGCCGATAGTTCTACTGTTAAGCCTGATGGAATAGTGGAAGATCTAGTGGTAACTCTAGACTCTTGGAAGTACCCAATAGATTTTGTGATTCTTTCTCCCAAAGCCACACTAGGTAGGTACCCCATTATTCTTGGAAGACCATAGTTAGCAACAACAGATGCTTATATTAGATGTCGGACAGGAGACATGACCATTTCAAATAGGAAGATCACCAAAAAGATTATTCTCTACCCTCCTGCTCAGCCATCCCATGATAAGGATGATTCAGTATGGCCACATATTGGTGATGAGGCCGAAAAAGTTAATTATGTGGAACAGCTTATGATGTTAGGCAGAAGTCCTTTCCTGCGACTTCAAGATGAAGGTGAAGTACTATCTAACATAATTCAAAACCATTATGAGGTAGAGGAAGCATCATCCTCTGATTCTACTGATACGGTGAGGACACTCCTACACGCTCTTCCTGCAACCACTCTTCCTGCAATTGTTCTTCTTGCAGCTGAACTTCCTACAAAAATAGGTATGTTCCATGTATTTCTACCATATGAACTTAAGATACCAAGAATTAGTGAAGCAACTATGGTAGAGTTAACTACACAAGTGCAAGTGTCAGAAGGAAAATATTTGAATATCAATAGTAAATTGAGTGAAGAACAACAATTGTCATTGGTAGACTTATTGAGGGCCCACCAAAATGCATTTGCATGGGATTATCATGATATGAAGGGATTGGATCCTAAGCTTTGCACTCATAGGATATATATATATATATATATATATATATATATATATATATAAGAGATGATTGTACACTAGTAAGGTATCCACAAAGAAGAATTAACCCTACATTGAGTGAAATTGTAAAAGGAGAACTACAGAAATTGTTTGATGCTGGATTTATCTACCCCATTTCAGATAACCAGTGGGTGTCCCCATTGGTAATTATGCCCAAAAAAGGAGGGAAGTGGTGAGTTTGTATTGATTACAGGGAACTTAACTCTACCACCAAAAAAGACCATTTCCCCTTACCATTCATAGATCAAGTTTTGGACACACTTGCAAAAAAGCAGTACTTTTATTTTCTTGATGGATTTAGTGGCTATAACCAGATCCAAATTGCATCAGAGGACTAGGAGAAGACCACCTTTACTTGTCCATGGGGAACCTATCCCTACTCAATACTTCCATTTGGCTTATGAAATGCACCTGCAACTTTTCAGAGGGCAGTCATCAACATATTTTTAGATATCTCTCATGATTGTATGGAGATTTATATGGACGATTTCACTACCTATGGTGCTGATTTAAATGAAGCATTAAAAAATCTTAAAAGAGTCCTATAGAGATGCGAAGACCACAATCTGTCTTTAAATAGTGAAAAGTGTTTCATGATGATGCAGGAAGGTGTAGTTCTTGGCCACTACATCTCTCACAAAGGCATTCAAGTAGATCTTGCAAAGATTGAGATGATTACCAATTTGCCTATCCCTGCAAAACAAAAAGATGTTAGGAGTTTCTTAGTATATGCAGGATATTACAGGAGGTTCATTAAAGATTTCAACAAAATGGCAACACCATTGTATGATTTCCTCACTAAAGATGACGAGTTCCAATGGACAGAAGACTATGGTAGGGCATTTTTTGACTTAAAAGAAGCTTTAACTCATGCTCCTATGCTCAAGGGACCTACCTGGGAGTTTATTTTTCACATCCATATTGATGCATCAGACTATGCTAGAGGAACAGTCCTAGGATAGAAAGAATGAGCTATTGCAAATGTCATTTAATTTGTCAACAAAAATCTACAAGGAGTTGAATTCAACTATACAGTGACAGAAAAAGAAATGTTAGCAATAATATATGCCCTAAACAAATTCAGGCATTATATAATAGTCTACAAGATCTTTGAGCACACCGATCATGCAGTCCTTAGATACCTCATGAATAAACCTCTAATTTTAGGAAGGCTAGCAAGATGGTTATTGTTGATGCAGGAGTTTTACATAACCATCATGGATAAACTAGGGAAGGCCAATGTTGTTGCATATTTTCCCTCAAGGCTGACTACATCAAAGGACAAAAAAGTCATAAACGATTCTTTACTTGATGAGCACTAATTTTCCATCAGTGTGCAGACACCCTGGTATGCTGACATAGCTAATTTTCTAGTCACAAGGGGAGTCCCTCCTTACTTCTCTCCAAAAGAGAGGAGAGTGCTCATTGAAAAATCTTTTCCTTTTTCATGGATTGTTGGATGTTTGTTCTACACTGGACCTAACCATGTCATGAGGAGATGTGTGAGAGAAGATGAAACATTTGATATTTTGCATGCATGTCACAATGAGCCCTGTGGAGGACATTTCGCAGCCAAGAGGACAACAATGAAGATTTTGAACACAGGATATTACTGGCCAACTCTCCATAAGGATGCAAGAAGATATACCAGGAAGTATGACAGATGCCAAAGGATGGGCAGGCCAATAAAATCTAATGAGATGCAACTTTGTCTTCAGGTAGTAATCAGTCGATTTGATAAGTGGGGACTGGTTTTTGTAGGACCCATTGATCCTCCATCAAAAGGTAAATCCTATATTTTGGTATGCACTAATTATGTAACTAAATGGGTAGAAGTTAAGGCCATGAAGCATGCAAGAGATAATAATGTTGCAGAATTTCTATACAAGGAAATTTTCACACGATATGGAGTTCCAAGGGAGATAGTGACTAATCAAAGGACTCAATTCACTTCAACCCTTGATACAACACTAGTCAATGAGTACAACATTAGACATAAGAAGTCTACTACTTATCACCCCTAGGTCAACAGCCAAGTTGAGGTGACCAATAGAGAAATTGAAGTCATTCTGACCAAAACAGTAGCTATCCACAAAAATGATTGGGCAAGCAGGCTACCAGAAGTTGTTTGGGCCTATAGAACTACCTGGAAAACAACTATAGGATTCACTCCATTTGAGTTGTTGTATGGAAAGACAACTATGAATCCCATTCAATTTGAACATAAGACTCTTAGAACTACATTAGAATTGGGAATGGATATCTCTAAAGCACAAAAAGAGAGAATCATGCAGTTGAATGCTTTGGATGGGATGAGAAAGGAAACTTTGCATCAAACAGAGGTAGTGTAGAGCCAGCGAATAAGGTGGCATGATAAATTTATCAAGGATAAGAAATTTCAGCATAGAGATTGGGCACTGCTCTATGACTCAAGATATCAGGATAATGCAAGAAAATTGCAGACAAGGTGGCTCAGACCATATGAAGTGGTTGGAGTATTTTCCAATGGAGTTGCTCAACTAACTATCATCAACCCTATTAGGTTTAAGTTTTTGGTGAATGGTCATCACCTGAGATTGTATCACAACCAACTTCTAAGGAGGAATTTTTGTAGCAGGTCACTCAACATGCAACACCCGAACTTCCTACAGCCGAAGGAAGTGGACCTAGTGTCCCTTCTTTTGGCTAACTGAGGTACGCAACTTTTCATAATAAAGACTTCAACTTCTGTGGGGGTCCACTTCTTCACCCATCCACCCATCAATTCCACCTTTCTCTCTCTCCCATTTTTCCATCATTTCACTTCACTTCATTTCATTCCATTATGTCCTGCTCTGCTCTCATTAATTGCTCAATAGATTTCTTGAAATGACTGGTACTTTCTCCATGATCTTTGCAATAAATCTTCCATGAATTTAGGTATGTGCACATCAATTGTTATATCTTAATTGTCTTTTAGTGCATTTATTTAATTGTTGTGAATTAATATGAAACGCTTGCCATAGCATGTCATTATTCCTTGCCCTGTCAAATCGACATTCCACCTCACATGTGAGGACATGTTGATGGGTGGTTTAGCACTTTCTCAACTTAGGTAATGTGTAGGTGCATCACCTCTCTTGAAAGGAAATCTCCAACAACAATTTGCTAAAAATTACCCCAAGGTCTCTCGGGTGTCAGGTCATGACTTGCTTGGAATATCTCAATGGTTTAAATGTGATTTTGCTGGTAATCACATAGCAGACTTATGAAAGTTAGGGTGGAGGAGAATCGGTTCAATTAAAGGAGTTCTTGAGATGGGAAATCACTTGCACAATTGCTGTAGGTTCAAACAACAGTCTTGAACCCCTATTTCAACTTCAAATTTGGCTTTACAATGTGAAATGAACCTTAGCATAGGTCACTTATAAAATAAAATAAAAAAAGGGGGTAGGGGAGAGGAGAGTTTCCTGGATCTAAAACTAGCAGTGAACAGTGATCATGGAGGATTCTACTATGGACATCCTTCCTAAAACAAAATTTCACTTAACCAGATTATATCACAGTATCATACAATTTGTGCAAGCTTCAAAGGACTGTAGATATTCAATCATTTATTCACCATAAGCATGAACAAAGATGAAATTTAGAGAAACTTTTAGTTTATGCCCAGACTAACTTTACACAGTTGTTTACCATCAATAAACAACTAAAAGTATGGACAAAGAAAAGCATTACCACAACAAAATACTTCAAAATGAGTGAACAACATTAACTAATCTATCAACACCATACATAACTCAATATAGCAAAGTAAATCTACTCAAATTAAATAACTATGGGAGGAGAACCATGTAACATGCACTTGATACTCAAGAGTCCACCAAAAGCCAATGAACTTCTATTAATATTTCAACAGCATGCCTTTACAACAACTCAACTCTCTCTCAAATGAGAGGAGGAGACCCCTATTTATAGTTTTCAAAAAGCAAAATGAGTGGCCAAGATTTCATCTCATTATGTGGCCAAGATTCACTTTACACTAGGGTTTCACCTACCCCCAAATATATAGCAATTTAAAATACATTCCTTGTCTTTTGCCTATTTTGTCTTTTATGGCAGCAATGTAGCTCTTTTGTCATTTAGCAGATTGTTGTTTTTCCTTTTGGTTGTAGCTACATAGTGAGAAACTCATAATCTATTATAGGATTTCTGACTTCCTTTTGTAGTGTGGCATACTCCACAAATCTGTCGATTAAGGGATGAAGTTTATCCCACTCCAAGATAACAAATTAAAGCACCTAGAAGTTCAACTTCTTGGATTTGTGGGTGAGTTTTTCCCAATCTCCATCACATTTGGTTGTATTTTGTAGTACTTGATCTGACTGGACAAAAGCACGAGTAACAAAACCCATAAAGTCCACCATGAGCTCGACCGTGGTTCCATTTTCCATTTTCCTATGAAAATGAGGCCTTATCTTCTTTGGATCCATCTCAACAGTAGGCATGTCAAAATTTGTCATTAGTTTGAGGTACTCCTCGCATGTCGTGCTTATCTCTTTAACCCAATCAAGGTCTTGTTCCACCTCATGGAGCACCTTCTAAGATTTATTTCCTGTGATCGAGGCCTAATTTCCAATTTTCCACAAGCCAAAAATCATTCTCTGCCATTGCAAGCTCCTTCTTCACCATTTTCTCAGGCATCTTGAGGATTGCCTCAATCTTAGGATACGTGATCCTATATATCTCTAGGAAGTCAGTGCAAGTTTTCTTTATATCCTCAAGGTACTTCCGCACATCCAAGAACTTGTTTGCTGTCCTAACAACACGTCCAATGCCCATATTCCCATTATAGAGGACTTGTCGGAACCAATCTTATGTGGCCTTTGTCCAGTTCTTTATCTTTTCGAGCTTGCTAATATGTTCTTCTAATAGCAGCAACGAGGTAGCTATTGATGTGGTAGGGAGCTCATCAATTGACGACCATTGTTGAATGTTTGTTGTTAGATCCACCACTTGTGCCTTTAACTCCTCCTTGGAGGTCTTATCTTTGTTTATCTGGTGCACAATGGTGGCGACGGATCCCTGAAGATGGTCAATCTTTTGTTCTCTCATCGTTGTCCCTAGGTCAATGGTAGAGATGTTATAGCTGACCCCCTCCTCACCCACCACTAGGGTGGCAATTTGCATTGTTCTTAGTTTGAATGCATCTATGGTCAGCTGAGATCTTATCTTCAACTTCTTCTTCTTGGTGTTGATTTGAGCTCAAGCCAAGATGGCCTCCAGCCTTGCCTTCAAATCCATTGGGGTCGGGGTTTTCTTTTCCAATTGCTTCTCAAGTTAGTCGGGCATTTGGGTTTTCCTTTTTGGTGATTCATGATCACCTTCTTCCTCATGGGCATGTTGTATTTGCAATGTTTTTTCACCTGGGGTCTCTTCTTTTGGCTTGTCCCCTTCTTCTTCATCTGAATCTTAGATAACTACTATCACTTTTCTTGGGGATTCAGCAACCACGTGCTCCTAGGGGCTATCTTCCTTTTCAGAAGTCTTTTCTTCTTCTTCCTTCTCATGCCTATGTTCCTCATGATGTTATGATTTTGGGCTTCTTCTCATCTCAGCCTCTTCTTCAGGCTTGTCCTCTTCATTCTTTTCTTTCTCTCCCTCTGGAGGAGGCATCTCTTGATCACACTTTGGGATTTGATTTTGTTTCCCTGTCGGAGGTTCAACGTCCATTTCTTCATCAGTATTTCTTTCTTTTATGGTCGACTGCTTCTTAGTCTCCTCCCCAACATCCTTGAGTTGTTGGGCTATCTCCTCTTCGAGCTCTGGATCAATAGTCTCCATGATTTATTTGGTGCCTAGCTCTTCATCATCCTCATCGGAGGATTTCGCTTCCCCCTCCTCTTCGACTACCTCATCAATCATGAGGTGCTAATAAATAAGATGCTCGTGGTAGTCATTTGATTCTTCCTCTAGTTTCTTGGTGGCCTCCTTTTGCTTCCTATCCAACTCCTCAGATATTTGCATTATTGTTTCCATTGAAGGGGGCTCAGTAGGAGGAGGAGGGATAGGGAGACTAGTTATGGCATGGGCTATTGCGGCCTGCACTATGGGATTTGCAAACATCCCAAAAAGCTCAGAGGGCATGTTTTGCATATACATAGTGAAAGCTTCTAGAATGGCGAGAGTGGACATTATGGTCATTGCAGTGGTAGTCGGAAGAGATAATGATGGGGACATAAATGAGGAAGAGATCATGGAAGTAGTGGCATAAGAGGATTCCATAGCTATAATTTGAGCCATAGGAGAGGTGGAGGCAAGGTGGACGAAAATGTCCACCGCGGGCGGAGAGGAGGTAACTGCTGCTTGTGTGATAGGCGAGGGAGTAACAGTGGTAGTAGTTGCAGATGTAGTAGGTGGGGATTTTGGTTGTTCTTCTCCCTCATGGATCGGGTCTTCTTGAATAGTGGGCATCCCTGTGAAACTGCCCGATTTCTTTGATTTCTTTGGCGTCCCAACTTTCGGAGCCTTCTTTGAAGACTCCTTAGATTGAGACTGGGGCTCATCAACCTCCTTTCTCTTCTTTGACCTTGTGATGGGAGCATATTTTGAGGTCTCTCTTGTTGAGGTGTCATCAACAGCGACACTGTCGGTTTCACCCTCGTGTGGATGCTCGGGCTCTACAAATGTTAGCCCTACTCCTTGCCGCTTCAATTGAGCAATTTGCCCGTCAATCCATTGTTTGGTTCTTGCCTCGATAGGCTTGGTAATAATATTGAGGTCATTGATCTCCTATTTATTCCAATCTATCACTGGCAGTGGCAAGTTGGCAACGATATTATACCTTGGGTCCATCACTGTGCTTTCTTCTTCAACTACTTGCTTCGACAAGGGAAATAACTTGACCACCTTGATGAAGTAGGCCATCATGTGCATGTACTGTCACATACGCACCTCCTTGTCATCCTTATAGTTAGCCCAGAAGTCTTTGACATTATGTAGGTGGGCGTATTCAGCCACGACCATCTTCTTCAATTCACCATAAGGATCCATTTGTGGCTGGGTAGTATGGAATCCGAGGTGATACTTTGCAAGTTCCTTATCTGAATAATTTGCACATTGAAAGGTGTGGAGTTTATACTGCCCCCGACTGAAGGAAAGGGGATAAGGAATCCCCACCTTATGCTTGCTACTCAAGAGGGCATGTGCATACTGCAGCTCTCGTGAGACCTCGAGCAACACTATCTGGTCATTTGGGTATCGTGGTAACTTGTATGGTTTATCAGAGAATCCTTCAACTCAAATGTAAGTGAATTTTGGAAACTATATGAATAGGAATCTGAACCGACGGATGAAAGCATTGGTGCTATGTGAGACTCTCCTTTCGAGGTCCCTCCCAAGCAATTTGATGATGTAGCTTGTGAAGGCATCGTTAACTCTGCAATAATCCCTCTTGAAATTTTTGTACTGTAATTGAGGGTACTTATCATACACCTTTAGTACCGTTTGTGGATTTGGATTCGACAGTGCAAATAAACCCCTAAATTGGGTATGGTCAGTAAGCAAGTATACAAGGTATGATGTCATGTAAAACTTTGAAGTTTTCTTCACTACTACAAACTGCTTGTGCAAGCAGTCGTTGATCATTCCAACCCAATAGAAATATGTGTCTCCCCAGATGATTTCTTCAATGAAATAAAACATCCATTCTTGAAATAAGGCCAAAGTTGGAAGGCCCATGACTCTACTTAGAAGAGTTACCAAGTCATGGTAATCTTCGAAAAAGTCACTCTGGAAAAGTTCTTGGGGGACCTTATTGGCATTGCCCCTCTTGTCTTTCAGCCAATATTGGTTGATGAGCTTCTTTCACTTGAGGGGATCTTCATCCCACATCTACTTTCCATATTCCTTAGAGGTTTGCTCCATCTCACTGAATGTAGGGATGTGGAAGGTCCTCCCTATTAACTTGGCAGACAAGTCAACCAACACATTCCCATCTTTGTCCACTATTGTCCCGGTGTCCTCTTGGTATGCTTCCCTGCAGGCCATCACAAGTTCGGGAGCTATGAGGGCTGGCGAGAATCCTACAGCCTTGGCCAATCCACTTCTTCTGATTTTTCTAACGTTTTCTATTTTAGGATTGAGCCTGACCCTCTATTTGAATTCATCAATATCTATATGTCCCAGATTGGTGTCTGAGATCTCCTTCCATTTTGTAAGGACCTTGGAGTTGAGGGGCTCCCTGTGAAACTTATACTTCATCTGGTCTTTTTCCTCCTTGCCCCAAGGTGCTTTTGTGATCTTCTTCCCTTTATCTTTCTTTGCAGCCGCCCTCGAGGATTTGACAGCTGGTTCCATATATCCTGCAGCCAAAGGAGTAGTAAATGATTCAAGCATCGTTAGCCAAAATCCTGCAAAACAACGTTAGATTGGATAAATCATCATTTCATAATCCTAACATATCCCTCAGATTATCATCATCATTTTGCAAGGGGGAGTTTCAACATTTCAGGCCCGGGGATCAGACTTCCCTAGGTAGATGGTTGTTCGGAGTCTATCATTGAAAATGGCCTTGGCAAGACAACGGCCCATAGACAAAGTTTCGTCGGGTGGGACCTGTGGCTCTGGAAGGCGGTCGATTATAACCTCTTTGAAGTCAAGCACTTTGGGTCAGCATGGGCAGGAGGATGTCAAGTCATTGCCATTTGGAACAACAACAGTCGTTCAGTGGTGCGATGGGAGCGACCTGCCACGTCGGGTCTGAATAAAGATGGGGTCATTAGGTTTACTTCATAGCGACCAAGATGAGCTCGGGTTCCAGGTAGTGGAAGGGCAAAGGCAATTTTCTTTTAGGAACAATAGGGATGGGATAGAATCTCAAAGACGACGAATCGACATGAGGGATTCGCTGAAACCCAATTACTTAGCGATTTTCTTTTTTCCTTTTGCTCAAATGACAGTGATAGGTCGGGACCTGAAGGGTAAAAGGTCGTCACTCAAAATTCGTAAGAGACGACGTTTTCACTGCAGCAGCCCATGGATGAAGGTCCACTAGAAGGGACCTGAAAAGGAGTGTGGCGCCTGGTCGTTTAGGGCTCAGAATGAAGTAAGCCGACGAAGACCAACCTGGGATCTGAAGGTCAAGAAGATGGGTGATGAAATCCGTTTGGGACGACAAAGTGCAATCGGACTTCCCAGGGTGGAAGTTCGTGAGGCGGGACCCAGACGGGACCAGGACTTGCATGAGTTTGATCATAGGGCGACTGGAAGGTTGAGGAAGCTGGGATCGGAAAGTCATTTGGAATGGTGGGTCGCAAGTGGCATCTCAGGGATGGAATCCTACGAGGTTGGACCCGAATGGCCTCGATGACCTCATTTCAGTTTGTGAGTTTTCTAAGTTTGGGTGGCGAAGAAGGAGCACCCTCTCGCGAAATTAGACCCGACGAAGGGGTTCGTCGTTTAAAGTTTGATTTATTTTCCATGGTGGAAGCGACAAAAGGGAATCATGGGTCTGAAGGAGGTGAGAGCCCTGGTTCAAGAATGGTAGCGAAGAGTGCTAGTCCCACAAGCGGTGCATGGATCAAGTTTAAGTTCTACCAAGATTTCACGATATGGGTTTTGTGCGCCCTACTACAATCTATCTATTTATCAGGTTTTCTCCTTTATACTTAGAGATTTTGCACAAAATTTGAAGAAAACATAATGGAAGGGATGCAAGAGGAAGCCCTACCTCTCAAGTCCGATGAAATAGGTGAGAAATTAGTAGGCAAAGGTGTTGAATCGATGACGACACTCATCGGGCTTGAAGGCAGCGCTGGAAGATAGGCTTTGACTTGTCCCTGATCAACTGGCAGATGAAAATGACATCTGGAGATGGCTTATTTATAGAAAATGGTGCATTAAATGCACCCAATTAATGATAGTATGACGGCCAGAAAGTTGATGGACAGTAACTTCAAAAATGACTGCGGAGACACCGAGACCCGCCAAGTGGACAACAGTTCGATGATAGCCGTTTGGTTGTTCAACAATAAACAGACGGTGTTGGAGGGTCTGGGGTTCGAAGAGCTGACAACCACTTGACAAAAGCCGCTCAAAAATGTCAGCGAGTCACCAAAAACTCGAAAGGGACAGCCCGACAGGTCACAAGGATGCTAGTCTTAGAAAACACTAAGGCAAACAGCCAAGGGGACTTCGTGAAGGCCCATAGCCTCAAAAAATTGAGGGGGGAAAAACATGGTCACCTCAATATGACTTATGTTAAGCTCATTGACTATTTAGAACATCAAAATAGGGGCATGCAAAATGAGGCAGTGACAAAAGTGACCCGACGAAGCGAGGGAGAGAGGGAGGGTCCCCGTTCCGAATGAGGCATGTGTGTTATAGGCACAAAAAGACACGTGCAACTTTAGGTTAGGGGGGAACGTGTCAATGCCATGTCTACATGTCTATCCGTACTAGTTCACGTCAGCAAAATTTAAGTTATTAAGCCAATTTGAATTCCAAGTGAGTAAGGTGAAGACTCGTATGTGTGAAGTGACAATTCACCACCATCATTTTCCTTAATCATAGCTTGCATTTATTACTCCTTTATTGCTTTAATTGATCTTGTAATAATCATAAACCAAAAGGTAAAATTCAAACGACACCAGCATTGGAATTTAGGAGAGATGCAGGAAAAGAAGAAGTTTGGTGTTCAGACAAAAATTACAGGAAGATAATATTTGCAAAGTAACTGTTTGATTGCAAACAATGGGAGGTGGGTTAATTCGAAATGAACCCACGGTTCACAATGTGTTACTACAGGATGTACCTTGCCTAGTTGAGTTTAGAAATTGTGGATGGCTAGATTATTTCTTAAAGCTGAATGGTTTTGATGAAAATATTTCACTAGAATTCGCCCAGACATTGTCTAAAGGAAAAGCCATGGTGAAAGGATTAGAAGTCATAGCGAAGGAAAAAATTATAGAAGTTACAGTGTTGCCTACCGACGGTGAGCAATACTCTGCTACTAGAGATTCCAGGTGGGCCAGGGCCAACTTTACAAAACCTTATGACCCTCCGTTGAGCATAGACAAACACAGTGTGAAGAGGACTTCTCTACCCAACCTTTGGAGGCAGGCAACTACTATGTTGTGAAGTATATTACTTGCGAAGGTCGCCAGCCAAATTTGCATTATGTGCATTTTAAGCTCCTGAACCACATGAGACACAAAAGGAGAATGAGTGCGCCCAATGTGCTATTTCATCTTCTCTCAATCATGGCAGTTGAGACCTAGAAAGATAGGGACAATTCCATTTCCCACCATTGTCTGATTAAATTATTAGTGGAAAATCTATGCATGATGTGTCTGATATTTCTTGGGAATAATTTTTGAACATCAATCAAATTAGACCAAAGCATTTGCGACCTAGGGTTTTGCCTCAACCCCGTAGGGTTGGTAGAAGGAGCAATGTTGGGGCCACTCCTAGTGCCTCAACTTCTGATGCAAGCCCTAGTGGAAACCCTCCTACAACCACATAAACTATTGAAATTAGTTCTTCTGAGGAAAATCATTCTGATAAAGAGAGTTCCTCTCCTGATTCTAATGATGATGTCCCTCTTGGAACCCTAATATGGACTAGGGCACAAAAGAAGAAGGCAAAGCTAAGAAAAGGAAAAGCCAAAAAGAAAACGGTAGAAAAAGAGGTGCCAAACTCCAGGAAACAGAAGGCTAACATTGTTCCTCCTGCAGTAAAAGAAAGCCCTCCCAAAAAATCAAGATCAACTAGGCTAGTCGTTGATGACACTCCAGGGGAAAGCCCTAGGCCTAGGGAGACATTACGGGAGGATGCATAATCTCCAATGGAGTAGGTGAATGTTGATGAAAATGACATGTTTGAAGAAGTAGCAAGCATGACGTTGGCAGACCTTGTCGACATTGCATAACAAGTTAAAAACCAGGCATGTGAGGAAAATCAAGGGTTCCTACAGCATGAGCAAGAACAAGAACTTGAGCCCCTACAACCAGAATTGGTAGAGCAAACAGAAGCCCTGTAGGTGGTACTCTACCAAGAACAAGCACAAGTGCCAGGTAAAATGATGGTAGGTGTACATAGGCCCTTTGATTTTTTAATGAACACGGTAGTTCTAAATTTATGGAGAGAAATACAAAGGAGAGAAGAAGAATGGAAAGCAAGAAAACACGGGTTAAAGAGGGAGATTGAACAGAAAGATGAAGAAATTGAAAGTAAGAATGAAGAAATTGTTGTTTTAAAGAAGGTAGATGATATGACAACTCTAGTACCACATATATTAGAATGTAGAGCTCCTCCGAGGGTCTATAATTTGTACTTAAAGGAGAAGCATCTTTCTTTCAAGCTAGCAAGAATTATTTCAGGTTTGAATCCTTCTATTAAGACCCCTATGGAATTTTTCAATGCTTTTCAGATTGCTCCCCCTGAGATGAAATTTTTTTTGTGAGAATTTTATTTACATAATTTTGTTGTGACCAAAGATCAAGATTGGAATCCATTGTTATGTGTTGGGGAAGTCCAATTGAGGGTATTCATGTCCTGGATACAAAATGAAGTAAGCTAGGGAAAGCAATTCAGGACCTATAAACAAGTTGAATCCAACATTCCCCTACCCATTAGGGCTAAATCTAGACATCCAAGAGATATTTTTTAAGATTGGCACAAAATGTTATACCGGCCAAGCTATAGCTGTAGGATCCTATCTGAGAGAGAGGCGGTGTACAAAGAATATGAGGAGATGGCAAGAACTGCAGGTGACTCTGTAATGGGATACCTATCCCAGAGATGGAATAACATATTTGATGATTTAAAGAAAGTTGAGCCTCATTCCATGCACAACTTTGCTACAACACTCAAAAGAGCTGATAGGTATATGCAGATTGGAAGAACAAAAGGGCAATTCTGGCTTCCACTAATTTTCCAGCCACCTATCCTATTGTGGCTGGTACCAAACTTCAAATTTTACAAGTATGACATAGTTGATGAGAGGAAAAGATGGAGCAGGCTGGAGAGACAACAAGGGTTCTATTAGGACCCTAATTTAGATACAACAGAAACTGATGTGGGCCAGCTTGTAGTGGCCCTGGGGCAACTTGCAGTGGCCAATTTCAGGGAATTGACTAAACAAAAGCACAACTCTTCCTCTATTGGAGGACCAGCAAGATATTAGGTTGGGGGGAATGACGAGTCTAGTTTATGGTTTAATTATTGATGAAGTTGTCTATTTCCTACAGTTGTCAGAAGACTTTGATACTTAGGAGTTGATCTTTTATAATATTTCCTTGAAACCATAGACATGGGACATGAACTTATTTTCATAACTTTCAAATGATATTGACATGCTATGTGAGCTGACTGTGTTAATTTTGCATGTGATTAATGAATGTCGCTTTAAGATGATTATGGATATGCAGTTGTTGTGAGAAATCTATCCTTTAAATTACATTTATGCGTTTTGTGTTTTCTTTGATTTTGTGTGTGTTTGCGGGTATAGATTTGTGAGCTTGATTCCTGGGAAACCTCTCCATGCTAGGGGGTGGGTAATTAAGGATACCCTATGATTGGGAGATAATCATATTCCATTGGTCACATTCCCTTAAAGTTTTAAGCTCATCCTTACTTTCATCTTTTGAGACTTTGAGAAATTAAGGATTTTGTGTATTTTTAACATGACTAGTTAAATGATAACGTTGATTGCTTGCTTGGAATCTAGAAAAGAAAATAATTATGTTAATATTGTTATTTTGGAAAAGAAAGTGATTATCACTTCTTTATCAAGTCTATGTTGAAATGACAAAAGAATAAACATTATACTTGAGAAATATACTAAATATATTATACTTGTACCTTCTCTCCTTTATCATATGCATCCTTTAAAAAGTTAATACACATAATATATCTTCATAATTTGGGGGTTAGCAATAACAAATGAGGGTTTGAACTTGCACACTTAAATCATATTGCTTACTACTATTATTTTTTATATTATGTGAGGGTGATGCCCTTCTCCTTCCATCTTGAACCATGTGGAGATGTGTTACCCTTGGGATAGCATTCCTTTAAGTTCCACATTTGGTATATTCTCCTCTCTAGATTGCACCTTCTATAATGTAGGGTGTAAACATGGTAATGCATTCCACCCATTTGTTCCTCTCATTCATTTTTATCTCCTCTTTCGATTACACATGTGTTGACATGTTCTTTTTTGCATGTTATCAATGTTAGGTATCATCACACAATGATGACACTTATGTGTGTGTGTTGCATTTTCATTCTTACAATGCATTAAAAAAAATTGGTTATATTTTTCTAAGTTTTATCTATGGTAATTTATGGGCATTCCATTCTACTAGTATCATTCTACTAGTATCATGGATGCCTAGTGGTAGTAGAACAAATCCTAATGTGGGACCAAATGTAGCTCTATTAAGACTACAAACACTTGGTTGACACAAACATCATACCAACATAATAAATGAGTATCCCTTCGATCATTAATCATGATGAATATTTCTTGCATAATGCTCCCTTGATGCTTCCTCTTCTCCTAGTGATACTACTTTAAACATGTAAGGTAAATGGACACATATCACACACTTGACTTGGAAATTTCTTAGTATATAACTTATTGTATTGTCTCATACACATATCTAGTTGTCTAATATGATAAAATAGATAACACTAATATAAATGAAGAGGAATTTTATTGTGATATATCTAAATATCCATCTTGATCATTTAATGACAGTGTCCAAGCCATTGATGGTTAATCTGTTACATATTCCTTATCTAACATAATAATTTAGACATAGATCCATTAGTATAAATGAAGAGGAAATTTCTTGGTATATAACTTATTATATTTTCCCATACACAAATCCTATTGTCTAACATGATAAAATAGATAACACTTTAATATAAATTAAGATGAATTTTATCGTGATATATCTCAATATCTATTTTGATTATGCAAGGATGGTGTCCAAGCCAATGTGATGAATCTCTTACATATTACTTAACACTTCTCTTAGTTAATACACAATTTCAAATAGTACGTAGCACATGTCTTTGCAAGTTTAGTATGTTATTCAATACATATCCATTAATGATCCCATATGTGTTCTCAATGCTCATAACAAAGAGTTCTTCTCTAGTCCTCTTTTACCTACTAATGTTTTTACTCATATGGGAATATATCCAAAGTGTTGTAATATATATTTTTCAAACAAAGAGATTTTTATAAATCCATCTTTTGAGACAACAAAAGAAACCCCAAAGTAAAAACATTTACTATTCACTTCCTACTGAAGATACATAGTTTTTTACCATTTCTTTCTTTGAATTTTCATTGTTTGTATGTTTATAAATAATATTCAAATACACAAAAACACCTTTAATGGTTCACATTAAGACACATGGCCATGCATATTCCTTTTGTTTGATGACCTACTTTATATTCTTCCTCCATGGATTGGGATAACACAAGGATGATTTTTTCTCAACACAATTCCATTAATGTTGAGAAAAACATAACCCCTTTTTATTTTTGGTTTTATGAATGGACTTTTTTTTATTTAACCATGATTATTATGTTCTTCCTTCTCGTTGATCGTTTATTTCTTTTTACATAGCTTATTTAAACTTTTTGATTGAGCCACAATTTTTGTGTTTCTCATTGTCCTTTACCTCCTCTCTTTGCGATATTTACTTATGTTGGGAATAGGATGTCATTTAATTGCAATCCTAAACATATTTCATGTATCTCCTAAGTCCTTGGAAAGTGTTCCCCAATACTAGAATTAGGAAAAAGATTAAATTCAAATGAAATGAACATGTAAATTGACATTTGTAATTATTCCTAAATAATAGGAACATGTGGGAGCATCCATTTTGAGCTCCTACAAGATATGAGCACATGGGGCACCCACATGGAAGGTGGAACCCACCTTGTTTCAGTTAACTGTTTGGAGGTTTGATAGCACTTCAGTAATGCGTGTCTTGTTCCTAAAAAATAGGGATTGATATTTACAAGACTGGAGTGGCACTATTAGTTCAGTGTTAGTTTAGTTTAGTTTAGTTCAATTCAATTTAGTTCAGTTCAATTATGGTTCAGTTATCTTCAATTGCATGTAGTTATTTTGAGTTGCATGCTAGTTGACTTGAGTTGAATGCAATTATTTTGAGTTGCATGTAGTTATTTTGATGGAGAGATATGTTTCAATTAACTAAGATTGACTTGGACCCATCTTGGGCGCCCAAGTTGGCATCTTTCAGTTAACACCTTTTGCATGAGAAGATATTTACAAGGTTTAGTTAAGTGGGCCCATTCTTGGGTGCCAACTTTGAGGTGAAGCTTCCAAGATATCTTCTTGACTAGAGTTTAGTTAAGTGATCAGTTTGGGGTTCCAACGTTGAGGAAGACTTTGGTTTGACTTTTGTTTACATGGTGAAACTCAACTTGCCAAATCTAGGCGTAGGTTTTTGAGAGAAGATTTATGCTTTGTAATTGACAACTCAAGATATGTTATTACATGTTCATTATTGTCTATTTATTACAGCAAGTTGAAGAGAGTTTATTGGAGGTTGTGAAGAAGCATTGTTGAAGAAAAAGGAAGCATATCAATCAAGGATTGATATAGTATTATTGTAATCTTATTCTAAGGTTAAATAATACAAGCACTATTGATTCTGGTGGAGTTTTTTTCCCGAAGGGTTTCTCCATGTATATGTTGTGTCACTTCTATCTTATGTCTACATTCTTCTACAATATTCTCTCTATTTCTACAAATGATAAAATTGATTTAAACAGAATAATCATTGACAAGGAATTTCAATCTAAACAGATTAATCATGCAAAAATAATTGTGACAAAGAATACCTAATTAGATCTACAGTCACATAGTTTTACAAGTTTTTAAACTACAAATTTACCTTTATTTTCAACATTTGGTATCAGAGCTAATGGTTAGGTAGAGTTTTGGAAACCTTTCTCTTAAAATTTTGAAGGTTTTTTGGCTGTAGTGGGAGCTTTTACTATTGTGTTATTGTAGATTTGTAAAATAAATGTGTTACAATGATTTCTACTTCTCGTCTAGATATTGAAAGATTCAATGGATCTAGTTATGAGATGTGGAAACTAAAAATGGAGGATCTCCTTGAAGAGAGAGATAGGTGGTTAGTTGTTTGTAATGAGACAAAGTCACCTACATCAATGTCAGATGAGGATTGGGCTAAGCTTGATAAGAAGGCAAGAGGAACCATAAGATTATGTCTTGCTGATGTTGTTCTCTTGAATGTTTCAGATGAAACTACCACATATAAATTATGGAAGAGAATAGGTGATATCTATCAAACCAAAACTCTTACTAATAAGTTGTATATGAAAAGAAAGTTGTATTCTTTAAAGATGAAAGATGGTGATTCTATTGCACATCATTTAAATTCTTTCAATTTTATTATGAGTTAGTTAGCATATGTAGATGTAAAGCTAGAAGATGAAGATAAATGCATTTTGTTACTTTGTTCTTTACCAGAGTCTTGGGAAAATCTAATTTTTGCTATCAGTGGTAGTGGTGCAGATCCTAAGATGGACAATATAATTCCTACTCTCCTATCAGAGGAGATGAGGAGGAAGTCTAAAATGGGCTCCCAAGATGCCTTGTTTGTAAGAGGTAGGCCTAAGGAAAAGTAACCTAGGGGAGACAAGAAAGGAAAGGGTAAGTCCAAAGGACGGTCTAAAACCCCTAGTAAGAGTAAGGTAAAGTGTTGGAACTGTGGGAAACTGGGTCATGTAAAGAAGGATTGTAAGAACAAGAAAAAGAGTTTTGATGCTTCTACAAAGAAATCCTCGAATGACAATAACGATTCATTGATTATATTTATGTAAAAATGTTAGTGATGACTCTTGGCTTATTGATTCAAGTTGCTCCTATTGTATGACACCTAACAAGGAGTGGTTCACTACTTGTATACTGAATATGATGGAGGAAATGTATTCTTTGGAGATAATAGCACAATAAATATTGTGGGCAAAGGAGAGGTAAAGTTGTCTTTCAATGATGGTAGGGTTAATAACCTTAATGATGTTTTACATATTCTAGGACTTGCTAGAAATCTACTTTTTGTGTCTAAGTTCAATGATTCTGGAATGCATGTGACATTTGACAAAGGTGGTTGCAGATTGGTGAAAGGGAATATGGTGGTTGCTAAAGGATCTCAATTTGGGACTCTGTATAAGCTTAATACCTCCAATTTGAATAAATCAACCAATGTAGCTGAAGTTGAAACACTATGTATGTTGTGGCACCATAGATTGGGCCACATTGGTGAAAAGGGTCTTAGGACCATTCTTAATAAGAAATTGGTTGACGGTTTTCCTAATTATAATATTGGCAAATATGATTTTTGTGAGCATTTTGTGTTTGGAAAGCAATCTAGATCTTCATTTTCTAAAGGAACAAATAAAGCTAAAAGATTATTAGAGATTATTCACTCATATGTTATGGGTCCTATGGATATTGACTCTATTGGAAAATCTAGATATTACATCACATTTATTGATGATGTCTCAAGATACACTTGGATCTATCTTATGCATAACAAATCTGATGTGTTCAATAAGTTTAAAGAATCTAAAACTTTAGTTGAGAAACAATCAGACCACAAGATAAAAGTGTTGAGATCAGATAATGGTGGTGAATATTGTTCTAAGGAATTTGATGATTATTGTACGCATGCAAGAATTGTGAGATAAAAAACTACTCCATATACACCTCAACAAAATGGAGTAGCAGAAAGGATGAATCAAACCTTAATGAAAAGAGCTAGGAGTATGATAAGTAGTGCTAAGCTAGATCAATGCCTTTGGGCCAAGGCGGTATGTACTTCTTGTTATTTAATCAATAGATCCCCTAGTTCATCTATTGAAGATAAAACCCCTTATGAGATGTGGTTAGGTAGGAAACCTAGTGTTGCACATTTAAGGATCTTTGGTTGTGAGGCTTTTGTTCATGTGCCTAAAGAAAAGTGGTCTAAGTTGGATCCAGAAGCACAAAAATGCATATTCATAGGTTATGGTGAAAATGTAAAAGGTTACAAGCTTTGGAATCCTCTAACTCGAAAAATTACTTTGTCTAGAGATGTGATTTTCAGGGAATTTAGAGCTTATATTGGAGAAGAACAACCAAAGGAGAAGGATACTTCTCGAATAGTGCATTTTGAGACAAAAATCGAGAAGCATGAAGATGAACATGTTGAAGAACAATTGGATGAATTAGATGAGGAGAGTTCATAGAGTTCTTTTGAGATTCATGCTCATGATGAGCATATTGAGGAACAAGAACCTTTTTTGAGAAGATCCACAAGACAACAAAATCCTATTGATAGGTATAGCCCACTTGATTTTCGTTGTATATTTGCTTTGATGAGTACTAACGATGAACCTATTTCTTATAGGGAGGCTTTATCTTCAGATGAGAACAAGCTTTGGTCACAAGCTATGCATGAGGAAATGGTTTCCTTGGATGCTTGTGACACATGGGATCTTGAGAGTTTTCTCAAAGGAAGAAAGGCCATTGGTTGTAAATGGATCTTTAAAAAGAAAATTAGAGCAGATGGTAATCTCGAAAGGTACAAGGCTACATTAGTAGCCAAGGGCTACTCCCAGAGAGAGAACTTTAATGAAATCTTCTCTCCTATTGCTAAATTAACTTCTATTTTATTCTTTTTATCTATTGCTGCTGCTTTTGATTTTGAGATGGAGCAAATGGATGTGAAAACTGATTTCTTGCATGGGGATCTTGATGAGGAGATTTATATGAGGCAATCTGATGGTTTTGTTGTAAAAGGAAAAGAATCTTTGGTTTACAGGTTAAAGAGATCTTTATATGGATTGAAACAGCCACCAAGAATGTGGGACCAAAAGTTTTATG
Organism: Sequoiadendron giganteum; assembly: GCA_007115665.2. Lineage (NCBI taxonomy): Eukaryota > Viridiplantae > Streptophyta > Pinopsida > Cupressales > Cupressaceae > Sequoiadendron > Sequoiadendron giganteum. The sequence goes on along the minus strand of CM021102.1, from coordinate 14,884,822 downwards.
CTTTGCATTAAAAATTGGTTATGTTAGGAGTGAGGAAGATCATTGTGTTTACATAAATTTTATTGATGATTACATTTTAATTATTATCTTGTATGTTGATGACATGTTGTTTATTGGTAACAACAAGGTAATGATCAAAGAATTGAAAGCACAACTCTCTAGCACATTTGAGATGAAATATCTAGGGGCTACAAAATATATCCTTAGTATGGAGATCAACAGAGATAGAGGTAACAAAAATATTCAAATGCTTAAGTCAAAGCAACTATGTTGATACTATTTTGAAACAGTTTAACATGCAGGATAGTAAACCAATTAATATTCCTTTACCAATTGGCACAAAGTTAAGTTTAGACATGAGTCCTAAATCTGATTTTGATCATGAGGAAATGTTTGAAATTCCATATGCTAGTGCAGTTGGTAGTTTGATGTATGCAATAGTCTGTACAAGACCAGATATAGCCCAAGCAATGGGAGTTCTAAGTAGGTTTATGTCTAACCCTGGTAAAGAACATTGGACTTATGTTAAGAGGGTATTTAGATATTTATGAGGTACTTCTGATTACTATTTGGTTTATCATGGTGCTAATGATATTGATATTATGCATAGATCATTGGACATATAGGGTTTTGTTGATTCAGATTGGGTAGGAGACCTGGACAGTCGGAGGTCGAAAAGTGGCTATGTATTTACTTTGTTTGGAGCTGTGGTTAGTTGGATGAGTAAGAGGCAACCCACGGTTGCTTTGTTCACCATAGAAGCAGAGTACATGGCTGCTACACATGCTTCTAAAGAGGCAGTTTGGTTATAAAGACTTGGGAAAGGTATTGGTTTTGATTGCAAGCAAATTAGACTTGAATGTGATAGTTAGAGTGCTATTTGTTTAGCCAAAACTCCTATGTATCATGCTCGTACTAAGAATGTTGATGTTCAGTATCACTTTTTGTGAGAAATGGTTGAGAGTGGGAAGGTATTGATTGAGAAAGTTGACACTTTGATCAATGTTGCAGATTATCTTACGAAACCAATTCCTATAGATAAGTTCTCCTGGTGCAGGAAGGCCATTGGCCTTGAGTCTTGTACTTGATTTATAATAATGATTCCTTGTTTAGAATAATTGAAATGTATAATGTCAAGTGGGAGAATGTTGGGAATAGGATGTCATTTAATTGTAATCCTAAACATATTTAATGTATCTCCTAAGTCCTTGGAAAGTGTTCCCCAACACTAGGATTAGAAAGAGATTAAATTCGAATGAAATGAACATGTAAATTGATATTTGTAATTATTCCTAAATAATAGGAACATGTGGGGGCGTCCATTTTGAGATCCTACAAGATAGGAGCACATGAGGTGCCCACATGGAAGGTGGAACCCACCTTGTTTCAGTTAACTATTTGGAGGTTTGATAGCAATTCAGTAATGCATGTCTCGTTCCTACAAAATAGGGATTGATATTTACAAGAGTGGAGTGGCACTATCAGTTGAGTATTAGTTTAATATCAGTTCAATTCAATTCGGTTCAGTTATGGTTCATTTATCTTCAGTTGCATGTAGTTATTTTGAGTTGCATGCTAGTTGACTTGAGTTACATGCTAGTTGACTTGAGTTGCATGCAGTTATTTTGAGTTGCATGTTAGTTGACTTGAGTTGCATGTTATTTGAATTGAGTTGTATGACTAATAAATTCAGTTGCATGACAAATAATAGGTGGATACTTTAAGTTGTAGGGTGACCAATCATGCATATTGTTTGCATAAATTGATGGAGAGATATGTTTCAGTTAACTAAGATTGACTTGGACCCACCTTGGGCGCCCAAGTTGGCATATTTCAGTTAACACCTTTTGCATGAGAAGATATTTACAAGGTTCACTTAAGTGGGCCCATTCTTGGGCGTCAACTTTGAGGTGAAGCTTCCAAGATATCTTCTTGACCAGAGTTTAGTTAAGTGATCAGTTTGGGGCACCAACTTTGAGGAAGACTTTGGTTTGACTTTTGTTTACATGGTGAAACTCAACTTACCAAATCTAGGCGTAGGTTTTTGAGAGAAGCTTTATGCTTTGTAATTGACAACTCTTATGACTTATTACATGCTCATTATTGTCTATTTATTGCAGCAAGTTGAAGAGAGTTTCAAGAGAGTTTATTGCAGGTTGTGAAGAAGCATTGTCAAAGAAAAAGGAAGCATATCAATCAAGGATTGATACATCGTTATTGTAATCTTATTTTAAGGTTAAATAATACAAGCACTATCGATTTTGGTGGAGTTCTTTTCTCGAAAGGGTTTCTCCACGTATATGCTGTGTCACTTCTATCTTCTATCTACATTCTTCTACAATCTTTTGTCTACTTCTACAAATGATAACGTTGATTTAAAAAGAATAATCACTGACAAAGAATTGATCTAAACAGATTAATCACACATAAACAATTGTGACAAAGAATACTTAATTAGATCTATAGTCACATAGTTTTACAAGTTTTTAAGCTACAAATTTACCTTCATTTTCAACAACTTAGTGGCCTCTTGCTTATGCCGTATACACAACCTCATTTTTTGTTTTAGGATTTTCCTTTTTTTATTAAAGTCATAATTATTGTGTTCCTCCTTGTTGCTTACCCATTTCTTTTTACATAACTTATTTAACCTTTAAGGCATAATTATTGTGTTTCTCATTCTCCTTGACATTCTTTATTTACATGATTTATTTTGTCCATTGTTTATGCCTTATTTATTATATTTCTCCTATATTGCCTTCACCCTTATTGTGTCTCTATCACACTAATAGCATTTTCCATTTTCACGTGCCGCTTTGCTTGCATTCCTTACTTAGGGGTATTCATGGATGCTATATTACTAGCTAAATAATACCTTTTCTCCCTTTGTTTTGATGAATAGGCATCTATATCTATATTAATTAAAGATAAAATTACACATATTCACAAAAAAATGTTTGGCTAGTAAAAAGGCACACCGTGAGAGTCACATGGGTAGAGACGAGAAAGCATAAAGTCATATGGGTCATGCCTAGAAAGTAGAAAAAATTACAAAAATAACATAAAAAGTCATTAGGCGACCATGGTAGTGTTAGTAGAGGGAGCTAGATCCTTGTCATATGGATTACCCCATACAAAAATGGGGTCCAAAGTGACGTCAAGAGGATCCCAGCCATCGTCATCGTCATCCTTATCTTTATCTTCTCATTGAGGAGAAATCACCAAATCTAGATGTGGAAGCCATTTAGTATAATCAATCGGCCAACCAAAAACGTTGCTAGAAGCTTCACCAAAAGGCTACCCAGAAGCATCACCACCACCTCTAGACACTCCTTTAGAAGGCCACCGCAGGTTAGCTCGAGGAGGAGGAGAGGGTGAATGCTTGTGAGGATGTGAGCCACTACAAGGAGGAGCCTAAGAATGGGGGTGAGCCTGGAAATTCTTGGTAGAACCACTCCTCCGTTGTCAATTGTGTGAATACAAATGACCCTGGGAGGAAGTGGGAGAGGGAGGTACATGAGAAATGGTGTAGGGGGTATACCCCTAGTGGTCCAAGAGCTCCTGAAGGTAAGCCATCTCGATTGCAACTTTGTTAGCTTGCACTTGAATTTGTAACAGTATATTAGAACATATAATGGCTTTAAAATAAAGCAAAACATGTTTATCAATTTGCCTATGAGAAAAAAAAAGAAAATTTCTATCTTTCCAAATACTGGAGAGGATTTCCACCCTGAAAGTGTACCAAATCTAGGTATACTTTATGGGGAGCCTGAGAGAGTCTCCCAACAACACCATATGCCAAGAGAAAGGCTTCGACTGGAAGGATCGAAAGAAATCATGAATCCAATTCCACAACTATTGAGCTTTAGAGTAGAACTAAAAGAGGTGCTTAAAAGATTCAAAGTGTCCACAAAAAGAGCAATGAGGGTCTTGAACCCCCATATGGGAAAGTTGAGACCCTGCTAGTAAGCCTTAGAAAATAATACACCAAGCGAAGTGGGCAAGCTTGGGCTCAATAATGACATAACACACAAAAGAAAACCTTCGGTGCCAAACAAACACTGATGAATGAAGATGCAACCTCTGGTTCAAGCTGTTAATGACTGACACACATATACATTTTATTTATATTCATGTCATACTTGCAAATTCATTTTCTTATATATTTTATGATATGCATGCTATTGTTCATATTACATGTTGAATGTCACATTGCATTCCATAAATCCTTTACTTTACTCCCATAGTTATTTTTTACACCTTTATGTACATGTCATCCTCACATTTTCACATTATACATGACATGTTTATCTCATTGTACTTGCATGATTATATTTGGCATAAGTCTATGTTCCTTTCACCCATGCTTGTTGTCATATTGTGGACAATATTGAACAAAATTTTTACACATGTTTTTACTCAAGGTCATGTTATCTTTTACAAAGACTTATTATGCCATTTTCACTTATGTAATACATTATATGACTATTTCACATTAATATCTTACACCACATTTATTACATTGTTACTTCATGCTTATATCATACACAACACCTATCACATTACTCTTGCATGATGATACTTTATAGTTCTCTTACCTTTATACTTAGGGGTGAAGTTGAGGGACATCTTTGTTCCTCATCACACGATCTTTCATGTTCATAACTTTTGATTTACACACTAGAGAAAATACATTGACACATGTGGTAATTACACTTTTCCCTATTGCCAAATTATTTCCATATGGATGTATCCACCCAATTTGAGTAAGGTATATCATACACATTACTGTGCATGCATATATTATTGGGGCCATACTAGTTCCAACTTCATAATAATCGTATGTTTCATGATCACATTCTCAGTTGCTACACAATCTCATGTTTTTGTAGATTATGGGGGCCACATTGGTTTCAAATCCATAAAAAAACATCATGTTTTCCTTTTTAAACTCATGATTGTGTAGATATTAGGGGTCACATTGGTTACAACTCCATGAAAACCTTGCATATTGTGATGCCTTTTTCTTAGCTTTTATTGGTTTAATTGGGGATAAATTGATCACATCCTCATCAATCCATCCTAGAATCAAACTTTTCATATTATTTCCCTTTGTTCTTGATGGATATAATTATTAGAAAAGTGTAAATTTTAATGATTGCATTTTTATGCTACTAATATTTAGTGTTTATAGAATCCAATAGTGATTTCTTATGCGTGGGTTTGGAGACATTTATCCACCAAAGCATGAAATAATCACAAGGAATTGTCCTACCATGTATCCTTGGATTGTCTTACTATTTTAATTTTTTATTTTCCTTAGTACAACATACATAGTTCACATAGCTCACATGCATGCCAAGGAGAAGAGAAATGTGCACACCTTCCCTTTTTTCTCTTGTTTTACACTCTTTTGGTCTTGTCATAGATACAATCTCCCAAAGCTTATAAAATTTATAATCTCGTGTTTAAAAATTTATTTCTTATATTTCCTTCATATGCTCTTGGTTCAATTTTTAACATTTTATTAGATTTTGTTTGATTTGATCCTTTTAAGATTATTTATTTTGATTTTATTTATTCTTTATTTAATTTTACTTTAACTTAGTTAAGTTTTAATTCCCTTCTTATCATTTATTGTTCTCTTCCCATCTCCTATCTTTTTTAATATAGCAATTTCTATAGTTAATTCTTTTATATTAGCTTTTCTTCATCTCGATGATGAATCACAAAGTGTGAACCACAATGTTAATGCCAAAAGCTAGCTACTAACCATCTAAATTTGGAAGCACTCTTCTATTCTCTATCATAGACTATATAAATAATATGAATGTCACCATTCAACCATCGACCTATCTCAATCCCAAACAGTCTACACCATCTCTTGTTAGAACCATTCCTATGCCTTATACTCGATTGCAATCACATATCTATCTCTTTGACAAGATTGATCCCATAAGCTTATCATCCTAATTCAAGTATCTTTCATCACTTCATTGAGTTGACACTTTCAAATACTTTGGCCAATTCCTACTAGCTTGCATGCTATATACTTTAAATTTAGCATGAGTGCTCTTGCATTTAAGGACATTCCCTAGGTTATTAGTACACCTATAAATCTAATGGAAGACAAAAGAACATCAAGACAAATCAAAACATTATAATCTTATTCACATTACATCAACACTTGTACAAGCAAATGCTAAATAATTGACTTGTCATCTAAGCATCTTGGATTCTTTCTTGGCATGTTTTTGAACTTGTTCATCAACAACTAGTCTTGATTGATATCAAGAAAGTTGAAAGGAATTCCTCTAAATTGGGTTTTAGAAGCAAGTGAAAGCACACACAAATAATATCAAGGAGTAGAAGAGTAAGGGACATAACTGTGCCAATAAGACTAGATCACACACGATCTTATCTAGAAGCAGATTAGACTTTTTGAATAAATTTGTAACGATTCATATAATGTTGAATCAAATAAGAAAGGTTTGATGAAACAAAAAATCAAATCAAAGAGATTTGATGAAACAAACAAACAAACAAATAAATAATAAAAATAATTCAAATATTTGCATAAACTAAAAAAACACATAAATAAATAAATAAATAATATTTTTGATTGCAAAGAGAAATCAAAGTTTTGATCACAAATATAAATCAATCAAAAAAGAAAATTAGAGAATGATAAATCTCCACGTATTTTATATATATTAATATTTAATATATGTATGCTTCTTTTAGAAGCAAGTGAAAGCACACTCAAACAATATCAAGGAGTAGAAGAGTAAGGGACATAACTATGCCATAAGACTAGATCACACATGATCTTATCTAGAAATAGATTAGACTTTTTGAATAAATATATAACAATTCATATAATGTTGATTCAATCATTATATCACTAATCCCAAATATTTATTTTATTTTATTATTAATCTATCATTAACTACCCAAAAATAACAAAAATAGTAAATGTTTTGAACCCTCTTAATTTCATATACATTTATAATCTCTAACTGTTTATTTACTTATCACAATTCTAAGCCTAAACAAATGGAGGGTTACTTTATTTCCTAGTTATGTACATAAAGGGTGAATTGCTTTTTATTTGAACTCCTATAATTTAGTTTTTCACTTTCTTTACGTGTCAAAGGCTGTAGAGGGTTTAGGTAAATGCGTTTAGGGTCTAGAATGTGCGCTCAAAAGAAGCCGTGGTTGTAAAAGAAGAGAAACCCATCGAGAAACACATTCTAGATCAAATATTTATGCTCTAAAGGGCTTGTTTTCGAACCCTCAGTTTTGATAGAAGCCCTAAAACGATACATAAAAATCAAAAGAGTATTCGGCTGGCCGATATTTATGATATTAATCGATAGAATTGTTTTATAAGTCGATGAAGGCCATGAGAGGTTCTTGGCATTTCTCATCTTGAAGCTCATCCTTGCAACTTCCAGGTCCGCGCCTCTGCAATACTATTGTCGGCTGAAATCTTTCAGCTGTGTAAACGTGAGCCGCAGTACTACCAACGTACACTCACATTGGAGTTGATCTTGGGCGGAGGCTTCTTCACAGGTATGTAGCAGACGCTAGGGTTTATCCACAAGCATACTGTAATATAATCGGAGGTCTTTTTGAAAGAAAACATCGATTTTGTGTGTGTATTGTATTTTCTCAACTTTAATGAATCTGATCTGGAGTAGTAAGGGTTTGGGGTTTAGGATGGAGTTTTGGTCTTTTTGCTTTTATGCATTTCTGTTTGTCATTATTTTGAGTTTACTTATCCTATATGGTTTTATACGCATTATCTGTTAGAAATGTTGTATTTGGAGCTATTTGCTGCTTTTGCATGCCTTTCAGTTCGCCAGTTGTTTCCAGAGACAGAATTACTTTTGTACCATGTATATTTGTTAGTTGGTTGTTAATACTGTATTGGGAGGCTGGTTGATCTTATTGCGAGTGACGTGCTTCTGCTTTGATGTACTCCATTTTGACCTGTTGCTTCACGATACAAAGAGGTTTTGCTGCCCTGTTTTCTTGGCTACACTTCTTCTGACGAGTGGTCGCTGTATTGCTCTTGTGAATTTTCATTTAACGTTCTCACTGCATCGATGGATTATCAAAGTTCTGTTCTAAAATCTATATCAAGATCATAAGATATAAATGGGCATTTTACATTATGCACACGAATGTTTGACAGAGTTTTAGAGTGTATTTATGTATAGTTTTGCAGTTTGCATTCTAGGCTCATGGGAAATCATGTTCTTTGTTATATTTTGTTTGCAATTTGTATTTTGGGCTCCTGTGATTTTATTGGGACCATCAAATAAATTATACCACAACTAAAACCGACCTTATTAAATTATGGGCATATGGGCTTTTGTTGTTCTCACTCGAGAGCTTTTACATGAGAAGGGAATACTCTCAGGCAGATGAGTCTACAAAGTATATGTTCGCATTTAAAGAAAACTATTCACTCTTCTGTTGAGCATGCATGAATAAGATGATATTTGGTCTGTTGAGGAGAGAGATGAGCGCAATTTAATCCTCTGTATTAGTTTATTATTGAGTTGATTGTAGGGATTTTGGGAATTGTAAGTAGTCGTTTGAAATCTCTTTCTTCTGTTCCCAATGGCTGCTGCAGGTTGTATTTTAACTTAGGTGCTAATAATGTATATCATTTGAAATCAGGTGAATACACTTTTCGGTTGATTTCCCCAGGGAGGTCATGGGTTTTGACAATGAGAGTATCATTAATATTCAATCACTCCCAGGAGAATATTTCTGTCCAGTTTGTCGGCAGCTAGTTTACCCTAATGAAGCTATACAAACCCAATGCACACATCTCTACTGCAAGCCTTGCCTAACTTATGTGCTGAGTACTACTAGGGCCTGCCCTTATGACGGTTACCTGGTCACTGATACAGATTCAAAGGTATATATCTCTATTTAACTCATTGACGATATAAAGTTCTCTTGCTCACTTCATGCCATGAATATTAATCCTATTCTAAACAGGCATTGCAAGAGGCAAATCCAGTCCTGGCTGATACTATTGGCCGCGTGCCAGTCCATTGCCTGTATCATAAGAGCGGCTGTACTTGGCAAGGACCTCTTTCTGAGAGCATTGCTCATGGTAATGGCTGTCAATATGGTTCATCCCCTGTTGTATGTAATAGATGTGGCACCCAGATTGTTCATCGACAAGTACAAGAGCATGCTCAGAATTGCCCTGTAAGTGATGCTGGAATAAGCTTTATTTACATAGTTATTCTTGATTCTTGAACATGTCTGATGATATATCATGCAGGGAACACAGAGTCAGGTCCCACAACAAGAAAGTGCTCCTCAGGCTCAAACTGCTGCAGTTGCTGCAGCACATCCCGAGCAGAATCAAGTGGTACAAGCTGGTGGTCAACAATATGCAGCACAAACAACTGCCCAGGTCACACAAGCTCCAGTTTCTCAACCTACTCCATATGGCACGGGCCAAGATCAACACCAGGGAATGGCTGTGCCACAAACTGCTACCCAAGTTTCTGCTACTGATCAGTGGTATCAGCAACAATATCAACAGTACTACCAACAATATCCTCAGTATGACCAATATCAACAACAATACCAACAATATGACCAGTATCAGCAGCAAGTCCAGGCGCAACTGCAACAGCAGGTTCAGCCACAGGCACAGGTGCAGGCACAAGCACAAGCACAGCTTCAGGCCCAGGTCCAGGCCCAGGTGCAACCACAAGGTCAGCCCCAGCCACAAACTCAGCATCATCATCAGCCCCATCCTCATCCCCAGCCCCAGCCCCAGCCCCAGCCCCAGCCCCAGCCTCAGTCTCAGCCTCAGCTGCAGGCCCAGGCCCATGCCCATACCCATCCACAACTACAGCCTCAAGCACAAGCTACACATTCTTCTCAGCCTTATCAACAGGGCCAAGGGCAAGCAGGTCTAATGCCTCAGCATGTACAGCCTCAACACCAATTAATGCAACCCCAGTTACATCAACTGATGCCTAATCAATCACAACAGCTACCAATGCAGCAACATCCAATGCCTGTGCAATCTCAGCAGCAGCCTGCACAACAAACCCAGCAACATCCCCTTAATTTGCACCAGCAATTTCAATCATCACAGCAGCCTCAGATGCAACAGCAACTTCCATCATCTCAGCAACCTGCTCATATGCAGCAGCAGCAGCAAACAGCTCTGCTAACTCAGCAACTTCCACAGCAGCAGCCACAACTACAACAGCATGCTCAACTACATCAACCACAACAACAACAAATTGTGCACCAACCACCACCACAGCAGCAACTAATGTTACAGCAGCAGATTCCTCCACAGGTGCAGCAGCCAGCCCATGGGCCTGTGCAGCAGCAGCATCAGCAATTTCCATCTCAGCATCATCAGTTGCCTCAACAACCACAACAGCAGGCACCATTTTTTCCTCAACCAATTCAGACTCAACAACCCCAAATGCAGCCTCCCTTCCAACAAGCAACAGCACAACCCTCTCAGATGCAACCTCCCTTCCAACCAGGTCTTCAGCCAGCACAGTCATTTCCTCAACCCTATTCACAAAGTGTGGGACATATGAATGCTCCCCAACAGGTGGGCAGTAGGCCTCCTTTAACTCAGAACCAGGGGTTACTACAGCAGCCCTTTCCACAATCGCAGGGAAGACCTCATCCTTCATCATATGGTCAAACTGTTCGTGGTCCAACCAAAGCATCACAAGCAGCGCCCAACCAAGTTGCAATACCTAACCAAGGTGCACCACCTAGCCAGGCATTCATGCCAAGACATGGTCAGCGAGCACAAATACCTCATCAACGCCCCCCAGTTCAACAATCTGCATTACCTCGTCCCAATAGCCAACAATCGCTTTTGCCTGGTTCAGCTACCACACAATCTATGAGAAGTAGTGTCCAAACTTCCACTGCATCGGGTGCCCCTAAGCTGGCCCCTGCATTGGAGAAACCACAAGAAATTAATACACAAGATAAAATTACCAAAGCTTCGCATAATGAGCATGGTCTGCAGCCTACAAAATCTGTTCAATTGAATGAAGTAAATGATGCCCCAGGGAAAAAAAATGTTGTAGAAACCGTCAAGGTTGAAAATATGATGTCTGATAAAAAATCTGAACACAGCGAGCAGCAGTTGGCCAATGAAAAGGTGGAACAGAAAATTCTGTCTATATCAGAGCCTGCAAAGTCTGAGGCATCTGATTCTTCTCAACAACAAATCTCAACCAAAGATTTACAATTTGAGAAGCATGAACCTAACTTACAGCAGTCAGTTTCTCAGAAGAAAGTGCTTGAGGATAGCTCTGAAAAAATACCAGAGGTGAGTGCAGACAAAAACTTAAAGGAGCCAACTGGGCATATGAGAGATGCAATTTCTGAACATGCTCGTCATCGTCAAGATGGAAACATGCAGCAGTATCCTCGCCAAGTGCAAGAGACAAATTTCCTTCAAAATGCAACTCAGAAAGTTCAAGAGCCACGACGAGGAGATGATAAAAGACAAGGTATTCGTTCTTCCCAAGACAACATGCAATGGCAAGAAGGGAGTGTTTTACAACAGGCATCACAAGGACAAGATAGAAGCCTACAACCACCTCTCCGCCAAGGACTAATCCAGGGGCAGGAAAAGAACTTACATCAAGTTCAAAGTTCTCGTCAAGGGCCAGTTCAAGGACAGGACAAGAGCTTACAGCATACTTCCCGTCAAAGTTCTGTCCAAGGACAGGATAGGAGCTTACCTCCACCTCCTCGTCAAGGTCCAGTTCATGGACAGGACAGGAATCTGATGCAACCTCCTCGTCAGGGGCAGAACCGAAGCTTCCAACAGCCCCTTCGTCAAGGGTCTCTTCCTGGACAGGATAGAAGCTCCCAATCAGCCCTTCAGCAAGGGCCAATGCAAGGGCAAGACAGATCCTTGCAACAGCCCCTTCAAAATGAAAGAGATGTGCAGCAGATATCTATGCAAGCACAAGTTCAAGGGCATGAAAGGTTTCAGCCACCACGTCAAGGGCAACTGCAAGGAGCACAGTTAGCTTATTCGGGCCAGCCACAAAGTGCTGATAGAAATTTCCAGCAATTGCCGTATCAAGGGCAGGCCCACAGCATTCCTGATCAATTTCATCATTCATCTTCAAAGCAGAGTGGTATGCCTTCTATGTCTCTTCTTCCTCAAAATCAACCGAGTAATATGTCATCTTTTGCAAGGGGACATGGTCAGGTACAGGCTCCACCTAAAATTTTTGACATGCCATCACCTTCTCATTTGCATCATCAACAAATGGCTCCTCCTAGGTCTTCACAAGGAGAGTCAATGCTTGGTTTGCCATTGAGCTTATCCTCAAGTATGTCTCATCATCTAAGCTCTTTTGAAGGTCCAAGAGGTTTTATGGACAGGAGCTTGCAATATGGTCAAACATTACAGCAGTCACCTCTTTCAAAGCCAATGGACCATATGGACATTTTGGGAAATAGGAGGACTGAGGTCTTTGAAAATAAGCAGAATGATCCACAACAGCTAGCAGGATCTCGGTTTTCAATGACACAGCCCTCAGGTCAGCAGCCGAATATGATGAAACCAAACGGAGCAACTAACAAGGGGCATATAGAGGGAATGCAGGCTCCTGCATTTCCTCCAATTATGGGAGAAGAAGGTAGCTTTAGGTCTATGCAGCATGAGTCCAGCAGACAGTTTCCTGACAGGAAAGAGTTTCAAGACAATTCCAGAAAATACAAGCCTGGACAATTCGATTCGCAGATTCCATCAAATCCAGATGAAATGTTTCCTCTAATGCGTCATCAGAAGGGTCAGCCAGCACCCACATCAAAGTTTGATCAAATTACTCCTACATCAAGGCCTCTTGAAGGTGGGCCCCATGGTTTCTTACCTGATACAATTTCAAAATATCCGTTTACTTCAGCTGGAAGTCCATCTGGAGGCCCATCAAGATTGTTTCCTCCATATCAATCAATTGGTTCATTCCCAACAAGTAGTGGTGGCCAATCAATGTTTAACTCTGATAGTGGAGATGGACCAAGACTTCCTGGAATGCATGAGGAAATGATGGGTAGAAGACCTGAGTCAGGTGGAATGAGGCCTGATTTCATGGGACCCAGGTCTGAATTTGGCCGTAGTCGACTTGATCCCCTTGCTCCACCAAGGAGTCCTGGGAAGGATTTCATGGGCATACCTTCTGGCAGGCCAAATATAGGTCCATCTGGTGGATTTGGACCTGTTGGAGGGCCTTCTCATTTTTCACGTCCAATAGAGGATGTGAATAGAGACCCTCTTGGTTTTGATGAGCAAAGAAATAAATCATTTGGTTTTCATTCTGGAACCATGCATAATACATTTCAGTCCGGACAACTTCCACCGGGTGTTGGAAATAGGTTCCCTCCATTTCACTCTGGTGGAGCACCAGGTGCTCCTGGACCATTACCCAATCCTATGATGATGGGTGAGCCGATTGCTAATTTTGGTGGCACCATTCCTATGCAGGGCTTTCCTGGTGAAAGTGGATTTTTCAAGAAGGTAGGTCTGGGTAAAAATTGCTTTGATGCATCATATGTTGAACTTTATAGGTTGGTTAATCATTTTCCTTATCTAATAACTACCTTTTTTGATTTTTGGAAGCAGCAAGGTCAAATGCCAAATGATGTTGAGCCTTTGGATCTAGGAAGGAAGAGAAAACCAGGCAGCACAGGATGGTGTCGAATTTGTCAAATTGATTGCTATACTGTGGAAGGACTGGAGCAACATACTCAAACAAGGGAGCATCAGAAGACAGCCATGGATATGGTTTTGAGTATAAAGCAAGATAGTGCTAAAAGGCAAAAGCTGTGAGTGCAATTATGCCCTTTTTTGGGGATATGCATTATGAATGTTTAATAGTGATATCTTTTCATGGAAATTTATTATTTAATACTGATATGCATCATGGGTATTTTCAACATTGTTTATTATCAAAATATTCTTTTTATCGTACTGCTAATTTTGATCATTTGTGTGTTATATATTACCGTCCAGTATAGTGAGGTATCAATCTTCATTTCTTTATACATTATAGAACTTTTAGAGAAGGAACATGAGTTCTGTATTTGATTTGAATGCTTAGTAGAAGTAAGAACTGCATGTATTTAAGGCATGCTATGCAACTATCATCAAACTGAATATACAATTTATAAACAGTCAACTTTCTTGCACAGTAAAAGAAAAAATGGGTTAAGGCTGCAAGGTCAGATCAATGTGAATTTTCAGATATTTAATGTTTGTTAGTATGTACAGGGTGGGCTTGTGAGATTCTTTGTTTGCCAAAAACCTTTAGATTAACTTTTTCAAATCCATTGATATTATTTAAATTTTTTTGTGAGTGTATATCTTTGTGGTTTGCAATCTTGTTTTGTAAATTAATAAAGTTTTAGTCTTTATGTAGAGATTCAGTTCTTACTGAATGGCAACAAGCATTAACTAATACAGTTTTACTATAGATAAATACTAAATAGTGTGGGTTTATGTCATTTGAACCTCTGTTCCCTTGAATGAGATTTGTATTCACACCATTTATGTGTCATATGTAGCTCCACGGAAGATCCAGCATCTCAGGAAAATGGAAATAAACCAAAAAAGGCCAGTTTTGAGAGTCGTGGAAGTAGGCGCTGATTCTGTGGTGAATCGTTGTCTTGATTATAAGTGGCTATTCATTCCTATGACAGTTGCAACTCCGTAAGTGCGTAATTCTTTACCTTCACAGGGCTGATGCTTGTCCATCTGCAAGAGATCCTTTGAACTAAAGTTGCTGTTTCAAGTTGCTTTGAGGATATGAGCATTGTGAGTTCTTTAGCCCGTGCAAAAAAAGACTTTTGATTATGCAGTAGGCTTACTTTCTTATGCTTTTCTAAGACCGTAACTATTGTGGTAGTTAAATGTGGAATGAGTCTTAATTATGGTAGACTTCACTCAAGTTAATTCGATTACTTGTTTTGTTGGCTACTGGTCAATGGATGACATTATATTTTACTCTTTTGTTATCCCAAAAACTTTTTGATTGTAATGCATATTAGAGCTTTGAGGAGACATCCTCCCCTGTGAATGTGCAGATTTTGAAGAGAATTTGGCAAAATTTAAGTGAATTTTTTAGCTATTTTTCCATAATTTTGACCCATTTAGTAAGCTCATTATTGTGAAAGTTGTAGCTATATTTTATGTATGTAATTTTTGTAGCAAAGGCAAATTTTGTTTGTGATTTAGGTTCTCCAGAGCATAGAAATAGTCAATTTTAGCTTTTTGCATGTATGCTGATAAACTTTTTTATTTTTAATGTTATTTTTATTATGATATCTATGAATTGAATTTATCTTTTATTGGATAGTACTGACTCGTTTTTCTCTTTAAGTCACTGAGATTCTGAGAACCGTGGGCATAATTTGGTAGTGGAATGAGTTCAATGATTTTATTTGATTCTGAATCTTGAGATTAAGAGACAGCTGTTGCCTTAATAACTTAGAGAAGTATTAGAAAATTAATTCCACTTTTTACTTTTATGTGATCGCTAATAATGAGAATAGAGTTTTCTTGAGTTGGCTTAGAGCAAGTGTTGATGGCTTGATGCTTCTTTAGTTTCACATTTGTGTGAAAATGTTGCTTGAAAATCAAGGAAGAAGGATAGTCAATATGGGTAAGATCACAGTTAAAGTATTGAATGGTAATCATATGGTTCTCTCTTCATGGGAAAGTACTATAGGAGAGGCTTCTAAGAGCTTTTGGTAAGGAGAGCTTATTGGCAAGGACTCCGGTTGCACACAATTTGAATTATTAGGTCAATTTTAAAGGCTTGTGGAAATAACATGTAATTGTTGAGGGTTTGATGGAGACAAGGTATTGGAAAAGTGATATTTAATAGGAGTCACTGAATTTGTTTTTCTTCTATATTTCAGTTTTCCATTTATACTGATGATGGCATTTGAAAAGTATTCTATGGTAACATTTTCAAGGACATTACTTTTAATATTATTCATCTACTGTTTGGGTTATTGCTGCTGGGATTGCTGTGCACTAATTGCAAGGAGTAGTTCTTGATGACTTTGAAATGCTCTTCTGCTACTGATACGAGTGCTTGGTGTCCCAACTATCAGTTCAATGTATATAGTGTCGATGCGACATTGAGCAGGGGTTTTCTGTCGTTGAATTATGTTCTTCCCAAAATTTGGTGGGGGCTGTCATGCCTTAAAAATGCACATGCTATAGAATTGCATGGTACATGTTAGAAGCATTGTTGATTGAAAGAGGTTAAGCTTACATTATCATCCACAAGGACTCCAAGCTGAATTGATAATGTAGTTGCACATGCTTCATTGATCATTCAATAGCACTTGTGTTTGACATTAATAAAAATTGTACAAGTAGTACCAATGAGGACTTTGAAGAAATTTAGAATAATATTGCCAAAATTTAGTTTATCAGTATGAAAAGGATGTGTAATTTAGGTTTTAGAAGTTAGATTGCCTGGTATGAGAGGTGTGTGTGAGGTTTGTGTATCTGCTACATTTTAAGCCAGGTCTTGGTTAACCATCTTTGTGAGGTGAGGGTCAGAAATGTCTATTAAGTTTGGTTGGCAATGTTAGCAGGCAGTGTGGTGAAAGGTGCCACTTTGACCTCTTAGCTTTGCTTGGTTTTTATATTCATCAATTTATTTATTTTTTCCAAGGTGTGGCATTGAAATTGGGGTCTGCATTTGTGTGGATTATGTTTGAACTTGACTCACACTTCTGGATATACATAAAAAAATCAAATTACAGATTGGTCATTGAGATGTTTTTTAATTCATATTTATTTTTTATTTTTTAATGATTCTTTTTACTTCGAATTTTGTGCTCTCTTTATAAAACTTTGGTAAGGTCTTTAATATTTTTTCTTCATATGGTTCTCTTCTCTCATTAAATCTCCTGTCAATCAGACATGGATTAATGATGAATCTCATGCTTCTTGCTGCTCTGAGACCACTGTTAGAAAAGTAGAGAAGTTACATTAATATCTGTCAGTGGCTAACAAAAATACTGTCATCCAATGAAAGCAACAGAAAAAAGCAGGCAAAGTCAAACTTGGAGATCAGCACCCTGATCCCTGATACCTGTCTTCCATCTGGGAAATATGTCTATCTCTGAGACAAATATCGAGTCATTTCTAAATGGTATGAGACTTTGGATGATGATTCCTAGCACCTCTCTACGTCTCATAGAAGTATCTTTAGAAAATTGGAAACTTCCTATATAAGTGTTTTAAGATATATTACATAAATTATGTTGATTATTTCCTCAAGTGCTGACAACTGGTTGACAGGAGCTAACAGAACAAAATATGGATGCTAATAGGCCTACAATTATCTAAATTTTTATGGAAATTTACAGATTATTTTGTAGCAGAAAATTTTCTTGTCAAGGCCCAAAGAGGTATCAGCAAGAATATAAAACAATAAGAAGACCTAAGATATCTACGTGTTCAAATGTTTTATCAATTGTTTAGGCAGCAGCTTATGGTAATATACTATATGCTATATATGTAATACTAATACTATTTTATATTTTGCCACCTCCGGCTATACCATGTTTTCTTAATAATGGCATCCCTTTCTTCTGAACATGAGAAGAATAAAATTTCAGACATAAATAGCCAAATCTTAGCCATAATAATATAATTATGTGAGTTGAATCCTAAATGGCCAAATGAAGAGAGGATCCCGCAAAGAAAATTAATTGAAGACCGAAGCTTAAAAGATAAAGACCTTATAGAGAGAGTTGATGAAATTCAGTCATTGGAATTTCCTATGTTCCATGGAGCCTCGAGAGGGGGGGATGAGGGGATCAAGAGCCTAGATTTGGGGACAACACCAGGTGGAGGTTTGGAGGTGGAGCCCCTAGTAGGGTCGAGGGGCAGCACCAAGTCCTTCAAAACCATACAAACATTTGTCGTGCATGACATTTCACAATTCAATCACTTTGTTTTCAGCAACACCAAGTCCTTAACTATTTCTAAAAATTGAGAGTGACTATTGATACGTTTTATTTAACTGCTTAGGGTGATGGGGCATTCCCCCAAGTCTTTGATTCTTTGAAACGGCCCTGTCTCAAAAAATGCTTGGCTTTTGTTGGGTACATAGTATTAATTATTAAAATGTATGCTATGTTTATTATCTTTACAGAACCTCTTCAAATAGCTTCCTATTAGAAAGCATTAGGCAGTTGTCTCCAGAAACTCAGTAAAAATCATGCAGCACTGCAAACATAACTTTTGGAATTTGATTTATACTTTCAAAACTGATTTGCACAATTTTCCATAACTTTGTTTTTATCTAATATTGATATTGTGTTTTGTTTTATCGACTTTCCAAACTGCCAACTGATCCTACTAGGGGACTGATGGAGAAGATTAAACATACTTTTTTAATATCCAAGGGCTGGTTCCCATCAATATTTGACCTTTATTTCCATTTACATAAGGACATTAAGTACTTTATCTTCACAGCCTCTATTACCACTGCAGTGGAGAACTCTTGATTTCTGGTCACATCAGGGAGCAATCATACTAGCATAGATATACACTGGAAAGCAGACAGGACAAATGTGGGGTTTTATGCATTGTAAACTGTATCATAATGATAAAGCCTTCTCAGATCTAAGGGGACAAGTTTTACGAGTTTTTCTTAAACAAATCTGGGACAAGGATTAGGATATGGTCCATCACCAAGCCTGTCAAAGATAGATGCTGTTTGATGTTAATAATGGCTTGGTTGGAAATCAGGCTCAACAGTTTATGGCTACAACTAAAAGTCATCACATTTGACTAACTCATAACAATAGCATTTTGCAAAATCTAATTAGGACTGCAAGTACTTAACAGAGCAAACAACTTTCTAAGGGCTCACAAAATTTAATCACCCAGACATTCAGGGTTATTGAAAGTATAATAAAGTTAAGCTACATTCCATTTGGCAGTTTGTCCAGTTACATATTTAGTGATAATCAACTGAGTTGAAATTTGCCTGAGGAATGAAGTGAAAACTGTAAAAATGTTGGGATTTTCTCCAAGCATTTCTGTTTCAAAACCAAAAACTGAAAAGCATTCAAATGGGTTACATAATCAGTTTGCATAATTTCGAAGGGAGAGGTTATGTATATAATTTTAAATTGTAACAGAAAAAAAGTTTGAATATTTGAAGTTTTTTCTATATTTTAAAATTTTTCCCTCTTTTTAAATAGATGTCCCTCTGCCATCCCCTAAAACATGGCCTCCCATGAAACCCAAACCAGAAATGTGTACCCATCACCTGCTGCCCCCTCCCAGAAACTTGGTAGAAAATAACTATAAAATATACATTTTTGAGAACTACCATTTTAAATTCCCAAGAAACTGCCTGAAAGGAAATATAGCAGAATCATTTTTGTTCCTAATGGCTTGTTTCTTATATGTATCAAAGCCTACTATAAATTTTGTATATCTGGCTAATTAAAATAGAAACTCAGTAAACCTGGTGAGAGAATATTGTATTTTGAAAATGTATGCAACCATCCAGCATTTTGAACAGCCCATATAAAATGTGATAAGTAACATCTTAGTTTGACCCTATGTTACCAAAAGGGTGTATAGACAAATGCAAAGAACATAAATGTAGTTTTGGAATGCTCCTGCTTGGTTAACACTGTTTTCATACAACTGGAATTTCATAATGCCTTCTGTATTCGGGTAAGGATAAAAGTTTCCGGACAGATAGTCAGAAACTAAAATGTGCACCAAAATTATATTCTTATTTAATGAAAGTCAAAAGATGTAACATTAGAAAAATACCTTAAGTGCCTTCACTCTTGTCATTTAAGATGGGCTAGAAGTCTATGGTATATCCAAAATTAAAAAAGACCAAGTAGTTACTCCAGGAAACAAAAATGACATTGCACATTGACACCTTGATTGAACTGGATAGAAAAATAATTACCAGAAAGCAGCAATGGTGTTGCACATCGGCACTTAAATTTGTCTGGGTGCAGGTGGATCTGATGTTAAGGATTTCAAAATTGACTTTGGTTCTAGTCTGTCTAAATTGTTCTCTGTCATGTCTTTGTTTTTCGTGTTATGATAGCACAAAGAAAACAAAAGATGTATTTCATTCAATGTAGAAGATACTGTTGGTGTCCCGAATCATGCCCAGTGCCAGCTAAAACCTAGTGCTAGAACTACTTAAGTTGCAGTCCCATATACATCTAATCCTCTGCCCTACTGGTACAAAACATATCAAAATTCGGTGAATTTTGGAGGGCATTGATAATCATTATCCTTATCTTAACGTTTTGTGGATTTAATTTTTGCTAAAACTATCAAGAGTCTAAATCTCTTTGATGTTCCACAAGTACTTTTCATTGCGACTACATTGTCAAAAGATTCTTGTAAAAACAGCTAAGTAAAATTTTAATGAAAGCAACAGTATCAACCTCACTAATTGCTTCTATAAGGATTAAAACCTCTTCATCATTTGCCTTAGGTTGAAAAGTGCAGTTGAAAATTGGTGCTTCAATTTTTAATCACAGGTACTAAATATGTGCTAAAGCATCCTTTGTCCAATGGAGGAGATAGATCACATACACATATTTGGGAATGATGAAACAAAAATTCAGATAAGGAACGTTATCACTTATCTCCAAATTTTATCTATTTTTAGTTTTGTTAGCGTAAAACTTCCCGCCACCTTCACTGATTTTGTTTTCTTTTGGCCATGGCTAGCATATTTTAAGATCACAATACGTGATGAAAATTTCAAATTTTTGAACATTAATAGTTTTTAAATCAATATATCAAGTACTGAGTATGCTTAGGATTCATACTGAGTATTTTAGACAATCTCAACACAGATGTTGGTACTCACTGATTTTGTTAGGATTTTGAAAATAGTTACCATTTGGTCTCTGAGGGTAATCGTTTGGTGGCCTCAAAAGCATATTAGTCACGGGCTTATATGTCTATCTTGACAGCTTAAGATGATCCCCATAAACTTCTCAACCATAGATTTAACCTTTAGCAAACTGGCAACTTTCCATTTGGCATTAGAAGATTTTGTGTGGAAATAGCGTTTGTTTGAGTTTCAGCTGTTGTTAGTGAATTACCCAGTATGGTTTCTTCTTATTAACATGTTGGGAAAGCCCTGTAAGTCAGATTACATCGTATTAATCAATAATCCTATTTTCCCAACAACCCTATTTTCCACAGACCTTTGGTTTAATCATATCAGCCATGACATTAGCATCAGACAACACAAAATTTAGTATCTGTTCTATAATTCTATTTGCCATGAAGTATAGGATTTGTGAAGAAGCCAAAGTTATTAAACCATGGGCCACAGAAACAGGAATTTCTGATTGTGAGGTATTGAAGTATAAATTGATTTGTGTAGTTTGAAAACAATCTTCTGATTGAAAATATATGGATAGGGTAGCCATGGCTTTAAACTGAAGAACCCTCTAGAGCTTTTGATATCTGTTTGTATAGAAACTCAGAAAGCATAAATTGTTAAACCAAAGTTGAGAAAGGCATGTTTTGATTATTAGAATCATTCACAGGATAAGTCTCCTGTTTCCCACTAGCTTCACTAGATCAATAAATAACCTAGTCTGTTTTTTTTTTCCAAAATAACTGGAAATGCATTGGGCTTGTGAAGTCATAGATTTAATTATTTTATCAATATCATCATTACTGGATGTAACCAGGTCAACAATAGGGCTTACATAAAACCTTGGCACTTCCTTTCCAGGATGAACCCAGTCTTACAAATGTAGGATTAGGTACAAAAAAACTTAGATAGTCTCTATATATTAAAGAGAGTATGCATATTGAGCCACATTATTGAATTTTGATCAAATGCAACCTCTCTACACTTAACAGTTTTTTGATCAGATTTGCCAATATTATTATTTGAGGAATAGCGGTTTCAAATCATTTCTGTTGCTAGAATATTCTTTCTGCAGCTGCATATCTTAAAGCTATTTCCTTGTAACAAGCTCATGGATAAATTGCAGATGATAATGATGTACAAAGTAATCTGCTTAATTCATTGGGCAAATTTCCCAGAGTATGTTCTTAACTAAAATCCCTACTACCTGATAATTTATTCAAACACATCCTTACATGTGCTAAGATTCCAAGTCTCTAATAGCTTTGTTGTACTTGTATCCTGGCTTTTTATAAGATTTAATTGTATGGATATTGCCAGAAAATATTCAAGATATACAAAAGAAATTTATGATCTATGAATGGACAATTCATGGGGACTGTCCATGCCGACATTATAAGGTGGGGCCTCGGGAGAAAAAGCTCAAAACAGTAACAGATTATACATAAACTAGGTCAAAGATTACGTAGAACTGAAATTCAGTTTTAAAAACTTTTGGATATGACTTGTTAGATTTTGTGTAAAACCCTAGCAGTTTTTTGAAAGTTCCATGAAATATAATTTGTAGTTGCACTACAATTAAATTTCATTTGTTTATCAAACATTTTTGAAGTGTAGCAGTGGGTAATGCCAACATGGGCATGCTTTATGTTGGCTTAATTTAGGTAGCTACCATGTATAGTTTTTGTGAACGCTTCAAATACCTTGTTTGGTCATAAAGACGAATCATTGAACAGGAATGAAGTGGGGATGTGGGACTAATAACAAATATCATCAATTGGGAGCTATCTCTTGTAAGGATGTATTTTAGGAAGCAGTAGGTAGTGGGTGATGTGACTGAAAAGCAAATGCCAGTGAGCGGTCCCTTATCTGATGGTCATGGTGAGAACTGTACATGTCTTTTATCTAAAGGATGTAGAGAGTGATCTACTTGGGGTCACTAAATAAGAAATAAGTCATATGTGACTGAAAGCAAATGCCAGTGAGTGGTCCCTTATCTGATGGTCATGGTGAGAACTGTACATGTCTGATATCTAAAGGATGTAGAGAGTGATCTACCTGGGGTCACTAAATAAGAAATAAGTCATGCATGCCAGTCAATAGATAATGAAGTTTTCAGTGGTCTGAACTTAAAACAATCCGAACTCATGATCATATGTGCCAGTTACTAGATTATGAAGTGTTCCTTGGCCTAAACTTTAAAATAACATAGGGGTTCAGATCTTTAGGTAATGATGGTCCATGTTGATTTATACTTGATCATTGATTGGGAGCTATCTCTTAAGGTTGGAGCTTAGGAAGGCATAGGTAGCGGGTGATGTAACTGTAAAGCAAACACTAGTGAGATGTCTGTTATTAAATCACCATCATGACAACCATTTGTGCCATGTGATCTGATAAATGAAACACAAACCATAGATGCCAGTAAATAGATAATGGCATGTACCTTGGTCTAAACTTGAAAAGAATGCATGGAATTTGATGTTTCAGTATGTGATGGTCCATGTTGACATGTAATTGATCTGAGTAACTCATTTAAGAATTGGTCCTTTCACAGCATTGGTGTTGTTCGGAATATCATAAAAGCAATAAAAGGTATAACCTACATGTGAGGAAACCTCGTATAATATCTTTTTTGGCTTGAAACCTAATGCTTTTCATATCATTAAGGGAGTATAGTGGGATTGAGGTTCAGCCATGTAAAGTTGGCCCCCTAGTATTTGACATTAAAGATCTTCACCCTTCAATATTTTTGACATTAAAGATCTTCATCCTTCAATATTTTTGAATGCTTACTTGAGAATTATCTTTTTTCAAGAATAAATGTAGTGTGAAATAGTCTAGGCATATTACGCCTAGATTTTCAAATGAGCATCAATGACAATAGGAAGATCAAATCTTGCTTTGTGAAATGAAACTGATTAACATATATTGTCTTTGATGGTTTTGAATAACCCAATCCTCTTCCCGAAACAGGAATAGCAAGTGACGATGGTTGCTGTTCATTTGGGGACGGTAAAGAGCTAGTTAAATGTTTGGCTTTCAAATGCAAAGAAATCACTATATAAACATGTTGAACATGTTATGACTTAGCTTTTGGATACATGCATTGGCTTGTATCCTGTAATGGTTAACCTAATACCTGAAACACACAAAGCAATCCTCCTATCCTGTTGCAATGGATATACCTCTTAGAAGAGATGCCCATTATTTTTTGGTCATACTAGATGCCAAATGCTAGAAGTTTAGAACCTATTTCTTAGAAAAATAGCTGTTCAAGCTTCATTTTGCAAATTTCGGTTATAACATCTCACTAAGTTATAAATTGAACGTGGTATTTGCAAATAGAAAATCTGATTTAGTAAATTAACACTATTAAATTCATGGTAAGCATATAAGTAAATAAGGCTCAAGGATGAGAGGGACTACAGCTGATGCTTGTGGGATCAAACATGATATCATATATTTGCTTTTGTGCCTTTAAAAACATTTGACTTCTATGTTTTGGGCCCTATTTCCCCTTCCTAGGCATTTATTGCCCATACCTGTGATGGTTTTTTTGTCTTTGGTTAGCAAGCGAAACAGAAGCTTTGATGTCTTCATGCTTAGTGTGCACAATAATCTGAATAACTTTACATATTGTTATTATGAACATTTCACAATTAGCATTTATATTATACAACATATATCCTTCAGCTTAGTATTGCGCCGCAAAAGAACCACCACTTTTTGCTTGAAATGCTACCCTTTCTAGCAGTGCACTCCCAAGTGGAATGGCTGTTTCCTTCTTTATGTTGCTAGCTGACGAGAACATTCATTTAAACTTGTGAGACAAGTTGTTATTAGCTAAATGACCCTCAATTTGACATAAGCACGTAGTGGAATATGTATTTTATTTATAAATGCATCTTAAATTTTATTGAACTGGTATTCATTTAATCCATCACTAGGATTGCGGCTTTCACAAATCCTATGGTCTTTGATTCATCATTAATGACTTGTAGAAACCCAGTTATGCTTGTCATATTTATCGGTGTCGGATTATGATCCTTGAAATATTGGCATCATTATTGGATGTCATAGATTCCTATGAGAAATTTTAATTCAAACATGGTGGGATCAATTTTCTCCTGTATGAGTGATATTTGTTTGTTTGACTACATATTGTCATAGATCGTATAAGGTTGGCGACGAAGGAGCTGCTCAGGCAAGAATTGTTGCAGTTGGTGCCTTCACACGATTGGAGGGGAAGATTATATTGTTTTGGGGCCAACTTCTGCCTTCAGATTAACAGGTCTCCTCATGATAACTTCAATTACTGATTCTTGCACATTTCCACTAATGAGATAGTTTTGCAGCAATATCGAAAGAGATTATATGTTGAAGCTCTTTTTCTCCTCTCGATTTTGATTAAAATATTTATTACCTAAGGTGAATGTGTCTGAATTAGTTTTTATTATGCAACTTCTAAGTTTCATGTACTTATGAAGGTTGTTGGCCTTGCATTGTTGCCTCTCTTAGCTGTTGTCTGTAGTATGTACCATAGAAATGTCTTCTTGTACTGTAGACCCAACTATAGATTTACAAAATTATTTCACTTTCTCCACCAAGAAATAGTTACATAGATTTTTATCACGTAGATTGCTGCCTCATTATCATCATCAATCAAGAACACTGCTGCCCTGCACTGCAAGATGACCATTGGACATCTTGACAAGAGCATAATTAATGAGAAGTTATTAGATGTATGAGCCCTTCCATAGTAAATGTATCCCCTTTATTTTATTTTACAGCCTACTCCGCTGAGTTTTCTCAGAATTTTATACTGGTGGTAAGGCATTGAAATTCTCTTGATGAGAAACACCTACGGCCATTGATTTTGATTGGTTTGAAGTCCTTGTATTTATTTACTTTTCCTTCTAAGTTGTATATTCTAGCAAATCTACCCTGTAGATCACATTTAACATTGTATTATATTCATGAAGAACCTTCTTTCCAACAATAATATTGAACATATATTTAATTTTTTTAATAAACAGCTGACAAAACACAAGGTATCCTGTGAAGACAATGAACAACAAAACCTAGCCTGTGAAGACAATGAACAACAAAACCTAGCCTGTGAAGACAACAAATACCTGTTGTTATGCCTATATCAAAAGAAAGCCTATTAAAACTAATGGGGCATCATTGGTTCCCATGCATTTGTGGAACAAAAGAACCACATTAATTGGTTATTCTGATCTTAGACCAATATGGTCCTTTAACAGAAAATAGCAATCTTTTGTTCCCAAGTTGACTGAAAACCTCATACAATAAACAAGGATTGTACTTACAGATTTCTTGCTAGTAATGAAACCATAACACATCTGAAAGGCCATTCTGCATTTCTGGGTTCTAATTTCTTGTGTTTTTTGGCCTCAATGTAAGTGCTATTTTGGTAGACCATTTAACAAAAATACAAGGAAATGCCTTTGCACTGAGACGGTATCTGTTTCTTTTCCCATTCTTTTGCTTCAGGGTATCCAAACACATTTATTTGAAAACCAGCATTGTGTGCATCGTGTTCTGTTTCAAGCAGAATTTATTGACTTTTTTGCTTTTTGATAACATGTACTTACATGAAAACATCAACTACGATTTATCCAGCAGTTTTCAGTCATCAAAAAATATTAACCATATGATGATATAATTTTCTCCTTTCCTAGGTTGGCATGTCCTGTATGATTCACAAACTGTATTTTGGAGCCCATTCAACATATACCATTCAATGCCTTCTTACAGATATTGCCTATATTGTTTAACTGACTTAAATTATTTTTCTAATTCTGTGCGTAAATGCATCCTTTGGTCAACACTTTAATAGAAGGTAGCATTTTACACCTTTTTACTGTGATGAGCACAAAGCTTGATTTATTTTTTGGATTTACATCTGAATTTCCTTTGAATTACATTCTGTTTAACTTTTACACTTTAAAAAGACAAATCACAGTTTTTCAATGGATAACATTATTTCTTATATTTTAAATTTTTGTGGGATTTGTTCCACGTTTGTTTCAAGGCATTGTAAGATGCCCTTCATTATTAGTACTTGAACTTTATTCCTGAGTTAGAACATGCCATACGGTCACAATAAAGTTAGAACATGCCATACAGTCACAATAAAGTTAGAACATGCCATACGGTCACAACCAAGTATAGGTTCATTTGACATATATTTATCTATAGCTAAAGAAGTAAGATTAATATGATCGGTAAAAGAGTAGAGATTCCCATATCCACAATTTGTGCATGGTTTTCAAACTTAGAAACAAAGAAGAAAGAAGCTTCAAGTTAAAACTTAATAAAAAAATATGATGGTACTTGAAGGTAAAGCCAATAGGAAATTATTAGAGAGAAGAAAAAAGCTTCAAGTTAAACTTAATGAGAGGACAACTATTAAAAAGCTTAACTAATAGAGTTTAACCAAAGGTAACATTAACTCTAGAGATGTCAAGATGATAATGCTGTGTATTTAATCATTGCAAATAACTGGAAGTAACCTCTGTCTCCAAAGAGGAGAGGGTTGATGAAGGCCAGGGCTGGAGGTGAAGCCTTAACCACAATGAGCAATGACTCAGAATTTTCAAACAAAGAGACATGCAGCCCATACATTTTTGCAATTAATACTATTTATTTGGTGTGTTAGGTTCATGTGAGGGTTAAGTTCAATGGATATCAGAGCAGATTGTCTGTCATTGAGCTAATTTTTAGGGGACTTTTTGGTTCTAGTGCCTTGAACCTGTAAGTAAAGACGAATGAACTGATATCGATTGGAATGAGAGAGATGGATTTAATCGATGTCCCTCAATTCTCACCTCCATTCCGAGGTGATTCAAGGTTGAAGCCATAGAAGCCAGTAATCAGATGTAGGTGATGAGAACAACATACCCTTACTTGGAAGATAGTTCTTGGAAAACAATCAGCAATCAAAGTAGAGAAAATTTTAACAAACAGAAAAGGAATTAAATGATTACATTGAAAATACAGTTCAGTTATCAAAAGTAAGATAGAGCATGCATTTGACAGCTAAATAATAACTAATATTAACAGTATGGTGATGGCATAACTTATATGCAGCCTATACATTTTATCAACTAATATTGTTTATTCAGTCCATGAGGCTATGGTGATAGTTAAATTCAATGGATATCAGAGCATATTGTCTTTCATTGAGCCACGCTTGAGTGGATTAGTTGGCTCTAGTGCCTTGGATCCATAGAAGCCAGTAATTAGGTGTAGCTGAAGAGAACAACTTACCCTTGCGGGGAAGGTAAGTTCTCGGAAAATAATCAACAATCAAAATATATATATATTTTTAATAAATAAAAAAAGATCTAAAATTACATTGTTCAGTCATCAAAACTAACATAGAACATGCATTTAACCTCTAAATGATAACTTAAATTAATTGTATGTTGATAAACTGTGTAACCATAAAACACCATTATGTACAAATAAAATTTGTTAAATTTGAATTTCAAAATTTTATAAATATTAATTGAACATCAAACTTCAAAATTCACGCCCTGGAAACTACATAATGAACTCGATTATACAGAGTACACTAGAAGGAAATATAATCTAAAAATTTGATGTGCATTTTTAGGCGAGATTCTTGCTTCTAGAAATGTTTTTGGACTTGGGTTATGGAAGGTCTTTTATAAATTATTTTCCTAAGCACTTTCGCCATTCTTTGTTCCAAGGGCAATCTAAATGTCATAGCTTGTTGATGATAACTGGGGAGATTCAATGAGACCTCAGTCTAGAGGGTGTGCCATAATAGTGTCTTATTTAGCTGTCAGAACACTGCTTGTGTTAGAGATCTTTGGAAAGTTTCCTTGAAAAATCTGTCTAGGATTTTCTGTTGACAGAGAGACAACTTCGAGGCCCCTTTTGTGGCTTTTTTAACAAGAATGTCAAAATTGTTGGATTTTAGGCATAGTTTGAAAACTCTAATTCTGCAAAAACTGGGCAACAACTAACAAACTGGGCATAGTTTGAAAAGTCTAATTGACTTTGCTTGGCAAAAACTGAGAAAATAAAGAAATACTTAATTTGATGAACTTGGTAAAATCTCAGGTAGAAAAACATGGGAGTACTGAGCAAAACTCGGCAAAACTTTCCAAAAACTCAGCTCGTCAGGTAAATGGGCGATTTAGTTGGCTGCAGAAATAACTTGCAAGTACTCCATGAGTTTTTGACCTAGTATTTTAGGGATATAGGAATATGCAAGTTGTGCTGCAAAATTTGACTGCTGTGACAGGATTTTAGTTCTCTTGAAAGATTCAAATTGTGTTTGATGAGAGTTCCAGCAGCTGTGATGTGAGATTTTTGTAAGTGCTATGCATGTCAGTTGCTTGAAATTTTTGGGTTGTACGCTTATTGCTCTTTTTCAAACTAGAGAGTTGCTGGTATGATAGAACATGTATAAAAATGCACTGTCAGTGTACAGAAGTCGGTATTGTAAAGAAGACAATGCTGTTTATTTCAATTACCTTTTCTATGTTGACGCACTGAAGTGTATACACTCTAGGATTTGTGATGTGTACATACGAGAATTTATGAGTTGCATAAAAGTGGAGTGTTATCAAAGTTCAATCTTTACAAGAGAATTTAGGGCTACACATAGTGTACTGAGCAGCTATGAAGTCATTATGGAAGACTCTTATTCACATGCTAAGATACATGTGTCCCCTAACATGCCAGTCAACTAACACCCCTAATATAATTCAGAGCTGTATTTGTTGGTATTCTCAACTTTTGGAGGGTTAGTTTGCTTTTGTTGTACTTAATATATGGTGGCTATGGCTGCAGCTTTGAATTTTTTTTTGTAGAAGCAGACTGGCTCTAATACACCCTGGTCAATATGATAGGATTTCAAACAATACACCTTTGGTTCATCAACTTAATCAATTATTTTGGAAGATGACTATCGATTTCATGTGGTGCATTGCTAACTATAAATACCAGTCTCCGAGCCTGCTTTTTTATTTTAAATCTTAAAAAAATAATAGCGTTTGCTACATTTCTCTAAACCCTCATTCTAGGATTAGCAGAATGCTCTAAAATAACGAGTCAATTGGAAGATAAATTTTCTTCTGTTAGTCATGATGTAGGGTCTCGATGATTCTTTGGTTAAATGAATTAATTGCTATAGATGAAGACTAGATTTATCCTGTATCCATAATATAGATTTGTGAGGATGAATAAAGATGAAGAGTCAGGAAGGGCAGAGAGTTCCTTGATGTGGCCTGGATGCGGTGCATTGGCAATAGTTTAAATTTTTATATTTTATAGAATTTGATTTCCCAGTGTTTTGTCTTTATCATGAAGTGATTGGTGATTGCTTGATCACTGATACTATGATTATCATAAGGGTATTTGAAGTCATGAGGAGATGGTGATTAATCTTATACAATAATCTTCCTGTCCATCATGATTTTAATCAACTTCTCTGATTATATAGAGATTAATTATTGAAGAATTTCACATTTTTTTGCTTTTGTGGTAATTAGATCTCTTCGTCAGTTCCAGCATTAAATTTCCTGAGACAACTTTAGGGCCTATTCAAAGAAATTATGAAGACATGACCATATGGGGATTTAACTAGACGTGATGCAGGTAATTGTTTCGGTCACTTAAGCATCCTTTCTTTGGAGTAATAGGTTTAAGTATTTATGTGAGTTATGTGCTTGACTGTGTCATCCATCGGTGTTGATTTATTGTAGTAATTTAGCCTTAGACCTTTAATTGTGGTCTCTAGTTTGCAGGGTCCCTTGAAACCGATCTGGTATTTGGATTTCATCAATTCAACTATTCATCTAAAATATTTTAGGAACAACTTACAAGGAAAATGCAAACTAAAACAAAATGCTTGAATTCAACTAAGTTTTTTAATCAAACTTTTATAGTTAAATATTGCCAACAATTTCAAAATCAAATGAACATGGAAAATTGAGAAATTACCATTTTTGTTTTGCCTACTAGTTTGAATGTTTCTGTTCAAACCCTTTATAGTGATTGGAAAAAGATAGAATTAGGCTACCCTCTTAATGGTAGCTTTCTTACATTTACTCGTTCAAACCCTTTATAGTGATTGGAAAAAGATAGAATTAGGCTACCCTCTTAATGGTAGCTTTCTTACATTTACTCTAACTTTGATTCTATGAAGAAAATACTTATCAAAAGATTTTAAAAAAATATTTTGTGTTTGTGCTCCTAATTGGATCTCAACTTCAATTCCAGCATTCAAATTTCTTTGACATATATAATGGTGGAAGAAATTGTAGGGAGACCATGATCATAGGGGGGCTAAAACTAGATGTGTCGGTAATCATGTAGGGTTGCTGAAATGTCATGTAAGGATAAACTAGGTAACCTAATAACATGATTTAGATTTCACGATTTGGTGCTTATTATCTATTTGCATAGAATAAGAAATGTAGTCTTGGAATTTAAATTGTCATCAAGAAAAATATTTGAGATGGAAATTTTGTTTGAATTCTACCATTTCTTATGAACACTATAGGAAATAATTTGACTTGTATAGCCAAACAATCAACCTCATTCTGCTCTATGCTAGACTTTGGAGGGTTTTATATCAAATTATAATATATGGATAGGAAAAGATATTGTAGGCCATTCTCTTAATGAAGGTGTGTTTGGATGCTATATTATATTTTACAATTCATTTTCAAGTTTTCCATTGAGTTTGATATGGCTATTTATCTTGTCATTTTATGGTTAATTTTCAAATTGACACTTATTTTATGAATGACCAAAGTGCCTTTTGGTCTTTGCTCTTTTACCCTTTTCTCTTTTGATTTGCATTTTATTTCTCTCTTGTTAAAGCTCCTCTCCAACAAATGATTGAAATTGTTTATGGTCTAAACTTTTATTTTGTGGTATTGATATGCTAAATAGTTCAATAACTTCATCTTTTGATGTTAAGAAGATAACTTTCTAAAGGGTTTAATTGTTTATTGATCGAGAACCTTTCTTTTGCTTTAGTTGATAAAATTATTGTCTATTGTGCCCACAGAAAAATAAATAAATAATAGTTTGAGTTTTGTGTTTGGAAATTTTATTGATTTGATGGTAGCATTGTGTTAGGAATTCATTGGTGAAGGAGTATTTTAACTTTGTTTAACCCATTAAATCAGTATTTTAATTGATAATATTTGATTTTTAGTTTATTAAAAAATGTAAAATGCAATATTTAAAATATTTTACAGCCTAAATTGTAAATTAGGGGGGGTTGTGTAAATTAATAATTACCCAAACTTGAATTTAGATGCCTTTTACATGCAAACCTTAGCATTGAATTTAGTTTTTTGAATTGGTATCTTCAATTTTGACATACAATTAGTGAAAGTAAATGAATGCATTGAGGACTGAAGATGATTAACGTTTCCTTAGGACATTTTGTTTTGAAGAATAAGCCCCAAGCTCCAAGGGAAAATGGTAAAGTTAGGTGATAGTTGTGGTTTTGTAGGATGTAGGGGAGTTTGGTTTGCTACACAATTGTTCCATGTTGGACAAAATATTAACGTAACAAATTTTTCAAAGACACTGAATTGTTTCTTCTTTTTCTATTTGCATGAGCTATTTTGAATCATTTTGAAGAACTAATTTCGCTTAGCATTAGAACATCTCCTAGATATGAAATAAAGGCATCTAAAAGTCATTGGATTCAACTATTTGTTAATAATGGCCTAAGGGATTGCTTATGGTAGGTATAATCGCTACATCTACATGTGATGTAGATGACACCCACAAAAGTAGCAGAAACATCAATTTGCAACCTTAGTTTGTTATTTCAAGAGTAAAGAAGTTAAGAACAACTCGCGAGGAAAAGAAAATGTCTATAAATTGGGCATTTGAGCACTCATGGCAACTATAGATTATTTCAAAAAAGTTTTGTAAACATATGTTTATTGAAAACATCGAGTTTATGTTTTTGAGAAGTAAAAAATATGAAGAAAAGTGGATATTTGAGCTTTGACTTTTCTTGAGCACTCATGGCAACTATAGATTATTTCAAAAAAGTTTTGTAAACATATGTTTATTGAAAACATCGAGTTTATGTTTTTGAGAAGTAAAAAATATGAAGAAAAGCAGATATTTGAGCTTTGACTTTTCTTTCTAGTTTTTCATTTGATCACAAACCAATTTATTTTTATTTGAATGTGTTTTCTGGATTAGATTGTGTTGTTAATTTTTATCATCAAAATTAACAACACAATCTAATCCAAAAAACACATTTAGATAATTAATGGATTGTGGAAACTTGATATCTTTAATTTATTTTTGCTTTCAATGTTGTTTAGAGTTTTCATGGTCATTAAATCGCTTTAAAGTTTAAAGCTTTCTTAATTTAAATACAACGTTTACTTGTTCTTTGTATTGCCTATCACCAATTATTACTTCGTTATGATTTTTTTTTGATTTTTTAAATAGTTTTGGAGCACTTTTCAATATATAGGCAATAACAATCAATCACCACCTCCTTTTTTGTGTTGTAATATTTATAGTAGGCCAAAGTAACAACCCTTTAAAAAGACGGTAATCTATGGAAAGCAAAACAAATTAGTGTAGAGATAGAAATGAGAAATTTTATTCTCTTGCGAAGAGACTATGGTTTGCAAATCATATGTTGCTAATTCATGGAGAATACAAACATGTGGAGACTTTGTGTAGGATTCACTCTTATTTTCACACCAAATGTTTAAATATTTCAAACTTCATTTGTTTCATTAACTTGTTGATCTTGCCAATCCACAAGATCAATTCCTTATCCATATATTGATTTGTCATGCCCTTGTCAGATGTAGCCTTCTTTGTGAGACCTATTTTCTTGTCTTCCATTCTACTTTCACCCTTTAGCCTCATGATCTACAAGTTCAACCCTTGGCTTTATAAGGAAACAATTGAAAGCTTAATTATCTTTGAGAGTGGAGACTTGTATGCAAAAATGGCTTCCAATGTTGAGTTGTTTATCTATTATGTAGTTTAATAATATGTTTTTTTATTGTTGATAGTTTACTATATGTTTTTTGCCAAATTAGGAGAATCAAGTGTATCTAGGTGAATGTTAACTTGCACAAAGGTTAAAACCTTGTGCACGAGTGATCATTTGCTTGAAACCTAAGTGTTATTTTTTTTATTGTTGATAGTTTACTATATTTTTTTGCCAAATTAGGAGAACCAAGTGTATCTAGGTGAATGTTAACTTGCACAAAGGCTAAAACCTTGTGCATGAGTGATCATTTGCTTGAAACCTAAGTGGTGTGGGTGAACTTTTAAAGTTAAATGCACCATCAAATGCCTTTGTGTATGATTGAAAACTTCACAAGATTACTTTTGCAATATCACATACAATTGCTAAAATTGAACTTGAAACAACAAGCCAAACAAACAAATTGTGTGAGTACACAACTTGCACACAACAATTAATTGTACTAGAGATACTCTAGCATAAGACATCATAAGTGAAATGATATTGAGGTTGGGACTCAATAATAATTTGTGTTGAAGGTTAATTTGATGTCTTAGGAATATGTGCTCAAAAAATCCATGAGTCCTCTTTAGGCTCTCTACCCTTCTAACAAATAGGATATTCTTTGTACTAATTCTTTTGGGTGTTATTTTTAATGTATTTGTCCAAAATATGTTGAATAGCATGAGCCAAGGCATTGTGAACAATTGAACATGAATAAGAGCAAGTCAGGCTTCTAGGATTGCTAAATTTTCCACATTATTTGCTTTATCGTATCATTCTTTTACAAGTATTCTTTCTAACTTTGGAGTATTTAATACTTAGTTAAGTCCTAGTGCTTTTAATAGCGACAAAATTGTTTCTTGCTACTAAAGGGCAATGGAGGATTTTGGAGCTTTCGATCAATTGCTATGGTTTATGGATAACATGTCTTGTTGAATTCCCTTTACGAGTTCCAACTAACTTTTGTATCCATTGCAATTCTAAAAACCTTATCTAAATATTCAATTTCACATGCAACCAACTCTTTAGGACAAGGGAACAACTTTAAATGAATTTAACAAGTAACTTTTTTGCATATCAAATATTGAACTTGGCTTCAAGATTGTTAAGGATATTGATATATTGTTGAATTGATTGAACTTGAGTTTTCGTGAGTTGTAATGTGCTAACATGTTTTGTAGGTAGCTAGGGTGTAATTTGTTTCTTTGAGCATCACTTGAAGTTCTTCCCGTTATTTAATCTCTTGGCTTGTCTTAAGTTTCATTTGATGATTTTGCTATTGATCTAGGGCTAAGTTTGACATGTGGACCTTTGCCATTTAGATCTTTTAGCGTTTGGTGAAATTGGGTTGTGCAAGCAAGAGTTTGCCTTTTTATGAAAGCTTTGTCATATCTTGGAATGGAAAGTTTTGTTTTGAGTTGGAAACCATGGTTTTTAGGCACACACATGTTGATTGGAGTGTGTTGGACAATCATTTGAAATGTTGTAATTAGATCTTGTATGACATGTTCATTGACACTTGAAAAGTATATCTTTTTTAGGAGCCATTACGAAAGGATGAGCAAAGAAAAATGTTTACTGAAAGTTTTAAAGTATATTTCCTTTTGTAGGGCATATATGTGATCTAGAGTTTTGATTTTAGAATTAATTTTAAAAGATTGAAGATCTTAATGAAGGACATACATTTTTGGCAATCACTTGAATATTGAAAACCCCCTCTAAATACCTTGAAATTTGTGTTTGCAAGGTTTTGCAATACATTTTTTGAGAAAGAGTAGAGATCTAGAAAGGGTAATAGGTGGACAACCAAAGGAAATCTTCAGGGAGGCAAGATCTATGTAAACCTAAGGGGAGGGTTATGGAAAGGGTTGACCAAAGCCTTTTGGAAGAAGATTGAAGATTGTCATCATGCCACTTTTATACCACTTTTTAGTACATGAGTAAATCAACAAAAGCAATTCGAGATTTTCTTCATATCAAATATTATAAAGGAATACAAAATTACTTATAGAAGAAAGAAGCTTTAAGAAGAGAGAAGTGTTTAGAAGGAGAATACATGACAAC
Organism: Sequoiadendron giganteum; assembly: GCA_007115665.2. NCBI lineage: Eukaryota > Viridiplantae > Streptophyta > Pinopsida > Cupressales > Cupressaceae > Sequoiadendron > Sequoiadendron giganteum. The sequence goes on along the minus strand of CM021102.1, from coordinate 14,848,756 downwards.
TTCCATAAATGAGAAAATATAAAATATTTAAACACTAATATCGTTTTGTACTAATTAATAAAAAAAATTACTTCTAATGTGAGACTAAGCTTTATCAAGAAGTTTCATTTGGAATTGGTCTTCTAATGCGAAAAATCTCAAGTATGTCAACTCCTTTATGAAGCTACACTTCTTTAGGTATTATCTGCAATCTTCCACTCTTTAATCACCTTAATGCTTGTAGGTTTACAAGATTTTCCTTCTTTGTGTTGTTCAATAGCCAAATTCCATTGAGATAACAACCACAAGCTTGTCTAGAAATGGGTTTCAAACTTTGTTCGTCATCCTCATGATCTTGGTTGGGGCATTCATCAATTGGATTGGCATTAAGTCACCCATGCAAGCCTTTTTCTAATTTGAGTGTGATATTCCATTCATCTACTTTATTCTACACTTTGTGTCTTTTGCTTTTGAGATTAACCCTAAAAAATATTGTATACCACTCAAATAATCCTTTGTTATGCATGCATGACAATGGGAATTATTACTTGTTGACAACTTTGTTAGTTATGCAAAGACATATGCAGATCCTCAATTCTTTTTGCTTCTTCGATGCAAGCAGTGTAAAAATTCACCTTTTCTCAAGTAAGTTTTTGTTGCAACAACATTTCGACATCTCTCAACATATGTGCAATTTTGCTTGGTAAATAGACCTTCTAGTACACAATCCATTCAACGTGAGATGGTGTTCAATGTTGACAATCACATGACATTTTGCCATCCATTGCATCGATGAATTCTTTGAGCAATGCTTAACAAACTCCTTGAGGGGTTGCCTCAATAATGAAAAATTAAGTAATGAGAATTTTTGCCAATTTGTCCTTTTTGAAACATAGGGTTGTATTGTCATAGTATAAATTAAGCGAATGAGTTAGACCAAAGATATCCTTGCAGAGTTCTCTTGTGATTTTTTTAGAGGATGGAACTTAGCGCTTACTTGTGGATGATTAGGGTTGAAATAAACTTACAGTAACAAATAGAAATATGTTGCCCTTAATATATGACTTGCTAGGTCAACTTTATTGGGCAAAGTTTAACTTGGAATATGGGATACAAGTGTGGTTAAAAGAAGAGGACATTGGAAGATGACATTTAAGAACAAGCAACAACTTTCCATTCCAATTTGATGGAGGTGCATATTGTCCCATAGTATGTTGACTATAACTAAAAGATTGTTGGGAGGCATACTTGGAGGTGTTTGTTAAGGTTGCTAAAAATGTTAGGCCATAAAGTAGATGTGCTCATTATTATTCTCTAAATAGTGTAAGGGCTTGAGAGTAGTAGTTTGACCGATATCATCAAGTGAGGATATTCTTGTCCTATTGAGAGGACACTCGAGAAGATTACCGTTTTTGACAAGTGGGACAAAATATTGCAAGATTGTTCTCAACATCTTCATGTTTCTTATATGCATATGAAATATTCAATTGTTTTTGAAAAGGTAAGCAACATTTATATGGTGCCGTACCCTTCACAAAGGGCCCAAAGGGCCAAAGGACAACATAGCTCAAAACAAAATTGAACTATAGGAACAAACAAAAACAATTGACTGATAGCTGTAGAAAAACAGAGAAATTGAAAAGAAACAACCTAGGAACTAGAGGGGAATGAAATATTCAATTGTTACTTAATTCTTGTTTAGTTATTCTTGAAGCCGAGGCAAATGAGGTTTGGCCTCAGTTTCTAGAATATGCTTGTATTTAAGGGATCTGCAAGAGTTCTTAGAAATGCCACAATGCTTTACCTTTGTGAGCATCACTTAGATGCAATGAGTGCTAAGTGGACCATTCATTATCATGAGAGATGGGTTCTTGTGAACCAGTAATGAAACGTGGGTCAATGAGTTTGATTCATAAAACTACATGGTTGAATCTTGATAGTAATATCACAATTTGACACGTGGAAAATACCTCCTACTTATCAATTGATGAGCTTAAGGGGCTCTATAATGAATGGTTCATAAGGCATAAGACTTGTTGAAGGATTTGCAAATGGTGTTGCAAGCTAAGTGGGTTTAACCTTGGGGGAAACTACGTGGTTAAGCACGCTTGAGCTGGAATATTATTGGGATGGGTGATCTCCCAGGAAGGCCCAATGCTTCAGCTCTATGAGCATCACCTAGATGCAATGAGTGCTAAGTGGATCATTTATTATCATGAGAGATGGGTTTTTGTGAACCACTACACATGAAACGTGGGTCAATAAGTTTGACTCTCAAAACTACAAGGTTGAATCTTGATAGCAATATCACAAATTCCACATACTTCATCTAAAGTTAATTGTGATATGCCAACTCCTTCAATAAGATTCAAGGCTTCTATATAATTATCATAATCTTGTTAAAAAACAAAATTTTCGCTGCTTAGAAATGTTTTCTAATAATTTAGTGTCAGTGAAAGATTTTATCTTGTACTTCCTTTACTTTGTATTAGTCTTAATATTTTTAAGAACTTTTTTTTATGCTCTTGCCATGAACTAGGGTTGTCCAATTATAATGAACCAATGTAGTGTTGCACCTTTTAATGTTCTAGGAAATAACTTCAACTTTTGAGCATTAGATTGATAATCATAACTATGATAGAAACCAATAAATTCAAACAAAAACATATGAAGATATTCTATTGAAATCCCATGAAAAAGTTGAATAGTTAGAGCTGAATAATGTTTTTGGGTGCTTTTTCTTGAGGAGAATCAATGTGAAATTCTTCCATACATGCTTTTGAAGTTTCTATTCAAGGAATAAAATGAACAATAAATGAAGAGGGCCAATCTTTATATTTTCTTGGTGTGTTTGTTGGAAATTCCCTCTTTAGAAAGTGTTAGAAACTTAAAAGGCAACTCCAAAACCAGGATCTAAGGGAATCAATGGTTTTTGAACTAGGTCAAGTACTTTGTCAACTCCTTGTTTGCAAATGGTGTTGTCACTTGTGTTGGGGAATTTGGCGTGTCATGTTTATTCTCCAATTTTTGATGGAACCTCAACTTGTTCTTTGCATATATTTCGACAAGTTTGATTCAATTGATGGATTTTCATCTAGTGTGGATATTGATCATGACATCAATTTTCTAGTTGAATTTCTTCGTCAAGGTTTGTGTGCAATATGACCCAAAATAGGTTGTTTGGAAATAATTCTACCCCTATTGTATCTAGGGTGAATCATGAATGTAAATGACCTAATTAAACAACACAAATCAAGGTTGCTTCTAAGCAAGTGTAGTGCTTTCTTAGGGCTTCAATTTGATGTGATGATTATGACATAGTTCAAATAAATTGATGGCTTTTTGACACAATACTTGACAACAATGCCAAATGATGAGCCTAATTTGGGCATGCCTTTTTTTTGTTTTGTTTTGTTCATATTTAAGGTCTTTATGGAATGTTGGTTAGCAAGGTCTTATGAAATGTGTCATTTCAAGGGTGTAAACTATGATGAGCACACGATTGTACTGAGAGGGGGGTGATTAGTATAATACAATATTTTATGTTTAAAAACTTAGCAACCATAGCAATATCAGTTGCACAATATCATTTAGATAAGATCTAATAATTATGAAACACAAGAGGAACACATGATTTATGTGGAAACCCTTATGGGACAAAACAATGACAAATATTGCTTTTATATAAATCTCTTTTATAATATTTGTAAACACCTACTTAAGGCACCAATTCCCTCGTATACAATTTGTGAGCACCAACCCATTGGAGACACCAAACCAATCCACTAGAGACACCAATACCCACTTGCAGAATTTGTAGGAACCAACCCACTGGAGATACCAATCCCTACAATTGAGGGCCATTTTAGCAAGATAGACCATTCTCTTAGATATGAAGCACCAACCTTGTCAATATGGGGCACCAACCTCTCCAATATGAGGCATCGACCTCTTCAATAAAATATTGTCTTCTTGACAATAAATCTTCTTTATAAATAGCCTTTGATGATCTCCTGTTATATTTTCCTCAATTATATTTGCATAGACATCTCTTTTACATCTATATATATTCTTATAATTTTCTATAAACTCTTCTTTCAAATCTGACATGAATTCTTCTTACAAATCTGCCTTGAATCTTTCTTTAATGATCTTCCTTTTATCTTCTCATTTTTTGATCTACAAGTTTTATTTTGATATAAACTCTTATTCCTCACACACAATCCTCATATTTATCTTCACATTTCACACTTGTCACTTGTCACTTCTACTTGTAGTTATCTTTTATATCTTTATAACCTAGTGAAATGATGCATCTCTTCATTCATATATATTCCTCTTATTTACTTTATGCTACATATTATAATTCCATACACTTCTTTGAATGATAAAGCCTTCTCTCTTTTATTTTTCACTCACTCTTGAATGATAAAACTTTCACACACAGTTCATCTCATGGAATGACTCTTGTTATATCTTCTTGCCTCTATGAAGGGAGACATCTCTTAATAGAGAGACACAAACTTTATTAACCATTTAAAATCTTTGGAAATAAATCACACCTCTTCACTAAATGATGTATTCTTAATGAGTGTTCCACATCGCCTCCGAGATATTTTCTATTACAATCTTTTGCTTTTTTGCCTTTGACATCATTGACAATAATCTTGTTCGTTTGCTTGGACATCAATGACAATATTCTAACACTCTCTCAAACCTTTGACATCAGTGACAATCAATTTCAACAAACTTGTGAATGTGTCAAGCTAATATATGCAAGAACTATAAACAATTTGAACTAATTATCTAAATGAATGCAAACTCTATTGAAAGACAAAATGCTTATGTTTCTAAATGATAGAATAATAAATAGTTGAAATAAAGATTAAAATGTAATCTTTATATGAGTAAATAGAGAATTGATCTTTTTGTGGGTTGCAAATAGGTATTAATTATGTTGTAAGGGAATTTTCATAAGTTTTAATAGGCTCATGGAAAAACAACTTTGTTGCAAGTGCATGATTATAAGTTGCCATATGGGAAGTGAATGCAAATACAGGTTTCATTGTGAATGAACAACTATTTTGAAGATAGTTGTGCTGCAAGCAACTTAATCTAACATAATATCAAGAAGTGTTTAATTTAAAAATATTAAAAGAAAAATACAATGAATCTAACTCATAAACACACCATACAATTAGAAATGGAACTATCAAGTAGGGTATGGACAAGCCCTTTCTTGCCCTAACTATTGTAGCTTTATAAAATGGTACTTCAAATCAATAATAGTTACAACTTGAATTTTGTATATATATATTTGATTTTTGCTATAACCATATTTGTATTAAATGATCAAAGTCTAAGATTAAGCTCCTCTATTTTTGTTGAATTAAATGAATGGTTGAGTCAACCTATTTTTATGTAATTTAATGTCATCATAACTATTTACCATGTAGAGAACTAGGTTGTTCAAAAGTTAAGTTGAACCATTGTGGTTGCAAGTAGGTTGTTCATCCAACAAGGGCATTGGGTAGTTGTCCTTCTCTAAGGCTTTGTTCAAGTTCCAGAAGTCTACGCATAATTTGATTTCTTCGTTCTTCTTCCTGATTGGAACCAAATTTGCTACCCATGTGGAGTGTCGAACTGGGAAAATCATTCTTGCGGACAATAGCTTCTGGACCTCTTTGTAAATGATGGGCTATAGCAGTGCATTGATTGGGCAGTGATGTTGCCTAAAAGGTCTCACATCCGACTTGAGAGGGATGGTATGAGTAATAATCGAGGTATCATATGTCTTTTAAGTATTCGTAACTCCAAGCGATCACATCATGATACGTACGCAGGGCATCAATGATGCCTTTCCTTTCGTCTTGTATGCACACTTTGTCGATAAACACAGTCTTAACTTCTTCAGCCTTTCCTAAGTTGTAAGCATCACACTGATTGTCAATGGAATCCTTCTTTGCTTGTTGATCTTGATCCTTTATCTGATCTAAGTCAAATATCCGCTCCAACTGAACCATGCCTTGTGGTATTGTGTTTGTTTTAAGATTGATAACTCTCTCTATGTCTAACTCATCTTCCTCAGGCTCTGCCTCATCAATGATTTGAGTTGCAAACACATCGGAGGTTGTGATGAAATCCAAGATATGCTTGTCGTCATTGAACAGTTGGAAATTGGTGATATTGTCTAGCATAGACGGTGTGGAAGTAAGCTCAACAATGAACTTCTTTAAGCCGACTAGGGAGAGGGGCTATAAAGTGCTAGCTGCCTGGGCTACGACATTAGTAGTATGATTCTTGGAATGAGGGAGCAATTGACTGTTGAATGCATGCAAGCCCTCTATGAGATCCCATACCCTATGCCTGTAATTTGGTAATCCTCTATCATGACAGGAGTACATCTTCCTTACTTGCTTCACAACTAATTCAGAGTCACCAAATACATGGAGCATTTTAACTTTTTTTCTTAGAGCCATCAAAAGCCCTTGAACCAGTGCTTTATATTCTGCTATGTTATTTGTGCAATAAAATTGAAGTTTGTGAGCAACAAAATATGTCTTACCTGTAGGGCAGATGAGTTCGAAGCCCGCTCCTACTCCTTGGTTGGATTTTGACCCATCAAAGCACAATGTTCATAACTTGGACAAATCTTTGATCTTGAAACTCACGAAGTTCGTTTCCTCCCTTGGTAGTATATTCGCTTCTGATAGCTTATGATGATTGTGTGGATTCAATATGACTTTGGTTTGGCTGCATTGTTGCGAGTTCCCCCTTTGGGGTGACTTGTTTGCGTTCAACCATTGTTTGTCATAGGCAACATTCGAATTCTGAATGGGTAACATTGTGTAACTTGCACCAACTGGGTAATAGGAGCTTCTAAAAGTCCATCCTTGCTCCTAAACTGAATTGTTCTTGCCCTCATTTCTCCATAAATTTTTGGAATCCATCCAACAATCCAAGGTTACCATCCTTATAAGATTCTTCATCATCTGATTCAATTAATGCCTATGTACTCTTTGCTGTGTGGGTCAAGTTGATAGGTGGACTACATAACATAGGAAGGACCTCTTTGACCACTTCCTCCTCTCAATATTCTAGCTCATTCTGATAAGTCATGGGACAATAATTTCCCAACTCTTTTTGACCGAACAACACTCGATTAGTGTTTTATTCCGTAATCATAAACTTCATGCGAGGCTCCCTATCGATGCGGATTTGGTTTGGCATCGCTTTCCAAGGCAACCACAAGTGAGAATAATTCGTTGCAGTATATCCGTTCAGTGCCCGAGTGAAATCCCGCCCAAGTATGATGCTGTATGTGTCACATATATCAACTACTTGAATATCAATGACCTGTTGCACCCTTGGATTAATAGCAATCTGCATAGGTATCCGATTGATCTCTCCAACTATGCCAACCTCTTTCTTATCTAGCCAAGTCTCCTTCCTTCGGGAGGCGGTTGGAGTTATTCCCGAAGCTTTGCATACTGCCAGTGGTATAACATTGGTTGAAGCTCCTGAATCAAGGAGGCAGTTTTGTAGATTCTCTCGAAATATTTTGACTGTAGTAAAAAAGGGAGGGGTCTCCAACTTTCCTTGAAACAACCTCGTTGAGATGTCGGCCTGAGCTACCTGACCCTTATCTTTATCATTGTTCGTATTTTTGCCTTGGGATTGATTTGGCTCTTTAGCCGAAGTTTGGTCTAGTGATTGATCTTTGTCGACTTGCTGATTCAGTGTTGGATCGGGTCTCTTACATAGGATTTCCTTGATTACATGCTTGTTTTGTGACGTATCGAATGAGAACTTTTTGACGAGCACCTCTTGGGCTAGTTTAGATTAGGCAGTCCCATTGAGCATTCTAAAGAAAGCATTCCTAACTACTGGGACTCTAAGTAACTCGAAGGCTGACAAGCTCAGTTTAACTTTCTTAAATTCTTCTGCCATATACTCCCCCATTTGCTCTATTTTTGCCTCAAAAGATCTATTCTGAAAAGATCTAGTAGGTTGATTTTGGGTTTGGTTCTATTGCATATTCCTATTGAATTAATGGGTGGGCACATAAGGGTAGCCTGGATTATTACTAGCATTAGGGTCAGGCAGAGTGCTGAAATTATTAGGAGTAGAGGTTTTTAAAGGGCGAACTACTTGTCTATTCCTCAAATTATACAGGGCCGCCCTCTGATGGAACATTTGGACCTCATCTTCTTGGGACTCTTCCTCATCTACTGGACCATTATCTACAAAATGAAAGAACCAAAATAAAACATCATAGTTACTTACCTCTTTTACTTCCTTGTTCTGCGGGGCAATAGTCTCTTTCTCAAGCACATTGCTTTCACCTTTTGGGAAATGAGCTTGATTAATCGCCAACATTGAGGAATCATATGGTTCAAATGGGAATATATACCGGTAACCCTTGCCATCGATTGCATTTTGAACTTCCACTTGGAATTTTTTTGCTACTTTTTGGAACTATAGACAGTCCAATTCAGAATGTCTATTTGTTTTGTCGATGTGGCACCACCCAGATAAGGTTGCCTTTTCTAAGTACACTCCACTAGTCGCCCTATCGGTATTAGTCGGCTAATCGAGAGGTGGAGGAATTTCTTCGTTATTTGGCCTCGTGTTCCAAGTTTGGTACTATCTTTGTGATAACCGCCTCTCAAAACTTTAGCTTGAACTTTGACCTCTCTCATAATTTTGTCCAGAGGAAGCACCCGCATCACGGTTGTCTCTGTTGAGATTAGCTTGGATGCTTCTTGGGTGGCTCTGTAGGTGGCGGAGGAACGAGCAAGCCAACAACAATCTGGGCCATCAAGGCCTGAACAATAGGATTCATTATTACCCCAAAAATCTCAATAGGTACAACCTCTATATACTTTGCAAAGGGATCTGGCAGAGTGAGGAGAGGCATAGTAGCAGTGACTAATGTAGACATTGGGGTAGAGAGAATGGGCAGTGGAGGAGGTAGTGAGGACGATGACGGGGATGTCGTGGCCGAGGAGTCCAGTAACATTACCAGAGCCGTTGGTGGGGTGGAAGCGAGGTGGACTAAGATGTCCACGATGGGTGGAGATGAAACGAGTAGTTTCTGAGAGGCGTGAGGTGGAGGAGTGGCATTGACAGCAGTAGTAGTGTGAGCGGATGTGGCAGGTGGTGATCGTGGCTGCTCGGTTTCTTCCTCTTCCTCATGTTGGGTGTCCTCTTCAATTGTAGGCATCTCACTTACGAATCCCCTTGTTTTCTTTGCTTTCTTTGAGGAATCCCCCTCCATAGTCTTTCGTGTGTACATCTTGTGTTTGGGATGACGCTCATGCGCATCCTTTCTTTTCTTCGATTGTGTTGCTAGAGGGGATCTGGGTGCTTCCTTGGTTGGGGCAGTAGCTGCTTCGCTATCAGTTTCGCTCTCAAGCTCATCCTCAAGCTCCTTATATGCCAATATTGCACCTTGCACTTTAAGTTGAGCAATTTGGGTATCTATCCACTGTGTAGTTCGTTCCACAACTAGCTGTGTTACTATGTTGAGGTCGTTGACCTCTTCTTCATTCCAATCTATCAACAACAACGACAAGTTGGCCATAGCATCAAACCTCTCATCAACAATGGTGTCAGCTTCCACAATTTGATTGGGCACCAGAAACAGATTTATTGTCGTCACAAACTGGGCTCTCATCCTCATGTAGCGCCTCATCCACACCTCCTTGTCTTGGGAATTGGCCTATAAATCTTTGATATGCGGTCGATGAGCATACTGTTTTCCAACTTATTTCTTCATTTTCCCATATGGGTCGATTCTTGCTCGGACTGTGTGGAGGTCCAAATTGTATTCCACCATGTCCTCTGAATATTCTGCGCAATGGGCAGCTGGACATGCATACATTCCTTGTCCGAAGACCAAGGGATACGGGATCCCCGATCTATGTTTATCACTCAGTACGGTGTGGGCGTTGTGCAGTTGTCGAGAGACCTCCAATAGGATCATTTGGTCATTGGGGTATCGTGGTAGCTTGTAAGGCTTCTTAGAGAACCCTTCTGTTCTAATGTATGTAAACTTTGGGAATTGTATAAACAGATACCCAAACAATTGAATGAAAGCTCAGGCATTGTGTGAGACTCTTCTCTCAAAGTCTACCCCAAAGAGTCTTATGATATGCCCAATAAAGGCATCATTTACCCTTCGATATTCTCTTTTGAAGTTTCTATATTGTAGCCGAGGGTAGCGGTCGTAGACTTTGAGCTCTCTCCTTGGATCCAAATTATTTGCAACAAAGAGGCCCTTGTATGGGAATGACTCTACTAGTAGATACACCAAGTAGGAGGTCATGTAAAACTAGGACGTTTTCTTCACAACTGCAAGCTGGTTATGAATGTTATCATTGATTATCTTTGCGCAGTGGGACTTTGTATTGCCACAGATGATCTCATCAATGAAGTAGAACATCTATTCTTGAAAGAAGGCATCAGTAGGGAGGCCCATTACCTTTCTTAGTAGAGTAACCAATTCATGGTACTCCTTGTGGAAGTCACTCCTGAACAACTCCTGTGACACTTTGGCAACACTACCCCTCTTTTCCTTCAACCAATGCTGGTTGATCAACTTCTTGCACCCTAGAGGGTCCGCCCTCCACATATTCTCGACATATCCTTTTTCTGTTTTCTTGATCTTGTCAAATGTGGGAATATGGAATGTTTGGTCTATAGATCTAGCAGACAAATTAGCCAACACTTTGCCATTATGATCAATGGTTTTTTTGTTGCTATGGTAGCATTCCCTACACGCCATCACTAATTTGGGAGCCACGAGCATGGGAGGGAAGTCGACCACCTTAGCGAGACAACTCTTTCTGATTTTCAATTTGTTCTCAGTTCTTGGGTTAACTATGACTCTTTGTCTGAATTCATCAATATCCACATGCCCAAGGTTGGTGTCTGATAAAGTATTCCAAGCGGAAGCAAGCTTGGAGTTGTACTCCATGCCATGTAATTGGTGTTTCATTTGATCCTTCACCTCTTTCCCCCTTAGGGTTTTTGGAAGCTTCTTTCCTTTCTCTTTCTTGGCAAGCTTCCCCGATGGACTGGCAACATATTTCATAAATTCTGCATACAAAGATGCAGTAAGTGCCTTGATTCAAAGTCAAGGAAGTGTTAGTCAAATCTTGCAAAATGAGGGTTAGATCCGGTAATTTATCACTAGGAGATCATAAAATTCATCAACATTCATCATTCAAAGCTTGGTTGGATTAGATATAGGAATGCGGGCCCAGGGATGCAAGTTTCCCTAGGCTGGGAGTCGTTAGGAGCAATCAAGAGCAGAATGTCCTCGGGGTCATGACGACCCGCAAACAGTGGCCCGCAACCAAAGTTCTACACTAGGGACTCGACTGTCAAAATCCTCAAGGAGATACTTGGCACGTGTGGGAGTTAGTTACAAAGTCTTTGGAGGCAATTTGATTGGTCATCTCGGTTATGCGAGGTTAGGGAGTGTGGGGGCAAGAAGCTTTCTAGATGTTTAGGACTCCGCCATTGGGAAACAACGACCATGGTACGAATACCCGGACAAGGAGTTCTGTAGTGCAGGATCCGCAGGTGGGTAGGAAAGTGTGAATTAACTTGTTTTGCTTCGACCATTTTGAGGCTTGTGGGTGGGAATTGGTGGAAAGCCGTCGTGTAATTGCCATCGGGAACAACAATGATGAGGCGGCATTTTGCATGCACGGGCCCACCAAACATTTTACTTAGTCCCTTTTCCTCAGGTAAATTGGGATGGCAGAGGAATATGCGGGTTTTGGGTTGCGGGCATAAACTATGGAACCTCTGTTCTCAAGCGGTACCTGAGCAACGACTTGCCGCAAACAATGACCCTCAAGGATAGGTTTGATGACGTTAAACTTGGTTTCTTTCGTCGAAGTTCTGACTAGGAAAAGGTTAGGGTGGAGCCTGTAATGCAAGTGAATGGGGCTGCTAGGGTGTTTTGCAACGACGACGAAAGCAGGGCGGTCCATAGAAAAACCCATGCAAGAATAAGCCCGCAAAAGTGTTTTACCTTGGCGTTTTCGTTTGGGCAACTGGAGATGGCTCAGAGAGTTGCAGAGTCCGTGATGTGGGCGGGAGCGGTAGCTTAACTGTCAGGGAAAGGCATTTAGGTGACAACAAAAAGCGGATAGAGGTTCGCAAGAATCGACCCGAAAGAAAGACTTTGCTAAGGATTTGCTTGTGTATAAATTGTGAACAACCCACAGGGCAACGGGATCCGTGATGCGGGGAGGAGCTTCGGCTTGGGAGCTTAATCGAAGGCCTTCATACAATGACGGTTCGCGGGCAACAACTTGCATGAGATGGCCAGCAAGGACAAGCTTTAGTCACATTTTTCATTTTAGCGAAGGCAACCTAGGCGGGGCTCGTGATGTAGGATACTGGCAAATGGGTGCGTTAGAGAACGATCGTCAGATGGGGGCCGCCCACATGTGGGGGCTCGCAAAGGCAGACCTGTTAGGGTTGAAGACTTAGGTTTTTTGTTAACTATTTTGACTTTTGGGTTTCAACAGGGATGGTGACTAGGGAAATGCGCACCGCAAGGGAGTCCATTCTCTGCGAAGAACAATGTTGACAAAGCAAAATTCTGTATGGTCTTAAAGGGGGCTCCATTCGAGATTTGAACCAAGTTTTGAATGATTTTGTGCGGAACTAAGTTTTAGATGGTCACTAGGAGTTGAGGGTTTCCCTTGAGATTTCATGATTAATTTCAAAAACTCTATCCATAAAAGACGTGTTCGATGTGGCTGGCGGTAGGCATACCTGGAAAGGCGCAAGAACTTTGGCGAATATGGTGCTTTAGATTTGTCAGGAGGTGATGCTGGCGCACGAGCTGTGACGATCATTTTGCTTTGACAAATTTCAATTTTGGTTGTTGAAAATGATAGGTCAGAGTGCCTATTTATAGGCAAAAGCTCATTACCTACCCACAATAAATGTAGGTACGACATACGGTGGGGTAGCGGGGCGTGAAGTTCGACGGGCCAGTAGCGGGAAAAGCAGAGCCCGCAATGCGAAGGTATCTCCAAGATTTACTGTTGACGGGCAACAGAGAGATGACAACCGAGAAGATTGTGGGACACGACATGCGGGCGAACGTCCCAGGTCGACCGTCGATGAAATGACAAAGAGTCAACAACAATGCGCAAAGGGAAGCTTGCAAAGGCGGACTTGCAGGAGCTGGAAGATGCTAGAGCTAAAGACTAAGGGAAACCCGACAAAGATAAAGATTCAGGAAATTTTAGGGTGGTGAGTTTTTGTCAACAGAAGATGATGACTTTACACGAACCACTTGAAGTTCAAAATTGGGGCACAGAAAATGAGGCGGAGACAAAAAGCGACTCGACGAATTTGAAAAAAGAAGGCCCTTGTTTCGAACAGGGCGTGTGTGCTATAGGCACAACAGGTTCGTTGGTTGGAGTCAAAGGATGTTGATAGAAGGCTAAAAAGTTGCACAAATGTTTTGAGATCAGTTCCAGGCTCGACACAAATAACAAATAATAGTGGTTGGTATGGTGCAATAATGACTTGGCATATAATATAGAACTTGGGAGATACACATTTGTAATTGGAAACAAGAGTTTGTAGTATTAATTCTCCTTTCGTAGTAGTGACCAATACATTGTGACAATCATGTTTCAACTTTAGCAATTCAAGCTTGCATAGTCTGTTCTTCCTTAATTGGTTGGCACAATAGTTGGAATCTTCCAAACTAGTGTTTCTCTAGAAGGATGTTGGGGTTGTAAGTTGTAGGGAGGATAAGAAGAATTGTTATGGTTGCTTGGGAGCTTTTCGTCAGGCCATGGAATGAAATGGTTCAACCTCTATATACTAGTACATGAATGCTTGAGGTGTGTGCAAGCCAAGCTGGAAAGTTGTAGAAAACTTGAATTGCTCCATAAGATTTAAAATACTAAAAGATTCTAAAGTTGTGTAAGTTTATTTATTTTAGAAAATGTTATAGGTTTTTGACATTTAATAAAGCTGTGATAGATATAGTCAAAATGGAAGAATGTTGCAGAGAATTTAGATGACATAAGAAGTTATATAAAATTCACATGAATAAAATAACCAAAAAAATAGAATTGAAATGAGGGAAATTGTAAAATTCCTATGGGATATTTAGAAGATTGAATGCAAGAATGTATTAAAGAATGGTCGTATGAGTTTCAACGTTGTGTTTTTATAAACTTTACTTGTCTATAACCATTCAAAAATGCAAAAAAATGACATCATAAGTAGTTTTCAATCGTTTTTGAACAACTCATTGCATGCAAACACTGATGTGATTGTGTGAGTGCTTAAGTCAACATATGATTTTAGAAAGCTTAAGGAATCATATAAAATAAGTATTGAATTGGGTTGGTTCCACATGGCATCTTGACAATTACGTTCAAGAATTGGCTAAATATATCCTAAAACATGCTTAAGGGATTAGAAATGAAAGTGATGATGAAATATAGGGTGGAAATTAAAAATAATGTGAGTTTTGACTGTATAAAAGGAGGCAAGAGATTATCAAAATTCAAAATCAACTCCTAGAACAAGATAAAATTGAAATGTTCAAATTGTGATAAAGCATAACATTTGTAAAAGTAATCGAGACTTAAGAAGCATGATAACAATGAAGGCACTTCAAGAGATTCAAAATATTCTAATGTGCATGTATGTGACGATGGTTGGTTAATTGATTTAGGAGCATCTTATCACACGACTCTTCATAAGGAGTAGGTTGCTAAATATGGAAAACTTAATGGAGGTGAAGTGTTTCTTAGTGATAACACAACCCAAAAGTTAGTAAGGTGTAAGAATAATGGGATAGCAACAGGAATGACTACTTTGTATGCACCTTAGCAAAATTGACTAGTTAAAAGTTTGAATAAGACAACAAATAATGCTAAAAGAATGCCAAGTAGTGAGTCTATATTAAAAGTTTTGGCGCAAGTTGTAAGCATTGCTTGTTCGTAGGTTCATATGAGGTTTCAGATTGTAAAAGACCTTACCTTGGTCATTTAAGTATCTTTAATTGCCATTTAAGAATCTTTTGTTTGTAATGCATAAAGCTTACTTAATGATGAAAGAACTAAAGTTAGATACCAACGGAAAAAAAATGCCATTGGCTATAGTGGAAATGTTAAGGGTTATAAGATTTGGTTTTTAATTTGTTTGAAAAATGATTTATAGCTACAACACATTTTTGAAAGAAATGACAAGTTGAAATGTTAAAAAACAAAGGAAAATGAACAAAAATATGATAACAAGGTTGAGCTATTGTTTGATGCAAAACAAAACAATGGTATCTCAAATGAAGCTATAAATGTTGGTAGACAAGGAGAAGAAATAGGAGGTGAAGGGCATGTTTAGAAGGTGATTTAGATTGGAAGTTAAAAGATGAGGAGTTTCATACTTTGTCCTTTAGAAGGTCCACAACAAAGTGAAAGTATGTTATGTGCCAAATTCCAAGCATTAAGGTGTCTAGGTGTTTTTCTAGCCTTGAGTGAGATTTTAGACTTTCTTATATTGTCATGCTTTTATTTCATTCCTTGTGCCCTTGCTCCCCCCATCCTTTGCCTTTCATAACTTCTAGGGTTTTTCCTTACCTTGGTACTCATTCCCTCAATCGCTTGTTCATTTAACTTTTGTTGTGTATTAATTGTTGGAGATGTGGACTTTCCCTTGCAAAAATCCTATTTCCTTCATCTTCGTTAAGTTTTTGATTCCTCGACACTGAAAAATGTATCGAGCCTGCAACGCCATTTTTTCGCATTAATTTCCTTCTTCCCCGCATAATTGAATAATTTTAATTATTTGATTATTGACTCAAGTCACTTTCCTCTATTATTTGAATAATTTAAATTATTTAATTAATTCATTTCCTCTTCTTTGTTCTTCTTTGATATTTAATAACGTCATTAATATTCTATTTCTTTCTACAATTAAATAAATTCTCATTTATTTAATTATTCACGTTTCACTGTTCGTCTATAGTTAAATAATTATTTTAACTATTAATCTAATTTAATTATTTAATATTCATGTTCCATTTCCTCTATATTTAATTAAATGGTTGAAAATTAATCATTTTAATTAAATGCCATTTTCCCTCTTTCTCCATAAATAAATAATCATTTTTGATTATTTATTTCTCCACACGATCTCCCAAATTAAATAATATGATTATTTAATTGCCAAGATTCCCTTCTCAAATTAAAAATTATTATTTGAATGCCTCCACTTTCACCTCACGTTCTCTTTCAAATTTCAATCGTTGATCGCGTTCGGCCTTCTTTCAATTTTGATCCTCTATCCTTAGCCGTCCCTAACCACACCACTACTTGGTGGATGTAACCTCAACTGTTGATCTTGGCATCTGCTTAGCTTTCCATCTCGTCTGTTTGTTCGAGTAGCTTTTCTATAAAAGAAGGTTGTTTCCCTCATTCCAACCTTACAACCAGATTTTCCAAAGTTCTTGCTATCACATCACTATCACTTGCAGGTACCTTTGAACAACAAAAAATTGTGGGCAAGCTTGCACATTGAGCAAAATGGAGGGGATGCAAGGAAGGTTGATCAATTTCAACATGGGAAGTTTGGTATAGCTTTATGTTTTCATTTGATTTCTATGGTTGTTTCTGCTTGTTTGGATCGGGATTTGGGCTTAGATTTTAGGTAGTTGTGGTTGCTATCATTGATTTTTGCCTTCCACTATGAGTTTTAACCCTTCCTACATTGGTAAACCCGATGTGGAGCTAACAATTTCGTGAGAAATTTATATGTTTTTTTTTTTTAAAAATTGTTTTGCAGGTTTCTGCGATGTAACTGTGAGACAATGAGCCACAATCGTCGATGGAGTGACGAAATAAACAAAACGATGCATTTGCAGACGAAAGCGACACAATTGATAAAGCTAGAATGACACATTTGAAAGACAGTGAGTAACATTTGTGAAGCTGACTGCCACAGTTGCAATTCCTTTTGTTGCAGACATCATCCCTTGAATCGCATATGTTGCGATGCATACGTTAACTAGAGCGACACATTTCCCTGTTTAGATCAAAAAATTCAAATTCAAAAGTTCATGTTTTTCCTTTTTGTTTGCATTAGGTTAGGAGTTTTTGGTGTTACTAATGTTATGTTTTTTAGCGTGTGGCTTATGTTTTGGAGAAGATCAATCCTTGAACCTACTAACTTGTTTTCTTGTAAGACATTGATTGAAAACCTTTCTTTTTAAGACTACTAATTTGTGGTTTTGCAGGGATTTCTTCTTGATTGTCTTTTTTTTTGTTAAATTAGGAACATTTCGATTTTGGGATTAAAATGAACTAGTGTCTTGTGTTTGGTGCACTTGCACAATGTTTGTTGGAGAACCCATAAGGTGTAGTGAGAGTTTCCTCTCCCCTGACCACTTTTTGCATCTTGGGTGTAAGAGAAATCACTTCATGTTATCTTTTTTTCTTTTGTAGAGGGCTTGCCCTTGGGGAAGTAATCACTCTAATGGGAATAACCCAAAGCGGTTTTTGCCTCATACCACTATATAAAAAGATGAGGCCAAAGCCAAGTCCAAACTGACGTTAGCCCTTGTTGACAGTGTCAATTCGAAAGGGGAAGTTACCCACATTTATGTGAGGTATTTTTCAGATGCAAGTAGGGTTGGTTACAACCTTAAGTGGCTTGCTTAGCGCTCGCAAGGTGTCAGTTCCCTGATTTGTGACTCAAGACCTCCCTTAGTAGCCACCCATTTTAATTCAGTTCTTGGTGTCACTCTTAGTGCAGGGGATGCACATTGCACCCCGACGTTACTCACCATATGGCTCCCTTGAGATGAGACAAAAATCCCTGGCTTAGCATAAGCTACTTGCAGCTTTCCGGGAAGAGGGTGATATGTCATCTTTCTTGTCTTCGAGGCCGCTAGCTTTCCTCTCTCGCAAAGACGAGTGTATACACCCCCTTAAGGCGTCCTTACACTTGAGTCGACGAAGAATCCAAGTTGTGGGTCTGAGAGTGTTGCCATTGGCCTTGACCTTAGGGATAAGAAGTCCTTGATGTGTTTTCAATACTGTGATATACCAGTGGAAATTAGGGTGAATAACCCTTGAACATACACTATTTTCATAGGAATTTGACAATTCATCAACCAAAAACATGCTTTTAGATTGTTTGTTGTGTTTGCAATTACATTCTAGAATTTTCCCAAAACAAAATCATTCAAAAACATCAAATTTGAGACAAATAAACTGTGAACCGCAACTGCTAGATAGTGAATCACAAACGTTGAATAGTGAACCGCAATTGTGAACCACAACTATGAAACTTTGCACTGCATTTGTGAGACAGTCAACCGTAATTGTTAAATCACAAAATTTCAGAGAAATCCTTGTCCAATCTCAGTTCTCATCACATTTTGATAGTGACCTTACATTCTGATTACAAACTTGCTTAGTTTGACTAGTTCATTTCATCACTTTCATTTAGGGTTGCTTTGCATTTCCTTAGCTAGATTGCATTGCCTTCCTCACATTGCTTAGTTGGTCTAAGATCATTCTTAGTTATATGCACCCTTCAAATTTTAGATTATGAGGCCTAACATACCTCTGATCAGTCCATGGTTACATTTCTAGATTGTTATTGACCTTGTCTTTCTATCAATCAATTGTCAACCATAATTGGATCTCAAACTTACGTCTTAGTTTAGACTCACTTTGTCAAATCAATCATTCTTTCAACATTCATCCTCTAAGGTCTTGACCTTCTAATTTGTTACCTCGGTCTACCATATTTTGGTTAGCATCCTTTTTCTTTGATCGCAAAGATGCGTACCTTAAGTTTCGTTTGACATTCCTTAATCTTAGTTCAACATCAAACCTTAGTCATAATCTCCTTTGGTCTAATTGCATATTATATCCTTTGGTCATATAGTCATTATCATCATTGCATTTTAAACTCGTCTTAGGTGCATTAACATTTGACATTCTCATATCTTTAAAATAAATAATAAAAAAATTGATTAGTCCCAGATTGCACCTTGGATTATAACCTTTGCATCATCAATCCTTAGGTTGCAAGTCTTATATGGTTCAAACAAGGTCACAAAGGAAAATAAAGGACATGGATTCTTCAAGTGATCCCCTTTTCAATCCCACTAGTGAAATGAATCCCACTAGCCAATTTCATGTTAGTTGATGCCAATAGGCGTTTAACCCCCGAAGAAATTGAACATGCTGCTCAAGACCCAAGAATAATATGTATTGTGGATGAGCTTGTAAGTGTAGACCCTAACAAATTGTTCCTCTCATTTGCCAAGAAAGGTGCCAAACTCCCCTTTGATTATGACACTTCCACAGTTGTAGAGGAGGTAACACAAATGCAAACCCAAGGTCTTAGTGAAAACATATTCACACAAGGTCAGGCCATTTCACAATAAATGTTCACTAGCATACCACTTGGAGCAACAATGTATATTGCAATGACTACACACATTCCCAATCCACCAATATTTGGAGCTAAGTGAACACATACCATGTCCCAAGGATCAACATTCACATTTGTTAGCTCATCTTCTAATCTCATGGGTGACATTTGCAAATCCATTTGGCACACAAAACAATACACCCTTAATTAATGCAAGTCGAAATCCTCCAAACAAAACAAGAATAATTCTTATTGTCACATCTAGAGTGCCAACACAAACGATTAATGTTGCACCTAATGCCAACATAACCTTTGGGACAAATTTGAACACCAATCCCATGCCATCACAACATGTCACACCAAATGCCAATTTCATGCCAAAAAAACAAATCAACACCAATACCATGTTTACCCCCCCCATCAACAAGGAAATCCAAATCCTTAAATCACACATTGGTGCCAAACTTATCATACAACACTCCTAACACCAATATTGATACCCTTATGCAAAGTCAACCCAACATGACACCATCTTCCATGTACACTTTGATGCAACAAATGCAAGCAATACAACATCAAATGGCAAACATACAATTGGGGACAACTAAGAAGACGTATTGTATAGAGGAATTGTGTCCTTACCCTTTCGATAAAAACTTATACATGCCACCTTCTCCCCCACATTTTACTGCTGCAATTTTCAACAAGTACAAAGGGAAAGGGGATCTAGTGGAACATATACGAGAGTTTAACACGACATGTATGGATATTGCTTGAGCCCACATATTTGATGAGATTATTTCTAGGTAGCCTTTTAGGGCCGTGTCTAGAATGGTTTGCACACCTTCCTCCTGGGATACAAACATGGGGTGAATTGGTTGATAGATTCATTAACTACTTTTCTTACAACATAAAAAGTGACACAACCCTAGCAACATTATGCACCACCAAACAAAAATGAGAGTCACTCACATCATTTGATCAAAGATGACACAACATGGCTAACAAATGTCCTTGCCACATACCTGAGAAACAATTGGTCACCATTTTTATAGACAACCTTAACACAAAATTGATGATCCATCATCAAATACAATGTTGCACCACCTTTGAAGATGTCACTGAAAAAGTGGTTTTTATTTAGAAAGCTCTTGTGGCAAAAGTACTAGTCAAAATCTTCAAAGAAACTCCAAATGCTCCTAGTGACAAGGGTAAATTCTGATCTCTAAATAAGAATGTCAACAATGATGGGGTAGTTGATGCTAAAGTGGTAAATCAAGGTAACCTCACTTTTCATCTTAAGATTCCATCTACATCAAGCACACCAACACCCAACCAAGATCAAACATTGAATGTTGTCGAAAATAATCAATAACGTAAAAGACCTCCTTGCACTAAAAGGACATACACACCCTTGGGGGAACCCATTGAGTCAGTTTGGAAGAAGCTTTTACAATGAAACATCATTTAGCTTCTTGACATCAAGACATATGAACTAACACTAGTCAAACCAAATTGGTGGAATGAGAATGATGTTTGTGAATACCACTGTGGAAAAGGACACAAAACATCCTCCTGTTAGGCACTGAAAAATCTTATCCAACACCTTATTGAACAAGGAGATTACTGGTGGATAACTCACAAGGCAAAACCAATGCATATCACACCATGGGAAATGGAAGGCCTCCAATTCAGGAAACAATAATAATGCTAATTATACACATGTTGTGCATGACTATGCCATTAATCAAATTCGAGCCCTTGATAATCATGTTTCTACCATTACCATTAATAAAAGTCCAGAATGTGCAGAAACCACTTGCAGAGCTAAGGTGACCCTTCAAGGTGCCGCCTTTAATATGCAACCAAAAAGCCAATACAACCTTCTAGATCATCTAGGAAAGACACCCACACAAATATCCATTCTTGAATTGCTTCGCATTTCCCTAGAGCATAGGGCCATTTTGGACAAAGCCTTGCAAGACACATCCACACCCTCTGACCTAAATGCCAATGAATTTGAAGCCATGGTTGGATACCTAGCTACACCCCACCATGTCACATTTTTCGAATAAGATCTTTCCGCACAAAAGCCAAATCATAATGATCCCCTACACCTTGAAGTCTACAATAATAAACATAAAATTAGACGAGTTCCTGGTAGATGATGGAGCGGGTTTGAACATATGCACACTAAAATTGGTCATAGCATTGGGATTCTCTAAGGCCTGCATAGATCAATCTAAGACAATTGTTATCAAGGCTTATGATGATGCCGAGCGCTTGTTTGAAAGATTAATCACACTTCCCATAAGGGTTGGCCCCGCTACTCAGAACACAATGTTCCATGTCTTGGATCTGGATTTTCCCTACAATCTTCTCCTAGGTCGCCCATGGATTCATGCCATGAGAGTTGTACCTTCCACTTACCATCAATGCTTGAAGTTTCCCTACAATGGCCTTGAAATTACCATAGTAGGTGATCTTGATCCCTTCCAATATTGCAACAATCTAAGATGAACCATTGAGCATCAAGCGCCCATTAATTGAGAAGCTTCTTCTTTTGTCTCATCACACTACATTGATCCATCTTCTCTCATAAAATTATCCAGTCCATTCACCAAACCTTCCAAACCCAAAGTCCAGATCCATGATAAGGGATGCAGGGAGTACAAAATGGATAGATTATTTTGTGTTGGAATGTTGCCTAAATCAGCAACGTCTTATGGAAAACCACATCCTATTCAGCCTTAAGTCATTATCCACAACCCTCCTACCACCTTGATCAAGTGGAAGGAATTAAGCAAAGAGCCTATAGGCGAGGACATTTCTACATGGATTTACAGAGATGAAGAAGACATTGAGCCTAAGCAGTTACCGGCTGAGTAGTATCCAAAAGGGTTCCAGATCATTAAGCAAGAAGGATATGATGGACATAGTGGTCTTGGTCTAAACAAACATGGAATGGTGGAATCAATATTGCCTCCTCACCTACCAAAGAATATTGGATTAGGGTACGTGCCATCAAAAGTGAGTCTTCCTAGTATTAAGTTGCCTTCGAGTGAGAATGTTAATGTTTCAAATAAAATCGAGACATCTAAGGAATACTATGATGAAATCGATTCGAATGAGTGGGAATGGGGTTCCTGTACATCCAATGAATATGACCTAGTTGAGACCTTTCAAGAATTTGACTTATCCACCTCGATCAATATCATGGACATGAATATCCGAATTGATTTATGTTGGGATCTTGCCTATACCTCTTTCTTTACCATATCTACCTCGACTCTTGATGATACCGATGATGGTTTACTCCTCCTTTACCCGCAACTCATAGATTGGGCCCAACAAGGACTATCGAGTTTAGACACGTTTGAGAACGATGAAGCAATTGTTGAGTTCGTGGGACTTCATGAAGGAATACCAAGTGGGGATCATAAAGTTGGCTTCATCATAGAGCTTGATAATGCAACATAGTTTGGAGAGTTTGCTCCTCCCTCTTGTCGCAAAAGTGAGAAAAATAATAAAAATAAAAGTAAAAAGAATAGGTCTCTAGGTGAAAACCGAAAGGCACCTTTAGACCATGAAAAAGTAAAAATAAAGGACGTATTCGAAGGTGAAAGCCTCTCTAAGGTGCCTAAGGATGGAGAACTAGACAATCTCCCCATTGACCAAGAGAGATCACCATTGCTAGTAGCAAAATTAGAAGAGGTTAATCTTGGGACAAAGGACAATCCTAGGATCATTCAGTTTGCAACATCTTTGACCATTTAAGAAAAACCAGAGTTCACTACATTCTTTTCAGAGAGAAGTTAATTTTGTGTGGGCATATGCTAATATGGCTAGGTTGGACCTCAAACTTTTTCTACATCATCTACCATTGATTCTAAATGCTAAACCAGTCAAACAAAAATTGAGGAAAATGTAACCATAGATTGCACTCCTAGGAAAGTTTGAGTTGAAGAAGCTTCTAGATGCCGGTTTCATTTGTTCCATAGACTATGTAGAATAAATATCTAATGTTGTTCCCATCACAAAACCCATTGGTGGTATTAGAGTGTGCACAAATTTTAGAGATTTAAATAAGGCCTGTCCTAAAGATGATTTCTCGTTGCCTAATATTGACATCATAGTAGACCTCACAATGAAATATGAGATGTTATCACTTATGGATGGCTTTTCAAGATATAATCAGATCAACATTGCCCTTGAAGATCAACACAAAACAACTTTCAGTTGTGCTTGGGGTACCTTTTGTTGGAATGTTATGCCCTTTGTCTTCAAGAACGCGAAAGAAACATCTCAGAGAACTATGACAACCATTTTTCATGGCTACATGCATGTACTTATGAAAGACTATGTTGATGACTTGTTGACAAAATCCTTAACACGAGATGGTCATCTAGCATTGTTAAACAAGCTTTTTAGAAGGTTAGAAGAATATAGGGTTAGGCTAAATTTGAAGAAGTGTGTGTTTGGGGTCCGATTAGGAAAACTCTTGGGATACATTGTTCCTTGTAGAGGAATTGAAGTTGATCCAGGAAAGGTAAAAAGAATCATGGATATGCCCCCACCTATAAAAATTAGTTAGTTGAGAACTCTACAACGAAGATTGTAGTTAATTCGAAGGTTCATTACCTAGTTAGTACACAAGATTCATCCATTTTAACATTTGTTATGCAAAGGAGTCCCCTTCATATGCATTGAACGTTGTCAAGAGGCATTTCAACAAATAAAGGATTATCTATTGACTCCTCCAGTTCTTATGCCTCCCATTGATGGTAAACACTTAATCTTATACATATCAGCCACCACATCTACATTGGGGGCATTACTAGCACAAAATGATAATGATGGAAAAGAGAGCTCTTTACTATATGAATCATACTCTTGTAGGATATGAGCTTAAATATAGTCCCTTTGAACGAGCATGTCTTGTAGTTGCTTTCACCACACAAAAGCTTAGACATTACATGTTGACCCATAAAACAAAATTGATAGCCAAGATTGATCCTTTGAAGTATGTTTTGAGCAAAGCAACTTTGACAGGTCGATTAGGAAATTGGGTCATGATTTTAAGTATGACATAGAGTATGTTGATTGTAAGGCCACAAAAGGACAAGTGATAGTAGATCAACTTGCAGACACAACAATGATAGCAAACCATCCTCTGGTGTTCGACTTTCTTGATGAATCCATCTTCGTAATAGACTCGAATGTGAAAATTGTACTTTGATGGGTCTTATACAAATCATGGTTCAAGGGTTGGTATTCTTTTTATTACACCTCAAGGGGATTTTATTCCTGTCATATAGAATAGCATTCTTGTGAATGAATAATATGGCTGAGTATGAAGCATTGTTGATAGGACTACACATGACAATGAATTGGAAAATCAAGGATCTTCAAGTCTATGGTGATTCCCAGTTGGTTATTCGTCGAGTGAATGATGATTATGATACAAGGATAAGAAGCTTACCCCTTACAAGCACATGGTGGATAGTTTTAAGTTGTACTTCAATGATATTTATTCTGAGAAAATTTTGAGGATTCCAAATAAAGCAACTAATGCAATGGCAACCATTGGATCTCTTGATATTCCTAATAATGACTTGCAATATGAGTTCTTAGTGGAATAGATGTTGATCCCTACGTTCGAGGTCCCCAAATCAGAACTTGTGTGTGAACTTGTTGGTCTTGAATCTCCTTGGTACAAAGACTTATATAATTACTTGCATTACTAGATTATCCCTTCTAACTTGTCCACAAACCAACACAAGACCTTTATTCAACAAGCCTCCAAGTATGTCATCAGTGACACCCTTTGCCACCATAGCCTAGATAGCATCCTCCTAAGATGTCTCGTCTCATATGAAGTACAAACAAACTTACAAGAGGTACACAATGGTATATGCATAGCTCACTTTTATGATCCTACTCTAGCGAATAAGCTTATGCAAATGAGATACTATTGGCCTACAATGGAACGTGATGCCTACTACTTTGTGGAGAAATGTCGCCAATGTCAATACATGGAGATCTTGTACATGCAACTCCTTAGGAGCTTCACCCTCTTACATCACCTCGACTGTTCTCTCAGTGGAGACTTGACCTCGTGGGAAAGATTCACCCTACCTCTGCTAATGGCCATACGTTTATTTTTGTTGCAAGTGAATATTTCACTAAATGGATCGAGGCCATTTCGATGACCTACATTACTGATAAGCAAATATCCAAGTTCATCCTCAATTATATCATATGTCGGTATGGTGTTCTCCAATCTATGATCATGGATAATGGTCGTCCCTTTAAAAATCAAGATGTCCGTGAATTATGTGAGCTTTCATATCCAACATCATTTCACCACTCCATACTATCCTAAGGGCAACGGTCAAGTTGAGGCATCTAATAAGACTATCCTTAAAATCTTAAAAGAAGACTTTTGATGTTGCTGGCCATGACTGGCATGTCCAACTCAATCCTACATTATGGGCCCATCACACTAGTATCCGTACTCCCACATGAGCCACACCATATTCCCTCGTCTTTGGATCCGAAGCTATTCTTCCTGTTGAGGTCGAGTTACCATTCTCAAGGGTATCTATGCATTAGTTTATTGATGAAGAAGAATACCATATAGCTCGTTTGTATGAGCTTGAGTTATTGGATGAAAAGAGATAGAATGCCTTGAGCCATTTACAGACATATCAAAATTATCTTCGGCGCAGTTACAATAAGAAAGTTCGAGTCAATTTCTTTGTTATTCGTGACTTGGTTCTAAAAGAGAATCTTAAGAATAAGATGGATCGGGAAAAGCCCAGAAAGTTTGAACCTAATTGGTTGGGTCCCTACACCATTACAACACATGGGTCTGGTGTCTATCAACTGTCTACTCTTGAAGGAGAACCACTACCTGAGCCTATTAAGAACCTGCACCTTTGTCGATATTACACATAGCTTCCAGGGAATCCTATCAAAAGTAAAAAATTAAAAAAATTAAAAAACTAAAAAAACACAAAAATAAAAGAAGTAACCTTGATGAAAACCTAGCAAACATGCATCCTAGTGGCACCAAAAAAAATAATTAAAAAAAGAAGAAGTCACCTTTATGAAAACCTGGCAAACATGCATTCTAGTGACACCAAAAAAATAAAAAAAATAGAAGAAAATAAAATAAAATAAAAATAAATAGTTAATAGAAACAATTCGTGCAATAGTGAAAACTAGTTCAGTGACACTTTGGATATGTACCATGGTGAAAACCTGGCAAACAAGCGCCATGTGTAGCCAGTCTTTGCTCTATTGTCTACCATTATTCTATCTGGTTTTTCACCTCCATCCACCCATCCTTTGGTTACCATAATAAAGATTTGTCATCCTTCTCATGGCTTGAGAACCATTGACATTTAGAGTGCTTCGCCTTTCATGACCATCCTTGAAATCCATCAACTCCTTCACCCCTAATAAGTTGGTCTTATACCTGACTAGAGGCAATTCCTTCACCTACGTCTTTATGGGATCCTACACATGATATCAATTTTTTTTTAGAACATCAAAATCCAAAAAATCATAAAACATCGAAATCCAAAAAAAATCATAAAACATCAAAATCCAAAAAAATCATAAAACATCAAAATCTAGAAAAATCATAAAACTTGAAAATCCAAAAAAAATTCATAAAACATAAAAATAAAAATAAATCGTAAAACACCCAAAACTCAAAAAACAGAGTTAGAGTTTGTGTCAGTCCAAGTTGAGTTGAATTGTGTTGTCTTTGCACATTTCTACGTAGACAAGGTTTTCTCGAGTCAATTCAATCATGATTCACATCATAATAATGAGTCATTTTTGGTCCAAGTCAGTTGAACTATGATGTCTCTGCATGTATAACGTAGGCAAGGCCATCTTTTGATGAGCCCTTAAGGCACTAGTTCAGTCCCTTGGGGTTTTGTCGAGTCTATCTTTGTCTATCATCATTTGTCCCCTAATAAGTTTTCCCTTGCTAAGGTCAACATTTCAAACACAAGCAAACAACTATCCAAACCAAATCACGAATCAACAAATCAACTATCCAAGCAGTCTTCATTTCAAACTGATTAATTGCCCAATCATCAATACTGGTGAAATCAACGGTCTATACCATTTTGTCTTAATTTAGGATGCGTCCTTCCTAAAATGGGACATTGTCATTTGTCAAGCTTCATTATTTGCCTTGTATAAGATATGTCTTTCTTGAAACTAGGCGTAGTCAATTAATCTTGTCAATTGGTCAATCCTATCAATCCATCAATCTAGTCAATCAATTTTGTCAATCAATCAATCTTGTCAATTGGTCAATTCTATCAGTCGATCAATCGGGTCATTCAAATCAATTTGGTCAAATCAATCAATAAATCCATTTGGTCAAACAATCAATCAATTGGTCAACCTTTTCAATCAATCAACCTTGTCACCTAATTGATATGTTCAATCAATTAGTCAAACCTGTCAATCAATCAGTCAATCAACCTCATCAATCTTTTCAACGAATAAACTTTGGAAAACGATCAAAATGACTGTTGACTTTGTTGGTCTAGTTGGTGTTATCTGTTTGATTTGTCTTTGGTCATGTTACTAGCTACCTCAGGGATGTTCCAAGAACAATTTAGAGGAGTGATGATGGATAATGACTTCTTTTCTTTTTGATTGCCACCTGCGGTTTTTCTTGACAAAAAGACAAGGGCAATTTGATCCTTAGTATGAGTCATGAAATTCCTTATCTGTTGAGTGTCTATTTTCGCAAATGGATAACATTGCACACCTTGTTCTATGTCATAGCATGGTGTTTCATGTGCATTTGCTATAATTTTTATCACCCAATGATGATAAACAAGCAAGTTGGCATCTATCAAGCAGGAATATCCATCCCTTTTCATTTGACTAACTCTGTGCTAACATCCATCTCCACACTAACATCCATCTTCTCCACCCTCTCGCCTTTTCTATCCACAATCATCTTGATGACGTCTTGTGACACAAAAATATCCTGTATACATAATCATGTTAGAAGTATCATAGGTATCATAACGAGCATGTTAGGTCATCCATATTGCATTTGAAAATACAAGATAAAAACATAGATAACATCATCGCACATACATATACGTATGCATCCATATAAGCATTACATGCCATAATCACTTAACATCATCTTGTATCCATAAATCATCAACATACATCTCATACATATTACATTTGCATATTAGAAAAAAGAAAATCATACATAATCATCACATTTCATATTCATTGTCCATATATCCATTATCCATATCATTGCATTTGCATACATCATACATATCCATATTACATCATTTCTTAAACATGAAGCATCCATAACATCATAAAGCATGCATCACATGTGCATTGATATAAACATCATAATCATGTAAAACCATCTTGTATATAGAATGCATAAACATGAAAGTAAATCATGTACATTTGAAATCCATCATAAGAATATAGATTAAGTGCATATGTACACCATAAGATAGATAATCATACATAGACATAAACCATACGTCATCTCTAATGTATGATAACAAGTAGAATCATCTCATCTATCATATAAATGCATAACATCATCATAGCATCATTATCCATCTCATAGAAACATGCAATATAAATAACACATTATATAGTCGTCGCCAAAATAATGCATCTCGCATATATGTCAAAAAATCAAGTGTCATAGTACAATATTAGGATAATCTAAAAAATGGAGCTCATAGGCTCAATCAAAATATACATATATCAGTGTCTGAATGCAATAAAATTAAACTAGCCCGAGCCCCCCTGTGGCTTGATGGGGATGCTCCGATAGGAGGTTGCCTGTCATGGGGATGGTGAGAACTCAAGGCTTCGTGTCCTGAACCTGACGATCAGTGGTATGGCGAAAGTTGTGGCTGAGAAACCCCATTGCTGCTTTGGTTCCATCGAGAGTGTAAACTGCTTTGTGACTTGCTCATGGCCGTTCAAGAACTAGGCTCTCACCGCTCAAGGGGCACCTCTCTGTCATAAAGATTTCTATAGTACTGGTCTGCCTAGATAGCCCTCTTGAGCTCTTGAGCAAAATACAACATAAAGCCACTAAACCTGCTAATGAAATCAATGGAGCCCTGCTCAGCTCATTATGCCCTAATGACGACCATATCTCTCTCCACCCTTAATTGCTAAAACCTCTGCTTGTAGCTTTGTGATGTGTGCGTCCACCGGTTGATCCTCCCCATCCAACTCCATTGCCTCAACGATGGGGATCTCCTCCAACCCCTCCTCCATCACTATCCTCTCCCTCTCCTCCTGATCATACATCTCATCCCCCTTGACCTCCTCTAACTCGACATCTATGTCAATATCGACCTTTGGTTGCTCCTCCATTTGTCTCTCCTCCTAGTGAGGAGGTGCCTCTGCCTGTCCTAGAACAACTCCTACTGCAACCTTTACCTCACCCTCCTAACGAGTGGCCTCCACTGCCTCCCTACGTCTATCTCGCCGTGATGGACAAGGTGGATGGGGTGTTCATCCATCTCTGCCTCTGCCTCCGCCTCCCCTGTCTCCCCCATCCCCATCATCTCCCTTATTGTCTCCTTTGCCTCCTTGACCTCCATCATCTCCTCGACCTTGGCCTCAAAGTCTATTCCTTGATCCCCTGCTACGCCTCTCTACCGGTGTAGGCTGATCCAGATCTATCAATGACAGTGGCCTGTGTTGTGTCCACCATGCATCGTATTCAGGGGTGGTGCCTGCATTTGCCTCCTCTAGCTCTGCCCCCACTGCACTGGTTGTAGCCCATCTATATCCTTCTCTACTATAGCGACATGAATCATCACTCCCCATGGATGGATCTCCCTACTAGATTTGGCAAACTCTACGGTGCCCACCAGTAGCCCTTTCTACTCGCCAAACTGTTGACAAACTCGCTTTGGTAGATATCTCTCAATAATATGCTGAGATTGAACTGTGCATCCAATCAAATACCAAGTCTGGTGGCAGTATGGTAGATGGTCATCATCATCCGTGAAGGGGGTACAATGCCTGTAGGGTCTTAAAATGAAAGAATCCAAAAAACTTATAGCATGCCTCTAGTAACTAGTATCCCCAACGTGTCTATGTCACCATGCTTCCATAAATGAACACATAGGGCAATCCTATTCCAAGTTGTCTTTAGACGGGTGGTCAAAACACTGCGATATGCTCCCTTACCCACACGATTAGGAGAGTCATCCAACATCTAATGCTTTGAGCGCCCCAGTATGTCGTTTCAGGAAGCTGAAAGTATAACATGGGCAACATGCATGTCCCCCAAGCATATATAACACCTCTGGTAAGCATCCCGACCAACATCTCTCCCCAACCAACTTGCAACCCATGTCCCTGCCAATTAGGGCACATGGGTCCACCAATAATGCTGCAAAGGACAATGATGAAGAGTTCATATTGCTTCGCAAGCACATCCCAACGAATCTCATACTCTACTAGCTCAAGGATGTCCTTGTGCTCAAAACCACTCACAATAGCACCATATCCTTGCTTAGGATCGTAAGACACATGTTGTCCATATATCAGAATTCTAAGGATCCACCACAAATCCTCTAAGGTCACCGTGGCCTCTCCTGTCTACAAATGGAATGAGCTAGTCTCTGAGTGCCATCACTCGACGAAAGCAGTCAATAAGCCCCTATTAGCTTGAACCATGAGCATGAAGGTGACGTAATAGAATCCCTGGGAAAGTAGTTGATCCCTTTGGTCATCCTCTAGCCGCTCTTGCATTTTGAAGGTCGACAAATGGCTCTCCCGAGTATAAATGGGGTTTAGTGGCACCTGGGATCACAAGCAAGCATACTATATCAACCATAAAGCTAATGCGAACCTATTTGTCCTCAATCATAGAGAAAATTTTATCCAAACTGGGGCAAAAAATTTAAACAGTCAAATGCATCGCATTGTCTATCATATGTGTCTCAAAAGTCAAATGCATCGCAAAATCCACACATGCGGTGCACTTTTACAAATGTGTAGAATTCCCTATCACATGCGACCTTTCAGCCAAATGTGGCGTTCAAGATTGCAATTGCATCTCAATATCACACATGCGGCCCAAAACCTCATGCGTTATCTAATCCTATAGTTGCATCGTAAAATTCATTTGCATTGCAAAAAATCAGTTGTGGCTCTACTCTATGCACTTCCATCACATCGAGTAGATGTGACGAACCAAATCCACTTGCGGTGCACACGATATCAAATGCGGTGAATAGGGTTCACGACATTTGTTTGCTCCCTTTGGAGCCCTAAAACTACCAAAAATTGAAAAAATAACAAGGCAATGTTGGAGTACTTACTTTGTCCCTCATGCCCTCTGGCCCTTTGTAGGTCCTGACCGGATATCCACGGTGTGTAGCATCTAGTGCTGGAGGCATCTTGGCAGAAGGCTCTGAAGCAGGTTTTCACTCTCAAATCACTATTCACTGAAAGTAAAAATGCACAGATGACTATTTTTAGCACTCTAATCAAATTTATACCTTCCTAGAATGGGATTTTTACCTCCCTTTTTTCATTGCTATGTCAAATGCTGAACCTAAACCGTAATGTGAACTTCTTGGAGGCCCAAAATTGAAATCTTTTGCTATCAATGTACAAAACCAATTTTTTTGAATAATCTGTTATATTTTTCAAAAAAATTAAAAATTTGCAAAACAATTTCCGAGGGGGCATGGGTCTATTTCGCCTTCACTAGGGCATGCTAGGGCATGTTCTTAATTATTATTTGAAGCAACTCTCAAAATCACGTTATGTCAAAGAGGAGCAAAATGTAGGCACTGAAAAATGTCTCGAGCTTGCAACACCATTTTTTCTGCATCAATTTCCTTCTTCCCCGCATAATTGAATATTATTTTAACTATTCATTTATTTAACTATTCACCTATAGTTAAATAATTATTTTAATTATTTAACTATTCATTTAACCTCTTCCTTGCACTATTAAATTAGCTAATTTAATTATTTAATATTCCTATTCTATTTGCTCCACATTTAATTAACTGGTTGAAAATAATCTTTTTTAATTAAATGCCATTTTCCCTCTTTCTCCATAAATAAATAATCATTTTTGATTATTTATTTCTCCACATTCTCTCCCAAATTAAATAATATGATTATTTAATTGCTAAGGTTCCCTTGTCAAATTAAAAATTATAATTTGAATGCCTCTACTTTCCCTGCACTTTCTCCTTAGAATTTCTACCATTGATCACCTTCGGCCTTCTTTCTATCTTGTCTGTCTATCCTTAGCCATCCCTAACCTCACCACTACATGGTGCATATAACCTCAATCGTTGATCTTGGCATCTTCTTGGCTTTCGATCTTGTCCATTTGTTTGAGTAGCTTTTCTATAAAAGAAGGCTGTCTCCCTCATTCCAACTTTACAACCACATTATCCAAAGTTCTTACTATCACATCACTGTTACTTACAGGTAGCTTTGAACAACAAAAATCTGAGGGCAAGCTTGCACATTGAGCAAAATGGAGGAGATGCAAGGAAGCTTAATCAATTTCAACATGGGAAGTTTGGTATAGCTTAATGTTTTCATTTGATTTCCATGGTTGTTTGTGCTTTCTTGTTTGGATTGGGATTTGCGCTTAGATTTTAGGTAGTTGTGGTTGCTATCATTGATCTTTTCCTTTCATTAAGATTTTTAACCCTTCCTACAATTTTTAATGCCCACTACCTTGTTACCATTGACTATTTAGATTTTTGTGGTTTTACATTCCCTCATTATGTTGCTATTTAAGGTGTTGTATCTTGAAAGCTTGATCCCCACTTTTCCTTGGATTAAGAATCTCTAAAGCATGATCTCTGATCCCTTCTTTATTGGGTATCTTTGAAGCTCGATGCTCTCTCATTCTTGCATGAGGCCTCAAAGAGGCCCGGTCTCTGCTCCTCGTCATTCTTCCCTATTTTGGACCTTTGAGTTCTCTGCGATTATTTGTGTTGCAAAAGTTGATATCGAGTGTTTTGATAGCTCATTCTTTGGTAGCTCGTTGCCTTCCATATTTGGGCTCATATACCTTTGGATTCCCTTGCACTATGTCATCTTGGTATTCCATTCTCCAAGCTTTCAACTTTGGAATTTAAAAGAACATAATGACATGATACCAAATGGAAACTTTTTAGTGGTAGGGATTCCAATTTCCTCGAGCCTTATTACGATTGCATCCTTCTTTTATGCATTTCCCTAGACTTTTCTTTTAAACATGCCTCATTTTTGACCGTTGCCATTTGCACGAAAAAATTTCTTTAATCATTATGGCTTACTAGGGATTTCATTAATGGACTCAAGTTTGAATATAAATTCCAGGGAAACTTTCAATTGACTCTGTACATGTGTGGACTCACACTAACGCTTTGTCATATATATAATGCGTACAATTTCATTAGTTTGCATCTAATGGGCATAATACCAATAAATCCTAGTTTTCTGACTCAAGCAATTGTATTTGCTTGTTTGATTTGAGGATGAAACCATTTTTGTCTTTTTAGGCAATTTCAATTAGAGATTACGTTTGTGTTGAAGATGGATATTTTCTAGTGTACTTCAACATTTCGTTGATATACTAATAAATGTCTAACTTATAGCTATTATGGGTATTCTAGGTCTAATTATTTTGCATAAATATTTAACTAAGGGTCATTACAAGGTGATCATAAGGCTATAGCCATGTGTTACGCTAGAGAATATGATACAAGAAAAGGTTGATAAATGACTAGGAGTTGGACAAATAGAAAAAATATTTAATGAAAACATTTACCATTCATCTCAATTTAACTATTTTTCCATCTTATCCACTCATTTGAATCCCACTTCTTAATCCTGACCATTCACATAAGGATTTTTGTCTTTATCCCAATCTTGAACTTAGATCCCATCCCTTATGAAACTTGTCACATGGCTACATCTTTGAGCCTAACTTTAATCCCAATTGAATCTTACCCATCGCTCATGTGACACTCGTCACCCACCTTCTTGTTTTAACCTTTTTTGGTGAACTTTGTGAAGTTTTTGTGATGCAAATTTCTTTTTTAGGTCCCAAACCGTGAAAATGCCTCATTGTTGCACAAAGCTATGCCTCTGTTTCATAGAAAGGTTCCTATGCTTCATAGAGTTGCGCTTGTGTCACCTAGAATTGTGCTTTCATTTTGTACATTTGGATTGAATATTTAGTGTTTGTCCTAGGGTTTGGCTAACAATTGGTGCCTTATTTTGTAGGGTTTTATGTCTCTAACACTCTATTTTTGCTATTGTTCTAATGCTTTGGTTGCAAAAAAAGGGTTTTCTAGGGTTTCTAAGGTATCTCTTGTTGAACACTCAGAATATTGAGAGGGGGGTGAATCAGTATTCCATAAAACCATTCTAATAAAATCCATCTAACCATTATCACAATTCTAACTAAATCAACAAGAAAGAACATAGAAACAAATCAATGCAACCACACATATGAACACCCTGATTTTTACATGGAAAACCCAAATAGGGAAAAACCACGGTGAGGGGGTGAAGCTACAATAGTGGTTTATAATTCCAATGGGGAAGGAAAACTCACAAAAACGACCCCAAGGCGAAAAGTATTATTTTGCAGGTTCGTACGAACCTGCTAGTTCGAACAAACCCATAAGGGGTTTGCTCGAACCCATTTGAATTTTGCATGCTAAAAAAAGAATTAGGAAGGGGGGTTCGCTTGAACCCCTAGGGGTTCGTACAAACCCCCGTTATCCCTCATTCTCCCCTTGAAACACAAAAAAACCTAAATTTTTTCACTCCGGAGCCCGGTTTGAACATGAAAATGGCGGAGACTTCACAAACCCAACTGGAATCAGGTAGTCCTCGGAACGAGCTATCCAACAAATATAATTTTAATATGTTTTGGTTTTATTATGTATTTGTTTTTTTAGTTTTATTAAAAATAGGTTTTAAACTGAAAATGAAGGTCTCAGTTAAGCAAATGTGGGAAAATAGAAAATTATCAATTTTTTTTTTGAAAAATATGAGTGCACCAAATATTGAAGTCCTTGATCCAACAATTTTTTTTGAATTTCGATATATACAAAAACAGTTACGCATTATACCGTCACGCTATGTCTGAATTGTAATTGGTTTGACTTCAAAATTTGATTAAAGGAAATATATTCAATAAAAAATTATCTAACCAAGTGGAAGCACTAAATATCAAAGTTACAAATCTAAATCTGAAAGAATTAAAAGTTGTGCTATACGTTGTGCGTCACTTTTTAAAAATGTTGTTTTATGAAAAAAACTAGCTTTTGTGGGAGATGGAAAAATAAGTGCAATCTGATTCCAAAATTTTTGAAAAAAATATTTTTAGAATCTACAAAAAAAAATGTGACGAGACTCTAGTTTGCATCATCTTCAAATTCCTCAGGGTTTAGCCGCTATAGGAGCCCAAATGTGAAGATTTAGGTAAAAATAATAATTTCAGTGTTGAGTTTGGCAAAAAATTGTAAACCACTATTGTGGGATCACTTGAGGGTTAACACACAATATATTATATCTGGATACAAGATATTACAGGGCTCATTGCCATGACTCATTGTGCTTGAAAGACTCAAAGATTGAATACAACTTGAGGAAGGTCCCATAATTTGAGTACAAGAATTTTTTCCTCTAGAAGTAATCTCTGTTGGTTATTCAAAAGAAACAAAAGATCTGAAGAACAAGTTGATGAAATCAAATTAGTATATTGAAAAACTGCAAAGTAAATGTGAAGAAGCATGCGATCTATTGGATAAGGCAAATGAAATTGTCTTCGGTCTACTGCAACGATTGTTTGAAAAGAAAAGAACTGAAGATTGTCAAAAAATTGAAATTCAAAGGAAAATGGATGAATGCACAAAGCTTGAGCAAGAAGAAAAAATCTTGAGATCTGATTGGAAAAGGCAAGAAGTTTTGAAGACAAATTTAAGGTAAGCTCTGCAATGCTTGATGAGTTGATTACTTCTCATAAACCAACAATGGATAAAAGTGGTTTTGTGTTTGAAGAAGCTTAGAATTCTAAAGCGAAGAAATCTACTAACAAGAAGACTCAGTGCAAAGATGGACGAATCAAGAACCTAAGAAGCAATTCTAGAAGAACTCTCAAACAACTTGATGCTAAAAGGTATTTTTCTTGCAATGGTGTTTGTCATTCCTGCAAGAAATTTGGTCATATGGTAAAGATTGCAAAAGTAAAATGAATGATACTCTATCATTCTCTGATAAATGTTTTAAGTGCAAGAAGGTTTGACATAAAGCTAATCAGTATGAAAATAAGTGTAATGGAAGGAAGAATGTTATTTGCTTTAAGTGCAACAATCCAGAACATCCTGTTAATATTTGCGGAAGAAGAAAAAATAACTATTCGACGAAGAAGCATGAACAAATCATTAATTTGGAAGAATTAAGAAAAAAGATGAAAAGGATTTGGAGAAAAGAAGGAGAATTCAAGCAAGTTGAATCAAAATCATCAGTATTATTTGTACCGACGTCCGATGTAGATACACCTGTCAATTTTTAAGGCTAGTAATGGCTAAGGGGGAGGAATTATCAAAAAGATTAATAAACCCCCTCATTGATATTGATGTCACATCATGAAAGAAGTATGTGGTAAAAAATTAAGTAATTTCTTAGTCGCTTGTGTGAAGAATGAAGTTTGCAGAATCAAAAGAATGGCTGCACACACAAGTTTCGAGGTAATCTATCTACAATTTGAAGCATTTAGAATGAATGAAATAAATTTAGATATTTCAAGAGGCATATGTATTTTTGGAGAAGCGTGCGAAGGAAGTTTAGAGAGCAATTAAGAGTTTCAGGGTTTGAAGGATAAATGAAGTGGATTCAAAGTGTGCTCCAGAAGCTGGATATCTATCCATTTCTTGTTGGCATTTACTGTGGTATTTCTGTTTGCACAATATTTCATTTTTATTGCTATGGATAATTTAAAGGTTGTGAATAGTGCAGATAGAGTGCAAGTCAATTTGAGAAAATATTTGAAGAATATATCCGAAGAGTAAGAAGAATACATTCTAGTATGACAATTTGGTTGTCTATTTATTGTTTTACTTTTTGAAATAATTATCGGTAATAGGAAGAATAGAATGGTCAAATACAAAGCCTATTGCCCATCAAATCAGGAACTTCATGTTAAATCTTGGTAATTTGGATGCACAAGAAACTGTTCCTACTGCATTTTTTGGAACATTTCAAATGAGGATGACCAGAATGTCAAAGATTCTAGTAATTGTTACTGAAAGGTACTTTGGAAATATCAATTTCCTACTGTCTACAAATTTCTGTCACATGGAAGTGGTTGAATCAAGGTTTGTATGGATATCTGAGTTAGATTATGAAGTGATAGAGGTTGAAATGAATTATTATGCAAAAATGCCCTAAGAATTCCAATGTAGAAGGTACATCTGGTAATGCAACCGGAACATGGAAGAAAAGGAAGAGTGTTGTCAAACAAGAAGTTGTAGAAGGAAGTGAGTTAGAGAGAGCTCAACATGAGCATGGAAGAATAAACATTCAACGAGCTTTGGAAGAACTGCAGAAGGTTATTCTCAGTGCTATTTTTGATTCATCTATTTCTGTTGTGGAGAATCTCAGAAACGTGATTAATTATTTGAAGGTCTACATCTTCAGACTAGAAGTGCATGTTGGAATCAGGTGTACAAGAGGAAATCTGGAAGATATCAAGGAGAAATGTGCAAATGCACATAGTTGAGTGATGAAGGAATTGGAGAATGTACAAGTTTGTGAGGAAGAGGCACACAAACTACTTTCTTTTTGCCTAAATTGGTCTGGTAGTACAATGAACATAAGAGATGAGATAAGGAAAAGTGAAACCCGTATGAGCACTCAAGCAAATACATCAAGAAAAAATATTTTCCCTATAGAACCAAAGAACATAATTTATTAAGAAGTTTGTGGCACTCAGAGACATGATTAAACTCAGGCACAATCCTGTTTCTAGTGCTCTTGACAATATTGGTGAATTATCAGAGATTAGTCTCAGTTTGAATACTTTAGTAGATGGTATAGAGTCCTTAAGTAATCTTGAATTATTACACAAGACTCTTGTAAGTGCAAAAGGTTCATGGGAAGAAAGCATAACATCGTGGAAGGTCATCATGAAGAATGTCAAAGGTTCCTCTTCTTCAGGTTAATTTAGTTTTGTGTTCATATTTTTTTTGGTTATGTTTTAATGAATATATACATATATACCAGACCCCATCCTTTGTCATTGATGTCAAATGGGGAGAGATAGAGGTTGGTAGAGGAAAAACATTTTTGAGAAGAACAATTTTGATAGGGGGAGTATTCAGTTGCCATATATTGAAAAATGTTTTTGTCATGCATGTTGCCATCAATGCCAAAGGGGGAGATTGTTGGAATTATGGAGCCTTGCAATATGAGCATGAAGTGTAGATGGTTTGTGTTGGTTGTTCCTATGTTGTCATTGATGTCAGCATGCTAACAACTGCACATGAAGTTTACCTAGTTTATTGAAAGTTGTTCTATGTCGGTAATGCTCTTTTGTGATGAACCAGTGCATTGGTATTTGAGTCCGAAATTCACCGCAAGAATAAATATGACTTTATTCTCTTAACCATGTTATCATGTCTCATTTAGACAACTATATCCTGGATCTTGAGATGTTGTGGGTTGTGAGAAAAAAGTTATCTCTGATAGAGTTCAACTCTGTATTATACTGTTGTTCCTTGCTTGACATATTAGTGTGGGAGACTCCGCATTTCTTAAGGAGAGCATTCTAATGCCGTGGTTTTAATGGTAGTCTCTATGATGGTAGTATGATGAGAAATTGGTGTGATCTTAGATCTGAAAGGTGTTTTCTTTGAGAATTGTATGTTGGTTTGGAGATTTTGTGAATTAAATTCTAGTCTTGGCCGAACTAATGTATGCAATTCACTAAGGAGACTAGTTATGCTTTATGGATGTTAGCCGACTTGGCATAATGCACTACATGGATAAAATGTTTTAAATCATATATGGTTCCAACAAGAGTATTTTTATTATTTTGTTTTCATCTAATTAGGTCGACCTAATTGATGAATACAATATACTTGTATATATATCATATGCTTTGAAGAGAGATAGAGTTTGGGTGTGTGAGTGTGGAAGAAAGGTGCGAAAAGGATTAAGGTTATGTGAAGATCCGAGCCTAAATGCTTTATCAGTTGAGGATCAAAGTAGATTTGTTGAGTGACTGTTGTGTGAGGCAGTACTTCATATTCTAAGCTTCATTGGAACTGAACCCTACACATTGAAGGTGTATTCTATCAGTTCAAGCTTTTGGTACTGAGCCACAATCTTTGTATCTTGGCGGTTAGCCATCTTTTGTATTCAGGTTGTGAGCCTTTCAAGGATAGCGAGTCCTGATAGTGAGCCCTGTAATATCTTGTATCCAGATATAATATGTTGTGAGTTAAACCTTACCGTGGTTTTTCCCTATTTGGGTTTTCCACGTAAAAACCCTGGTGTTCATATGTGTGGTTGCATTGACTTGTTTCTATGTTATCTCTTTCCGTTTCAATTAGAATTATGATAATGGTTCGATGAGTTTTATTAGAATGGTTTTATGGAATAATGATTAATCGCCCCTCTCAGTATTCCAGGTGTTCAACAATTGGTATCAGAGCTTAGTTCCTCAGAAGAAGCCTAACAACTTCAGGAAGGTCACAAAATTTGAGTATAAGAAATTTTTTCCTCTGAAAGTAATCTCTTCTAGATATTTAGAAGAAACAAAAGATCTGAAGGACAAGTTGATGAAAGAAAATGAGTATATTGAAAAACTGCAAAGTAAATGTGAAGAAGCATGCGATCTATTGGATAAGGCAGATGAAACTGTCTCTGACTTGCTATAACAATTGGATGAAAAGAAAAGAACTGAAGATTGTTAGAAAATTGAAATTCAAAGGAAGATGGATAAATGCACAAAGCTTGAGAAAGAAGCAAAAATCTTGAGATCTGATCTGGAAAAAGGGAAGAAGTTTTGAAGACAAATTTAATGTAAGCTCTGCAATGCTTGATGAGTTGATTACTTCTCAGAAACCAACAATGAATAAAAGTGGTTTAGTGTTTGAAGAAGTCCAAAATTCTAAAGCGAAGCAATCTACTGACAAGAAGACTCAGTGCAAAGATGGAAGAATAAAAAAACTAAGAAGAAATTCCAAAAGAACTCTCAATCAACTTGATGCTAAAAGGTATTTTTCTTTCAATGGTGTTTTTCATTCCTGCAAGAAATTTGGTGATATGGCAAAGGAATGCAAAAGTAAGATGAATGATAATCTATCATTCTCTGACAAATGTTTTAAGAGCAAGAAGGCTGAACATAAAGCTAATCAATGTGAAAATAAGTTTAATGGAAGGAATAATGATGTTTGTTGTAAGTGCATCAATCAAGAACATCTTATTAATATCTGCAAAAGAAAAAAGAACTATTGGGCGAAGGAGCATGAACAAATCATTAATCTGAAACAAGTATGAAAAGAGATGAAAAGGATTTGGAGAAAGGTAGGATAATTCAAGCAAGTTGCATCAAAATCACCAGTCTTATTTGTGCGGACCTCTGGTGCAGATACGCTTGTCGGTTTTTAAGGCTAGTAATGGCTAAGGGGGAGCGATTATGAGAGTTTTTTTAATAAACCCCCTCATCGATACTTATGTCATATCATGACAAAAGTATGTTGTAACAAATTTAAGCATTTTCTCAGTCGCATGTGTGAAGAATGAAGTTTGCAGAATTCAAAAGAATGGAGGTGCACATAAGTTTCGAGGCAATCTACTTGCAATTTGAAGCATTTATTGTGAAAGCATTCAGAATGAAAGAAATACATTAAAATATTTCAAGAGGCATATGTATTTTTGGAGAAGCGTGCAAAAGAAGTTTAGAGAGCAATTCAAAGTTTCAAGGTTTGAAGGAGAAATCAAATGGATTCGAAGTGTGCTTCAGAAGCTCGATATATATCCATTTCTTGTTGGCATTTACTGAGGTATTTCTATTTGCATAATCTTTCATTTATATTGCTATAGATAATTCAAAGGTTGTGAGTAGTGCGAATAGAGTGCAAGTCAATTTGAGAAAATATTTGAAGAATGTGTCAAAAGAGTCCATTGGTGCATTCTCTTGCATCCCTCCTACAGTGTTGCGCACAAAAGATATCTATGCATTTGTTTATAGTAAGATAGAGGAAATGTCACAAGTTTAGTGAAGCTTTCTATGGAAGAATGAATTGGAAGAGAACCATGATGCCTACGAAGTGTTAGTTGAGAAGAAGTTGGATGTTTGGTGGAAAGCCCCTTTATTTGAGTTCGACAAGAAGTTTTTTCGAATAGTTTTGAGCATAATTCATAATCTATGAACACAATACTTTGATACCACATTGCTCACCCTTCTTATATCTCTCCCCCTTGGACATTAATGTGAAAGGGTAGCTCATTATACTTCCATCCACACATAGATCATGAGAAACATCCATTCATATTTTATATGATCAATACCCTTATCTGTTGCAATAAGTATGTACTTCTCCCCCTATATGAAACTCTCTAATTCTCCCCCTTTGTTTATCACTCTGTCCTTTGTTTCTATGTCACTTGGTGACGTGCTTCCAATACATGTGCTT
Organism: Sequoiadendron giganteum; assembly: GCA_007115665.2. Lineage (NCBI taxonomy): Eukaryota > Viridiplantae > Streptophyta > Pinopsida > Cupressales > Cupressaceae > Sequoiadendron > Sequoiadendron giganteum. The sequence continues at coordinate 14,806,595 of CM021102.1, read as the reverse complement.
TTGCTTTCTCAAATCTTATGACCGCCACAATTGAATGAGTAGCTCTTTTCTCTTCACTATCCTCTTGTATGAGGACTTCTCTCATTTTCTATTATTCAAAATAGAACTAGATTGCGCACTTGAAAACTTAACTCCCTTGTTTATTGAGTCATTTTTGTCCTCTTCACACTTAGGTCACATTTGAAGAGACCTTTTTGAAATTCTAACTCTTGACATCAATCCCAATCATTTTCGTTTACATATAACTCTTCCTTGCTGTAAGTCTTCCCCTTTTTACTTTAATGGTAAATGGATGCTTATTACATTAATAGGAACTCCTTTAATGTGAAGTTGAACATAACCATCCAACTTTCCACTATCATTTTCTTTTTCTTTTTCCAACAAATGCTTGTGTATTCTAGCAAAATTGTCAAATACAAATATACAAGCATACTCTTTAAGCAAATACTTCTTTGGATCATTCTCATCCTCTTGTAAGGCTTTTGAAAATCTTTAGATATCAAGTTTAGTCTTACAAACATCTTTATCATGATTTCTTCCTTCTCTCATTGTCTCAAGTCTTCTAGGCTCTTTATCATCTTGACATTAATTCTCCTTCACTCCATATGGTATCTTTCTAATATACAGTCTACTGCTACTATATTATTCTGTTTTATTGTTTTCATGGTATAATCAAACAAAATTATTTCATTGTTGCTACAATAACATTCTATTTCTTCTCCCAAACCATATCTTTTCTTTCTCTAATATTCTATGAGACTTCATCCTTTGAGTTATCTTCTCCATAGAGCTAAAAGATAATGCAATGATTAGCTCCCCTTAAAGTCGTACTTCTCCTTATGAACTTAGTGATACCACTCGTGCGTAAAGTAGAGTTTGCACAAGTGTAGATTCTTCTTTGTCTTACTCTTGTTTCCTCTTCAAAGCTTTTATAAGTTCTTTCTTTTTCTTGCTTATGGTATCTATTTTCTTGTTTTGTCTATTGAAATTGTGTTGTATGCCCAAAGTTGTTGAATTTATAACATGTGATATAATTTCTATTTGGAAACTCATAAAAACTTCTATTCTTGGTCAAACCAAAATTTCTTGCATGTGTCCAATAATCTATTGCTTGATGTCCAAAGTTATTACAAGAATACAAATTGTAATATAGGAAATTCAAATAGCATAGATTAAGTGACAACCACACCACTATCTAAGCTAACATCCCAATAATAAACAAGAGAGAACAAATAAATATGAGGAATAAAATGAAAATATTTAAACAAAAGCACTCCCCATGTTGAAGTTGAATCACCTCCCTTGTCTCTCCTCAATTAGCCTCTGCAAGTTTTCCTTCAGATTGTTGTGTGTGTATGCAAGTACTTGCAAACAATAATTATGAAAGTCGGAGATATGTGGTTAAATCAAAAAATGGAGGAGAAGAGCTTCTTTTATAGACAACCATTCGAATGGACGCATGCGATCGAGTTTCTAGAAAGATTCTTAGATCAACGGTTGACGATACATGCACCATAGAGTAGTGGGCTAGGGACGATTATGACATGGACGATTAAGATTGAAAAGAGCCCAAAGACAATCGATGGTTGAGATTTGAAATTGAGAGAGTGGAGGGAGATAATGGAGGAAAATTATTTATTTCATGTGAAGAGAATATTTGACCAAGTGGAGGATAAATAATTTATTTGTGGGAGAGGGAGAAAATGTGCATTTAATTAAAATGATTTAATGTAACCAATGTAATTAAATAAAGGGGAAATTGAGAAGAAGGATTAAATAATTAACTTAGATTAATTATTTAATAGGGGAGAAGTGACAAAAGAACTAAATAATAATTATTTAATCATAAAAGAAATAAAGAGTACCAATGAATGGATAAATAATTAATTAACCTTGGACGAATGATGTAGATTTAATAATTAAACGAATAGTAATTCATTTAATTATAGGAGGAAAGAAAATGTTACTGATGCAATTAAAAAGATAATTTATTTAATTGATCAAAAGGGGAATATAGACATGAATTGATTAAATAATTAAAATTATTTAATTAATAGAGGAACACGATCAAGAGATTAAATAATTAAAATTATTTAATTTTATGGAGAAGAAGGCCAAGACGATGGAAAAAATGACGCTCGCAGACCAAAACATTTTTCAGTGTCTACATTTTGCCCTGGTGAAAGCAAGGTGGACGCATGCCCCCTCGGGAGAATTTTGTAAAATTTCTAAAATTTTGAAAAAACTTTGGAAGATTGTTCCAATAAGACATTTCGACAATCATGAGTTCAATGGTGATGACGAAATTGACTTTCGAGGTCATCAAGGGGGTGGAATTTAGGTTCAAAGTGAGCAAATAGTGTGTCGAGTACACTTGCCAAGTGCAAACTCTAATTTTGTCTATAAATATAACCTTGATTAAGAAAATTAGTCATTTGTGCATTCCAAATTTAGAAAATTAGGAGTTCTAAGAGAGAGATCCTGAAAAGATGTTGCCGGTTCCACACTCCAAACATCGAGGCTACCACATTTGCAATTTTTGCCGACCTAAGGGAGTGCCCGACCCGGTATGTACTCGAAACCCACTTTGTGATTTTGTTGATGTTCGTGCATTTTTAGGTAGGAAAAATTTAGCAAGAAATTGCATCGCATAAGGTTTGATGCAATTGCGTGCACAAACAATGTAAGTGACTATGTTTCATCGCAATCGCCTCGTCGTGATGCAATTGTTAGGTCCTAATGGTGGGATGGTTGCCATGCGACACACCTAAAATGGTGTGCCGCATATGATTTCCGAGTCACAAATGTGACCGAGAACAACACAACTGACATAAAACGCCACATTTACAAAGGGGAATGATGCATGTGTTGAGAAACGATGTAACTGATAAGGGGTTGACCACAAATGACCCCGACGACGCATTAGCTCAGGCGTGCGACACAATTGCAGTTACGTGACGCATGTGCAAAAACAGTGACATCAATAAATTATGTGACACAATTGCCAAGCAAAACGACACAATTGACTGATATTTTTTTTTCGCCAATTAAAGATAAAATGACTTGTTCAATTTAGGTCCAATAGTTAAAATGAAGATTTTAGAATGAAATAATGACTTTTGTGGTGACCTTAGGTTGTACTTCCCCTTATCTACACTCGAGAGTCATGATTGGTGACGTTTTGACTTCGAGATCAGTTGTTGGATGGTGAGAGGTAGGCGTTTCTAGATCTTAGATTATTTTATGTCACATATATGCCCATTATTTGGGAAAATAGGTGTATGTTGACAACATTTGCAGAGCGGTGGCACTCCAAGACTTGTTTTTTCCATCTGTCGACTGGGGAGGCCACTGTTACCTTGGAGGACATGTACAAGATTTTATGGTTGCCTATTTGTGGTGAGCGGGTGTGATATGATCCCGTCCAAGGGATTTCGACGATCTATGACTACTATGAGTATGAGGACGTGTCAGAGCAGGCATGGTGAAGGATGCGACAGTGTATGCTTGGGGACAATGTCTATTGGGCATGCTTTATTTTAAAATTCATGAGATTGTATACCGGAAGGGACAAAGCATGAGATGTGGTGTGACATTACTTATGATATGGGTGTGGGAGCATATAGTAGTGTTCCAATCGCTAGTGGGACGACAATTGGGAGTTCAAACACCTTCTGTATATCTGTATGGTGGTGCCATTACACAGACACATGTAGGAGATACTGGATATTGGACACAAGATTGATACATTAGTGAGCTTTGTTTGGAGACCATTCAGGGATTGTGATGTGTGGGTAGAGGAGGACAAGCATTTTCCATGGTGTCATCAGTTGAGATATTTGATAGGCCAGACTGTATAGTCACAACACATAATTGAGATGTACCTACCAGAGAGAGTCAAATGATAGTTCTTAGAGAGACATGGTGTACCTGCAAGTATGACAGAGTTTGTGCGCTCCTCACGAGAGGTGCACCAATGGGGACAGGTGACACCAATCACTAGTGTTGAGTAGAAGATTGATTCACTGTGACCCGTGCAGTGGGCCTCGAGAGGAGGTGTGTCAGATCCAAGGACTACTCCAGAGTACGATGCATGGTAGCAGACTAGTAGGCCATCTCCATATATAGATGCCGAGCAGCTAACACTTATAGAGTGTAGAGGTAGGGGCCTCTACGGGCTTGGAAGGCTGGAGGGGTCAGAGGACAAAGGGGTGGAGGGCAAGGAGATGACAAAGGGGATGGTCGGGGAGGTTGAGGAAGAGACTGGGGCAAGAGGAGGGGGGACAAGAGATAGCGGGTGGTGAGACAGTTGTCACTGATCCGCGAGGAGGGAGAGGAGTATTTGGAGAAGAGGGTGATGGAGGAGGGAGAGCAACATGCAGAGATGCCAGACCTGGAGGTGGGACAACATGATGTCAAGATGGTGGAGGTAGACATAGAGGAGCATGTGGAGGAGAGGCGAGCAAAGGAGCATGCATAGGAGCTAGATATGGGATAGGCAGAGAGAGTCCTCCGAGAGAGGATCATGGTAGGGTTAGATGTAGAGGAGGCATTGGAGGAGGTAGGGGTCAAAGTTGATGACGGGACAGTGGAGCAATACATATTCACATTACAGGCCTGAGTACAGGATTTAGAGGCAAAGGTGGGGACATTCAGAGCAGGGTGAGATGACCTGAAGGTCGAGAGAGACACCCTGGAGATTGAGAGAGACCTCACGGTGATCAAAAAACAACAAACAAATCAAAGGATGTTGGATTTTGTAGCCACCTATAGTGGGTCAGTGGTGGATGTTGCATGAGAGTTGGCCAGATCGAGCATGGGTTAGTAGTATTACATGGATCTATATGAGAGAGAAGTGTCATCGGAGAGGAGAGAGTCGAGCTTCTCAGAGGTTTACAGTCGATCTTACGGCAGGTCACATAACATATCTCACAACCGACATTCCCATAGAAGATCACAAAGTGGTGAGGCATCAGGCCTGATACGGTCCACTCCATATGATAGACCATCGAATTCAAAGCACAAGTCTCCAGGCTCACCATGGTGAGAGGACAAACATGCATTAGGGTCAGGGGAGCAAGGCAACTTAGGCTGGGACTTATTTTGACATTATGTTCTGTGACACTGTATTTTGATCATCGAACCCGTGAGCTCCATTTTGTTAGATACATCTTGGCATTATACTATGGCACATTTTGAGTAATATATGATATGATTTTTGGCGGCGATTTATGATATACAATTTGATGTGATTATGCGATATGGTTATGATTTTTATTTTATGATGTTTATTTATGCATTCTATAGGATCATGCGATATGGTTATGATTATTATTTTATGATGTTTATTTATGCATTCTATAGGATCATGCGATATGGTTATGATTATTATTTTATGATGTTTATTTATGCATTCTATAGGATCATGCGATGTTTGATATGATGGATGATTATGCAATGATATGATATATATTAATGTAGTACTCATGACCTAATTTTCTGATGTGATGTGATATGATGCGATGTAATTAATGTTATGTAATATGATGACTATGGATTATGCATGTTATGATTTGAAATGTTTAATGTAAATGCAAAATGTGATGGATGATATGATTATGATTATGCCATGTATATGAAATGTCAATGGAATATATCTGAAATGTGATAAATAAGAATCAATTATGAGTATAATGTAAAATGCAATTATATGTCTAATATATTATGATGCTATCAAATGATAATGCTATATGGATGCATTCTATTTTTTTTGTATTTTCTCATTCAAATATATGTGGCTTATTATGATATCTATGATGATAATGCTTTCTATAATGCATCGTAACATGATTATGTATGCAGGGTATTTTTTTTGCATCACAGGACACTATCAAGATGCCGAGAGAATAAATGTGAGCGTGGAAGAGATGAATGTTATTGCAGAGGATGGAAAAGAAAGTGAGACGTTAAATGAGAAATGATAAGGTACAAACTTTCATGCTTGTTATATGCATCATCATCAGGCATCAAAACTGTTGCAAATGGAGCACAAACACCAAGGTATGATAGACCAAGGTGTGCAAGGTGACCATTTGTGAGAGACAAGTAGTCAAAAGACAAGGAGTGCCCCGAATCATACTAAGGACCCAATTTTCCTTGTATTTTTGCCAAGACAAACCACATACCACAAGCAAAGAAAAAAGAATCATTTTAATTCCTAATATTTCAATTGCAAGAAAAAATAGAATTTAAACCATTAATTAAATCAAGCATTTACGGGTTTTTCACAACACAGAGATTTCAAAATAACTCCTAACTTGGATTTGGGTTCACATAGGGTGAATTATAACACATACTGTACTTAATTTGAGTAATACCAGGGAATGGATATGAAGGGGCTGAATGTGACATCTCTGAATTAACCAGCATTGGGAAAATAACTCAGACTCGTGTAGCTAGGTGGAGGAATAGCCTTGTACCTATAACCATTCAATGCACGTCAAGGGTACCTGCTCAACGTATATATAGTCAAAGCACAACATAATCATCCCAACGAGGTCCAATAACATAAGCATAAAATGACATCTATACATCTATTATATGAATCATTAAATAAATCATTCCTTTTGAACATCAATATTCATGATCCCATTTAATCATGACATAATAATGCATTTCAATGAATCGAATCATAATGATAACTAAACATGTAAACATACAATATTCCAACAACTGACATGTTGAGGAATCTCATCTCGAACATGCAGTGGTTCATACACACCAATCAGAGCCATAAAATAATAACTATAACAATAATGAGGAAATGAGGAAGCTAAAACACTGATCTCACATTAACAAAATGAAAACAAGAGGGGCATTGCATGTCATCTCGATAAATTTGGGCAAAAAGCACCAAGTTAGGGGTGGGGGAACCCTTGACCTTAAAGGTGACCTATTTCTAATTCATTGCTTTGGTGTTGGTCTTCAGAGAATTAGAAAGATCCTAGGTCGACCTATAATTAGAAATATCAATTGGGATGCATATATAAACAAGTTCTCTTCTCATTTGAAAGAGATGAAGCAATTATAGATAAGAATCTATTATGATGCAATTATTGTGAATATGTATTTAGTTATCCTCTATATGCTAGCTGCACCAATCTATTGTGTTTTGTAGACTAACCTATTGGAAGTCTTCAAACAATTCATGTATTCATCAAACAACCTTTGGTGGTAACTTATGGAGTGGACATGACTTCGAAAAAGATTTCATACCAAGGTAATGTTAGAAGTATTGTCATTGATGTCAAAATATCACACTGTCATATAGATACGTCAAAGCAAATTATGAAAGTTTATAAACAGACTTTAGGGAGAATTGTGGGACATATTTTGTGAAATATTGTATATATTATTTGTTGAAAGAGAGGGTGACTATATGAATAGAAGAACAAAAGTATAATTTGTGTGTGAGGCGACATAATTCAGACTAAGGAAGCAGATCAATCGAGAAGATCTCAAACAGATTTCAGATTTCAGTTTCATCATAGAGAAGATATCGACTATAAATTCATGTCATTGGGAAAGCATAAACGACGAATAAAAGATCACATTGGAAAGCATTAATATTATACCACCCCTGCCAAATGCAAGATCACTATACACTCTCATGATATACTCTTGTGGGACGTTCAAGTGCATAGCCGCCAGTATGGTTGCTTTCAGATTTAGGGGTGTTCATAGAGTGGCGGATTACTATTAACAAAGCAACGATGATCATTAAGGAATTGCGAAGGTCTTAAAGAAAAATATTGTTTCTGAAGAATTCAACCAAGAAATGATAATTAACCAAAAGAATCAATAAAGATAAGGCAAAGGCACGACTTTATGAAGGAATACGATTTCATCAAATGATGTGATATGTTAAGACTAAATCCAATTATGAGTCAAAAAAAGGAAACACGTCTTCATGAAGAGCCACGGTTCTCTAAATGGAATGGTGTGAATGAACTTTTGTAAGAGACATGTCTGAAGTTATAGATGTATCTTAAGAGATGTAAATGAGGCTATTGAAAAGACGTGTATAAAAAACAGGTGTATTCTTTAAAGGATACGTTGTGTTCTTTTATCACAAATTTATCAAAAATTAAAAATGAGATAATACGATTTCATGAAGTGCCTCATTCTAAGTGGTATAAACCCCTAAATGCTAAACCCTAAACAAAAATAAGAGAGATCCGAAGTGGTGTGTTCCAGCCTTGGAAGGATATGTTTAATATTAAACAAAACACTTGAAGTGATACGTTGGAAAACTAAATCATATTTTCAAAGATTAAATTTGATAAGATGTGATTAAGACATGAAGAGGCAGATTTTAAATAATGTGTTCTTTCGTCAAGGGTTGCAACTCATAAGCAACATATAAAATCCATATTCAAAACAGATTTGTAAGTGTGGTTGCGTGAGTAAGAGAGCAGTTCAGTCAGATTTCCATCTCCTTGTGTGGGCCGGAGGTGATATTATTTATCACATAGAGTAGATTGTAGAGTTGGGTTTGTAGAGATCAGATTGAAGGCGGTCTCACTTCCATCAAGTCAAGGATTGGTGCCTTGTATTAGGGGTTGGTGCTCCTTGTAGGCAGGTGTCTACTAAATTTGTGAAGGTCTAGGTGTTCCTTGTAGGCTACATTCTACTAAATCATCTTGGTGTAAATCTGTAGGTTGGTGCCTACTTTAAAAATAGTATTTCAATAAAGTTGTATCAATTTGGGGAAATTGGTTCATATCAAAAATTGATTGTAAAAAGTTTGAAATGATTAAAAAATAAAAGTTTGTGATTGATTTACTGATTCAGCGCCCCCCCCCCCTCTCAGTAAATCTTTTGTGCTCTTCAGGTAATAGTACCATTTACCATTTATTGTTTCAGTCAATTATTGTTATTTGGCCTCTGCCCAACCTAGGGTAAGCCCTCTTTTTCATCATCATTTTCTATTCATGGAGGTAGAAACACCAAAATGGGGTTTGACTTAAGCAAGCCCCTATCCATCACAACCTTACTCTCTTTTCATGTGTGCAAGTCAGATCCAAAATTTTCACTAGCAGCAGGTCACAAGAAACATAGAGAAATCTGTAACCTATCATCTCAAGTTTGTAGATCCCAAAAAAGTAACATCTTTGTTCAAGGGTGCTATCGCCCTTGACCCTCAAATTCAAGCCCAATTTTCAATAGAAGTTTCCTCTCTGTCACTCTTTAGATTTGTAATTGTTCCATCAATTTTTTGTTTTTTGTCTATGCAATAATTATGTTAGATAGGCTTACTAAAACACACATCAAATCTCTCTTGTTTTCAATTCAAAATAATTAAAATGTAGGAGTTTGGCTCTACCTTGTGACAACTTTCCAATCATCAAACCCTAGTTGGATTGTGTTTGAATGTGGTGTCAAAGAAAAAGAGGTAATCGTACTTAATCTACTAGTTAGATCTAGAACTAATTTTCCTACTCTACATTTTGGTGAACCCGACAAATCTTAAACTTGCAATTTTCTGACTTACATAGCATAAAGTCTAATATTGATAAAAAAAACCTAGGTTATTTCAATGTCTTGTTATTGATTTGCATTCGTTTTATTTTCAAAATTAAATATTTGCACTCTTTGTTCATTCAACATTAAAACACCTTGATGAACTCAATTTTGATCAAAATTACAAAATATTAGGCTTTAATTGCATTTTGTTAGATCCAATTTTTCTCGTTTAGGGCTTAAATCCAAGTTACTTCATTTCAATTTGTAAATATTACATGTTTACTTTGGAAAAATAGAGCATTTTGTTCCTTGCAAAAACATAAAGTTAAACACATTTTTCCACATTTTCATTAGCATATCAGTTTATCAAAACCTCATACCTTATGGGGGGCACTCATTTGTGTAGCTGATATCATCCATCATCTCCTTTGAATGTTTAATAACCCTCATTCATGCTTGCATGTGCTCCTAATCATCAAATTAGGGCATATTGATTTTTTGAGCTCTATTAGTTCTTAGATCTAGGTTTTCATAGAATTTACCTTCAGATTGTTAGACACTTGTGCATGTTCTGAAGTTGTAGAAATCTTAATTTGTAGTCTAGGGTGCCACCGCCCTTGACCAATTATTTCGGCATCAAATTTTCTATGTGAAACCTTTTTCACGATCTTTGTTCATATCTAGTTCTTGTTTTTGGTAGTTTGTCTTGAAACTTCCTAATTTTGCTGTGCATTGCCAGTTTAGCCCTAATTCACCCAATTCATTACATTCCTCCTAAAAAAAGAAAAAGACATAACAATATGTTTTTTTTTAAATATGCCTGATATAGAAAAATATGGCTTGCCTAAAAAGTGATATACGTCAAACTTTGACCAACAAAGAGTTTTCCTACCAATGAGAACATCATGGTGCAAAAGAATCAAATCATTGATACTTTTCTTAATGTCACTTTAACTAGTCGTTATTCTTCAAGTAACCATGAAACTCATGTTTGTCCCTCTCCCAACATATTTTCTGATTACGAGGATATCTTGGCACAAGAGGATGCTATCATTGATACCTTTCCTAATACCACTTTAGTCATTCCTCCTTCAAATGATGGTAAGGTGGCTTGCATAGATGAGGATTCAAACCTCACATTGGATCCCCATCAATAGAGGATTGCTAACAAATATTCAATTCAGTTGAAATTGTAAGCCCACAACTCATCATTTATCCTCCTCCTAATGTTCCTCAACCTCAAACTATGCTTACTCTAATTATTGGACCTCCTTCAAGTTAACCTAACGTCCTCTCATTATTGGACCTCCTTCAAACCAGTCTAAACCTCCTGGTCATCCTAACTTTTACAAAACAACTCACTAAAAACAACCATGTGCACTAAAGTGTGTTGCAAAAACTGCATTATCACGTAGTTGCTCACATATAACACTTGAAATAAGCAAAAACCAAAACAAATGCAAACCTCCATTCCATTTCCTCAATGTGTTCTAGCTCCCACACCTCGTCTTCCTCAACATAATGGCAAAGAGTATGATCTCGTTGAACAACTTCATAATACTCTAGCTAAGATATCTCTTTGGGATTTAATTCAAGCTTCAACTACATACCATGGGATTCTCCAAGAGGCTTTGCAGAAGATTGATGTATCAACTTCTGTTAGACCAAATGGTGTAGCAACATTGCTAATGGTACGGGACAACACAATTATATATTATTTTCTGTTAAAGTGCATTACCTACTTTTGAGAGTCAACATCGACATGATGCTCTAGTGATATTTGTCATCGTCATAAAATTGGGGTTAGATGTACTCTCATTGACAATGGATTAGGTCTTAATGTTTGTAGCAATAACCTTTTACATAGACTTGGTGTGAATACATCTTTTATTAAACCTGGCGCTCTTTCTATTCGTGGCTTCGATAATGTTCATAGATAATTGGTGGGAACAATCACACTACCCATTAAGGTAGGACCCTTGAAGTTGCCTACCCTTATCCATGTAATGTCATATCCTCTCTCATATAGTCTTCTTCTTGGTAGATTGTGGATTCATGCCATGAAGGGAGTCTCGTTTACTCTTCATTGTGTGATGAAGTATGAATATAATAATAAGTTATATACTGTAGTGTAGGAATTTGTATAAGTTCACAATTTCACACTATGTTTGGGTCCTTTAATTAAGTGGACTTAATTAACCTTCTAATTACCTAAATTATGCATTCCAAAGCCCTATTTATCTCGTTTTCCAAAAGGGGAACCAACATTTAATTGTTGCAATTAATAATTAAAACACATTGGAGCTTGTGTGTCATGGATTGATGGGCCAGGACCCATTTACCCAAGGGTGAATGGGTCCCCCTTAAGTCCTAGGTCCCAAATTTTAATGTTTTTGGTGGTCTTTTAAGCAACAATCAATATCCTAATCATCATGTCGAATTTTATGTGCATTTATGTCATCTTGTGAAAGCTACTATGCATTGTTGATCCTAAAACATCCATGCATTTTCAAGTGTCCAATCAATCAAACAAAGAAATATCAATCCTTAGAGTGATGTGTGTGACTTCAATCCTCTAAGGACAACCATTAAAGGTTTGGTGATTTGTAACAAGCATTGTTTCATTCATCATTCCTTCCATTTGTCAATTGTCATTATCTTTCTATGAAGGTTTAATTACCAAACTTGGGGTTTGACCAAGGAAAACCCCCAAACAAACAAGAAAAATTCTTCCTCTGTATGTATGTGCAAATTACAGGTTGAAGAAGGATTGAAGATTTTGGAGAGAAATTTTACATTATTGCATTTGTTGCATTCATTGTTATTAAATCACGAAAACTCAAGTGCAAAATTTATTTCCGGATTTTTGATAGTGAAACCTGTATAAAACATCTTAGATCTTACTTCAAAGGCCTACAAAAAATATTTTTAGAAGCCTTAACCAAGACCCATTCGTCCGTAGGTGAACCTGTCCTTCAACGATGCTCAAAATCAACTTTTTATGTTAGGCACATGTGTCTAGAACCTTCTCAGACCTATCTGCAAATTGTCAATTTGATTTTTGTATCTTCAAAATCTTATATTTTATCATCTAGATCCTATTGTGCATTTAGTTTGAACATTGAAAATCATTTGATTAGGTTTCATATTTTCCCTATTGTCTTAAAGGATTGAGATCCAAGTTTGATTGACTCACCATTAAGGTTGAAAGTTAGTCATTACACCTTGTGATCTCTTTCCTAATGAAATGCCCCTAGGGAAACACACCTATTGCGGATCTTTAAAGTCCCATTTAGGGAACCCATTTCCCCACATTTCATGTACGATTAAAGTAGATGCAAAAATTTATTTACAAGATGAAGTCAAACATAACATTTCCAATTCTCTTAGTATCTAGGATAAGAACCTTCGAATGATAATGATATTATGAATGCGCTCTTGGGTGATAATTAGGGATCGTTTTTTAGTGGCATCAATACTACAAGTAATGATCCAAATATTTCTTCATCTTCAAATACATGTTTTGGTGATGATTAGGGTTCATTAGATTTTACACCCTCCATTGTGGGAGATTAGAAAATTTCACAATCTAAATCTAAGGAATCTTTTAGTTTAATCACACAATCTTCTTCTACATCAACAAATCCACAAATATCATCATATTAGAATGACGATGGGGGCTCTTTAGCTTTTCTCCCTCACGTATTTACAATATCTAATCCTAACATTTGAACAACTAAAAATGATTTTCATTCTTGTAAAAGAATCAACTCTTCTCATGATAATGCTCATTTTTTTACAAATAAACATTTAGAAAAGACTTCTCATCCTATGAGAGTCACTCAAGGAGTCAAGCTTCTAGGATTGCCCGCAAAACTGAAAATAATATTTTACAAGAGAGAAAAGCAGGAGTATAATATTTGTGCAAAGGAAGGGATTCACTACTCTCGAGTATCTAGGATAAGAGTCTACGAGGAGCGAATAGACTTCAATTAACTCAAAGTACAAGCTCAAGTGACGAAGTGTGAAATATAGAATATTGCAATAACTTAATTAAACAAAATACTAAACTAGAATGATAAAACTTTAAAGAATCACATAATACTAATTATTGAAACAAAACATAAAGACTTACAAAGTTTGCCCTCAGAAGGATAGAGTTACAACCAACAAACGACAACGTGTCATGGTGATGTCTATGACCCGCGCTTTTGTCCCTATTAAACCAGGAGGTAAAACCTAAAAGATGTCAAACCCAACTCTTCAAATCTAGAAACCTAGACATAAAAAGGATGAGAAAAAGTGTTTAGAATGTTTCAGGGCTTGTTTCAGTCAAACCTCCGTTTTTGTGTAATATATAGAAATAGACAAGACATAGAATGTAATAGACAATATGCATGATAATAACACATCTAATGTGGAGGAGAGCCCCTATCACAAATAAAATATACTAGACAAGTAGATAGTTGCAAATAGATAGAAATAGACAAGACATAAAATGTAATAGACAATATGCATGATAAGAACACACTTCGATGTGGAGGAGAGCCCCTATCACAAATAAAATAGACTAGACAAGTAGATAGTTGCAAATAGACGAGACAAAAGTAGACACGAGAGCGTTACCAATAGTCCGTGGCTCTGTCTTGGCTTGAAAGACGAGACATGCGTGCTTGCAAGAGAGCCTTGGCTGTTAGCAAGACAAGAATTCAATAGAGCTTCACTGTAGAGAGCAAGAGAGAAAAGATGTGGAAGATCGGATGAGAGAGAGTGAGAATGAATGAGAAAGAGTGAAAATAGGACTTATCCGAGGCTGCATGGGCGAGAGGAGCTGTACACTCACAATCTTTATACAATGATGCATGTCATAGGAAAAGAGACACGATTTTTCCTCATTTTTAACTTGGAAATTTCGGGTATGCTAGTGCACCACGCGGATGTTCGTGCGTTGCACAAACATGCTACTCAAACTTTCACAAGAAATGAGGTAGATGGATCGCTAATGCTTTTTTATTGTCCCCTATGAAGTTAAAATCGTGAAATTCCAACTCATAGGTTTTTGTTATTAATACGGTGAGGTACCATAAATACAGTGGGCCAAATCTGCAAGTGTGAAATTTCCATGGGGTGCAATTTTACACTCCTTTTTTCCCCCACTTTAGTGAGTTGAATTTTTGAAGAAAAAGCAATTGCACTAAAGTAGAAAGAAGACATAAATGCAAGATCAAAAAATTGAAAATTTTATAGATTTACTTGAAAAAGGAAAGTGTAGAGGCCACGAAAGTTGAGGAGGTGGATATTGATGATGCCTCTAGTGTTTGAGGTCAACGAGAAACTACAATGCCTGACATGAAGTTTCATTTTGCAAAACTCAAAATTAAGTCATTTTTGAAATCAGAAGAAGCTACCACAACGAGAAGACTGCTTAAAAACAAATTGGTGGTTCAAAAGAAAAATATGATGAAGATGTGAATATATGCCCCCTCCCATTTTTGCCCCAGGTTAGGTGGGGTAAAAATAAGAAGTATGGAAGGAACATTTTCACCGTGAAAAATGGATAAAAATGACCTATATATGCCTTGGGTGGGCCCATGGAAGGGTCATTTTCACTATTCACGATGAGGATCTTGTTGACTTTTGTGAGAGGAGTTAGCAAAATGTCTCACAAACATGATTACATAGGCCCGAGGATCAGGCAACTTCCCGCAACAATAGTGACAACTAACAAGCTAGACGAGGTATGAAAAATTCCCCTGCAACTTGTTATTTTAATGCATTTTTTGAGCTTTCCGTTTTTCTTGAGCAGTGCAGGCATCCAACCAATGCGAAGGTGTATGGTTGGTGTGTTGTAATCCCAATAGCACATCAACGTCCTCTGCACGTGTTGGTATTTAGCACATGCGCTGTTGTCAAGCAACATTCGACCTCGTAGACACTACCATGTCACACAAACGTTTGGACGACGTGCCTCCATCCTAGAGGCACACTTAATCAAAATTTGATGTAGAGAATTTTTTTCATGATGTAGAAAGAGTTGACGTGAAACTTGGTGTGCTTGTAGGCTTGGTTGTAGATCTGTGAGCATGATGACGAATTTCTATTCACACTATTGCAAAACTGCAACAATGAGTTGCATCTAGATGACCAAGATTTGCTACGATGGGTCGACCTGTGGTGGGTATACACCATGCTAGAGATATGTTATCACACTCCTATTTTGATGATGCTCATGGAGTGTTGAAACACAAATACCTCAAAATTTCACCTGCTGATGAGAGAGATGACCATCATCCTAGAGGATGTTTATCGTGTCATCAGGTTATTCGTCTGAGGACAAAAAGTAGCCTATGACAAGGGTAGGATGACACAAGACACCCATGATGAGAAGTTGTACTACATCGGGTGGGTGGTCCCAGCTGACACGACGAGACATATCTATATGAGGTGGCTAGAGTAGGGGTGGGTGGCGATGCCACTTGTTCATTGATTTATGATTGTCACAGTTTATCTTCGCGTTGTGATGGATGGGCAAGATTGTACCTTCATGAGAGCCTCATCCATTGCATCCACACCATGGAGGAGTGACGTACATTCTTTGCCTTGGGTGAGAGTATGTTATTGTATCTCTACAATGACCTTGGGCAATATATGCACTATGAGTACCACAATCTCATTGCTTGCATGCTACTACAGGTGTGGGCATTTGAGTATATCAGATGTACATGGTTAGTCGATTTTCCCCTTGACTTGACACATGGTACACCCATGGCACACACGTACCCCTTGGTGCATGATTGGCTCTATGGAGATGTAGCTTTTTGGCAGCTTCAGTTTGATTCTTTGCAAGCGTGATACATTAGGTGGAACCCATATAGGCAGATGAGGGTCTAGCCCAATGATAGGAAAAAACTATGCAAGATGCAACGCGATCGACTCCTGGCGAGTCGGTCATACCACATCATCGTACCTTACTACTGGAATCGAGTAGCTCGATAGTTCAAGTAAGTCTAGAACATTGCCCTAGCGGCTCTGATGTATATGTGGTCAATGAGTATCATGACTTGAGTAGGCAATCAATGTCGTCTGACCATCACAGATATTGTATCTAGTGATGATAGGTCGGACAACAATGATCATCCCCCAGTCCTTCTAACTGATGATGTCGACGTCATCCATGACTTTGCTGATTGGTAGGTGATGATAGGCCTGACCTTGATTTTCCCTATAAGTGCCGTAATGAGCAATGTTGGTGTGTAGGGGCCAAGAGGTGAGGATCTTGGAGGCGACGACAATAGCGAGGAGGGTGAGGCGACAATGAGTTGAGCTCTAGAGACGCTAAGGCAGTAGCGATGGGTGTCTCCACCCCCACCAACAATCCCCATCTCATCGACTCTACCTACAAGCAAGGTGATCACACCACCTTCAATGGTAGTAGTAGGGATGAGCGTAGTGCCCCCTGATCCACACTAGCAGATTGGGGACCCAGGTACAAACATAATTCATGTTCTTTCATTACAGTTTTCGTCATTACAACTTTATCATATGTATATACATAGTTTGATATGATATTGTACTAATATCGTCCTCTTTCTTTAAGGTAGCAGTGGACACACAGGAGTAGATCACCTTTATTAGACGATGCATAGAAGAGTTGGTCTCGGATGTCTAGATCCAGGGGATCGTCCTCGACGCATATAGGCCACAATCAATGGGGTTAAATACCCATCTATTTGAGTTTGTTGCATGCCTGAGGACGACATACAAGGAGGTGCACATCAAGGCCATTCAAAGGACTACAAATCTAGCCACCATGTCTAGGCATTGAGATCAATGTCTAGTGGAGCTCTACATTGTATTGTCTGAGTGAGACTAGGCTGTGACGTGGGCAAAGAGTGTCATAGTAGCATGTGACGCCTTATAGAGCTAACTTGATGACCTCGCTAGGTAGGTGGAGGAAGTGAGGCCAACTGTTGATCCCTAGACGCAACAACTCTAGGAGGATATGCGGCAAGCCTGTGAGTGGGAGGCATTACTGTAGGAAAAGGTGGCAAAGGTATGGGAGGATGCAACCAAGCTCAAAGGAGAGATCTAAGGGTTGTGGTCACGTAGCATGTCCCTGTCGTGCTATCATCGATCACACTCAGATGCTTCCATCTAGAATCCTCCTCTACCATCGCCAACATTAGAGGGCTCAAAGAGCCATGCACTTGGGGGCTAGAGGCTTGATTTTGCATATGCCATATTTTTGTATACCAGATCATTTTTGATGTATAGACACATATAGATATATAAGTACCACATTTTGATATTGTGGTGTGATACATGTACATGACATTTTTGATATATATACATACAATATTTTTGACTTACATCATGGTGTTCTTATGTATATTTTTGCTTTATGTATGATTATGTGATGGATTATGTTTATGGATATATGTTTAGATTATATGCTATCATGATTTAATAAACACACATGGATGTATTCTTAATTAAATACAATGATGATCTAATGCCTAACCAAAAGATATTAATCAAAGACAATGCATGGATACACAACATAATAGAACACATGTATATATAATTCCTTATTAAAGAAATTAATTACATACACATTTCTACATCATAACAGAAACTAAAAAGATAATGTGTTAATGAGGAGATGTCATAACATAACAAATTACGAATCTGGGAGAGGAACACGTGTCATGTGCATGCCAAATAGACTATGCATAGTATCGATGGAGATGCATTGCATTGACCGATTCTTTTAGAGGTGTGTTATCCTGAGACGATAGTCCATATGCACCATAAGCATACAAGAATGTGATGATATAAGGACCTAACCAATTAATGTTTAATTTACCCTTTTTGATTAGGCGACGTATTTACGTTTCTCTAGTTTTCATAGAGAACGAAATCACCTACCTTGAAAGTGTAAGAAAGAACACCCTGATTGCAATGCTTAGAATTAGATTGTTGATAAGCTTGGAGATGATCGAGGACCTATAATTGGTTCTCATTAAGAAACTCAAGCTAATTTAAGCGTTGAGCACGGTAAGTGTAATCATCAATCAACTCTTTAAGAGAAACTCGTAGAGACATAATTTTTGACTCTAAAGGCATGATAGCCTCGATGTCATACATGAGGTTGTATGGGGTAGTACCAATAGCCATACAAACACTCGTGTGATAGGCCCACAAGGCATACATCAATTGAGTATGCCAATCTTTACCATGTTTGTTTACTGTTTTCTGAAGAATGAGTTCAAGAGTTTTCTTAGATGCTTCAGCCTGACCATTAGATTGAGGATAATAAGGTGTAGAAAATCAATATTAAATATGATTTTTTTTCAAAAATTGTTTTACCTCTTTGATCTTAAATAAAATACCATTGTAATGTAGAAAATTGTATACCTTTACAATTTCACATTATGTTTTGTCCCCCTAATTTATTGGACTTAATTAAGTTTATAATTTTCTAAATTATGCATTTCAAAGCCTAATTTTTTCCATTTTTTGAAAGGGGAATCCACATCAAATGAATGCATTTAATTATTAAATTGCCTTGGATCATGTGTGTCCTGGAAATTTGGGCGAATGGGTCCCTTTTATGATCTAGGACCTAAATTAAAATATGTTTTCTGGTGGCATTTTAATGCTCAAAATCCAAATTGGAAGTGTGAACTTTTAGAATATAATTTTTGGGAAAATGGATAAATACTTATAAATATAGTATTTTTATCATTTGAAATCTAACTATTAAGAACACAGTTTATGAAGCAATCCTATTGAGCAAATATTATTGTCAAGAGCATTCAAGAGAAACATTATGTGTCATTTATAGGAGCAATTAAGATCCTAATATCATGTCAAAGTTTATGTCTGTTCATGTTATCTTGTGAAGGCTAACAAGTGTTGTAGAATATTATGCATTCAAGCATTCAAGAAAATAAAGAAAGCAAGATCCAATTCTCTTGAAGTGATGTGTATATCTTCAGTCCTACAAAGAAACCATTTAAGGGCGGTGAGTTGTAGAAAATTGTTCATTCATAATTTCCTTCTTTTCCATTAAGGTTTTTATCATTGACATTGCCATTGCCATTGTGAAAGTGGGAACACTATTCATAGGGTTTGATTGAGGCAAAACCCTATATGACACAAACATTTTCCCCTCTTTGTGTATGTGTAGATTACAGGTTGAAGAAGGATTGCAGAGATCTTGAATGATTTTGCATTTTGGTATTTGTTGCTCATCATTCTTGTCAACCCATGGAAACTAAGTTGCATAATTAATTTTCGAGATTCCAAAAAATTTGCAGGTGGAAAACATTTCAGATCTAGCACCAGAGGACCCGAAAATTTGATCAAGACCCCTATACAAATACCCATTTTCCAGTGGGTGAATGAGTCCTTGTAGGTACATCAAAACCAATTTTTCTAAGTAGGTTTTGTTGTCTTCTACACTTCCTAGATCTACATGTAAACTGTTGTTTTTGTTTGTCAATTGTTGAGATCGTGCATTTCATGTATTAGGGCATATAGGATCATTAGTTTAATCATTCTAAAATATTTCCAATCCATTCTCATCCCCCTTTAGATGTAGATCCAAGTCCGATTGGTTCACTATTAGGGCTGAAAATCAATCTTTTCACCTTGAGATCTACATCTCTAATGAAATTTCGAAAAAGACCCATTGCATCCTAGGTTCTTTTCATTTAGGACCTAGGATCACTTTTTGTATATTTCATTTTGGTGAACCTGACATGCTAATACTATAAAATTTCTAAAATTGAGAGTTTTTGAAACCCTAGATCTAGGTTTTACCGTGCATCACATATTGCATTACAAATTGAATTAGAGTCATCTTTAGATCAAATTTACAATTAATTTGCATTCATTAAGTGGTTAAAAATTTGAAATTGTTCATTGCATGTAAATTGCATCTTTCATTTTAGATCAAAAAGAAGGAAAAAATTGCATCAAAAACATCATTTTCAAGTTTTGGTATCTTAGAATCAGTCAATTATTGCATATTAAATCTCAATTTTGTATTCAAAATTTGTAACAACACTTTAATCTTTGTTTCACACTTACATCTTGCATTACATTGTCTTAAATTAAGCAAAAAATGAAAAAAAATCATTGATTAACCTATTTACAACCATAGAAAGAAACATCAAACAACAACATAAAAAATATTTTTTTTAGTGTTTTGAACCTTGTAGAAAGACTCATTTTCCCTTGGGTGACCTTGTCCTTGTACAAGTGCCTCAGACAACTTTTGTACAACCTTTTGTCTCTGTATTATCAGCCTATTTCTGCTTGCAATTGTTTGATTTGAAATTCTGGAAAATGTTATTGCATGTGCAAGAAAAGTGTTAGTTTACTTGATTTATTGCAAATTTGGAAAGAAACATTGCATTTTCGTATTGGATCTATACGAGAATTGTTGACATTTTCTGAAGCATTGCATAATTTGACTAGATTAGTTTTCATTTTTGTACAAACTCAAAAATCTTGATGTTAGAATGTTTCCTTTTCAAATATGTGGTTTTTATATGGTAAAGCATGGATTGCATAAGTACTATCTCCCTACTTCTGAGTATAATCTAGGGAAATGAAATAAGGTCATTAACAAGCATATTAGTCATTCTCCTAGTATCTTTCCTAGTTATGAGAGTACCTTGGCACAAGAGAATGAAATCATTGACACATTTCTTAATATCACTTTGCCTATCCTTCACTCATCCCCTAACATCTCTCCTACTTGCGAGAATGTTTTGGTGCAAGAGGATGCAATCATAAATGATCATGAAAATGATAGTTCTTCTCTCGAAACATCTCCTACTTGTGACAAAGGTATCTTTTGTTAGAAGATCCAGTGATTGAGTGTCATGCGAATCTTGTTTGTCCCTCTCCCCCTACCTCTCCCATTTGGGAAGATATTATGGCACAAGAGGATGAAATTATTTACACATTTCTTAATATCACTTTTCCTAGTCTTCATTCATCTCCCAACATCTCTCCTACTTGTGAGAATTTTTTAGTGCAAGAGTATGCAATCAATGACAATCATGACAATCATAATTATCCTTTCGATACCTCTCCTACTTGTGATAAAGGTATCATGGTGTTAGAAGACCCAAAAATTGAGCATCATGAGAATCTTGTTTGTCCCTCTCCTAATGCTTTACCCATTTGGGAAGATATGGTGGAACAAGAAGATGACATAATTGATCCATTTATTTTGATAGATAGTAAAATGGCTTGTTTAGGTGAAATGCTAAGGCAAACTTAGATCTCCCCTCGTTAGAAATTCACCAACAAGAAGTCAAATCCGCTAAGGTTATGAACGCACAATTAGTCATTAGATCTCCCTTGATTATTGGAACTCTTAAAACTCCTCTTGGACCTCCCAAGAGTCCTCTAATCATTGGTCCTCCTAAGATTCCTTTTAAACTTCCTAAGGGTCCTCTAATTATTGGACCTCCTAAAAGTCTTCTAATTATTGGACCTCCTAAGTCACCTCTCATTATAGAACCTCCTAAACCTCATGGCCATATCCTAAGCTTTGCAAAACAACTAACCAGTAGCCATGTCTCATAGCAACCAAGTTATAATACTGTAGCTCAAACATATAACACTAGAAACAATAAGAAAACATGATAAACACAAGCCACTACATCATTAATACCATTCCCACAGCTTTGTAAAACAAATAACTAGTAGCCATGTCTCATAGCAACCAAGTTATAATACTGTAGCTCAAACATATAACACTAGAAACAATAAGAAAACATGATAAAAACAAGCCACTACATCATCAATACCATTCCCACAACCTATTTTACCTAGTGCCCCTCATTTGCCTCAACATAGTGGAAAGGAGTATGACCTTGTAAAACAACTTCACAACACTCATGCTAAGATCTCTCTTTGGGATTTGATTCAAAAATCACCTACTTACCATGGAATGCTTCAAAATGCATTGCAAAACAATGTTGTGCCTTCTAGTGTGAAACCAAATGATGTGGTAGCTTTGATTGAGAATATAAATCAACCTATTATGGAAATTGTATTCCATCAAAGTGATCTAACTCCATTAGAAACATAGAAAAAAAATGATGCTTTGATGATATTGTCTGTTATTAACAAGGTTGGGATCAACCGTACTCTTGTGACAATGGTTTAGGACTCAATGTTTGTTGTGTGGATCTTGTGGATACAATTGGAGTGGATAAGACTAAAATTCAACCAGATTCTTTGTCTATTTGTGGTTTTGATAACGTGGGAAAACAACTACTTGGTGTGATAACATTACTTGTCAAAGTTGGATTTGTCACTTTACAAATTCCTATCCATGTCATGCCTAATGATCTTTCATATAATCTCCTCTTGGGTAGACCATAGATTCATGAAATGAATGTGGTGCCTTCAATGTTACATCATCTATTGAAATACACTTACAACAAGAAGGTGTACACGATAAAAGCCGAGCCAAAATCTAAAAATTATTTACAAGCTGAAAAAGGATTGATAAATCCTCTTAGAACATTGACACCAACCATGAAAGTGAAACCTTTGCAAAAAGAAGAAAATGAAGAGTGTCTTTCATTGGTGACAAAGTTGTTAGATGATGATTAAGGATCATTAGATTTAACACCTACATCCATGGGAGAATATAAAATCACTCAATCAAAGTCAAGAAAAGAGAAAGAAGGGACAATGATATCAATTGAGTCATCAAAAGCATTCAAGTCTACAAATTTTAGCAAAGAAGAGAAAAAAAAGTTACACATACACCTATGATGAAAGTGACTATGAAAAAGCACCTTCCTCAAAAGAAATGGAATAACTTTATGGAAGAGGTTATCAACTTGTGAAACAATTTGGTTATAATGGAAAAGTATATGTGGTGTAAGAGAATAAGGTATTTGTGTCCCCATAGAGCCTAACATGCAAGAAACAAAAAGAGGTCTTCGTTATTGTCCTTCAATTAATATAGTACTAGTTGCTCTTCATTGACATGTGGTAGTTGTAGTATTATAACATATTCAGTACTATGCATGGACGTATAAACTTGGATTTATGCAATCATATTTCATTTTTCAAGGAGCAACATATCATCATCCATTAGGCCCACCTTTTATGCTCCACTTTGAGGGTAAGGGGTTGGGTATCCTTGTCCTTCGTGTATTCCTTCTAGCAAGTGAACACTTTTTATCTCCTTAAAACATTAGTGTAGCAAGTACACTAACATTTTAAGGGGGGCATATAGACCCCCGATGTTTGTAATGAAAAATAGTCTCTTCTTAGTGAGGATACCATACATATCATAGGAAGTGTGACTAGGTCTTAAATGCAAAGAACTTAGGATGCAATGGACCTTTTTGTAAATTTCAACCATTATCAGAAGCAAGAGTAGAGTGCAATCCGAAATGAGCAATGATGTTCAAAATAAAGCTTCAAATTGGTTCAATATTCATGGATTGAAGTGGAACATATTTGACTCATTTCATAAAGTAATCAAAAAAGTAATGATAAATATATGTCCTTTAGAAGGAGGTGATATTTTTTTGATAATATCCAACCCCAATTTTGTAAATGGCCAAGGAGAGGTCTAATTTTGAAGCTCTTGTGCAAGAGCTTGAATGAGATTGCTATGTTGTTGACATTGAGGGCGTTTCTTGACAAAGGCAAAGGAATCCTACTCCATTGTTTGCCAATAATATCTCATATGAATCAACTTACACATAAAGGATTTACCATGGAAATGTCCACCCCCAAATCCTGAATGGGCTTCTTAGAGGAAAATGGATATTTCAGTTAGTATAATATTTATGGTAAAGAATGTTAGAAATAATAACATACCGATCTGAAATTTTTCGTATCCAAGTGCAATCATTTTTAGTCACATCGTTGGGAAAAGTTCCAGTCTTTAAATAATTATAGAATTGAGAATTCCATGCCCCAAGTCCATGTGTGCACACACAAGATTGTCAGGTTCAGGTCGATCCAAGACAATAGGAGAGCGGAGAAAGTGGACCACAAAGTGGTAATCTTCTACACCATCTTCCAAAAACATAAGGGAGGCTGCACTAGCCATTGCATGTGCGTGTCAATTTTATCTCTCAGGAACCCTATCTATTGTGAAAGAAGAAAAATGATTAAGCAAGGATAGAGTTGAATAATGATATTGTGATGGCTTATTCTTCTTAGCGTGGTACATTCCCGTGATTTGATTTACAATAAATTCAGAATCACCATGAATGTGAATGTGTTTAATGTTTAATGCCATCGTAACATGCAAGATATCAATAAGGGCTTTGTGCTCATCGATGTTATTAGTATAATGAAATTCTAATCGAAAGGATAGAGGAACTAACTTACCTTCAGGTGAGATTAAGACTACACCTGCCCCGAAGCTAGTTTTACATCTCAATCCATTGAAGTACATCTCCCACATAGACTCATGGTCTAATGCAAATGAATTTTCATCTAGAGATAAATCTAGATTAGGGAAGAAGTGATAAGAGGGAGCTTTTTCTAATTGATGAACAATAGCTTGACCCCGAATCTCTTTCTGAGTTACAAATTTGATATCAAACTTAGAAAGTAACATTACCCATCTCACCAACCTTCCTGAAAGATCAGTCCTAGTGAACAAATGTTTAAGGAGATCACATTTTTTTTCAATAACATTAGTTTCGGCTTGAAGAAGATAATGTTGTAACTTCTACATTGTAAAAACTAGAGTGAGACATTGTTTCTCCATGGAAGAGTATCAAGTTTCATAATCAACTAGAATACGAATAATGTAGTAGACCACTCTTTCTTTACCATCATCATCATGTTGAGCCAATAAAGCTGCTAAGGCATGATGAGAAGCATAGATATAAAGCAAAAAGGGTCTATCTTGCATAGTCGACAACAAGATAGGAGGATTGGACAAATAAATTTTTATTGACTTAAAAAACTTTTCACATTCATCATCCCATCGAAAGCGAACATATTTTTTCAACAAAGACATGAATGGAAGGGTACGATCATCCAACTGAGATAAAAATCTATGAATTGCCCGAATCTTCCCTTGCAAACTACGTAGTTGAGAGATGTTTTTCGGAGGAGGCATGTTAACAATTACATCAATTTTGTTTGTGTTGACTTTGATTCCATGCTGAGAGATGATAAATCCTTAGATCTTGTTGACATCTATGCCAAATACACACTTAAGAGGATTTAGTGTCATTTTATAGAGTGAAACCTCTCAAAGATAAGATGAATCTTTTCAATGCGATCTTGACGAGTCATATAGTTAGCCAAGATGTCATCAACGTACTCTTTTAGAATCTTGTGAATAAAATCATGAAATATAAGAGTCATCGCTCCTTGGTAAGTTGCTCCAAAATTCTTTAACCCAAATCACATGATCATGTAACAAAAGGTAGCCCAAGGGGTAGTGAAGGCTGACTTATACTGATCTTGCGAGTTAATATGAATATGATTATAGCCAGAGAAGCCATCCATAAAGGATAATAAGGTATGAACTATAGTCGATTCTACAATCATATCAATATTAGGCAATGTGAAATCATCCTTATGAGAAGACTTATTGAGATCACACAAATCTATGTAAATTTGAATATGATCATCAGGTTTACTAACGACGATGATATTCGATATCCAAGGCCACTAGTCAATAGGATGGATAAAACCAACTTTTAGGATATTTTTTGTCTCAGTATTGACTAATAAAGCAACCTCGGGATTCATCTTTTAGATCTTTTATTTAACGTTCTTAGCATTAGGACATAGAATGATATTGTAAAGCACCACAAAGTCATCAATACCAGGCATGTCGTCATATGACCCAAAAAAATATTGGGATGAGAATGCAATAGATCAAAATGTTTTTTAGAATCTTTTGAATAGCGACACATTCCTATCTTAATTAATTTTTTAGATGATTTAGGATCTTGAAAACATCAAAAGTCTCCCCCTTAAGGCGAGTACTATGGTCTTTAGGATGAGTTATAGGAGTATCATCATCCACATTAGATAAACGAGCCTTCTCATAATGCTCATAATGGATTATCCAAAGTACACTTGTTTATTCAAGCAATATGAGAATCGTCGTTTATGGTGATAAGAAGGAAAATAAGAGTAGACACCTAAGAATTCTTCTAGCGCTTTCTTTGAAGATAAAACATCTAGAGGAACTTCATTAGAATCAATAGAAGGAATTTGACTTGGTTGAGAAGGTGGTAAAGAAGTAGGTTGATTTAAATTTTGTTGATTCCTTCTATTATTGTAAGTATGGGCTACCACTCTGTAAGAGGAAGCCTCAGATTGCATGAATCTTATTTTAAGGTTCAATGCGTCACTTGTGAATGAGACCCCCAAAATAGAATGTATTCTTTTAGGAGACGAGCTAGTAGGAGTCACATAAATGATGGGTCTCTTAGGATTTTGAGTGGCTCAAGAGACTACAACTACATTCACAGACTCTTTGACCTGCGAAGAAGAAGAGGGTTGTGATGAAGAATTTAGTTCAATAGATCTACAGATAGAAGGAGATGCCTCTAAGAAATCATCTAGGACATCATCCAACATATCAAAATCTTCTTTAGAAAACACATTATCAAAAGCATCAAAGTTTTGAAGAAAAAGATCCGACCTGATTTGGTTCACGTTGTGTTCACCAAAATGTAATGAAGGGGATTCGCTACTCTTGAGTCTCTAGGACAAGGAAGAGTCTATTGGGAGCGAATAACCCTCAATTACCTTAAAGTACAAGCTCAAGTGACGAAGTATGAAATAGGGAATATTGCAATAACTTAATTAAACAAAATACTAAGCTAGAATGATAAAATTGTAAATTAACAAAATTTGGTAAAGAACCACAAAATACTGATTACAAAAATAGAAAGATAAAGACTTACAAATTATACCCTGAAAAGGATAGAGTCGTGGCTAACGGATGACAACACGTTATAGGGACATCTGTGCCCTACGTTGTTGTCCTTGTCAAACCAAGAGGTGAAAACCTGAAAGCTACGAATACCCAACTCTTCAAATTTGGAAACTTGCACACATAAAGGATGAGGAAAAGTGTTGGGGATTCCCTTAGTCAAACCCCCATTTTGGTGTTTCCACCTCCACAGACAACCAAATAGATAGAAATAGACGACATAAAATGTAATAGATGAGATACGTGATATAAACAAACCTTGCTATGGAGGAGCCCCTATACAAATAAAATAGATGAGACTAGTAGATCATTGGAAATAGACAAGACAAAAGTAGAAAAGAGAGTTTTACCAACAACCCGTGGCTCCCTTTTGACTTGAAAGATGAGAAGTGCTTGCTTGCAAGAGAGCCTTGATTATTGATGAGATAAGAATTCAATAAAGGTTTGCTGTGGAGAGCAAGAGAGAAAATATGTGGAAGATCGGATGAGAGAGTGAGAATGAGTGAGAGAAAGAGTGAAAATAAGAGTTTTGTGAGGTTGCATGGGTGGGAAAAGCCATTACACTTGCAATTATACTGCAATAATGCATGTCATAGGCAAAGTGACGCAAGATTCCCTCAAGTGAAACGTATAAATATTGGGAACGCTAGTGCACCACATGTACACTTGCACATCGCGCAAGCGTCCTACTCAAAATTTTGCAAGAAATGAGGTAGACATACTACTAATGCTTTGTTATTGTCCCCTATAAATTAGGAATTGTGAAATTTCAACTCATAGGTATTTGTGATTAATGCCATGAGGTACCATAAATATAATGGGCCAAATGCGCAAGTGTGAAATTGCCAGGGGGTGCAAGTTTACGACACTATAATTTGTAATAATGGATGCAAGATAATATAGCCAATATGCAATACTCAAGATTGCAATTGTATTTAATTTGTACATGAGAGACATCACTTATAAATGAAAGGTGAGATAGGATTAGATAATTTTGTGACATGTGCTTAATCCTATGTTACGAGACAACTTATTTGACAAAAAAGTCAAAAAGATAAGATAGGATAAGATCTTATCTAGACAACTAAGACTTCTAGAAGGACATCTAGAACCCAAGTAAATTTAACATGTGAATATGTCCCCTTGCTAGGAATTAGCTAGGTACAAGACATTTATTCACACCAATACCCCCCCTTAAGTGCAATCTAGGGAGTAGATTAGTATGCAAAGATGCAAAAAATCAAAATGATTATTATTGGTCATAGCTACTAGGCCATGTTAGGTACCCATTTACTCTGCACATGATTGTTAAGCTTCTAGCATAGTTAGGAAATACAAGATATCACATATTATCCTACTAATCTTAGGATTATGTACAATATTGTTACACTCCACCCTAATTTGTAGGGGTAGTGGTAAAACTATTGTTTGTTTTGCATATTGGACAACTTGTTTATGACACCTAATTTGCCTTGATATGAAGCTCTAGTGTCTTGAAGAGGGTTTTGCTTGAGTGATTCCCTTCAACAGTTTCTCAAGAATCAAGATATGGACTTGGTAGTTAGATGATTTTTTTTTCTCAAGTTGAGTCAACTTTCTATGATCTTATATCCCATTTGAGAAAATAATCAACTTGTTTGTTGTGAAAAAATTCACCACCGTTTTCTTTTGAGTGATGAAATTTGTAGAAGGTTGTTCAACTTCTATCTTTTGTCATTGTTATGAGTAAAAATTGGAGAATCAAGGATGATGGTTCCCATAAGTAGTCTAAAATTTTGCCAAATACGTTGTGTGTCCTAAAAGGTAGATAACACAAGTTGATTTTTCCAATGATTAAACCAAAAATGTGTTGAAGCATGCATTGAATGACTTGATTTTCTACGAAGTTGAAAATATGAACCACTTGTCCACAATGGTGTTAAATGAAGACACATGTCGACACAAACATCAACACCAACATCTTTCTTTTTTGTGCAACACTATTTTGTGACACATGAGGGGACATAACACTTTTATTCAAATTATTTTTGTCTTTACTACCCTTTTCAATTGAATTTATTGAAGAAGGAACATTACTGTTGACATCTTTCTTCTCTATTGAGGACTTGGGTTCTTGTTATTGCAATTGATTTTGCAACCTATTGATTTGTTGCCACAATATATCTTCTATTGGTTGCAAAACTACACAAATAAAGGCTTGTCCTAATGCCAACATTATGAGATTATCTCTACTTCTTGTTTGTTGTTGACATTAATTTGCATAGATAAATTGATATTAGTGTACAATGTGGACATCATTACAAAAACTATACACACTTCTAAGTTGGGTTCCACTGATAATTATTGGAGACAATACAATTTGAAAAACCTTACGACTTTTGTTTTTGAAAAGTTAAGCAACATTTTCAGGGTGTTGTACCCTTCACAATGAGGCACTAGGGCCAAAAAGGAACAAGACTAAACAACAAACATAAAGGAAAAAAACACTGAAACAACCCAAAGGTAGCACAACAACCGCAGAGCACCAACTGACAGATAGACACAGGGATCAACTAATTTGTGTTGTCCCAGTTTTTAATTAGGAGGTCCACCGCCTCATCACCCACCCATTCTTTGTTCTCCTGGTTGTTGTTCCCCTCCAGCTTCTCCTTTATAACATTAGACAAGGTGCTTGTGAC
Source organism: Sequoiadendron giganteum (assembly GCA_007115665.2). Taxonomy (NCBI): domain Eukaryota; kingdom Viridiplantae; phylum Streptophyta; class Pinopsida; order Cupressales; family Cupressaceae; genus Sequoiadendron; species Sequoiadendron giganteum. The sequence continues at coordinate 14,776,418 of CM021102.1, read as the reverse complement.
AAAGTGACCCAACTTCATGGTGAAGAGGGTTAACCCTCGAAACCTTTTTTCAAGAGTGTCCATTCTCTTCACCACATCACATGATTCCACCCCAACGTCCATAGTCCCCTGAACCTATCCTGGCTCATCCACCAAGGGATGCAGAGAGTGAGAGGCAAAGCCATCAATAGGAAGCTTGTTGTCCACTGGAGTAAACTGAGGCCTCTCCACATTTTCTTCCTCCTCATCTTCAGATTCTTCTTCCTTGTAACCTTTGCTATCAGACTGCTCCTCCTCAGAGTCTTGAATAATTAACCTCTTTTTGTTGTTCTTGGCCAACCTCCTGGATCTCCTCCTGGCATTTTCCCCACCAATCATCTCCATGGTCCCCACAACCGTATCCCCTTTGGAGTCTTTCCTAACATCATTCTTGCCTTTGCCATCCTTAGTAGTCGAGGCCAACATGCATTTCTCCTTACCTTTTTTGGTTGAAGTGGCCTTGTAGGCTGAGTTTGCTTGAGTGGATTTTAGCTCACAAAGTCCTTCCGCCGCGCTGGCATGGGCCTTGCCCAACCCACCCTTAAGTTTTTTGGTGGCAAATTTGGCTTTAGGATTCCCCATAATGCCCGAATTGGAGTTCTGAGGAGGGTTTTTAGACTCGACCGGGGAAATATGCACAGTTGAAAGGGGTTCAATGTTATCAATGCGGACAACCCTGATGGCTTTAGTCGGACATAGAGACAGATGAAAGTGATATAGTCTCAGAATAAGCCCCTGATGGAGTGGGAGCGGTGGGAGATCACAGTGGTTACGACTAGCCGACTCTTTGCTCTTGTTGACAAAGCTTTCAAGGTCCATTAAAAGAAAAAAATGAGAAACTGAGTAGCATCTTATGTCTTAGGTGATTTAACATAGGGAAGTGGTAAAAGAAACAGGTTTTAAATCTACCTTCCAAAGTAACATACTTCATCACCGCCATGCACACCTGGTTCTAGGGCTTCGGGACTGCACATCTCTCAAACCCCGACTGGTTCCGCGCCGAGGCCTCCTCACCTCTGAAAAAGGTTTTTAAGCTTTCATGATCCAATTTCTTGGTGTGTTCGGGGTATTTTTTCCCAGAACATAGCAATCCCGTAGCTTGCGCTATGACTTCCTCACTGATTTCAAACGATATACCACCAATGGAAACCCGTCGGTCCTTCCACGAATTGGCAAACTGACCCGATAAGAGAGGATCATGGCCAACCAAACAATCCATAAGCGGAACAATGCCACCCTCCACACAAATGTGCCAGACCAAAGGGTTGTTTCGAAACTCCTCGTAGTTGTCAGGTTCAGTCCTAACCCGCTCACCACCCATACTACCAACTTGCACAAAAAACTCAAGAAATTGCAAAGAATACCAATTGTAGCACCCGTAAATAATAATCACAATGTGATAGTTAAGGCAAGGTATACAACGAAGGATAATAAAACCCGCGTATAGGTCACATGCGCGGAGGGTCAAATCACCACAAGGTGATTTGACATAAAATTTAATGAAGTTATGATTACGGCCAAGAAGGCAAGAATTGGTAGACATGTACGAAATGCACAAAAAATCATGTGGAAAGGCCGAATAACTAAAATTAGCATCCATTTAAATGGAGCCAAAGGAGTCCCACGCTAAACTAACCTGCTCGAAGCCCCTAGAAGGAGGCCATCTACCATCATGAATAGTCAAATCATTATAAATACATTCACACCACCAGATGCAAGGATGAGATAAAACAAGAAATCCAACAATACCCAAGAGAATAGATCGCATAGTATGGATCCATAGATTTAATGAAGTCACGTCCTTCCACCTATCCTTCATCAAGCCGCCAAATTTACAATTGTAACGATCTTTTAAGTCCCAACCCCGCCACCTCACCGTAACCTTAGAACCCGACCCCATCTACCATGTCCAAAGGACAGACAAGTGGATCCTCCTGTCCGTGCCCCACACACGCAGATCTTTTCCAGGAAACCTCCACCTGTACTTTATTTCAATGTTGACTCTCATCCACTAGATCCCCCAAAAAATCTAGTGGGCCCCCCATTTAGCTCTCGTCATCCAAAGATTTTAAATCATTGCAAACCATGGTAGCCTTGTTCCCGCACGATTAAAGCTTGAATTTTTGGCAGAAGCCTTTCCTTTTGCCTCCAACATTTAGCGGAATCCTAGCCCGAGCCAAGATTAGCCAAGGCATTCGCCACATGGTTCCCTTCTCTAAAGATACGAGTCACCTTTTTATCCCTAAATTTGGATAAAAGGAAGCTAACATCCAACAAAATGTCCTTTGTATTCCAATCAATTAATCTGTCTTTATTTACAACATCCGTAACCGACTTGAAGTCTCCTTCAATGTGGAGATATACAATCTCCAGAGAAACAACAATTTTGAAGTCCATTAGCAACACATGAGCCTCCACCACTAAAGCAGACTGAAACCCAATACCTCCAGCAAATCCCACTACTAGAGCTCCCATAGAATCTCTGATAACTCCACCAATACTTGCCCTACCTGGGTTGCCCTTAATAGCCCCATCAAAATTAAGTTTAAACCATTCTCTATCCGGAGGCTCCCATTTAGTATTTTTTCTAGCTAAAAGTTTCAAATTATCAAAGGAGTTAGCCTTTAAATCCCGGTGCCATTCCTTAGCCATTTTTATTTCGTAATCCATCAGCCCCATCTCCGAGAGTTTCCCATTAAAGAGAGAGATATTCTCCTCAATGAGCCTAACTCCGATGCCAAACACATCCTTGGGACTCCTCTGAATATTCCTAAAAACCTTGTTATTCTTCTCCTTCAATAAATACCATCCTAAGACAGGGCGAAGTGCTTCCAAATTTTATCAGGCAGAGGGTGGAAAAACGGGCCATACCAACCCAAAATAAATGATAAAAAGTCCTTGCTCATAACCCAAAGAACATCAAGTTTCTCAAAAGCCAACCTCCAAACTTCGACAACATATGAGCAGTGTAATAAAAGGTGACTATCAATTTCCTCCCCTTTCTTGCAAAAGAAATATCTATTGGGAAAACAAAATCCCCGAATTCTCAAATTGTCTTGGGTTAGAATCCTGTTATGACAGACCGTCCACCAGAAAAAAAATAATTTTAGGGATCATGTGACGATACCAAACCTTCTTCTAGGGTTCCACAACAGAATTTTCGTTATTCAACAGTCTATAAGCTGACCGCACAGAGAGTCCCTCTTTATCTAAAGTCCAAAAAAACTCATCCTCCCTGTCATAGGATGGAAACTTGGTACTAGAGAGAATCACCTAAAGCGATTGAGCTAGACAACAAAGGTCATGAGAATGGGGGCAACAAAGGGTAAGATGCTTCCAAATCCTAGCTCCGAGAGGTCTGGAAAAATAGTCACTGATATGTATGCCAAAAAATCTTTGAGCCGCTCCCATCACTGACCCAAAGCCAGAGCAAGCTAGAGAGAAGTCAATTAGTCAAATATCTTCTCAGAACCTAATTTTAATTCCATTGCCCATTTTCCATTTAATCCCTTTCTTTAGCAAGCCTTGTATGCTACAAACGCTCCTCCAAACAATAGAGCCCAAGGGGTGAGGTTCCGAAAGACAATCAATCAAGGGTCTATTATGGAGATATTTGGTATTCAGAATTTTACTCCAATCCTTAGTGTTCCTTAATTGGTCCCAACCAACCTTGGCCATCAGAGCCCTATTAGAGTTGACAATCTTCCTAATTCCAAGCCCACCACAATTGTTAGCCGGACAGACCCTTTCCCATTTCACCAAAGCGAGTCTCTTTTTTTCCTTCATACCGGACCAGAGGAAATTCCTTTGAATTCTTTCAAATTTATCAGTAATGTACTTAGGCATCTTAAAAATGGATAGAAAGTAAGTGGGGATACTTTGAATGGCCGTAGTGAGAAGTTGGAGTTTTTTAGCATTGCTTAGCATAGAGCCCTTCCACTGAGCCAACTTCCTTTGAATCCTTTCCAGAACCGAGTTCCAGAACTCTGTGCATACCTTCTTAACCATGAGGGGGAGCCCAAGATACACTGACGGGAGAGAATCACCAACACCTCCCAAAACTGCAATCAACCTAATTTTCAAATTAGGCATGCAATTAAAGAAATAAATCTTGCTTTTATTGTAATTGATGCTTTGACCAGAGCAAGAGGCATAGTTGTTAAGACAAGATTTTCATTTCCTGGCTTCCACCACATAGGCCTTCCCAAGCAGAAAGTTGTCATCCACAAATTGCTGCACATCAATCGAATTCAGAGAGGAAGCTGTTCTAACACCCGTAATGGAGCCCTCTGACAGTAGACCCATGAAGTTCCTACTGAGCACATCAACAATCATTATGAAAAGATAGGGGGACAAAGGGTCTCCTTGTGTGAGCCCTCTACCAGCAAAAAAGAACCCACAGGGGGATCCATTAACATAACCAAGAACTTGACAATGCTAACACATTCCATAATGAGTTTGATGACCAAACATTAAAGCCAAACTTAGCCAAGACTTTCGGGATGAAGTCCCATAACACTTTATCATAAGCTTTGGAAATGTCAAGCTTGAGAGCCATACCCGCATTGTTACATCTATCCATTGAGTGGTGGAGTTCATGGGTTGTCAAAGTGGCATCAAAAATATGTTGCCCAGGGACAAATCCCTTTTGAGTGTGACTAATGATTTTTTTCAGAAGAGGTTTGATGCGGTTAACAAGGATCTTATAAATGATCTTAGAAAAGGTGTTACAAAGACTAATAGGTCAGAAGCCAGTCATAGAAAGAGGCTCACTTATCTTGGGGATAAGAGCAATGAAAGTGTGGTTCAATTGTTTGAGGATCCTAGCAGATTTGAAGAAATCGTTGGCTGCAAGCACAAGGAAAACCGTCAGGCCCTGGGGCTTTGAAAGTCCCCATGCTAAAGGTAGCCACACAAAATTCTTCCATGGAAATAGTCTTAAGGATTCCCAAATTATCTTCATGAGAGATGGAGGCAGGGAGATGTTGGAGAATCGCACAGTCCAAAGCCAGGTTGGGCGCTTCAGCAGGGGCCGAAAAAGCCTCCTGGAAATAGTTAACCGCACAGATCTCAATTTGAGCTTGATTTGAAATTACCTCCCCAGTGGCATTTGTCAGTTTAGAAATTTGATTCCTTTTCTTGTGTTTGATGCAAGAAACATGAAAAAAAGGAGGTGTTCCTATTTCCTTCCTTCAGCCATTGGACCCTAGATTTTTGTTTCCAGAATACCTCATTTTTTAGAACCTGTTCCCATTCCATTCTAGCTTCCCATTCATGGATGTGAGTCTGTTGACTGTCATCACCCTCATCCATATTTTCTGTAAGGTCCTCAACTTTCCTTCAAACAGTTTTTTCCTTTGAAAAACATCCCCAAACACATTCTTGTTCCATCCTTTTGCCATAAGTTTAATATGTTTAAGTTTAAAGCAGATCCTAAACATAGGGGATCTTTGGATAGGAATATTCCATCATTCAACAATTTTATTTTTTAAATCGGGATGAGCATTCCACATTATTTCAAAGCGAAAAGGATAGGGACCAACAACATGACGAATATTAGTGGTCAGCAGAAGAGGATTATGGTCAGAGACCATCCTGGGCAAGGTTATTAGGTTGGCATTTAAGACATTAGTCCAATGAGGAGAGTAGAGGAAGCGGTCAAGTTGGACCTAAATCAAGTTACCACCAACCCGTCTATTAAACCAAGCGTAATTCCGGCCCAGGAGCTCAATATCAACTAAACCCGAAGAATTAAAAAAAATAGCCAGATCAGACATGGTGCCAGTATAATCTAGAAGGCCACCAATTTTCTAAGACGAAAAAAAGGGAGAGTTAATATCTCTAGCAACAAGCCAATGACCTCCCTTATTCAGATTAATCTTAGCCACCATGTTATTCCACAAAATACTCCTCGAGTTCCTCTGATTAGGAGCATATATATTAACTATAGACCAAGCTTCACCAAGATAAGAGAATGAAACCCCTACACTATTTTTATAGTGAAATATTTCAGAACCCTGTAGACAAGATGGGTTCCAAAGCACAACCAAACCCCCCGAAGCTCCTTCGACATCACTATAGACATATGAAGCATTAGGCCAAAAAAGTTAGCTATTTTATCAAAATTAACCATCAACATTTTGGTTTTTTGAAGAAGGCAAACATCAATTTTATGTTCCTCTATATAGTCCTTCAGGGCACATTGTTTGTGTGAGCTATTAAGCCCACAAACGTTCCATGACATAATTCTCATTTCTGACCTTTTTTTGAGGACACATCCAATGTCCTTTGCTTTCCCAGGGCAATCTCATTTGTCATTTCTCTCGTTCTAGTGTATCTCTGAGAAGGTCTCCCTAGCTTAGATTCCCCTCCTACATCTGCCTTCTTCTTCCTCCCTTTCTTCTTGGGCGTTGTCCATATCCCTTCATCCCCAGCTTTCTCAAGCTTTAAACTCCCCAAACTTTCAGTAGACTCTTCAATCATACCAGAGGTCTCTTCCTCCCAGATTTCACCATCCTCGATCAAGGCCCCATAGGTCCCCAAAGCAACAACCATAACCAGAGGGTCATTAGCCGAAGCGCCAGGAACAGGAGACCCGCCAGAGACCCCCACAAACAAGGGATCAACAGTCGAAGAGCCAGGGTCTTGAGACAAAAGGACATACATGGGTTTAGTAGCCAACTCTAATGAGTCACAAGGGTCAGCTAATTCAGAAGGTGCACCGATAGGGGAGGGTGGGTGTGGAGGATTCTCAGGTGATTGATCAACACCTGGGGGAACGAACCCAGAGTCTCTCGGCGACCTCAAACTATTCTTAGGCAAAGTAATGGGATTTATCACATTGTCCTTAAACTCCCGACTGATAGTAGATTTGCAATCGGAGATCAGATGCCCTGCTTTGGCACACTTTTGATAGTATACCACAAAATTTTCGTAACACACAGGTTGAGTCCAGCTGCCCAACTTAGAACACAACTTAACAGAGTTTGGTAGGATTTTATCAACACAAATATTGACACAAAATCTTGCAAAGACTAACCTTGATTTCGACTTTGTGATAGAATCCGTGGTAAAAAATTGACCTAGCAAATCCCCAATGGCTTTGAAGATGGCTTCATCCCAAAACTCCAAAGGGAAGCCCGACAACCTTACCCAAATAAGAGCTTACTTATTTAGATCAGTAGCAGGGTCAAAACTAGGTTTCCACTTGCTCAAAGCTAGACTGTGCTTCCCAAAAACCCACGAACCCGACGCCAGAGTAGCCACCATGTCCTTTGGTGCAGTGAATCTAAACAGGAAAATACCACCAACCATCGTGTGAATCTCCACACTACCTTAAGGTGCCACTTCGCCGCAACCCATTTCCGAACCATATCCACTGTTGGACGGTAAGAGAGAAATATTCCCACTACAACATTCTCCATGGAGGAGAGGATCCTGTCATTGATCGAATCAGGAATGTCAAACACAGTACTAGAGGTCGATACAATCTCAGGTGAAGACGAAAACAAGTAGACTTGTTTCCTATTAGAAAGAACATCCTTCCAATTGATAGACGGAGAGATCTTCACCGCCGGCACAAAAGATATGCCCAGAGTCGCGAAAGTCTTTGAAAAGCCCAATGGTGAAAGCACTGACCCTGCAGGGGTGGTACCCGTCAGAAATGGGCCCAAAGGAGAGGAGCACAGGCCAGGAGGGGGCAGAGGGGGACCATTGGATACCCCCAAGATAGAGTCCACCATGCACACAAAAAATTCAAACTCGGAGGAGCGGAAGATAATTCAAACTCAGAGGAGAAATTTACATTATGAATTTTGTTGTCAAGTGGAAGTGGATGGGTTTCCTATCGCTCCAAGAGGTTTTTTTTTATATATAGCATTAGAAGGATATTACAAACCTCTCAATATGCTGGTCCTTTCAATAAACCTGCTGGTATGTGGAAGAAGCTTGTCATTTTGATATACCTATTGGTACATCAAAGTGAGGTTAAATCACATGAGAGTCTAGAGGTATGTGGCACATAGGCAACACATGAAAAGGATTCACCCTATCAATGACACATGCTTAGAAAAAATAAAAAAAATGTTTTAGTTAAAAGTTATCTTATGATAGCTATGAATGGATAATAGACAAAAACAAAATAAAAAATGATACTTTTCTTATTTTTGCCTAGTGATTTATAGGGAAAAAGCCATAGATTCCATTGTTGCAACTGTACTAGCTCTTCATCTTGCCTTGATATAAATGTTAGGCCTGAAAATGTCTTACTATAAAGGATTGACAAATAAATGAGACTTGGACAATAGAAAAGTATTCAATGAGAGATTCTATAATCTATCTCAATCAAAATGTAAATATTTAAATCAATATAAAAATGATCATTTACTTCATCTTTTAGAGGGTTGTTCAGCTTCTAGTGGAACTCAAAAATGTAAAATATAAAATATAATAACTATCTTTCTATTGATATTATGTATATTATTGTTACACCTTGTTGACCTTTTAAAGGATATAAAATCAAAGAAAAGGAAAGTACTAATCCAAGAGAAATTGTTTGATAGAAAATATTACCATCAAGATGAAAACCAAGAGAAACTGCACCTACATCCAAGAGGAGACACATGATTTTGTAAGGGGGAGAAAACAAAGAAAAAAACTCAATATTATGAAGATGGTACAAAGACTAAGAATATTACAATGAGAGAATGAGCTAGAGAGAGCTTAAACATATATTGGTATTTAGTGAAGGAGGAGATGAATACCTCAATAAATAGAGGCGAGAAAAGAGTTGCACGAGTAACTCTAATTTCTATGAATTCTCCTTTTTATTGTATGTGTGTGCAAGGTGTCAAGATTCTTATAAGGAGGCTACACTAAGGCCTTAATATTCCTCCAAAAAGGAATTATAAAAATGAATTATCCTCACACGTGCGATGATACTCAAATAATACAAAAGACTTGTAGAGATTCTTTTAAAATATTCTGACAAGTATTTAAATAATACAAATTAATAAATAATCTTTACCTAAATAAAGATTAATATTAACATCCCTCATTAAGCTCTACTTTGAGAGTTTACATCAAATCCTTCAATAGGTAGTAATCCTATATTTTTACAATGATGGTGAATTTATCTTTAGAAAGTGGTTTGGTGAGAATATCTACAACCTAATCTTCACTTTTACAATACAAAAGAAAATTTTGATTGTCTTCAATTTTCTCTCTAAATGAAGTGATGTTGAAGAGAAATGGGCTTGGTTCTTGCATGAAATATTGGATTCTTTTCCAAAGCAATGACACTTTGATTACCACAATAAAAGGGTGTAAGATCCTTTTGAGGTAGACCCAAGTCTTCAAGAAGTCTTCTCAATCATAGTGATTTTTTGGATGCATTTGTACAACCTTTATATTCTGCTTCTGTAGAGAAAAGAGAAGTGGGTTGCTGTTTCTTACTAATCCATGAGATTGTTGTTGAACAAAAGCTTTCATTGATGTCAAAGTTGATCATTGATGTAGTAAGAGGATTGATGTCAAAGGAGCTCACTATGTCAAAGGTGTAAGCTAAGTATGCAATAGTACTTGAATTATCATTATATTCTTCCGTCATATCATTTTGAGTTGTAGAGATTTTTAGAAATATATGTTACTAGTTATATTTCTGAAAGTATGTTGTGTGCTAGAAGATCAGTGTGGTTGCATACCTCTCTATGTTGGCAACTCTATTGTCATATCAATCACATCACTAAATTAGGAAACGTGCATTACTAGCTATTGAGGAATCTATTTTTTGGGAGTATGTGCGACTACTGTATGCTTGCAATATCATGCATGCATATATATAATGTGACAAAGGTGGTCCGGAAGTCTATACCAGACATTGGAAATGATCTTATATGATACATTAAGCAAGGCGATGGGTCTCCAATTAAAAATATCCTTGGGGTCACCAAGCTTAGGTGTGAATTTAATATTTCCTTTGTTAATTAATTTCCACAATGAATTGGATTGGAAGCCTACAAGATAAAAAAATTCCAGGTCCTCTCCAACGCAATCCTGGGGGCCTTGTAAAACTCACAAGGGAAGCTAGATCACAATTGAGAGCTTTGTCATTGGGCATGGTGTGAATAGCCTCCTTGACATCAACAATGGAGAGCAATTGATCATGTAAGGCTTTTTGTGAGAAGGAAACCCAACATGGAACAACCAATAGGCATTCCTAAAGGGTCTAGCCCCATTTAGAGAGACGTCCTAGGGAGTGAAAACTTGGTCATAATATTTGACAAAATCTTGGAGAATGTCTGGAATCTCTTTGAGGGAATTATGCCCATCCTTTATTTGTTTGATGTCATGAGAAGTGTGTTGATATTTGAGGGATTGAAATGACTCTTTAGAATCTATATCCTCAACCTTAAGCTACTAGAATTTGGCTTTGATTTAAGGATCTCTGGCCAAATGGTTGTCAACAATTTTCTTCTAATGTCAAATCTTTGTCACCCTAACTTGAAAAATAGGGGAGAAGGGGTCATGTTCAAGAGATACAATAGATGTGAAAAGCTCCAAGGTTGTGGCCTTGTAAGAACATTGTTGAAATAGTTTCAATTGGTGCCCATAGATGCAAAGGAAGCAAGATATACATTAAATGTCTCTCTTCCAATAAGCAATCCAACTAGTTGGTTGAGTGGGTTGGGCTTCAAGGTTGAACAGTTTCTAGATGTGGGTTAGTGAGAATTGATGACTCAGTAAAGAAGTATTTTAAAATTTTGAGTTTTACAACTATGTATCATTCCCACTTGACATTAAACTTTTAACTATATGGGAAAGTGGTTTAACAAGGCGATGTCTGGAAAAGGCTCCACCAAGAGAAAAATACTTGTCGAAGGAGAAAAATGATTGTGCAAAAATCATTCCAAAATTAGGCATTTAAATACTCTATTATAACTAGCCCAAAAAATATTATATGTATACCAATGGGAATGATTATGCTGGAATCCCATATTGGGATTGAAAAGGTCCAATTTATTACATACGTAATACCATGCCTCTTGCTTTCCAACTGTCCAACGTAAGGGAAAGATCCCATATTCAAGATACGAATCATCTTCTCATCTAAAATAGAAAAATATCACGTCCAAGGTTGAAAAACCAACGACACACCAAACATACCATGGGCCATGTTTTAAAATAACCTTAGCATGGCTAGCCACATCAAAACAAAAAAGAAAGAACCCTTTAGTGAGGTTTTGGACAATGTTAAGTTAGACCCCATGCAAGGCCCAATGCTTGTTGACCTAGTCTCAAAGCATGCCTTTGAGAGGAGTTATTTCAACAAAATACCCTATGAAAGTGAAATGTTCTAACCAATTACAAGTATTATCCAACTCATAGATGGGTAAAACCACATCTGCCGAGGATTCAAAATTTATACCTCATGATTTTTTTGAAACAAACTTTCAAGGCCGCTTTTTCGAAGGAGTCATTGTTCAAAGTCGTCAAACTATCAACATCTACATCAACTACCGAGTTGAAACCATTTGAGGCCATAAAAAGGACTAACTAAGAAAATCACATGTGAAAGATTAAAATATTTTATGTGCCAAAAATGAGATATAACATAAAGAAAGTCAAAGACAACAAAAAAAAGACACTAAACCTAACATAATCAAATTCCCATTCAACTTCTTCTATTTGTAAGTACTCACAAATATTTTCATAGACAAAATAAATATATTTGTAAAGATTCAAAAAGCAAATATAACTATACAAGTTCGTTGTTTAAATTGCCAATTTCATGAAACTAAAAAAAAATTGTTACCCTAAATTTAGAAGTCCTTAAACCCCTTAAATGTTCAAAACCCTCTACATGTGAAGGGAATCACAATTGCTTTAAACCTTAATATGGGGTCATTTTTAAAACTAAACCTTGAAGATATCAACCAAAGAAGATAATTCACAGATGCTTGCAAATATGATCAAATTGTTTGGAGATGAACATAAAAATGAGTCAGAAAAATAATATGGTTCATAAGGAGGGGATTTTTGACATATTAGCTAATAAAATAACCACATTATCGATTTATAATAGTCACCATTATTAATTTTTTCAAGACAAAAAAAAGAGACCAAACTTAGCATAATCAAATTCTCGTTTAGATGCTTCTTTTTGTAAATACTCAAATATTTTCATAGACTATAATAAATATATTTTTTAAAATTTAAAAGACAGTCAATGGGCCCTTGGTCTACTAGGGATTTAAAAGGTTCTAAATGAGCCCACTAGGGATCAAGTCTTGCTGAGTGCAAAGGCTCCGACATCGAATAAGGGATGAGGTCGTGATCGTGCCCCGGGCGAATTTGGCGGAATGGATACCCCTCAGTCCTTTGCTCTTAGCCGAAGAGGTTCAGCCTGAGAAGGCTCGTGCTCCCGTATCGGGTAGCAAAAAAGAATTTGTGGATGACCTCCATCAAAAATAAATAAATTTAAAAGACAAATATAACTATACTTCATTGTTTAAATTGCCAATTTCGTTAAACTAAAAAAATATGTTACCCTAAATTTAGAAGCCCTTCAACCCTTCAAATGTTCAAAACCCTCTACGTGCGAAGAGAATCACAATTGCTTAAAACTAATATGTGGTTATTTTAAAAACCAAACCTTGAAGATATCAACCAAAGAAGATAATTCACCGATGCTTGCGAATATGATCAAAATCTTTGGAGATGACAAACATAAAAATGAGTCAAAAAATAAAAATTATGGTTCATAAGGAGGGGATGTTTGGGACATTAGCTAATAAAATAACCACATTATTGATTTAAAATACTCATTAATATGATTTTTCTCAAGAAATCTAGCACTTTGACAATTTTTCCATAGAATAGAATTCCATTGATGATATAATTAATTTTCATATTAATTTAACCTATCATCCACAAGACAAAAAGATGATTGTGACAATTATAATATTTTTCAATACTGTCAAAGAAAAAAATTAATGAAATTGAAGATTGAGTCCTAAATTGATATTTGAATGAGATGTGTACATATAGTAACATAAAATCAACATTTATCATCTATAGTAGATATAAGGAGAAATCATAATAATCATATCAATTTTGACTAGAAAAGATACAACTAGTATTGTGCAATAATGACTAAAATTGAACTAAAAATAGAAACAACAAAAGACATAAAATAATATTTTCATTGAATATAGTCAATTAAAATATCTATAAATTGATTATTTACATTTCCAAAATAACCGCAAAGATTAAGATTAGAAAATTGGTCAAAATATTTCAAGCTAATAAAACCTTACACTTGCTTTAATAATCATACTTCTAATAAGTATATAAAATTAATCAATGTGTAGAATAAAAAGAGATGGGACACACTGTAACTTAGATTTTTCAGAATTGTGGAAGATGCTAAAGTTGCACGAGATTAAACATCAATTCTAATCTAAATAAAACAACAAAGAACGATAAGTAAGCATGATTAATCTAAACTAATAAAACTAGAATGATCTCACCGAATATGCAAATACTTCTTCGATTTATCTGAATTGCCCTTCTCCATCTTGCTGTATTGTTATTCTTGCCCTCAGATTTCTGTGTGTTTGAATGCAAGCATAACTTTGTCGAGTGTCTCAGCAAAATATCGAAGATTGTTTCTCTTCTCAAAAGTGTATAATGATTTCGGGAAGAGGAATAATGATAATGACAGACCATTTTATAGATTTTGTGTTTTCAAATGATCGGCTCAGATTGAAAGAGAGATCGACGAATGAAATTGATGAATGCCATGCGATGAGTTATGTGACAGATAGAACGTGAGTTCAACTGCAGGTAAAGACTAATTTTAGAACATGAATTCCAATCTTCATCTTCAAAAAATAAAAGAAATAGACTTTGTATGCAAAAGCCAAAGTTAGAAGTTGGAGAATAAATGCATGATAAATGCATGTGAATGCAAACTTGAGTTAGTTAATTAAATAAAGATATTTAATTAATAAATATAGATCATGCATATGAGTTGGAACTAGTTAATCGACTAGTTGTGACGGAGAGTTCTCTCATAGAGATAACTCGAGTCAGACGATAAGTGCATGTAAGAGATAACTGAATGTTAGAGGAATGTGACATAATTAATTAAATAATGAATTAAATGTTAATTTAATTCAACATTCGAAATATGAGACTTTTAATTAAATAAATAAAGTAATTTATTTAATTTGGTTGTTGAAAAGGATAAAATGAATAATTAAATAATAAATATTTAATTATAGATGAAAAAGGGGTTAAATAAATAATTAAATAAAGATATTTAATTATAGTTGAAAAAGTATGATAAAGGGGAATTAAATAATAAATTATTTAATTAATAGATAAAGGGGAAAGAATTAATTAGTTCGCAACATAATTAAATAAATATGATTTATTTAATTAATTAGGTTGAATAAAGGATGATTATGAATTAATGAATTAATTAAAAAGGGCATTTAATTAATAGAGGAAATATGTGTTAGAAAGACAATGAAATAAGTAACATTTTTTAATCAAGACGACGAACTATAGAAAATTATGTTGAAATGTGTACTCGCAGGCTTAGACCAATTTTCGGTATCTACAGTTTGCCCCTATTTGATACAATGTTGGTACAATGTTGTGTCAAATAAAATATGCCCCGGTCGTGCCCTTGTATGAAACAAGTTAGGGTATACCCCAGTGAAAGGGAGAATGACGAGGAGGTAGTGGTATGCCCCTTCGAGAGGATAGGTGGGTTTGAAGAACACGAGTGTGCTCTCAAAATGGATAGATAATGGTGGCGAAGATGCAAAAAAGAAGAAATGTTAGCATGGATGATTTCAGAATGTTAGTAAGAAATAATTAATGTTGGTTAATTTGAGAAAAAAACATAATCTTCAATATATTGCCAAATACGCTATACTTGCTTGTTATCATCATTGGGCGGACATGACACAAATGGATGGTACACACTATGATATGAGATAGGCCATAGTGTACAAAATCATCCATCTGCGAAAAACAGACAGTCGTAGACAAGGAGTGTCTTAACTTAGAATAAGGACAAGATACCCCAGTCGTTTGGTCAAGACAAACCACAGATAGCAGACAAATAAAAGACGGGTCATGAGACGTCATTGCTCCTCTAAATCCTTGATAGGACATCCTTGAGGAAACTAGTAACATGATTCAAAAAGCCAAAGTTTAAAAGACAATTGACAGACAGCAACCAAAGAAAAAGAGTCCAGAGACATCCTTGCTTCTCTAAATCCTTCAAGGGACATCCTTGGGAAAGCTAGTAACAGGATCTTGCACAAATCGATAAAAAGATAAGACAAAATAAGATAAAAAGTCATAAAGCCAAATAAATGTATTCGCCAAAACTTGATCTTGTGGAATTGTTTGATGTTGATGTTTGACATAGCATAATGTGAGAGAATGACACATACCGCCTAAAATGTTGAGTCTGGTTTCGACTTGGTGACTTCTGTATAAGGCATGACAAAGCCTGGTTTCAGTAAGACACGTGTCGTATAAGACATTGGAGTTTGATGACGTTGAGGTGACAAGCCACATGAGACTATGACAATTTGATGACGTTTGTTGACAAGAAAGACATATCTTGCTAAGACATGGGTTGATCGCTTTGACAATGTGTTTGATATTGACTTGATGACAAGTTGAGTGTGTGCGTGTAGACAATGTATGACATGAGACGATACCTTAAACTATGATATGCAACTTGTGTGATAGTGATTGTGAATGAACCCTATTGGACTGACCTAGTGTGGTCTCGGGAGCTCATCAATTGATTAGCCTTGCCTACGTTGTACACGCAGAGACCTCGTAGTTCGACACAACCAATGACTTTGAATATACAAAGAGTCATGATTTAAATGTGTGTGATACATGACAAACCTAGACTGACAAACCTAATGCCTCGGGGGCACATCGATTGATGGCCTTGCCTACGTCCCAGTCGTAGAGGCAACGTAGTTCGACTATGACTACAACTGACTTAACATGACTAACTTGACACTGTTTTGTTTTCGGTATTTTTTGACATGTATTGATTTTTTTGGATTTTTGAAGTTTTCTAATGTTTTTGTTTTTTTCAGGACATTTTCTGATGGTGCGATGCTATGTACAATGCGTTCATGGAATAGAACAAGGATTTGCCCCCAGTTGGGAATAAGACTTGCGAGATGGAATGGATCATATGATGGAATGGATGTTTAGATGTCAATCGTTCCAAATGATGGATAGGACAACCATTTATTATGAGTGATGGTGAAAATTTCTAATTAGAATGATGGTAGATGGAAGAGCGAGCTTGACTACACATGGCGCCTGTTTGCCAGGTTTTCATCATGGTACTTATCCATAGCGCCACCGAAGTGGTTTTCACTAGTGGACGGATTTATTTCTCTTTATTGTTTTGATTTTCTCAATTTTATTTTTTTTGTGTTACAAAGATGCCTGTTTGCCAGGTTTTCATCAAGGTAACCATTTTTTTGTTTTTTCCATTTTTTTTGTATTTTTCCAGATTAAGACACGGATTCTCAGAGACTTAAGCGTAAAACCTCTTTAGATGTAGACTGTTGATAGGGGACAAAAGCGGTTCTCCTTCAGGAGTAGAGAGTTGGTACGCTCTTGACCCAAAGGCTTCTGTGACAATGTACGACCCTAAACAGTTAGGCTCAAACTTTCCTGGTTTCTCTCGTTCAGCTTAGGTCTTCGGATTCTCCATTAATACCAGGTCACCAATGTCAAAATATCTATTGAGAACCTTCCTATTGCAGCTCCGACGAAGACGATTCTGATATGCTTGCAAATGATCTAATGCTTTCTGTCTTCGTTCATCCAGTAATTCAAGCTCTTGTAGCCTAGAGACATGGTATTCTTCATCGTCGACATGACCCTTCAAAGATACCCTTAGAGAAGGTATTTCGACCTCTATAGGTAAGATAGCTTCGGACCCGAATACGAGGGAAAATGGAGTGGCGCCGGTGGGAGTGTGGATGCTTGTGCGGTAAGCCCATAAGGTAGGATTAAGCTGTAGGTGCCAGTCACGACCAGCGTCATTGACAGTCTTTTTAAGGATTCTAACAATGGTTTTATTAGATGCCTCAGCTTGGCCATTACCTTGTGGGTAATACGGGGTGGAAAAATGATGTTTGATGTGGAATTCTTCACATAAATGGTGTACTTCTTGGTTCTTGAATGGGCGGCCATTATCTGTGATTATGGATTGTGGTACACCATACTGACAAATGATATAGTTCAGAATAAACTTAGATATTTGGGTGCCAGTGATGTAGGTCATGGGAATGGCTTCAATCCACTTGGTGAAGTATTCGATAGCGGTAATGATGAATTTGTGGCCGTTGGATGATGGTGGGTGTATCTTACCTATGAGGTCGAGTCCCCATTGGGCGAAAGGCCATGGTGAAGTAATCGGTTGAAGCTCCTGTGCTGGCGCTCTTATCAAGTCTCCATGTATTTGACATTGTCTACACGTCTTCACAAAGACGTATGAGTCTTTCTCCATAGTAGGCCAATAGTAACCTAGTCTCATAATTTTATGGGCTAAGGTTGGACCACTCGAATGGGATCCACATATACCCTCGTGCACTGCTTGCAAAGTTGTTTGTGCTTCTTCAGCGTCGAGACATCTCATTAGGGCATTGTCTAAGGTGCGTCTATATAGGGTTTCTCCGATGATGGTGTACTTGGCGGACTTACGGATGAAGGTTCGACGTTGGTTATTGGACAAGTCTTGAGGTAAGGTTTGATTTGTTAGATAGTCGAATATTTTTTTATACCAAGGAGATGTAGGACCAACAATGGTACACACCATCATAGTATCGGGGATATCGTAAGCAGGGACCAACAATTGTTCAACCAGAAACTCGAACTTAGGCACGTTACTCGGAATATCCAACAAGGAACCCACGGTTGCCATAGCATCTGCAGCTCTATTCTGAATGCGTGGTATTTGTTGAAAAGTTATGTCCTTGAAATATTGTTTGAAACTATTAGCCATTCTCTTGTAAGGGGCAGGCTTCTCATCCTTAGTTTCGTACTCATCATTTACTTGTCGGATTACCTGTTGAGAGTCGCCAAAGACATGTAGGCTCTTAATATTCCATTGTGCTGCCATTTTCAAGCCTGTCACTAAGGCTTCGTATTCTGCTACATTGTTTGTACAAGGGAAAGCAATCCTAAATGATTTGGGAATGGTATCACCTTGAGGTGTGACAAATAAGACACTAGCTCCTGAACCACGATTTGTATGTGACCCATCAAAGTACAGTTTCCAGTCGGTTTTAATGTCAATGTTGAATAGAAATTCATCTGGAAAATCTGCCACTAAGGGATGATCTGCTTTTATAGGTGCATCAGCTAACTGATCTGCAATCACTTGTCCTTTTATAGCCTTCCTCTCGACATACTCAATGTCATACTTACTAAGTATCATAACCCATTTAGCCAATCGGCTTGTTAAAGCTGCCTTACTTAGAAGGTATTTGAGTGGATCAATTTTTGCAATTAACACTGTTTGTCGATTGAGCATGTAGTGCCAAAGTTTTTGGGTAGCAAAAACTACCGCAAGACAGGCACGTTCTATGTTGTTGTAATTCAATTCATAGCCCACTAAGGTACGACTGATGTAATAGACTGCTCTCTCATGACCTTGATCATCTTTTTGTGCGAGAAGAGCCCCTAATGCCGACTAAGTTGCTGAAATATATAAGATCAAAGGCTTTCCTTCTATAGGTGGCATTAAGACTGGTGGAGTTAGCAAATAGTCCTTGATTTGTTGGAATGCGTCCTGGCATTTAAGCGTCCACACAAATGGTACTCCTTTCTTGAGTAGATGTTGAAATGGATGAATCTTATCTGCCAGTTGTACTATGAATCGCCTAATTGACTGTAGTCTGCCCTGTAGAGTTCTGAGTTGTCCTATGCTGACTGGAGGAGGCATTTCTATGATAGCTCTTACCTTCTCTGGATCTACTTCAATGCCTCTTCGAGAGATGATATACCCTAACAGTTTCCCCGATTTGACTCCAAAGACACACTTCTTCGGATTCAGCCTAACATTGTAGTTCTCTAGCCATTGGAATATCTTGTTTAAAACCTTTAAGTGAGCTTCTCTTGTTTCTGATTTTGCTATAATTTCATCGACGTAATCTTCCATGAGAATGTGTACAAAGTCATGGAAAATTGTAGTCATTGCGCGTTGGTAAGTAGCTCCTGCGTTCTTAAGCCCAAAAGGCATAACGTTCCAACAGTATGTGCCCCATGGACACGTGAAAGTTGTCTTATGTTGGTCTTCAATTGCTATTTTAATCTGGTTGTATCCCGAGAAACCATCCATGAGGGATAGCATCTCATACCCCACTGTAAGATCCACTATCATATCTAT
This sequence comes from Sequoiadendron giganteum, assembly GCA_007115665.2. Lineage (NCBI taxonomy): Eukaryota > Viridiplantae > Streptophyta > Pinopsida > Cupressales > Cupressaceae > Sequoiadendron > Sequoiadendron giganteum. Next base: position 14,756,944 of record CM021102.1, on the reverse strand, counting down.
ATTCGGCAAAGGGAAGTCATCCTTAGGACACGCCTTATTGATGTCTCTAAAGTCTGTGCAAATTCAAATGCCGCCAGTTGGTTTAGTCACGGGTACAAGATTCGATATCCAATCTGCATAGTCTATTGTCCTTATGAATCCTACATCCAAGAGTTTCTTTAGTTCTGTCTTGACCAATACAGCAATCTGCGGGTGCATTTTTCTTAACTTTTGTTTGACTGGTTTGATGCCTAGCTGCAATGGTAAATGGTGCAATATTAGATCTGGATCCAGCCTAGGCATGTCAGCATACGACCATGCAAAGTTTATCTGTCTCTTTTGGAAGAAGTCCTTAAACTTAGGTTTTTCTGTCTCTGTTAAAGAAGCTGCAAAATATACCATCTTTGGATTCTTTTCTGTACCTATGTTGACTGCAACTGATTCTTCTACTAGCATCGGTGACCTTTCCTGTTCAACGGGGAGAATATTTAAACCTCTATCCTTGGGTGCCTTAGGGAGGTTTTTGCCCTTGGATACGTCCTTTATTTTGACTTTTTCCTCGTCCAAAGGTGCCTTTCGGTTTTCACCTAGGGACTCATCATTGTTCTTTTCATTGTCTTTTTTCTTTTTATCCTCATTTTTGTGACTAGAGGTGTAAATAGACTCCCCAAAATATGCTTTATCGTCCAAGTTTATGGTAAAACCAACTTTATGATCCCCTCTTGGTATGCCTTCTCGAAGTCCCATGAACTCAGCAATTGCTTCGTCGTTCTCGAATGTGTCTAAGATAGGTGTACCTTGTTGATCCCAGTCTATAAGTTCGGGATATATGAGGGGCATGTCATCATCGGAGTTTTTAAAGGTAGCCGCTGACAGGGTGAATAGTGAATGGTTGACATGGTCGCAGAAGTTCTGGACTACCTCTTGCTGGGTCTTTTCCTTACGGGTAGGTAAACATTGATGTGGGACCATTGCCTGGGATAGGTCATTAGAAGATGGTGGTTCAGGTGCCCAAGATGCACGATCGAGTTTTTCCCAGTAATAGATCTTATGCCATTCTTCTTTGGACAAATGTTTCTTAGGACAAGGACTAGATGGTTTGGGTATAGGTTTCACGTTTAGGTCCAATTCTCCAAATAGTGCGTCTATGTTCATGGTGCTGGTAGATGAAAGGGAATCCCATTCACCATCGCTTGAGTAAGGGGATTCATCAAAGATTGGAGGGTTGTCGTAAAATGGGGGAGGTGGATCATGAGATGTCTCGGTGTCTGCGTAAGCACTCACTTCCTCTTGAAACAGTGACGAAGTACTAGGAAACCCAATTCTAAGTGGTTGACACCCTAGCCCTAAGTATTTCGGTCGTGGGTGGACAGTAATCGGTTCCGTCCTTCCATTTTGATGTAGCCCTAACCCACTGTGCCCGTCATAGCCTTCCTTTTGCATTATCTTAAAGCCTTTTCCATATTGGTTCTTAGCTATTTGAATAGACGGGGAGGGGTATTCATGTTCTTCTTGATACAACCAGGAATCACCTTGGTCCACAATTTCCTCGCTTAGCTCTCCCCATTTGATCAATGTCGTTGTAGGGGGAACATTGAATATGACTATTGACTGTATTCTATCTGCCATAGGTAGGCCATATGCCTTAGGTGGAATCAGTTGACTGACACAGTATGATGCCTTTATATGATACTCGCCAAAGCCCTTGTCTTGGATTTCAAGTTTAGGAGTAGTTGATGGAGGTGTGAATGATTTGGACTTAGTGAGATGTGATGAGTCAATGTATTGGGATGAATTGGATGATGAAACTTCTTGATTAACTGGTACTTGGCATTGTGGAATTTCCTTTAGGCTTGTACAATACTGAAAGGATCTGGATCACCATCAATAGTGATCTCGGTGCCATTATGTGGAAATGTGAGACTTTGGTGATACGTTGAAGGTATAGCTTTCATTGCGTGTATCCAAGGTCTACCTAACAACAAATTGTACGGAAGAGTGAGATCCAAGACTTGGAAGCTGGTGTTCATGATTACTGGACGAATTCTGATAGGGAGTGTGACCTCTCCTTTGGATGATCTTTCCTCATCATCGTAATCCTTGATGACTATACTCTTAGAGGTATCTACGCAATCTTCTGAGAATCCTAATGCTTTAACCAATTTTAGGGTACACAGGTTCAAACCTGCTCCTCTATCTACCAAGACTCGTCTGACTTTGGTTTCATGGACTAAGACTTCAAGATGTAATGGGTCATTATGATAAGATTTTTCTGTTGAGTAATCCTGTTGGGAAAATGTAGCATGGTGCGAATTGGTTAAATATCCCACCATCTCTTCGAAACGATTGACATCTAAATCAGTAAGGACAGTTGTGTTCTGCAAAGCTTTATTGAGAATGGCTCGATGCTCAGGTGATAAGGTCAATAGTTCCAAGATAGATATTTGCGCAGGGGTTTTACTCAATTGATCAAGAAGGTTGTACTTGAACTTGGAAGCTTTTGTAGATGGCTCAGAAGAAGGACTTGGAATAGTGATCTTGGTTCTGCGTGTGTTGACACTACATTCTAGAGGCTTCTTAATGGTGAAGGTATCGACATGCTCATCTGCAGCGCGGAGGCTATTTATAATCTTTCCTTTTCCATAGTCAAAATTGGTGTTTGCGTAATTGGTTGATGGATCGGTCTTAGTTCCCGAACCGGAGGATTTTCCTTTTGTGTGGTCATGTAATGGGTCCTTGAAGACCTTATGATCACCGTTCTTGGTGTTTTTCTATCCATCGACCTCTATGGTTCCGTTCTCCACAAAGTCTTAGATAATGCCCTTGAGTTGGCAGCAATTTTGTAGGCTGTGTCCTTTTATTTGATGATATTCACAATGGGCTTTGTCGTCCCACCAGGAAGGTTTAAATTGTCCAGGATCATATTCTCTTGGTTCCAACGGTTTGATGAGATTGTGTTTAATCAATTCTTTGTAAATAACCTCGATTGGTTGTCCTAGACGAGTAAATTCACGTGTTGGAAATCTTCTTTGAGGTCGTTGTTGCTGTGAATTTTGGAGATAGTTAGCCGTTTGATCTGGATTATCCATTGTGTCTTGATTTTGGTTGTATCCTCTCAGTGTGATAATTGGCCTTGTATATATGTTTTTAGCATCGACAATGCCATCATTTGTAACATTCTTGTTTCTGGACCAGAATTGTCTTCTATCATTTGGCGCATTTTGATTTTGGACAATAGGATTCCTACCTGGTACCTTTATTTCGCCTTTGTCAATAAGGCCTTTCTCAAGGATGATGTCTTTCTGTACCAAGTCTAGGAATGAGGTACAACAATGTACTCTTAAATCACTCCGCAATTTTGGATTGATGTTCTCTAGGAATATCGCGACCTTTTGTTTCTCTGGTATCTCAACTGGACATCTGCTAGCTAGACTTCTCCACCTCTGAAAGAAAGTGGTGAAAGTTTCTCCATCTTCTTGTGTCGTGTGGCACAAGGTTGCTATTGTTATCTCATTGTCTATGTTGAAGGCGAAATGTTCGACAAACTTTTCAGCTAATTCTCCCCAAGAGCGTATACCATATGGTAGTTTAGAAAACCATTCCAGTCCTATCCCAACAAGGGTTCGTGGAAATAGTCTCATCAAATATGTGGGGTCATACGATATGTCCATGCATGTTGTTGAGAACTCCCTAATATGTTCTAGAGGATTCTTTTTCCCATTATACTTAGGCAAAATCGGTATAATGTATCCATGGGGAAAAGGTGTCATGTAAAGCACTTTGTCAAATGGACATGGACATAAGTCTTGTGCTGAGATAGTTCGTTTGCCTAACATAGACATATTATCCATTTGTTGTTGGAGAGTTTGCATTTGATTCTGAAGGACATTGACTTGTGTCAAGGACATGGTGTTGGCATTGTTTGGATCAATGTAGACGTTCTGATATGCCATGTTTTGCGATGAGTTGTGATTTGGTGAAGGAATATATCCCCTTTGAATAGTCCGTTGTGGGATAGGAATATATCCTGTTTGAATGGTTTGACTTGGGATAGGAATATTCGTACCCACCTTGGATCTCTTACCAATCGTGTTGGTGCCAAAGGGGTTGGATGAAGTTGCTCCCGTCGTAAATTGTAAACCTTGTGTTATGTTGAAAGGGGTTGTGTTTACAATTGACGATGTTTGAGTTGGTATGCCAGTTGGTATTGTTGCGGTGATTTGGGGCATAGAACCACTTGATGTCACTGTTTGCATTGGTTGGGTAGATGTCGTTTTCAATGTGTGAACGTCAAATCCTAGTGGTAGTGTGGCACCTTCTACTAGCAATTTTGCTAGATAGCGTTGGGGATCATTTGCCAAGCACTCATCCATGAAGAATGCAAATTCAGGATTTTGGACTGCAGACTCTATGTCTTCAACAAAGACTCGTCCATTGGCGTCTCTAGTGACAAATTTATCAAGCAATGGTTTGTGTTGTTTGTTCTTCCTAGGTGGTTGAGTGCTGAAAGGATTGATAAACTCGTTGGGGTCTGCCATTTCTTTGTGCCTCTTTTGAGACCTTGTTTCGACCATAAAAAAGTTGCTCAAAATGGGGTAATGCAGACTATGCCTAAGAACTGATATGACCTATTTCTATGTTTTTGGATTTTTTGGACAATAAGGATGTTGCTAAAATGATTTCTAGAAAGACATATACTGAGATGACGTATGGTAAGATGGACAATATGTAAGACCTCGTGTAGACTATGATTCTAAAATGGGTATAACCTACCTCCTATGGAGTAAATGCATGCAAGGATTTGTTTTGACCAAGGAACCTGATTGTAGGAAAAATGACAGTTGACAAAGTGAACTTTCCAAACTAGACTTGTTGAGCTAAAAAGATTCACTAGATAAGACTACGGTGACTAGGTTCGATGAGTGTGACAAATCGGGACATGAATTTATCCAAAGACAAGGAAACTTATCTATGCTGTGATATGCTATTTCCGAGGGAGTATCTAGATGCATGCAACTTAGGATGGCAATGACGAAGACGTGGATTGTAACTAAGATTTCTGAGGAAGTATCTATATGCATGTGACTTTGGATGACTATGACGAAGACGTGGATTGTAACTAAGACGTATATAACCACCTAATGGATGCAAGATTTTTGAGCAAAATTTTGATAGTTTCTGTTCAGACTCAGTTTGCAGTTTTGATTGTTCTCTGATAACAGGCAGATGCGGTTCACCTAACAGTTGCGGTTCAGGATTTGACAGTTGCGGTGTTTCCTAGGACAGTTGCGATTTACCAATTCACATGCGTTTTCCTATTCTGGACTCTAAAAACTAGTTATCCTGACAGACACCTGCGGTTCAGACTTTGACATATGCGGTTTGCATGGACACATGCGACTTAGGATGTGACAGATGCGCTTCGAAACTTTGAGATTGTGAAAATCATGACAGACAGATGCGATTATTCCCCTAACAGATGCAACTCTCTAGTACAGATGCGGCGATTAAACTGACAAATGCGACTCTGTTACTGAATTTTTTTTTTTGAAAGTTGTTTGACTGACTTTGTTTGTTTGATCAAGATTTTGGCAAATACAACAAACAGCAAACACGACATTCAAAGTATTTTCAGTTTTGTGATGAATGGACTGTTGAGACTCGAAAAACATTTACACCCTAGGTTTTTAGGACAGTACTTGTTGAATTCTTACTTGGATTTCTCCAGCTATGCATATTTACGGTGGATGATTAGTAGCTTGACCCCACTGGCTCCCCTCCACGACACTCACTTATGTGGGGTAGCCAAGCTACAGTACCCATGAATCTCCCATGGCATACTTTTCATCTCTACACATAAACCGTAAGATTGTAAGACGGCTTCACAGGTCCGACCTGCTGTACCAACAAGTAGATAGGATTTTGGTAACTCTACAACAAGGCTTTTAATTCAGGCATTCCGTTCGTGGGACACTAACCAACGTCCGCGAGAGTCCATTTCTGTCCATCTCGTCGGATTAGTGCGCGTGATTCTTGGGGTTTCCCCAAGAATCCACTTTTATATACCGGTTGGAAGTCGCTTGGCTTTAGCGTGCTACCGGTCTGAGTCGTCTTGGGGCGAGTACTTTTTCCCACCAAGACAGGCCCAAGTTCTAGAGTCAGCAACCATTTCTCTTACACCTAGGATCGCATGATTGCGCAAGGGGAGAGGATACTTCGGTGTACTGAATCGTAAGGGTTTACAGATATGTGCAAAGCACCAAACAAAGAAAACAATGGTTCTTTTTATTCCAAATGACAATTTTCTATCTATCAAACAAAAAATTCATTTTAATCCCACACGATGATTATCTATCTACCAAACAAAAGCTTATTTAAATAAATTAACACAAAGGCATTAGGTCCTGCATGCAATTTATCAGTAGTTCATAGTCTTCAGCTTTCGTCCTGCAGAAAAATTATCTTGGATTTTAATTGTCTTCAAAGCTTCATCCTGCAAACACTATGTTATTCCTTTAGAATTTATTTAGCTCCAAGTTGTTATTGTCCACTTGATCCAATGTGTGCTTTGAAGTATTTTTTATTTTTTTCTACACATGCACAAACTGAACAAAGCCAAAACCCTGATAGCTAGTCAAGACAAATCTGATTTTTGGAAATATTTTTGAAAATAAAAATAAAACTACAGAGAATAGACCCATACTTAAATTTCAAGAGCTTTCCAAAAATGTAAATAAATCTGAAAGATTGTCTGTTTTGCACCTTAAATTAATTTTTTATGAAAAAATCATAAAAAAATTATTAAAAATTTAAAACAGATCCAAAAAATCTGATTTTTTCACTGAAGGCGCCTGACATAATTTCAAATTTGCATAAAAAATTTTGTGAATATATCTGCAACCGTTTGTGAGATTCAAGCAAATATCTGTGAAACGATAATTGTCAAAGATCTATTGTTTGAATAAAAACAATTTATCCAAATTTAAAACCTAAAGAATAGACCCCTATTCAAATTTAAATCTCTTTCCAGAAATGTAAACATATCCAAAAAATTTGACAAATTTCTCTCAAAATTGATATTTTATGAAAAATAACAAAAAAATTATAAAAAATTCAAAACATCACCAAAAAATCTGATTTTTTTCGTGAAAGCTCTTGAAAATGTCGTATAGTTGCAAAAAAATTTTCGTGAAAAAATATGTAGCCTTGTAAAAGTTATGGTCAAATATGTTGGGTTCACCAAATGTAACTTAGATTTTTCGGAATTGTGGAAGATGCTAAAGCTGCACGAGATTAAACATCAATTCTAATCTAAATAAAACAACAAAGAACGATAAGTAAGCATGATTAATCTAAACTAATAAAACTAGAATGATCTCACCGAATATGCAAATACTTCATCGATTTATTTCAATTGCCCTTCTCCATCTTGCTGTATTGTTATTCTTGCCCTCAGATTTCTGTGTGTTTGAATGCAAGCATAACTTCATCGAGTGTCTCAGCAAAATATCAAAGATTGTTTCTCTTCTCAAAAGTGTATAATGATTTCGGGAGGAGGAATAATGATAATGACAGACCATTTTATAGATTTTGTGTTTTCAAATGATCGGCTCAGATTGAAAGAGAGATCGACGGATGAGATTGATGAATGCCATGCGATGAGTTATGTGACAGATAAAACGTGAGTTCAACTGCAGGTAAAGACTAATTTTAGAACATGAATTCCAATCTTCATCTTCAAAAAATAAAAGAAATAGACTTTGTATGCAAAAGCCAAAGTTAGAAGTTGGAGAATAAATGCATGATAAATGCATGTGAATGCAAACTTGAGTTAGTTAATTAAATAAAGATATTTAATTAATAAATATAGATCATGCATATGAGTTGGAACTAGTTAATCGACTAGTTGTGACGGAGAGTTCTCTCATAGAGATAACTCGAGTCAGACGATAAGTGCATGTAAGAGATAACTGAATGTTAGAGGAATGTGACATAATTAATTAAATAATGAATTAAATGTTAATTTAATTCAACATTCGAAATATGAGACTTTTAATTAAATAAATAAAGTAATTTATTTAATTTGGCTGTTGAAAAAGATAAAATGAATAATTAAATAATAAATATTTAATTATAGATGAAAAGGGGTTAAATGAATAATTAAATAAAGATATTTAATTATAGTTGGAAAAGTATGATAAAGGGGAATTAAATAATAAATTATTTAATTGATAGATAAAGGGGAAAGAATTAATTAGTTCGCAACATAATTAAATAAATATGATTTATTTAATTAATTAAGTTGAATAAAGGATGATTATGAATTAATGAATTAATTAAAAAGGGTATTTAATTAATAGAGGAAATATGTGTTAGAAAGGCAATTAAATAAGTAACATTATTTAATCAAGACGACGGACTATAGAAAATTATGTTGAAATGTGTACTCGCAGGCCTAGACCAATTTTCGGTATCTACACACACCATATTGACAAAGTAGTTTGGAAAAGAAAAACTATATTAAAATTTTCAACCTCTTTCTACTAATTAGATATATTAAGGTGAAAATAAAGGAAAAGATAGATGATCTGTGTTTTATAATAATAATTATTCTTCACTAATTTATAAAAAATAAAAAAAATAATATATAAATAATATTTTAAAAAAAAATTATATAAATATTTAAAATATAAAATATATTGTTTTATTATATCTATCAAAAAAAAAATCAAATAATTTTTTTATAGCACTTATAATACGTTCGCTATTTTGTATATTAATTATCAAAAAATTTAAGAAAATCACATCTTTATCAATTAGTAAGTATCATTTATCTACAATATTACATTTAAAATTCACAATCAACAATTCATCAAAATTCAACATTAACAATTCATCCTCATGACAATTTCATTTTACGAAAAATTCACCACTAACAATTCGTAACCATAGATAATTCATCCCATATACAATTAAATTTTTTGATTTATGATTAAAAAAATGAAAATATTTTTCGATATGTTTTATTTTATTCTAGTAAACCAATTATACAACAATATGAGTCATTTCTATTATTAATGGGGTGGAAATTATTCTTTTGCAAAAAAGATATTTATGCCTTGGAAATTATTCTTTTGTAAAAAATATCTCGAAGTCTTGGAAATATATATTAAATTTTTTTAATGCGATAAAATCCGTCACGTGAATTGTTGGCTGTGAATTTTCTACGAGATGAATTTGTCATGGTGGTGAATTGTTGACATCCACAATTAATTATTGACCGTGAATTTGTCATGATATGAATTATTGATAGTGAATAACTTAATGAATGAATGAATGAGATTACAAGACCAAACAGTCTAAGGGACCAAGGGCCAAAAAGCTAAAAGATTTCCATATTCTTTTCGATGTTGGATCTTCTGTTATGAATTTTGACCAAAAAACTAGCCGTTTTGCTAATCATTTCTTCTTCAAATAGTTCATACAAATTGTCGGCCTTTAAGTTGCCCTCATATTGAGTACGGATATCCTCATAAGCCGCGCATTCCATGATAAAATGCTATACAGTCTCCACCACCCCTTTTCTACAAAATATGCAAATTCTATCCTCCCATACTTCCTTAGGCATTGTGCACCTTCCGGTTTCACATCTAAGATGATGTGATCCGGTCCTCAACTGAACTATTAACATCCTCAAATGAATTGTTCAGGGGAAATATATAAAAATTAATAATAATCTTGGAGACCCGAATAAATAGAACAAAAGACGTAGATCAAGCCTCTTTAAAGTCAGCAGACGGCAGCATTTCTAGGCACTGAATTTGAAAGGAGGGAAGCACCCCCACATGGCATTGATTCTTCAATGACCAATTGCAGAATGCCGTTTGGCCTTTAACACTCCTCAGTCGCATCAATTGCGTCATCGTAGTTATGACTGCCTACGGACTGTGGGTCCCGCCCCTGGTGATGCGCCACAACACAGTCGTGCTTTTCTGAAATGGCGTGCAAGATTCCAAATGTATTGCTACCTTTGGGGTTTCGTGTAAAGCTCTGCAAATGCGACTCTGCGACCATGAATGGATGGAAAAATTGAATGCCCTGGCTGCTTGTGCCTTTGTACCAACTCAATCTGATTTTTAGTACCAAGATTCTCTTAGTCGGTGCATAGGGAAATCTTAGGTCTTTGCATCTGTCATGTCATGAAATTAATTATTTGTATATTGATTCCTATTGAATAGTTAAAGTGGCCCACTGGCTGCCTATAAATGCACCCTCCACAGGCCCAAACCTTCAAAGCGTCTTGTGCTGTCCACAAGTCATTTAATTCATTGCTAGCCTGCCTCTCCCTCTTCCGCTCCCTGCAAACATGTCTACCTGTGATAACTGCGACTGTGCAGACAAAAGCCAGTGCACGTATGTTTTCTTTCTTACTCTTGGTTTCTGTTAAGTTGTAATTTTTATTTTATTTTTGTTGTTATTGCGCTGTGCTGATCTCTGGGTGTTATGTGATGTGACGATACAGCAAGAAGGGTAACACTTTCCAGGTGGAAGGGATTGTGGAAACCAACTTCAATATGAGGTGTGTGTAGTAAATTATGCATTAGAGCAGTCTGATATTGTTGGGATTCGAACAGCTGACGTTGTTAGTGAAATTTTGTGATTGTTGTGCAGCCTCTCTGAGTGCGAGACCGTGCAAGGAGAAAACGATTGTAACTGCGGCCCTGGCTGCACATGCACCTCTTGCCCCTGTCACAAGTGATGTCTTCTTCGGTAATATATATATATATATATATATAAATAAATGCAATGCGCATAAATAAGCATGTTTATGCTTGTGATAATGTTGAGGGTCTGCAGAAAGGGTCTTTCAAAGCATTCCTGTGGATACAATCTGCAGACCCCCTAGAGCGTAATCAGTAGTAGATTATACTCACTAGTTGTGTTGATGCCTATCTTTCAATGAAGTATGTGTTTTATTAAATTACTTCGCTTCTTTTCTCACTGCACAACTATGTACTTCTGTTCCTGCAACATAAGTAGATATATATACCCACAATTCTGTGATATTTTATGTATATCTATCTTGCATGGACGCTAAGTGATAGTTTAAAATAATTTTGTTATAAATAAAAATAAATAAATTGTTTGACTAAAATTCCAATATCAGAATAATACGTATTTATCATTTAAAATAATTAATTTATACAAAATTTATAGAAGTAAAATAAAATAATTTTATAAATAGAAAAGTATCAAAATTAAGGTTTAAAAAAAAAATACTTGGAAGCACTAAAAGAAAAGTATATTTTTAAAATGTAAAAGCGCTTAAATAAAGATTATTTTTTAAATAAACATTAAAGGCTCTCGAATAAAACTCAAATTCTTATAAATATCAAAGTAAAATAAAATCAATTAAGCACAAATAGAAAGCATCATTTTTTTTTTAAAATATACTTAGAAGCACTAAAATAAAAGTATATTTTTAAAATGTAGAAACGCTTAAATAAAGATTATTTTTTAAATAAACATTAAAGGCTCTTGAATAAAACTCAAATTCTTATAAATATCAAAGTTAAATAAAATCAATCAAGAACAAATAAAATTCATACGACTGTTGCTTTTGAAATCACCCCAACTTGATCCTCCCATAAAGAAAAACAGGGACATTCTTAATATTAATGACAATAAATTACACAAAGTTGGATGACAGAATTAAACAAGAAGCATCAAAAACTAAAATAACTTAACATAAGGAATCCAAAAAAACATTAAAAATAAAAATCAGCATGGAAAGTTGTGCACTCTGTTTTTTGGTCTGCATGCCTACGCTAGGACTAGGAGCTACGATGCCAACAATGAACATAATTTTTTGGGAAGCGGGCCTAATTTGGTGGATACTATAGTTGTAATATAAATTGAACGTGTGGTGCTGAATAGTTAATAAATTTAAAAATTTAATTTAATAGGGACGAGGATTTACCACTCATTATTATTTTTTTTATAAATAATTTTTATATTATCATTTGTAAACTAGTGAACATATATTCAAAAAATGGGTGAAAATAGTTACATCTCGAAAGTTTACATGTACGCATGGGGCAAACCCTCGATAAAAATACAATTACATAACGTTATTACATAAAAAGAGCAAGAGTGTTAGGGGAGTAGGGGGATCTCGGTCATTTGGTTTACACCATACATCAACGAACATAAGTATCCACAAAAGGGTCCCCTCCAACATTGTCTTCATTATCATACCATATACAACATCCCAAACTGAGGGAAATTGTCAATTCCAAGGCAACTAGTAGCCCCACGACTAAAGGTCGAGAGAGATGCAAATTGGCAACAAGGCAAAAACCATCCTTGCTAAGCAAGATCTCTTCTCATAGGAGGTAGAGAGGCCTAAGAACGAGCATCTTGGTTGCCATAAGCAAACTAGCTATGACCTTAACAACATCCAGAGATGGAAATTGACCTCGATTAGAGGTGGGAGTTATATGAACATTAGCAACGGTATACATATTATTACTCCAATGATCAAGTAGCACCTACATGCATGTTGGTGTTTCCAACTAATTATGGCCTTGGCATCTCCTAAGAGGCTGTCACTTTTCTATCCACAAAGACCTCAAAGTGTTGGCCAACTTGACAAGGGATTACCTGTGCTAAATAATCACCTTCTACACTTTAGGCTCTGCTAAACCTAGGTGGGTAACCCTATAACACAACCACTTGATGATTGGTGAAAAACAACAAGTAGTGTAACATCAGATGAAATCTCACACCATAAGACAAGAGTGTGCAAGATTTGGTAGTAGCTAAGCAACTCTTGTGGGCTTTTAGGCTTCAGTGAGATGGAACAGATAAAACTATATAAAAACTTAAAGAAGAAATGGATTTGTACTTTATGTATTTGATGAAGTGTTTTCAATGACCCTAGTGGTTGGGAAATGCTTTAGGGCTGGGTAGTATAATAGAAAGACTAGTGCCTATAATTGGGCAATCAAGTCAAATTTTCCCATGCAAATGCATCTTTCTAACATCCAAACTTCAAGCTCGGAGGATTTTAAGTATCACTGCCTTTCAATGACGCATCCAAGAAAATGTGTTTTCCATAATTCTACTTAGCAAATCCCCAATGCAATACATTACCCTCCATATCTTATTTAGAGCACATTTAATCTATTACTTGAATAGCTCGGCAATAAACAAGACACACAATACAATAAGTGTGCATTGATAAACTTAGAAACCCTTGATTTCTTTATTTAAAGAAGAAAATGCATACATTCAAGGAGACAATTGCAGGTTACTCACCGAAAATGTTTTTCATATTATTCAATTTGAACTGAAAACATGCCTTACAGATATTTCCACTTACATGCAAAATTTGACCTAAAACTAAAAAATATTCACTTCAAAATTCACCAAAGCCCTAAATAGAACTTAGTCCCTCCCCCAGACCGACTAATCATCAAAAAGAAAAACCTCCATTGAAAATAATATAATACTTACGTTTATAGTTCAGGCATAATTTAAATGATTTCAGGCCTAACCCTAAGTCGTTTAGGGTTAACAAAAATGAAGAAATCCAATTAGATCACACAAAATCTAATACCAGATAGATGTAGAACATTCTTGTGTACAAAAATTTACTTTTTTGCGACAAGAGAAAAAGGAACCTCCCAAATTGCGCATCAAAGGACACTTATAGGGCAATAGTATTCAATTTTGCCACTCAATTACCTTGGGAATATGGAAAAATCAATGAGGGTAGTGGGAGTAGTTGAAATCTTGCATGCTAGAGTATAGTGATGTGTTCATGACACCGTTTTGTCACCTCGGGCTCGAGAAATTGTTGCTGGAGGTGGTGAGAAACACTTGTTTCCTCTCCAAGGCTCTGCAAGTAGATGTTATTCAACTTTGAATGTAAACCATTGATTTGTTGAAATAGGGAAAGATCAACAATCAAAACTGCCTTGACTAGGTTTGAATGTTTTTATAAGGATTTGACATGCCTTGAAAATTCTCGTGCAATAGGAAAGATCCAATTCATATTCACTTGTCATGCCATCAGTATGGGCCCATTGAGAAGAGCGCCCTCAAAAAGGTACGTGACGTCAAAATGGGACCTGCCTTGAAAGATTTGTGGACTCGCAAAATTCGTTTGAATCATGCCACATGTTACCCTTTTGTAATTCCACATTAAAAAACTAGGCCCCTTTTGAATAGCTTGTGGACTTGCAGAACTATACCAAATATTGTCAAGTGTCAACCTTTTCGCATTCCGCACCCTCTTTTTGTCTTTAGTGATACAACTCCTGCCGACATGTGGAAAACTAACCAAAAGCTACCATATGGTGGGGTCGAGAATAGAAAACAGATTCAAACTTTTGGAAAAAGGTCCAAAAGTCCTATTTGGTCCCGAAAGTTTGATGAAGAAAAAAGGAAGGGGGATTAGGATCACAAATCCCGATTGGATTCAAACTTTTGGATCAAAGGTGCAAATGTCCAATTGGGTCCCAAAAGTCTGACAGGACCAAAGAAGAAAAGGGAAAGCGGGAACTTGAGAGGAAAACAAATCTGAAGATTTGGAACATCATCCAAATGTTTGTTTGTGACCCAAAGTCCCAAAAGGCTCGAAAGAAGTAAAATGTGGGGAAAGGGGATCCCCAAATTTTCTATGATTGTGTGGTGTTTATAAAACTTAGGGATCTCAATAGGTTCTTTTCCCTAGGTATTTCATTAGGAAAGAGATCACAAGGTGTAAAGATTGACTTTCAACCTCAATGGTGAGTCAACCAGACCTGGATCTCAGTCCTTAGGATAGTAGGAAAGATTTGGAAACAAATGAAAATAATTTGAAATGCTCAAACCAAATGAAAAACATGACTTGAAACATAAAATGCAGATTCTTAAATGTACAAAAATGGGAATGATAGTTTGTAGGCAGATCTGAGAAGGGTCTAATGGCATGTACCTATTACCAAAAGTTGTTTTTGGGGTTTCCTAAGGGATTGGTTCACCCTTGGGCGAATGGGTCCTTGTTAGGGCTTCCAAAATAACTTTTGACAGTCCTTTGATGTTGGAGCTTGGCTTTTGTTTGACATAGGCCCCACTGTCAAAAAGTTAGAAATAAATTCTGCAACTTTGTTTCTGTGGCTTGACAACAATGATGACAACTTGTGCAAGAATGAAAAATTTCTCCTTCAATTCTTCATCAACCTATAATTTGCACATACAAAAAGAGGAAAAATTGTTTTGTTTGTATGGGGCCCCAATTTTGGTAATTAAACCTTAATAAAAAGATAATGAAAAAGGAAGGAAATGATGAATGAACAATGCTTGCTACAACTCACCGCCCTACAATGGATTCCCTTAGAGGACTAAACTCAAACACATCTCTCTAAGGAACTTGATCTTGCTTTGCTTGATTGATTTGGATACTTGAAATACTTGGATTCTCTTAGGATCAACAATGCATATTAGCCTTCACAAGATGACATGGACACATATAGACTTGAACATGATGTTAGGATCTTGATTGCTACAACAAATGACTGATAAATCCGCTCTTCAATGATATTGACAATAATATCTGCTCTTGAATTGCTAGATCATGTTGTTTAGCTCTTGTTAGATTCCAAACGATAAAAAGACTATGTATTTATATGTGTTTATCTAATTTCCCAAAAAATAGATTCCAAAACCGACAATTGCAAATTGAATTTGAATCATTAAAATTCCACCAAAAACATATTTTAAAATAGGTCCTGACACTGAAAGGGGACCCTTTCGCCCATGGGAAAATGGGTTCTAGCCTATAAGTCCAAGACACATATTCCATGGTGATTTAATTATTGATAGCATTTATTTAATGTCGGTTCTCCTTTCGGAAAACGAGAATGATAAGGCTTTGAAATGCATAATTTGGAAAATTAGAAGCTTAATTAAGTCCAATAAATTAAGGGACCCAAACATAGTGTGAAATTTTAAAGGTATACAATTTCCTACACTACATTTAGCCCCCACTTTAGTGAGAGTATGAACTTACGCTTAAAATCACACTAAAGTAGACAAATATGTGTCAAGAGGGGTCTAAGTGCACAAATGTTAATGATATAGGATGACAAAGAGCAAGGAGGGTGATCAAGCCCCTAGGATCAAAGATCCATGGAAAACCAACATAAGCACAAAGGACACACATGCATGTAAGATATGTGCATCAAGACAAGATACACAAGCATACAAAGTTAAAGCCAATGCAAAAAGAAAAAAAAGAATGGATCAAGCCTCACCTGTTTGTCCAATAGGAATGGATCAAGCCTAAGCTATTTGTCCAAAAAATATGATTACAAGAGCTAGTGCAATTTGGTATAGACTAGGTGAGCTCCAAAGACAAAAAAGATGAGAAACATACACTAGGTCTACAAGGTGTGTACCCATAAAAAAGGTGCAAGATGTAATGTCCCCATTTTAGCCACACACTCTTTTATGAATGATATCCTATTTTCAAAAGCCCGTAGGATCGTCAGAGGTAAAATTGGGGTTTTCTATTTTATAGGGGTTCTGAAGCATTTTTGAAGGTTTGCTTGTAAGAGTTTCTGATGCATGTCTGGTGGAGTTTTCTGGGTTTTTGGAGAACTTCAGAATGGTGTAACATGCATCTCTATCTGACAACCTTTCTCAGAACTTGCTATTTTTAGCCGACACATTGGAGTTTCGAAATTTGGATTGCGGATTCTTTCTGGGTTTTCAGAGAACTTCGCAATGATATAACATGCAAAGTGAATTGAACAAATTTTTAGAGTTTACTATTTTTAGTAAGCTTTATTTCTGGCAATGCCATCTTGGGCAGTAGCATCAACAATCAGCTCAGTTTCCATTTCGGTTAGTGCAGTTTGGAGCATTTTTGGCTTTCAACATTTTGAGGCTCAATTTGGTAAAATGGTTTATTTAAATTATTTAATTATTATAATGTGTTTTTAACCCCTTGGCCTAGCACAATAACTTCATGTTATTTTAAAAGGGGGACCTTGAGTGTGGATGCCTCATCAGGAGGTAAATTAAATATTTCAAAAGTAAATATTCCTCTTGGAGTCTTGGACGCTTAGAAAAGGTGAATTAAATGTTTTAAAAATTAAAATATTTTAAAGTGATATGGGTGTCCCTTTTGGAGGGAAAAGGTGGAAGTTGAAGAGTCATTTCAAGTTCTTTATAAGCAGGTCTTTGTTCATTCATGTATCATCTATTGTTTAACATATCGAAATGTTGTTGGATTGAATTCAGAACCCGACTAAGGGGGAGCTTAACTTTCTACACCATTCTTCGGGCCTAAAACTATGGTTCCCTAGATGGTCAATTGGGAGTGCGATTCATTTAGAAGTGCATATTGAGCATTATTGTTGAGTTTTTTTGGTGAGAATTTCCAGTTTTTGTGTTGCTAGTGCATTCATGGTTGTAGAAGTTTTAATCATAGCTGGTTTGGTGATTTATTTCCTGCTTATGGGTATTTGTTCTAATGAACCCTATGCTAGAGGTGCCTCTTTTTGCATGTTTGAAAATTTAATGAGCAAGAATATGATTTTATAGACAAGGTTGCCCTTGCCCTTGGTCGTCCCTTGACTTTTTGTCATTGAATTGTGTGTTGGGTAGATTTCAAAGTGGACGGTGTCAAGATTGGTGCTCTATCATGGTCACCTAGCCTTGGAGGTGTTTCATTTTCAGTTTCATGTGCATTGGTGATAAGTTGTTAAAGATATGAGAATTTTGTTGAAGACTTAGCTTGTTGATTTGAACTTTATTTTGTTGGTTTTTATATTAGACCTTTACACTTCTGTTCTATGCTCTGTTTCTCTAATGTTTCAATTCATATTTGTGATCAGAAGTATAGAGTAGTCGTTGTAGCTATTTTGGAGCAGATTTCTATTGAAAATATTTGTAATTTGCATATAATTTACATTCTAAGGCTGAGAATTAGTAGTACTAATCCAGTCATTTATATTTCTGTATTTTCATTGAGTTTAAGCAAACAGTGTAACCCCTGGCCGATTTACCACCAGTGTGGAGGAAAGAACAAATTGCATCTCTCATTTCTCACCCACTGATTAAGTGGAGTATTCCCACGGATTAGTGGATGTCTGTTGTTGTAGATGAACTATTCTTTCAATGTAATATCTTCCCCCCACTAAACAAGTGGTAGCATGGATTGCTCATGGTCAGATCACCACCTAAATTTCATTTGCAGCTTTATATTTCAGTTCAAATTTCTGCTAACGATCCCATCGTCATATTCTATCACCTCGCCTTTTCAAAGGATCTTGGTGAACATTCTTAGTGAAGGTTCCTTACAATTGATTATCTTTTGGGAGCTAACACTAACATTTGGTATAGTGCTGGTTTGTGTTGTGAAAACATCGAGAAAAAATTAAGGGGTGCATTATAGTGGTATTAGAGCAGAAGATCCTGCCATCCTATGGATCAGTGCTTCATGTTTAGGCAGATGAGTGATAGTGTTCTTCGGTACTACACCAAAAGTTAGAACAAATTCTAGTTCAGCTCCTTGTGGTTTCCAGAAGTTGGCACAAATTATTTAAGATTTGAGAAACCGGGTTTGTCAGGTTAAGGCATGGCTATTGATGAAGAGATGAATCTGGCAAAGACACTTTATATGGCTAGAAAAATACTGAAAAAAAAAAATTCAGTCAAGAGAAGATGAAGAGAACATTCTTCATTTGTTGGAATAATGTTTGAGACAGGTGAAGCAATCACCTTCTGAGATAATGCAATTGGCATCAGCACCTATAGTGACCTTTTTGAATCAATCATATTGGTTGAGGCATCCTGATGAAGAAACCAAGCTACTAATTTCTTCTTGCTTCATGGAAGTGATAAGAATTAAGGTACCCCAGTCGCCCTATGATGAAGAAACCGTGAATATCATTTTAAATATGATAGTGGAGAGTTTTCAAGATTTGGATGAAATTGGAAGTAATTTTTTTTCAAGAAGGGCTGCAATATTGAAGACATTTTCAGAAATGAGTGATTGCATCCTATTGATAGAGTCGGAGATGCAAAATCAGATTTATCGTTTATTTAACTGTCTCTTCACCTCGAATTGGAGTGAGCAGGAAGAGGGGTTGCTTGCAGTTGTCATGAATGTTCTAATTCTTACCATCAAAGAATTTGATAATCTTCTAGAAAGTGTCTAATCCCTTCTCAAGGATGCTTATGAACATGAAGAGAAGATTTCTCCCACTCCTAATATGTTAATCAATGAAATTTTTAGTTAATGTGAAGAAAAGATGAAACATCTTTTGATGAAGATTGTTGAGAGAAAAGAGGAGATTTCTAATGCTGAAGAGGAGAATGAAAGTTGGAATCCCTTTGAATTCATAGAAAAAGTTTAGGGGGTATCTACAGATTTGTGCCCATCCAAGCATTCTTCAGAAGCATGCAATATGTCCACAACAATTCCTGAAACACATGAAGAATCCAGGCATTCTATAGATGAATGTAATGTGTCAATAGAAGTCTTGAAGCTTAGTGAGGTACTCATGTTTTCTACAAAGGAGAAAAATGAGTCGACTTGTGTTAAGGAAGAAATTTTGGAAACAAGAGTTGACATGGAGTTGCATGAAGAGGCCATAAGTGTATATCCAAATGAGGGAGAATTTTGGTTTGAAAAACAAGCCAAAGTGGAGAAGAGAAAGAGGAAGTTGAAGTATCTTCCCACTACAAAGTTTATTTGACCGACTCCCTTGAATCATGTGTTGAAGACAACATGGGAGGAGAAGCTTCCAGTAGTTATAAGGCAGATTTATCTTTGCTTGAAGTCAAGCTAAGGAAAAAACATAAGGAATTGGAAGACACTATGGACGAGATGATGAAGAGTGACCATCACATGCGTGACAAGTTGAAGAGTACAACTCAAACAATTTTTGAAATCTTTATCCGTCAAAGTTGTACTACATCATCTTAGCCAACATATGAAGATTGCAGTTCAAGTTCACAAACTACTGAAAATGGAATTCAAGTTCTGTCAAAGCTTGATGAAATGCATCGACATGTTGAAAATTTGATTTATGATGTACCAAGAAGAGAAGATGTATGTTGCATTTCCATTGTTGATATGAAGTCCATTAAATTTTCCTTGGAGGAAATTAAATCAAGTCTTCTACACATCATTTGTGTTAAAGACAAAGTGACCAAAATTGCTGACAAGACATTGGAGTGGAATGAGCTTACTAGAACCAAGTTGCAGGAAGTGCATGAGGCTCTAATTGAAGTAGAGAATCAAATTTCTGATATTCAATGTTCATGGGAGCAAGAAAAAAAAGGAAGAGCATAATAGCTTCAAAAAATTCTTGATGAGCTTGATCTCATATAAGAAAAATTTGACTTGGAATGTTGTCTTGAGAAACAAGAGCATTCAAATTCTCATCAACAAGTTTTCCAGGCTTTTGACAATCTCTTGTATGAAGAAGGTGCTAGTAGGATTTATGAAAATCCTCTTTTTGAAACTAATGAGGGAATTTCTTCATGAATTATTGAAGGATGAAATTTTAGTTTGTCTTCCAGTAGTGGAGGGGTGGTACATGAGTTATATGAAGTTGATTCTATTGTTGCTTCTAGCACGTCCATTCAATAAGGAATGGAAACTCATGGATCACAAAGAAATGAACACATTCTTTTTTATCAACAACAAAGAGTTGGTTGGTGTATTGATGAGGATACTTGTGAGGTTCTTGTCAGATTTTATTACGTCACCATCTTCTCTCAGAGATTGATTTTAGAACTGTATTTGATGAAGGATTCATGGAATCTTTCTGACAAATCATGACACAAGATTCTGGATTCAATTTCTTCAATGAACATAGGTTGGTTGAATACTTCTTGGAGTTTCAAGAAGCGTCAATTCAGATGAAACGAGCAAATCAGAGGATTCATGTGAGAGCAGTTCTTTGTTTGAGAAGTGGTTCTTCATTGTTGTTGGTTTGGGATCTTGGCATTACTTGGCAAGAAGGTAATATTGGAAATTCTAAAAGGGATAAACCAACTTATTGTATTCAAAATTTAGTTGTGATCATTTGCTCTTGTCTTGGGAAATGTCTCCAGTTGAAAATTAGTATTTGGGATTCCAAGTATATTTTTATGAAGATTAGTATACATAAAAAGAAGGTTGGTTGGAGAGATAAGTGCCAAAATTTTAGTTCTATGATTGCTGCTACCTTTTTCTTTTGTCATTTGTTCATTATTTATGATCATAAATCGGTGTTCTGGGAAGGAAATATGATCAAACGATGGTTTGTGGTGGTATTGGGACCTTTGATGAAGGTGCCACTAGCCTTGTTCATGAGCAACTATGCCAATTTTGATGAGGAATTCTTATGTTGCAACTGCTGTTTACCTTCTTGGATGTTGATTTTTTGAAAATCAAATCCCAAGATGATTATTTCAGACCTGTTTAGTAGCTGGTTAATTCATTTTCAGGTCTTTTTGTCTCGTATTTGGACTAAATTTCTGCCTCAAATGAACAAGGGAATGATTCAATATGGTCAAAATTCATGTATGGATTATTTTTTGTTGATAAACAATGGAATTATTGGTATTATTTCATACATTATTGTTTTGGAGCAATGAGCTATTAGCTAATTTGAATAATCAATTAGAGACTCTTGAAGTGAATTATGTGAAGAATTCCTGGAGTTCTTTCAGTGATATCAGTTTGCTTCAAAGGAGGCATTGTACATCCTTACATATAGAGATGGAGTGTGGAGCGTTGATCTTCGTTTGGCATTGGCATTGGTTTGGTGACATGTTTAAAAAAATTAATGTTGTTGATCAAAATTATGATAGCAAGGTTTGCATGTTCTACATAATGATATGGGACCTGAGCATTGACATGTTTGGTGCATTGTATTTTGTGAACCAAGATATGTTGCTCCACCTTTGGTATGGAAATGTTTTAATCAGGGTAGTGTAGCGGATTAGAGGAACATTGTTCCTAAGGATGATTTGGAATCCTGGAATCACTTGGGTTTGCAGTTCAACAGTTGAAGATGAGGAAGC
The DNA here is from genome assembly GCA_007115665.2 of Sequoiadendron giganteum. Lineage (NCBI taxonomy): Eukaryota > Viridiplantae > Streptophyta > Pinopsida > Cupressales > Cupressaceae > Sequoiadendron > Sequoiadendron giganteum. The sequence goes on along the minus strand of CM021102.1, from coordinate 14,734,891 downwards.
CAATTTCAGCATACTAGAGTTTACTCCCATGGTGTACCAATTTAGTCTTTTTGGAGAGCAGTTACCTGTGGAGTTGACAGTGATTAAGCAGTATTTGATTGCTCTGCTTACTAGTGGTTGTCAGGAGATAACTTTTGTTGGCATCCAACAGAACAATGCCTTCATCGGTTGGTGCTATCGATCTCCTAGGTTGATTTGGGACCATGGGATCATATTCAGATTCAATTTGGTTTAGCATGGTGATTTTGGGGTATCATTGGAATTGCTTAAGGAAAAGCAATTTTGGGAAAGGCGGACTGTAATGTCCCCATTTTAGCCACATGCTCTTCTGTGATTGATAGCCTATTTTTGGAAGCCCATAGGCTCATCTGAGGTAAAATTAGGGTTTCCTGTTTTATAGGGGTTCTGAAGAATCTTTGAAGGTTTGCTTGTAAGAGTTTCTGATGCATGTCTGGTGGAGTTTGCTGGGTTTTTGGAGAACTTTGAAATGGTGTAAAATGCATCTCCATCTGACAACCTTTCCCGGAACTTTCTATTTTTAGCCGACACATTGGAGTTTCAAAATTTGCATTGCAGATTCTTTCCGGGTTTTTAGAGAGCTTCGCAATGATATAACATGCAAAGTGAATTGAACAACTTTTTAGAGTTTACTATTTTTAGTAAGCTCTATTTTTGGTAATGCCATCTTGGGCAGTAGCATCAGCAATCAACTCAGTTTCCATTTCAGTTAGTGTAGTTTGGAGCATTTTTGGCTTTCAACATTTTGAGGCTCAATTTGGTAAAATGATTATTTAAATCATTTAATTATTATAATATGTTTTTAACCCCTTGGCCTAGCACAATAACTTCATGTTATTTTTAAAAGGGGGACCTTGAGGGTGGATGCCTCATCAGGAGGTAAATTAAATATTTTAAAAGTAAATATTCCTCTTGGAGTCTTGGACGCCTGGAAAAGGTGAATTAAATGTTTTAAAAATTAAAATATTTCAAAAAGTGATATGGGCATCCCTTTTGGAGGGAAAAGGTGGAAGCTCAAGTTCTTTATAAGAAGGTCTTTGTTCATTCATTCATCATCTATTGTTTATCATATCGAAATGTTGTTGGATTGAATTCAAAACTTGGCTAAGGGGGAGCTTAGCTTTCTACACCATTCTTCAGGCCTGAAACTATGGTTCCCTAGATGGTCAATTGGGAGTGTGCTTCATTTAGAAGTGCATATTGAGCATTATTGTTGAGTTTTTGGTGAGAATTTCCAGTTTTTGTGTTGCCGATGCATTCATGGCTTTAGAATTTTTAATCATAGCTAGTTTGGTGATTTATTTTTGCTTATGGATATTTGTTCCAATGAACCCTATGCTAGAGGCACCTCGTTTTGCACATTTGTAGATTTAATGAGCAAGAATATGATTTTATAGACAAGGTTGCCCTTGCCCTTGGTCGTCCCTTGTCTTTTTATCATTGAATTGTGTTGGGAATATTTTGAAGTGGATGGTGTCAATATTGGCGCTCTATCATGGTCGCCTAGCCTTGGAGGTGTTTCATGTGCATTGGTGATAAGTTGTTAAAGATGAGCATTTTGTTGAAGACTTAGCTTGCTGATCTGAACTTTATTTTTTTGGTTTTTATATCAAACCTTTACACTTCTATTCTATGCTCTATTTCTTTGATGTTTCAATTCATATTTGTGATCAGAAGTATAGAGTAATCGTTGCAGCTATTTTGGCTTAGATTTCTATTGAAAATCTTTGTAATTTGTAGATAATTTACATTGTAAGGCTAAGAATTAGTAGTACTAATCCAGTCATTTATAATTATGCATTTCCCTTGATTTTAAGCAAACATTGTAACCCCTTGTCAGTTTACCACCAGTGTGGAGGAAATAACAAATTGCATCTCTCATTTCTCACCCACTGAATAAGTGGAGTACTCCCACGGATTAGTGGATGCCCACTGTTGCAGATGAACTATTCTTTTAATGTAATATCTTTCCCCTACTAAACAAGTGGTAGCATGGATTTCTCATGGTCAGATCATCGCCTACATTTCATTTCCAACTTTGTATTTCAGTTCAGATTTCTGCTAAGGATCCCATCGCCATATGCTATCACCTCACCTTTTCAAAGGATCTTGGTGAACATTCTTAGCGAAGGTTACTTGTAGTTGATTATATTTTGGGAGCTAACGCTATTATTTGGCATAGTGTTGGTTTGTGTTGTGAAAACATCAAGAAAAAATTAAGGGGAACATTACAGAAGATGGGAAAAGTCATTACAAAAATGTGTACCCATACATCAACCATACTTAAAGTTATACTCCTTGATAACTTTGATAAGGTTCCAAAAAATGATCAAGATTCTATGCGAACGCTACACTGTCTAACTCATGTGAATAAAAGTGAAGCAAAATAAACTAAAAAAGTGAAACTCACCTTAGGAGGTGCAAATGCCAAAATGAAATAGTGCCAATGTATTCCCCCACTTGAAAGGAATTGCTAAACACCATGCTGTGTGCAATTACTTTAAAGTAGAAATGATAAATGCCAATTGATAAAAGGGCAATGAGAGCTTATTTGGAAAACCCTATGCCAATGATATGTTTTTAAATAAATTTGCTTCATGAAGAAGGGTTTACCCCACATGCAATCTCAAAAGATAACACATAAGAGATCCACGAATTCGGGGTTAGTGTATGTCTTTGCTACAGTGATATAATAGACCTTAGAACTGTCATCACTCCCCAAATACTCATAGAACAATGAACACAAAGAAGGAATGACACATAGAGAGTGAAAGAAAATAAAAGATTTTGGGTCAACATAGAAGAGACTTAGATGTCTCAATAGCTTGCATTGTCCCCAAAAGGAAGACACAGGTTAAAAGAAAAGAAAATGTTTACGACATATAGAAGAATGTAGATATGAATAGAAGAATGTCATGACATATTCACTTCCTCTATATCCTTGCACCAAGGGAATAACAAGGGTCATCCAAAGAAAGCTCACAAACATAAAGACATGCCAAACAATATGATATGAGGGATCACAATGCATACATGAAATCAAAAATAACATGAAAGGAAAAGGAAGAAAGCATGTCACATGCGAGCCAACCTAAAGTAGGTCGTCTGCATGCCAATCTTGCTCATCATATACGGAAGGTGGATAACTAGCCATAGGGACTACAACAAGTTCCATACTAGGAGCATCACTAGGATGAACATGTGGTTGGTCACTTTCATCAAGAGGATCATCATGGTTGCCCCCATCTAAATTCATAGAAGTGGAAAACAAAAAATTCAATTCATTATGCACTTCATCAATTTTAGCAATCTCATCATCATCATCCAAGTTAATCACAACATGAGGTCTAATGGAAATGTCCATTGTATGTTCTTGTTTTTGCTGTGGTGGAGAAGCTTCATGTTGTGGTGAAGATGGAGAATTATCATGCTTTGTTTGAGTTGGTTCTTGATCTCAGATTATTGGATTATTTATTTTTTCTAATTGACGAGTAATAGCACGACATCTATGCCTACGCTCTTTAGCATTTTAATTTCTTCTGGCATAGTTTTTAAGTTGTGATGGTGTAGGAGAGGGTTTTTCAACCATCAGTCTCTTTTCTTCCCTTAGGGAGGAACAAAAGGGACCTTTGTAGCTTTGGAAACCACTTTCTCTTTAGGTTTATAAACTTGTTTTGGTTTTAGGAGGCACAAATGGAATTGTATGGTTATCTCTTGGTCTCTTGTAGGAAATAGGTGGCAGAATAGCATCATACTTAGTTTGATTATTTGGGAGAGCTTTTGGTTCAAGCATAGGTTCATCCAGAACAATTGGAGTGGGAGGAATAACTATAGATCTTTGAATTTCAGGTAGGGTATTGGCAAGAGATAACTCTACTATACGCTTTGCTTTGAGCTTTTGATATGATTTAAAGAAGAAATCCTCATAAGGTGTAATAGGTTCCATAGGTTCGGGCCAAAAATATTCAATGAAAAGTTCCCACGGGAAGGAAAAGGATTAAATTCACTATGATGCATTGCAACAAATTGGTTTTCAAATGGAAATTTCAAGAACTTTTGACTTACCGACGAGAAAAAATTCATGGAGCGTAGCCATGGATAGGCTAACTTCACATGAAATTGATCTGATGTCAGGATGATGGAGAATGATACATTTAATTGCTTTGGTCCAATTTTTAATATAAGAGTGATCAAACCTATCGTAGGGCAAGGAAAACCATCATGTGTTTTGATCCATGCTTTTGATTGTTCATAAAATTCTTGGTAAAGTTCATGCACAAATAATAATTCCTTAGTGATCACATTCTCTACACACACAAGATCAATTAATATCCCATTTGTAGGCTTGTCATTGATTCTTTCAGCTATGTAAAGAGGACCATCGGGTGCATGTTTAATTATCACTATTTGAGAAAGCAATTTCAAGAGACAAGTTGGATTGGCCCTTACGAGGTTGAACATCAATGAATCCAATCATGGCATCTAGATCATCCCTATTATCACTCTTATCATCATTAGTTATATATTTTATCTTGTCAATATTCATTACATCATTCTTGTTATCACTAGCTTTTACAAATGAGATGGAATGGTTTGGCATTGGATTGGTAAATATTTGCAAATTTGGGCTGGGTGGGGCAACAAACTTATTTCCTTGATCATTAACACCACCCAATTGGATGCGATTAGAATCAATGAGGTCTTGCACTATATGTTTAAGATGCCTGCATCATTCCGTATCATGTTCACTTTGTCGGTGATATTGGAAAAAGGCATTTGAGTTATAGTTTAGAGGTAAAGGATTAGTGGTATCAAAAGGTCTAATGGGAGGTAAGGTGATTAGGTTCTTGCTCAAGAGTTGCAATATAATCGAATGGAGGGTATCAGGTTACAGGGTGAGTTGCCTATTCTTATCTTGAAATTGGTATGGAGTTGTTTTTATGGCAACCACTCGAGGTTCAACATGGTGGATTTTTTGAGGTTGATTTATCTATATAAAGCCCTTGTTTTGTTTCTTGAATGGTTAGAAATTGTTATGAGGCACGGTTTCAGTTTTTTCAGGATGGGTTGAAGTAGTTTCTCCTACACATTGATTAAGTGAGTTTTGAAAATCATAGAGAACCATGCATAAGTGTGTAAAGGAGGGAAATTTCATCATCCCAAGATTATCTTGGATATATTTTTTTAATTTTTTAATGAAAATTCTTCGAAGATCAACATCGTGAAGTTTAATGTTGATTTGTGAGTAAAGCAATTGATAACATGCTATAAAATCAGTGACCTTTTCATCTACATTTTTTTTACATTGCATCAAATCAGGTAGGGACATCTTAGGATGAATGTGCACTTGGAAATGGTTGAGAAAGGTATCAACACACTCATTAAATGAGTGGATTGAGTTATTCAGTAAGGAGAAAAACTATTCTAAGGCTATATCTTTTAAGTCCACCTAGTAAAAATATTAGCCAAGAGCTTATCTTCAAAAATGAAGTTGCTACATAAGGTCATATATGCTTATACATGGTTGCTAGGATCTCCTTTACTACTGTATTTCTCAAATCTAGGTATCTTTATGCCTTGTGGAATTTGTGCTCTCAATATCTCCAATGATAATGGGTTTCTTTTGGCATTTAATAAAGGTTGTCTATTTTAGTTTTGGTTCAATGTTGCTTTTTGTTGTTGAAGGGATGTGACATTTTGCAAGTTGGTTTATGATGGAATCATTGGTTGTGTTTTGAGATGGAGATGAATATGGTGGGGGTTCATATGTGTTGGGTGGACAACTAAATTGCAACTTTGTGAGAGGCAGGGGGTTTGGAGATATGATGTGTGAATTCATAAAACTAAAAGGATTCCCAGTGGAAATTCCCAAAGTTGGAGTGATATTATTCGTCGGTTGCATTGTTGTAGTAGCAATTAGATGAGTATATGTAGGAATAGAGGTTGTAGTTGTAGGGGGAGAAATTTGACTTCCTCCTTGACTTTGAGTGTATCCCAAAGCTTGAGCACAACTAGCCATTGTAGGAATATTATTATCAATAATATGGGCTAGGCTACACACAATCTCTAATCCTTGGCTATTAACAGACATTCTCATGTTATCTATGATAGGAATAGTAGTTCCAACAATATACTCTGTACTCACAAATTCTTGAAGTTTTTCTAAGGCTTTATCCATTTGTTTCAGATTTTGTTGAGCGACATTAGCAACCAAGGTTTCAACATTAGTATAGGTGGTTGATGGTAAGGTGGTCATATGCCATGTGACATCAGGGATGAGGTCCAAAATGGGTTGACTAGTCCCAACACTATGAGTGAAATAGTTGGAAAACTCAAGATCCACGATGGATGTACTAGTGCAAGATGCCATGAGTCTTAAACTACATCTCAATAAAGTATTGGTAGTAGGAAACCAAGTTGTGATACTCATACAAGTTTCACCAAACCAAAAATGTACCAAAAATGGACAAAAAACACTAAATAAAGATAGTTGACACCCAAAAATAGGAATCACAATGCAAGTATTGAAGAAGATATTGTAATATTCAGATTTGAAATATGATAATTGATTGATTTTAAAATGCAAAAACCAGAAAATAATTACTTTTGCATGCAAATTTTGATATTACATAATACACTTTCTTTCACCAATTGAACTAAATGCAAACATCTATAGAAATATGCACTTTATGAAACTAAAAGAGAGAGATCTACAAATACAGGAAAATGAAGTAGACAAAGACATATATGAATGCAGAATTTTGCAAAATCACATGTACAAGGACAGGTTCACCCAAGGGTGAATGAGTATTTGCACAGGGTTTTGAAAAATTAAAATCTAAGTGTTTGATATGATATTTAAGCCCATTGTTCCTAAATGCAAATAGTCTTCAGTGATAGTTTTTCCAGATTTTATGATTAAATGTAAATGCAATTTGTATGACTATGTATGAACAAAATTATATTTTTTTGAATGTAATTTTGAATGAAATTCTTATCTAAATGATTGAAACACACCTTAATGCAAGCTATTATGAAAGATGTATACAATGTTTTTGGAATTTTTATGATTTTTAATGATGTAAATATGCAATATGTAACCCTAAATGAAATGCAAAACAAGATGATGCAAAATTTAGATCTAGGGTTTCAAGGATCTCCAAATCAAAAAAGAATGATGTAAGAATGTTAGGTTCACCAAAATGAAATGTGGGGAAAGGGGATCCCCAAAGTTTTTATGATTGTATGTTATTTATAAAACTTAGATATCTCAACAGGTTCCTTTCCCTAGGGATTTCATTAGGAAAGAGATCACAAGGTGTAAAGATTGAATTTCAACCTCAATGGTGAGGCAATCAGACCTATATCTCAGTCCTTTGGATAGTACGAAAGATCTGGAAATAAATTAAAATGATATGAAATGCTCAAACTAAATGAACAACAAGACCTAATACATAAAATGCAGTTTTTAGAATGTACAAAAACGGGAATGATAGTTTGCAGGAAAATATGAGAAGGGTCTGATGACATGTGCCTATCACCAACAATTTTTTTTGGGGTCTGCTAAGGGAGGGATTCATCCCTAGGCAAATGGGTGCTTGTTATGGCTTACAAAATAACTTTTGACAGTCCTATGATGTTGGATCTTGGCTTCTGTTTGGTCCCACTGTCGAAAATTCATAAATAAATTATGCAACTTAGTTTTTGTGGCTTGACAACAATGATGATAACTTGTGCAACAATACAAAATTTCTCCTTCAAGATCTCTTCAATTTTTCATCAACCTGTAATTTGCACATACACAAATAGGAAAAAAAAAATTATTTGTATGGGGGTTTGCCTTGGTCAAACCCCAAGTTTGGTAATTAAACTTTGATAGAAATATAATGAAAAGGGAAGGAAATGATGAATGAACAATGATTGCTACAAGTCACCACCCTTCAATGGATTCTCTTAGAGGATTGAATTCAAACACATATCTCTAAGGAACTTGATCTTGCTTTTCTTGATTGATTTGGATACTTGATGCTTGGATGCTCTTAGGATCAACAATGTATATTAGCATTCACAAGACGACATAAACACACATAGACTTGAACATGATGTTAGGATCTTGATTGCTGCAACAAATGACTAATAAATCTTCTCTTGAATGATCTTGACAATAATATTTTCTCTTGAATTGCTAGATCATGTTGCTTAGATCTTGTTATTTTTCAATTATAAAAAGAATATGTACTAATAGGTCTTTATCTAATTTCCCAAAAATTAGATTCCAAAAGCCGACAATTGCAAGTTGAATTTGAATCATTAAAATGCTGCCAAAAACACATTTTAAAATAGGTCCTAGCACTTAAAGGGGACCCATTCACCCATTGGAAAATGGGTATTGGCCTATAAGTTCAAGACACAATTATTCCATGGTGATTTAATTATTGATTGTGTTTATTTAATGTCGGTTCTCCTTTTGGAAAATGAGAAAAATAAGGCTTTGGAATGCACAATTTCTCAAATTAGAAGCTTAATTAAGTCCAATAAGTTAAGGGACCCAAACATAGTGTGAAATTTTAAAGGTATACAATTTACTACACTAAAAGAAGAAAGAGGGGGGAAGAAGAAAATGGAAATTTGGACACTTGATCCAAATGTTTGTTCAAGACCCAATGTCCCGAAAGGATTTGAAAAGAAAAGAGAGATCGAGGATCAGGAATGGACTTGGACCTTAGTCTGAGTGTCAGTTTGGGTTCTGAAATTTTGAAATGATCGAAAGAAGAAAAGCAGAAAGGAGAAAATTGCAAAGACTAGGGTAGGACTTAGGGTTTGAAATGAGGCTTTAGGGTTTTTCCAAAGCCCTAATGCAATTTTTTTTAATAAACCCTCATAAAACATAAGATTTTGGTAATTTTATGGATCAAAATAGCTCAAATGGCTAAAATATTCGTAAGTGCCACCAAGGTGAGAAAAATAATGTGCAAACTTGTTGGCTTACATTTGAATCTACATAAGCACATTGAAATAAATCATGGCTTTAGAATAAAGAAAGAAAATATGATTGACAAAAACCTCCAAAAAAATAGTAGCATTTATGTCTTTCCAAATGCTAAAAATAATTTCTACCCTAAAAGCATACCAAATTTTAGTATATTTGGAAGTGATTCTAAGCCAATCCCCTAATAGCACCATATGCTAAGAAAAAGGCTCAAGCTGAAAAGGCTTGAAAAAATCATGAATCCAAGTCCAAGAAACTTGAGCTCTAGGACAAAACGAAAAGAGATGTATTGAGAGATCTTGATGAACACAAAAAGGATATCAAAGATCCAAAATTACCAAATAGATTAACCAAGAACCAATGGGAAGGCCTTGGAAAATAATAATTACCAGGAAAAATTAGCGAGCTTCGACTTGAGAATTACCAACCAAATGGTGCAAAATTTGTGTTGCCAACCTATTAACAAAGATTGTGAAAGTTATCTCTGATTTAAGATAGGCATGATAGAAATATGAGGTGAAAACCAACAATAGAGTTTGTGATGCTTGTAATTTGTAAATGGAGTATCAAGGTACCATATCCAATCTTTCCACCATGGTTTGCAAGATCAAACTCCAATTTTGTGAACCATACCTGAAAGGATAAAGGATAGTGCCACGAAAAGTTTCAAAAGTTTCTTGATTTTGATTGGATATATGAAACTTCACTTTACCTTTTAGGCAAGTTAAAATATCTAGGTCACTTTAGAAAAGAAATCTAGAAGAGTCTTCATCTCATTTAAAGAAAAACTCAAAGCGCGAACCCAAAGGATCTTAACAAAATGTTAATCCTAACAATGTAAAATAGGAAACCTCTTGATTGACTATTGATTAATAGAGATACCCTCATGAAATCCAGATATTTGTCATCACAAAAGTCCCTTGGACTTGAATAGACTCTTTCGTAATGAAAAGGGTATGAAATCCAATCCCCTTCCAAGTTGGCCTCATAGAAGGAAAACCAAAAAAAAATGTATCGTTACCTTTTAAGGAATGAATGATCCATTTGGTACAAAAAGATAAGCCTTGACGTTGGGTGGAAATTAAGCCAAGACCCCCAAAATCATGTGGAAGACAACAATACTCCCAGCACTTGATGAAAGCTTCTATTAGTTTTAGAAGAGGCCCAAAAAAATCTTGAGGAGATTTTCAAGATTTAGAAGAGACCCAACAAAAGGAGTAATACACATGAGTGACCACTAGAGTTTTAGTACAAATTTGGAACTTCCTTGCTAGAAATTTGGGTTTAGATATAAAGCATGCTAACTTCTCAATTATAGATAAAAAAACTTGTTATAGAGAAACCGAAAAAGCTTGAAAAGAAAAAAGAAAGCCCAAGAATCTAAAATTTCTTCATTCCCAATACATTTCCAACCAAAAAGGTCAATCCAATGAGGTTTAAGTTAAAAATATTGTCTCTAACATTAATTTTTTTCTATTGAATGCTAGAATGCGAGGCTTTGCATAAAATTTCCAAGCATTGAAAAGCTTGGTTGATGTTATTTTCCTCTTCTAAAAGAGTGAGAAATGAAACATTGGCAATATAACAATTCATTAATTAGTTGAACCACAAAATTAGGTAAGTAAATACCTTTGACTAGTCCCTAAAAAAAATAATGAGCAAAAAGGTATCCAAAACCTTTAGTGACAAGCACATATATGGTAGGAGCTAAAGGAAAACCCTAGTGAATAGACATAAATATTCCAAAGGAACTAGATTGATGGCCATTGATAGTGACACATTTTAAGCATTGGAAAAAAACATGCAAAGTGATTGAATGAAACAAAAACCAAATCATAAATCCTAAAGTAGGACAAGGAATAAATGAAATTCAATGCAAACATAAGCTTTATAAAATTCAATTTTAATGAAAGGAACCTACTAATGATATTTGTTATCTCATTCCATACCTTCCTAGATTGCAGTAATATTATATAGAATACATTTGGACTTAATAAATTCAATGTGTTCAGGATGCACAATCTCAGGAAGAAGATGGTGCGACTTCAACACAAGATTCTTTGATATAATCTTGTAGGAGACATTAAGTAGTGTGATCAACCTCCAATTGTAGGCATCTTTAGGATCACAAAAATTAGATATGAATTTGATATTCCTTTTTCAATAAATTTTCCTAAGGAATTGGAATGAAATAATTTTAGATAAAATTTATGAATATCCTCACCAACACAATCCCAAAGGGTCTTGTAAAATTCAAAAGGAAAACCATCACAATCAAGAGCTTTTCCAATGGCCACCATGACAATAGCTTCATGGAAATTAGCAATGTAGAGAAATTGATCACAAAATAATTTTTGAAAATAATAAAGCCTACAAGGAACAAACTTGAGTCACTCTTGTAAATTGTGCTCATGTTTAGGAGAGTTCCCTTGAGCTTTGGATTTTTTCATAATTCCAAACAAAATCTTGAAAGATATTACGGAGCTCTTTGAGAAATATTTGGGAATCCCTTATTTGTCTTACTTCTTGAGAGGTGTTATGGGCACAAATCGCTTGAAAGAACTATTTAGAATCTCTATCATCCACCTTATGCCAATATAAGTGATCATTAATTTGAGCACCTCTAGCCAAATTATTGTCAATAATTTACTTATGATGGAAGAGCTTAAACACCCATAACTATAAAGAAGGATCGAAAGGGTTAGCCTTGAGAATAGTGGTCACATAATAGATATTTAAGGTGGTGACCTCATATGCACAGTGACAAAACCTAGCCAACTAATGGTCATAGATGTGAAGGAAGTGGGAGGTGCACTTGATTGTTACATTCCACTAGTTAATCCAACTTATCCACTTAGAAGGTGTAGGATCCAAATTCCACACCTAATAGATGTAGACCATTGTGGGTTGATGAGTTAGCAAAGAGGTGTTGAGAAAAAATAGCATGTTGCCAACCTTGGGGAGATAAATTTTCCATTCGATAAAAAATTGGATAAGACAATGATAAGAAAGTGAATGCTCCTAGAAAAGGTTCCATTGGAGGAGGAAAACAACTAGCAAATGAGAAAAATGACTAAGTAGAAACTATGACACAATTAATCTATTTGTACACTTTGTCAAACCAATAGATATTATGTCATGTAGACTAATATGAATGAGTATGTTAACACCCCCATATTGGAATCAAATACACCTAATCTATTGTGCATGAAGTAACAAGCTTCTCATTCACTATCTATTCACCACATGAGAAGAGAGTCATCTATATCATAAGCCATCTCAACCATTTTAAAGTCTCAACACAAAATCCAAGTGGTGGCATGCATTGAATCTAATATCCAGTGCCACAAAAAAGATCTCCACAACATCATTGGAAGGAAAACCATTAATAATGCCAAAAGAATCATTTTCAATATTGAAGAGGTTCCAAACCACCCTAATGGTGGGATCACATATATGATCCACGAAATGAAAGTTCCAATTATGAGAGAGAAATGACACAACCCCTCCACAACTCGCATCATGATTTCTATAGAAAAAGAGTTGACTAACCAAATAACATGGCAAGAAGCAAAATGCAAAAAAACAACAATCTTAACCTTCTACAAGCAAAGGATATATAGAGCTGCAAATATTTTATGAAAATATCACATAGAATCCTTTCTAAGGAGGCCTATAATACCTTGAACATTTAAAGAAACAAAATTCATTGGTGAGAATCTAGAGGCATATCAATTCTATCCAACTCGTCAAGAGTGGAGTGGTGTTTATGCATAAGCTTATCAATGGAAAAGCTACCCACTTGAATGTTAAAAATTTCCATCCTTTTTTCCATAATAAATTGTCCTTCTTCTAGACATCTAGATGGATTGCAAGCTCGGTGTATAGCCGTAGGGAAAGAAGGAGAGTAAACAATTGTCTCCCATTAAGAGCATAAAATAGATGTTAATTGTGATTTCTTGGAAAACTTAGGTCGAGTGGATGGATTACATTCGAGGGGGCCACCTCTTTCCTCTTCTCTCAATGGTTTGAAGACATGATAGAGTGTAGTAGTAGCTAGATTACCAATGTTACCTACATACTTTTCTTGAGGTCCACCTATAGCGTAAAAAATTATCACCCTTGAAAATTTTACACTAGGTTATGTTCCCCTTTATTTGCGTGGACCTAATCATGCATTTAATTGCCCATTTTATGAATATCCTCGGAAAATAAAACAAGGGAAATAAAAATAAGCATTCAATATTTATCCTAACACTTTGGGCCCTAAAAGAATGGGTCTCGTCTAGGGCGCCCCATGCCCTAGACCACGTTTTTTGTTTCATATTTGAATATGTCAGTGTCGGTAGTTTATTATTTAAAATTTTAATTTCATTTTTCAGGCACTAGTACTCGATTTTTTGGAAATTAGAATGATTGCATATAAATACTTGTATTTTTCATCATTTGAAATCCTAAGATCAATCAAGGGTAGTCAAGGGAAAAATTAGTAGCATTATTACAACACTTTCATCAATCAAGTTCAAGTTTGCAAGAAATCAAGAAGAATGAAGCAATGGTGTGTAAAAGAGCTATTATGATCAATCATGCCAAATCATGAAGATGTATCAAGTTATCCTCTACATGCTATTTGAAAAAATATATTGTGTATGTGAGCTAACCTTTTGCAAGTCTATCAAGCATTCAAGGTATCCATCAATCAAAATTTTGTGTCAACTTATGTGACATCACTTCACCAATGGTTTCACATTAGGGTAACATTGTCATTTATCATTCATTATTTCACTCAATTGTTGTTGTTTTGGCTTATGCCTAACCTAGGATATGCCCTCTTGATCATCATCAATCATTGTACATGGAGGTAGAAATACCGAAACAAGTTTTGACTTAGGTAAGACCCTATACAGAACAACCTTTTCCCCTATTTTTATGTGTGTAAATAAAATCTGTGAATTTCCATAGGTGACAGTCTTAGAAAACATAGTGCAAACCTTAATCCACATCTCAAAATTTTCAGATCTGGAAAAGCAAGAGTCCAGTATATGGCGCATCATTCCCTAGACCAGCCAATTCAAGCTCAAATTCATAGTGTAGGTTCCTCATTGTTTTCATTTCTCATATCCAGATAAATTTTGTAACTTTCCATTTTTGCATGTCTGCTAAATTACATTTTCAGATCTAGGGTCATATGTCAAATAGGATTATCAAACCGCTCATCAAATTTATCATCCTCAAAACTCAATACAACATAAACCCTAGGAGGTTGTCTCTCCCTTGTTGCAACAAGTCAACCATCAAATCCTAGTTTGTTTATGTTTGAATATTGAGTCAAAGTGAAAAGGGGATAACCCTAGTTAACCTAATTGGATCTAGGGTCACTTTTACAAATCAACATTTTTATAAACCCGACATATCCTACAATTGTGATTTTTTTATTTTCATTAGCATAAAATTATGAAAATTGATTCAAAACCTAGGTTGTTTGAAGATATTATTGTTTATTTGAAAGTGTTTCATGTCCAAAACCTATGCATTTGCATTCTTTGATCACTGTGCATTAAAGGAAAAATTACAAATATTTTGAATTAAATGGCATAATTTAAGATCTGATTTTTTCTTGTTTAGGGCTTAGATCTGAGTTATTTTCATTAATAAATTAAATTGCAATATTATTTTGTCATTTGTGCATGCATATTTTAGTGAAAAACATTGAAAAAGTGAAAAAATTGCATAGTATTTTCATTTCAAAAGATCACAAAGCATTCCTTTTCTATATTTTTTGGAAACCTCAATCAATTACAATATTTCAATTTCTAAAAATCATCATTTGAACATATTCAATTTCCCTAAAAAATATCAAAAATTGCGTGCATGTATGTGTGCCATATAGAAAAATTAGGTTCTTGTGCATTTCCAAAACTTTGTTCACTTCTAGACTTGAACCTCTACAATATGAGACCCTTAAACACTGTTGATAGTTTCCAAATCATAAAATTTATAAAAATACATGTCTAGTCTAGGGTGCATTGCGACCCTATCCAGTTAGTTTGGGCCAAATTTGTTTGTGAAAATATCTATCAGTGTTCTTTGTCCAGATTTGGTTCCTATTCTGAAACCTATCTAATTTTTTTGTGCATCACTATTTTGATCCATAGGACAAATAACATGTTTTATTGGTATATTTAATCAAACATGTGCTTTTGATACATGGTAAACCATGGCTTGTATACCTATAATTTTTCTACCTATGAAAATATTGTGAAGGAATAAAATAAAATCATTGACACATTTATTAACACTATATCAACTAGTCTTCATTCTTATCCCAACATATCCCCTACTTGTGAGAGTGTTTTGGTGCAAGAGGATGCAATCATTGACAATCATGACAATCATTTTAGTTATTCTCTGAATATCTCTCCTACTTGTGAGGGTATTTTGGTGCAAGAGGATCTAATAATTGAGAATCATGTTTGTTTCCCTCCCAATACCTCTCCTACTTGGGAAGATATTATGGAACAAGATGATTAAATTATTGATACATTTTCAAATGATAGTAAGGTGGCTTGCATAGATGAAGTTCTAAAATTGACATTAGGTCCTCCATTGATAGAATATTTCCAACAAGCTAAAATTATACACCCACATTTGATTATTTGACCTCCTAAAACTCCTTTAATTATTGGACATCCTAAACAACCTCTCATTATAGGACTTCCCAAACCTCATGGCGATATCCTAAATTTTTCAAAACAACTCACTAATAACCATGTGCAACAAGATGCATTGAAGAAACCAATTTATCATGCAGTTTCTCACACATATAACACTAGAAATAATAAGCAACCAAAACAAACGTCAACATCTATTTCATTACCCCAACCATATCTTCCACCTGCACCTAGCCTTCCTCAACATAGTGGTAAAGAGTATGATCTTGTTGAGAAATTTATTAATACTCCAACCAAGATTTCCCTTTGAGACTTGATTCAAAAATCACCTACATACCACAGGATGCTCCAAGAGGCTTTGCAAAAGATTGATATCTCACCTTTTTTCAAACCGAATGATGTAGCAACCTTGTTTAATTGTATGCAAGAAAAAAAGTTTGATATTACCTTCCCTTAACATGAATTACCTCTGCTTGAGGCCCAAAACAAACATGAGGCTCTAATGATATGTCCATTAAAAAAATCAGGGTTAGACATACTCTTATTGACAATAGATCAGGTCTTAATGTCTATAGCATTGATTTTATAGATCTTGGTGTGGATAAGAATCTTATAGAACCCAATGATCTTTCTATTCATGGATTTGATAATTCTAGTAGGTAACCATTAGGGACAATCATGCTACCCATTAAGGTAGGACTCATGATTTTTCTTACCCCTATCCATATAATGTTGGGACCTATTTCATATAATCTTCTCCTAGGTAGACCTTGGATTCATGCCATGAAAGGAGGCATGTCTACTCTTCACCATGAGATTAAATATGAATATAATTAAACCGTGGGGAAAATGTTGGGAAAAGGGACTCACAATACAAGAAAGGAATCCCTAATCCTTAATTTTCCCTTTTTATTGTTGGGGGATGGTTCATTCAAGGAAACCTAGGATCCCAAATTGGATTGACTATCAACACAAAGGTGAGTCAATTCTCAACAAGGGAGACCTAGGAAGATTCCTTAGGCTTTGAAGGGTTCACCACCAAGCAAAAGCTTAGAAAAGACAACTTAACATTAACTCACATAATCTAGTAATGCAAGCCAAATAATGACTGCAAATGACAAAAATTAAATAACAAGTTAGGATGTGTGTACCTGGGAAGTCCGAAAATGTGATAAGGATTCTAGAAATGCAAAAATGCTATCAAAATATGCTAGGGAGGACTAAGAAACCCTTACTGTCTTCTTAGTCCCACTGCTATTTTTTAGGGAAAACATAGAATCTTCGAATGTCAGAACATAATCTGAAATAATCTCTGGAAAATAACTCCAGGAGGACTAAGACGCCCTCACTATCTTCTTAGTCTTGATTTGAATTTCTATAGTTTTAGAATGTGATCCTGAGGTCCAAGGTCTACACTTCCTTCTTCTCAGATCTCAAGTCTTGAAACTTCCAGATCTGGCCTGTAGGTGACTTTCTGTGAAGATGGCAACTTTGCAATGCAACTTTACAACTTTGCACTTCAAATGATCTTCAAGTCTTCACCTAAATCTACAAACACAAACATACAAGAGATGAAAAGCTTGTTGATTTGTTAGTAAATGGGGGTTTGCCTTGGTCAAACCCGTTGTTGGTAATTAAATTTTGGATTGAAATGGAATAATGAAGGGAAATGATGAATGAACAAAGTGCTATATTGCAACTCACCAAACCATTGTTATGAAATCTGCAAACTTGTGTGAAGTGGCTAGCTTGAATGTAGATATTGAATTGAATGCAAGTTTGATAGATCTTGACTTGAATTACTTACTTGAATCAAAACCCTACATCACAAATATTAGCTCAAAAACACACATGATGCAAGAATATCTTTGACATGATTCTTGAATCTTGATGATGGCTCCAAATGCTTGATGAATTTCTCTTGAATGCTCTTGGATGCTCTCTTGATCACAAATTTTCTATATTGCATGAATACTCGAGTTGTTAGGATGCTTGATTGCTTGTTAGGAGAAAAATGAGTGAAAGAACCTTGTATTTATACTTATCCATGCTTAATATCCTGAAATCACATCACAACAAGCTGACATATGAAATCATTAATTAAAGGAGGCTAAAGTCCATAAATATTTGAAATTAAGTCCCGAAAAAATAACCTAAGGGGGACTAAGACACCCTAGGTAGCGTCTTAGTCTTGAGGCTTGAAACTTGGGCACAAAATCCAAAAAGGGTGTCTTTTAAGATGCTTTTGAAAAGAGGGTTCCAAGACCTTTGGAGGACAAAGACGTCCTAGGTGGCATCTTACTTCCAGTCCAAAAATCAAGGGCACATAGCCAAAATCATTAAATCATCATTTATCCTTTGATGTTTGTCGAGATTAGCCATAAAAATATATAATTTATTAGGCTTGTGGATACAAAATAGGACCCATTAAGGCATAAATAAGGATAAACAAATCAAGGCAAGCCCAAACAAGTGTGAAAATGCAAGGGTATGCATTTTCTTACACTACAATAATAACAAGATATATATGGTTAAAGAAAATGAAAAAAAGTTATAATTCACAAATTTAAGCTAAACATAACACTTCCGAATCTCTTAGTACTTTGATTCCATCTTTAAAATTTGAGCCATTACCTTCCAAGCATAATTATACTACGAATACGCTCTTGGGTGGTGATTGGGGGCTGTTATATTTTACACCTTATTTCAATGGGGTGTCTAAAATCTCACCATCAAAGTCCAAAGAGTCAAATAGAAATGATGATCATGACATTAATTCATCTTCAAACACATGTTTTGGTGATGATTTGGGTTCATTTTATTTTACACCCTCCTTTGTGGGAGAGTACAAAATGTCACAATCTAAACCTAAGGAGTCTTGTGTTTCATTTTCTCAATCTTTTTCTACATCAAAACATCCAAAAACATCACCCCATGAAACTGATGGGAGCTCTTTAGCTTTCATCCCTTGTGTGTTGGAAATTCCTAACTTTAAAAAAATTAAAAAGGATTTGTATTATTGTGAAAGAATCTATTCTTATCATAAGAATTTAGATAAGACTTCTTCATTTGAGTTGGAAGAGTGTTATAGGCTTGAATATGAAATTCTCTCTAAAAGTGGATATAATGAAAACATGAAACAAGGAGACAAGGATCATGTGAAGTCTATACCATACCTTTCTAAAAGGGGTTTAGGTTTACAACCTTCTCCTTCATCCACATTTCATACTCCATCATTTACTATATTTAAAACATCATGTGGTAAGTGAGCAAGCTTTTCTTGATAAGAGAAAACATTGTCTCCTACACATTTATCGCAGCAAGAGCATATTTTGTCAAGGCTCCTCAAAGCCCACTTGATTACTCTTCCTCCTCCAACATGTAATGAATTTTATAGAAATAACTCTTTTTGTGCATATCATTGAGTGCATGGTAATTCACCTATCATATGGTTAGCTCAATTGATCAAATAACATCAAGATAGAAGCAATTAGGATCTTAAAACACTAAGAAACTACAAGATCATGATCAAATGAAAGCCATACTCAATGAAATTCAATTAGTTCAACAATAAGAAGATTCAATTCAAAACAATTAAACCAAAATTCAAGAAAATGAATCTAAACTAGTGTGCAAACCTCCCAATTCCATTGCGGATTTAAAGCAAACTTGTTGTGTAGTGATATGGAGTGCTCAAATTTGCCTAATCCATTGTGTAAAAGCTTGATTTGAAGGTGATTGATTCACAAATGCTCTTAAATTGCTCAATAAATGGCTAAATAATTCAAGAGAGTAAGGGTGATTTGAAGATTTTGAATGGTTTGATATGAAAAAGGCTTGGTATTTATAGATTCTAGTAATTTTGATCAACGACGAGGATTGAATTGGATAATGAGTGGATGAACATGTATTAAGGATGCAAGTGTGGATCAATGGATGGATCAAGGGTCAATAATCCATGAAGGTGTGGATCATAGATTTAATCAAGGGTCCATAATCCATGAGAGACTCAACAATATCCCTTAATTTAAGGAAATATGTTGGAGATATTATTCATGTGGAGGGAAGAATTTGAATTTGAAAATGGAAAATTCCTTGAGAATATTGTTTGTGCAAGTTGGAGGATTGGAAGAATTAAGAATTTTAATTAAATAATTATGAATTATTTAATCAAATGGGATTATTAGCATTTTAATTTAATAATTTAGAATTATTCAATCAAACGAGGAGAAAATGATGAATGAATCAAATAAAGTCAATTATTCAATTAATAGGAGAATTATGTGAATTTAACTAAATAATTGGACATTATTTAATCAAATAGATGAAATAGGTGAATCATGAGAGAAATGATGTTAATAAACAAAATCCATGTGTGCGATATACTTAGGACATTTTCAGGTGTTTACATTTTTCCCCTCTTTGAAGTGAGGTACCCATTGTATTGCTTCAAAGAACTGATGTTGCTCAGAAAAAAATAATTTATTTTTTTCTTGACGACCCACTATGCCCCAATAGATAAAGGAATGCTAGTGTGTTTCCCCATCGAGAGATCGGTTAGAAAAATTAACTTTTGGGTTGAAATCATGATAACATTACAAGAGTAGTTATGTTGAGAAGAGGATGATAAATATGTCCTAGAATGCTCAAATGTTCGATGTAGACAGATTTATGATGTATACAAACTCATCGGCTATCGATAACCTCTTGTATATTTTTATTTATATCACACATATTTGATTTTATGATACCTAGATATAAAAGTTAGTATGATAGAAGAATGAGATAAAATTAGAATGGAATGATGATTTTGATTAGGATACCAATAAACCTATGATTATTAGAATGGATTCCAAGATTTTATTGGATATGTGATGAGATAGAATAGATGATTTTGCTTTTACTTTTGGATAATGCTTAGTTTTTATCATAGAAATCGTTATTTGACATAACAAGTGGAACATAGAATTTTGTCTCCACTAGGGTTTTAGGACCTAGGCCAACAATCTTCTATCTTCACATTCAAGGATGACCCTAGAGATCTCACCCCAAGAGTGGAATAGAGGCAAGAGATCTAACGATAGGGTATCCTAGGATATGATTTTAGATTAGAAGAGGGGTTCACCACCAAGTTTAGACTTGGAAAAGACAATGAAATGTAAGATGAAATGCAAAACCTAGTTTGATACAATGCTTCACTAAATGACCTAGAAATGTAAATAAAATAAAATAAAAAGTTGTAAAAAAAAAGTGTGCACCTGGAAACTTGTTGGAGATGGAATGAAGCTTTGAAATCTTGAAAATGATGATTTTAAAACCTAGTCGGGCTCATTCACCATTCTGGGTGAATCAGTCCTAGATGTGGGTCTTTGCACAAGATCAAGTTTCGGCCAACTGGGTATCCAAATCTTCAAAGATCTCCAAAAACACCTACATTGGGACTCATTTTCCACTTGTGGCAAATGAGTCCAATTTGGCTTTTTTGGAAATTCAAAGCTAGGATCTTCTCTCTTTGTTTGCTCAATCTATTCATCTACGTGCCCAAATGTGGGTCTTTGCATAGGATCAAGTTTTGGCCAATTGGGTATCCAAATCTTCAAAGATCTCTAAAAACACCTACATTGGGACTCATTTTCCACTTGTGGAAAATGAGTCCAATTTGGCTTTTCTAGAAATTCAAAGCTTGGATCTTCTCTTCTTTGTCTGCTCAATCTATTCCTCTACGTGCCCGGATCTGAAACTCCATTTTCAGGGCTGTAAATGACTTTTTGTGAAGATTATGACCTTTCAAATTGGGAGACAACTCCAAAAATATTGTAACCTTATCTTCAATGATCTTCAAGTCCTCAAAGCACCTAGATCTGCAACCACACAAGGAAAGAGATAAAATCTTGATTTTTAGGGAATGGGGGTTTGCCTTGGTCAAAACCCTTGTAGGTAATTAAACCAAATGATGAAATAATGAACATGAAACATGAAACATAGGAAATGAAACATGAACAATAGTACCTTGAATGATGTCTTGCAACTCTGCAACTCAACATGAAGTGGCCATGAAGGATGTAGATTTTGATCTTTGACAGTAGGAATGGAAGAATGCTTGATCTTGGATCTTCAATGCTACATCACAACACTAGCTCAATAACATGCTTAATTCTTGATGCTTGATATGCATGACATGATGATGGATCTTGAATTGCTGCAACAATGGATGAAGAATTCTTCCCTTGAATGATCTTGAAAGCTATCTTGATGACCTTAGAATGCTTAACCCTTGCTTGATTTACTTGATAACATGTAGGCTTATGTTGATTGGAATGCTTAGGTGAAATAATGATTTGGAAGCTTTTTTATATAGGCAAGCCACTCACATGACCTTTAATTGGATCCCCAAGGCTGACATTGGAGAAATTTGAATTAAAAGCCCATTTTTCTTGCTCAAATCCTTAAAAATAGGCGACATGGGACTCATTTGCCATCTTGGGCGAATGGGTCCCACAGGGGCTATTTTTCATGCTAAAGTGTCAAGGAGTGAAGAATTTAAGTTTATATGTTGATATTGTCGGGTTTTTGATCAAAATATGTCTTGGAATGAATAATATGGGGTCATAGGGGCCTATTAATGATGATATTAAGGTCATAAATGTAAGAGGGCCCAAAATCCAATGGGAAAGTGTAAATAAATACACTTTACAACACTAAATTAAGGGAAAATTGAGTCTATTTAGCTTAGAAGGGTCCTAAATCCCATGTGAATGTGTAAAACACATCACAACACTAGATTAGGTCCACTTCATTTTACAAGCATCCTAAATTCAATGTGAAGATGTAAATAAATATATTTTACAACATTAAATTAGGATAGAGTTAGGTTAATTTAGCTTAGACATGCCCAAAACCTAATGTGGATGTGTAAAACTCATCACAACACTAGATCTTGAGGCAATATCAAGTCTAATTTATCCTTAATTATTCCCAAATTGAGCAAGGAAAAGGTTTACTTTTTCGGTGGTCACATTTAGCCCCCATTTTAGTGAGAGGATGAATTTGCTTCAAACTCACTAAAGTTGACATTCAAGAGGGGTCCGAGTGTACCAATGCGGACTATCTAGGATAACAAAGATCAAGGAAGTGGTCAAGCCCCCAGGATCCAAGATCCCACGTCAAATCGACATAAGCAAAAAAAGGACACACACAAGATGTATGATTTACAGTATCAAGATACACGATCATGCAATGTTAGAGATATATAAAGAAGAAAAGAATAATATAGGTGCTTTGATTAAAATGTGCTCACTCTGGGGCCACATAAGTTTAAGTCGTTCGTGGGGTGATTAATCCATAATATGCTCACTCTAGGGCCATAGAACTTCAGGTCATTCGTGGGGTGAGTAATCCCAAGAGGTGAGACACATACATACATGGCCGGTATGCACTCAAACTCACACACAAGTGGCTATGGGGAAAGTAATGCCTTGGATTGGGATTCCCATTCAAACCATACCAAAGTTATACTCCTTGATTAGTTTAATAAGGTGCAACAAAATGAAATTATTTCAAGCTTCATGAGGCAAGAAAAACTTCGTATGCTTGGAGCTCATGAACAAACAAGATGGATCAACAGGAATGCAAGCTGTGTTATGCAAGGTGGCCATATTATAAATGTGAAATAGTGTAAGGAATGTTCAAAGGTATTTCTCTTAGTTCATGCGAGGTCTCTTCTTAGGGATCATCGTGCTTAATGTCTCCAAGAGAGAATAAGTCAAAGAAATATCACACTCTTGAAGGAAATCAAACCCAATGACTCCACCAAGAAAAGGACGCATCACAAGAAGAAATAAAATCGCACAATAAAATATGAGTGTCGATGTATGCTCCCACTTTAAAGCGGTTGCTAACACCATTACCGTAAGCAATTTCTTTAAAGTAGAAGAAGATATGAGAGCTTATTGGAAAGCCCTTTGCCAACTTAAAGCATGTCTTCCACATCCCAAGATTTCTCTTATATATTCATGAAAGGCAGTCAACTAGCCAAAAGAGACAACGACAAGTGACATACGAGGAAAAGGCTAACTAACCCCTTGCCCCCACTTAGTGCAGGAAAATGATGAGCTGAATAGGATGAAAGTAAGTATCAGTTAGAGGAATTAGGTGCTTCAACACAAGGAAGAGCACCACACTCCTTGAGATGTTGGATTCAATTACTCAAAGCCTTACATTCATTAGTAGAATGACCATGAATTTTGTGATATGCACAAAATGAGTTCTTGTAGTAAAATATATTTCGTGTTCTTGGAGGGAGGGATATCAAACAATCTTGGATTAGTCTTGCCAAGATACTCTCTTGATCAAAAGTAGAGGATGTTTAGTTATTTGCGACAAAGGTATCTCTTGCTTAGTATTAGTTGTCATACCTATGCAAGACTCTTTATATTGTGAGATTTTTTTCTCTCCTTGAAAGGAGGATGTACAATCTAATGAATTCAAATCATTAGCATTTTACGAGATGACATTGATATTAAGCGAAGATTTCTTTGTTTCTTGCAAATGATAACAATCAAGACCACTAGTGTCTATCAATTCAAGATGCACTCCTGTTAAGGTCGGCTTAGAAGAATCTTTTGTTGGAGTGTTGATATTAAGTGAAGGTTTGTTTGATGGTTTGATTTCTATGAAGGGACTATAACCAAGCCCTCGAGTCATTTCTTGCGTGCTAGGATCTATAGGGTTGTGGATACCTTGTTCTCTAGCACCACATCCTTTTCCACTATATCCAAGTTGTTTCATAGGCTCATAACCTTTTCCATAAATATTTTTCATTGCTTTTGGATCTTGTGGTTGGTCATTATTGAGTTCATCAAAGTTTGTTGTATAATTTTTTGTCTTTTGATCTAAAGTGGTTGAGGTGGATGCTTTCAAAGGGTCTTCTAAATTTTTATGTTGACATTACCGCTGTTCCTTTTCCCTTTTTAGATTCTTTGTGTATGATCTTGTATTCTCCCATGAATGTTGGTGTGAAGTCTAAGGAACCCCAATCATCTTCTAATAGCTTCGTGAATTCCTCAATGTGTTTTTCTTTGTCTTTTTGTTGCATGCATTCTATGTGTGTAGTTGGTGTCAATGTTGCTAAAGGATTCTCCTTGTTTTTCTCAATGTTTAAACAACTATTTGGGTTAGGGTCAGCTTCAAGTGTGTACACTTTGTTGTAAATATACTTCATTTTATGATGAAGAGTGGAAGGCACCCCTTTCATTGCACGAATCCATGGTCTGCCTAAAAGGAGATTATATGAGAGATCGTGAAGCATAACATGGATCGGCGTTTCCAATGTGGCCTTTCCAACTGTAATAGGTAAAGTGATCACACCGAGCGGTTTTCTTTCTACACTGTCAAATCCATGGATAGACAAGGAATCAGGTTGAATTTTTTATTTTTCCACATAAAGCCTATCAAAAGGTTTATGGTATACACGTTAAGGGTTGGGATAATATGCCAATGTTTTTTTATTGAGATAATATTATGAAAGCTTCATTTTGTTTTTGCACTTCCCAAGGGGGGAGTTCATTTTGGTGGAAAATAATGTCAACATTTATTCCTTGAATCATGGATGCTATGTCATTTGGTTGCGGATTGTAAGGGATAGGAACCTGTTGTAAAGATTTTTGAAGCATAGTGTGATAACTAGGTGAATTCTGAATTAGGTCCCATAGGGATATCTTTGCAGGAGTATTCTTAAGTTGTTCAATAAGATCATACTCCTTCCCACTATGTGAAGTTAAACAAGGAGGGCCGAGTAAGATAGGATTAGGAAAAGGTAAGGTTGTTGGGGTTGGTTGTTGTGGTTGTGGATTATTTTGAGTATTATATGTATGAGCAACAATATTATGACTCAGTTGCTGCAAAACATTATTCTTAGGTGGGTAAAGGATAAGTTCGGGTTTGTTTTGAGTTTGAGGTTTGTGTTAAGGTGGGTAAAGAATTAAAGGACTCTTGGGATGTCCCACAGGATATGTAGGAGGTCCAATAGTCAAGGGGGATCTAATGGACACTTGCACATTCATAACTTCAACGGTCTTGGTTTTATGTATGTCTAATAAAGGGCAATCTAGTATCACCTTTTTACCATCACCCAAAGAAGACACATTACTATTGTTGTCATTTTCTTGCACAATGAAATTCTCCCTAGGAGGAGAGTTTTTAGGAGAACTACAAACCAAATGTTCTTGACATTGAAGGATTGGTTCTTCCAAAATGACTTCATTACAAGTAGGTGAATGATTAATGGTTGGATTTTCTTGATTATCAATAGTGGGGATATTAGGAGAAGGATCTATTTGATTGTCATTTTTCTCTAAGGTCTCATTCTCTTGTGCCATATTATCTATCCCAGTAGGAGAGCTTGTAAGATGTTCATCGCATTCCATGGTTAGGTTTTATAAAGTAGCTTCATCACAACTAGGGGAGAAATCAAGAGAAGGAGAATCATGCTTGCCAATGATTGGATCCTTTTGTTCAAATAGATCTTGGAAAATGGTAGGGTCATTAGGAAAGGGGGGAATAAGATTCTCATGACCTTCATTGATTGTGTTTTCTAATATCAAAGTATCTTCTTCACAACTAGGAGAGATACTAGGAGAAGAACAAATGTTATTGTCATGATTATCTATGGTTGTGTTGTCTTGTACATCAATGTCGTGTCCACTAAGAGAGGTAAGAGGAGAGAAAAAGCTAGGATTCTCAAAACTCTCATTGATTAGTTCTTCTAACACCAAAATATATTCCTTGCCAATAGGAGAGATATTAGGAGAAGAACAAATATGATCATTAGGAATGCCCAAGGTTGTATTCTCTTTCACTAAAACACTCTCATAGGGAGGGGATTGTTTCTTAGCATGCCTAGATATGTAAGGCACTAACATTGTTTGAACAAAAATGAAAAGCACTTGTAACCATGTCATGCGATGTTTAAACAATGTAAATAATGTATATCCAAAGATGCAAAACACTTTGATCCAATGTATGCAAAACTATAAGAATGCAAACAATGTATATCCAAATGAAAAACACTTTATCAAACTTATTCACAGATTTATGAATACAATCATTGTGTATGCAAAAGTGAAAAGTGATTTTATCCATATTATGCAAAATTTCAGAAATGTGAGCATTTTCAGATCTAATGATGCTTGCTATTGAAATGATTTCAAAAATGACTACCCTAAATTGATGTTTTGGACCTAGATGCATAAAACAGATGTTCCTGAAACTTTCCAGACTTATAGTATATGTTACCAAGAGGCTTAGGAAGCACATAAATTAGTTTTTTGATGTTGTAAAAGATAATTTAAAATCTAGACTGGGAGTGATTCGCCCAAGGTGGCAAATGAGTCCCAGTTAAGGTTTTTTTCAAAATTATCAGAAATTTTCAATTGATTTTGATGTTTTTTTATGTTGTATGACCTAAAGAATAAATGAAAATTCAGTTTTAAAATAATTTGAGATGCAAAAATGCAAACTATATGCACTTTCACTAATGCAAAAATTTGAAACCCTAGAAAGCAAATTAACTAATGCAAAATGCAATGCAATGTTAATGCAAGCTAAATCTAGGATGATGATGGACTCCAAATCATAAAATAAGGTATTCTAAATGCAATCTCACCAAAATGGAACATAGAATTTTATCTCCACTAGGGTTTTAGGACCTAGGGCAACAATCTTCTATACTTCACATTCAAGGATGACCCTAGAGATCTCACCCCAAGAGTGGAATAGAGGCAAGAGATCTGACAATAGGGTATCCTAGGATATGATTTTAGATTAGAAGAGGGGTTTACCACCAAGTTTAGACTTGTAAAATACAATGAAATGTAAGATGAAATGCAAAACCTAGTTTGATGCAATGCTTCACTAAATGACCTAGAAATGCAAATAAAACAAAATAAAAAGCTATAAAACAGAAAGTGTGCACTTGGAAACTTGTTGGAGATGGAATGAAGCTATTAAAAACTTGAAAATGATGATTTTTAAACCTGGTGGGACTTGTTCACTATTATGGGAAAATCAGTCCCAAATGTGGGTCTCTACACAAGATCAAGTTTCAGCCAAATGGGTATCCAAATCTATAAAGATCTCTGAAAAACACCTACAGTGGGACTCATTTTCCACTTGTGGTGAATGAGTCTAGTTTGGATTTTCTGGAAATTCAAATTCTAGATCTTCTCTTCTCTATCTGCTCAATATGTTCCTGTAGGTGCCCAAATCTAAAACTCCATTTTCGGGTCTGTAAACGACTTTTTGTGAAGATTATGACCTTGCAAAAGGGGAGACAACTCCAACAAGCTTGTAACCTTATCTTCAATTATCTTCAAGTCCTCAAAGCACCTAGATCTGCAACCACACAAAGAAAGAGAGAGAAAATGTTGATTGTTAGGGAATGGGGGTTTGCCTTGGTCAAACCCCTTGTAGGTAATTAAACCAAATGATGAAATAATGACCATGAAACATGAAACATAGGACATGAAACATGAACAATGGTAACTTGAATGATGTCTTGCAAATCTCCAACTCAACATGAAGTGGCCATGAAAGATGTAGATCTTGATCTTTGACAATAGGAATGGAACAATGCTTGATCTTCGATCTTCAATGTTACATCACAACACTAGCTCAATAACATGCTTGATGCTTGATATGCTTGACATGATGGATCTTGAATTGCTGCAACAATGGATGAATAATTTTCCCTTGAATGATCTTGATAGCTATCTTGGTGACCTTAGAATGTTTAACCCTTGTTTGCTTGACTTGATAACATGTAGGCTTATGTTGCTTGGATTGCTAAGGTGAAATAATTATTTGGAAGCTTGTTTATATAGGCAAGACACTCACATGACCGTTAATTGGATCCCCAAGGCTGACATAGGAGAAATTTGAATTAAAAACCAATTTTTCCTACTCAAATCCTTAAAATAGGCCACATGGGACTCATTCGATGAATAATTCTACCCTTGAATGATCTTGAAAGCTATCTTGATGACCTTAGAATGCTTAACCCTTGTTTGCTTGACTTGATAACATGTAGGTTTATGTTTCTTGGATTTCTTAGGTGAAATAATGATTTGGAAGCTTATTTATATAGGCAAGCCACTCACATGACCGTTAATTGGATCCCCAAGGCCGACATAGGAGAAATTTGAATTAAATACCCATTTTTCCTGCTCAAAGCCTTAAAAATAGGCCACATGGGACTCATTTGTCATCCTGGGAAAATGAGTCCCACCTGGATGGGACTCATTCACCCAAGGTGGCTAATGGGTCCTATAGGGGCTATTTTTCATGCTAAAGTGTTGGGGAGTGAATAATTTAAGTTTATATGTTGATATTGTCGGGTTTTTGGTCGAAATATGTATTGGGATGCACAATATGGGGTCATAAGGGCCTATTAATGATTCTATTAAGGTCATAAATGCAAGAGGGCCCAAAATCCAATGTGAAAGTGTAAATAAATTCACTTTACAACACTAAATTAGGCAAATTTGAGTCTATTTAGCTTAGAAGGGTCCTAAATCCCATGTGAGTGTGTAAAACACATTAAAATACTAGATTAGGTCCACTTTAGTTTACAAGCATCCTAAATTCAATGTGAAGATGTAAATAAATACATTTTACAACATTAAATTAGGATAGAGTCAGGTTAATTTAGCTTAGACGAGCCCAAAACCTAATGTGGATGTGTAAAACACATCACAACACTAGATCTTGAGGCAATATCAAGTCCAATTTATCCTTAATTATTCCCAAATCAAGCAAGTAAAAGGTTTACTTTTTCAGTGGTCACAACAAGTAGACACGATGCACCAAAGTATAAAGAACCAAGGTGGATTTGTATCTATTTCGTGGACTTTGACTTTGCAAATAGATAGGAGTTTTCTTGTTCATACCTGACATAAAGAAACCTTTTGTGATCATGTGAAATAATGAATCCATCGAAGTAAGGATACCAATACACAAAAGGTATGAAGAACCTAATATGCACTAGCCATTGTTTTACTTGAGGCCATCCCTGCACATGCAAGGCAAGTATTCACCAAGGCCATGCTACAAGAACATCCAACAAGCACAACAAATGAATGCAATGATCAATGCCCCATTCCTTTCATCATCAAGAGATCATCAGAATAGACCAATAAGATAAATCAAAAGAAAAGATCAAAGTGACAAAAATGTCAATGCCATCATATCTCTTGCCAGAGGGTTTTGTTTTAGGTTGATATCCAAAATGATGTCTATTGTAGGAAAGATCTATCTATAAGAGATGCATTGGATGGTGATTGGTTGTAGATTTTTTATAGGCTATTGATATGATGTTCAACTAACATGTTTGGTAATGAACAAGATTTTTAATTTTTCATTTAAGCTTGTGTTTTAGATAATTGTTGTACTTGTTTTTATTTATTTTTCCAAAGGTGGAGATGATCCATTTTATTATGTTGACAGTTTAGTACAAGTGAAAGTGAGATGAAATGAGTGATTTTGTTCTTTTTGGAATATTTCAATGTTTTTTGACCTTTTGAGGATATTTTGATGTTGTTTTGGATGTTTTTAGGTTTTGTGAATTTATTTTGGTATTTTCAAATATCTAAATGTTTTTTTGTTTGCGAGGATATTTAAGATTGTTTTGTGTTATCTGGATATTTTGGAGTTTTCAGGTTATTTGAATGTTTTTGAAGTTTTTGAAATGTTTTGACCAAGAGAACAAGACCTAAAGGAAAAACCTATGCTTCAAGGGCTCATCAAAGATGGCCTTGCCTACGTAATAGCGCAAAGGCTTCATAGTTCAATTATTGGACTTGGATAAATTTTTTTAGGATTTTGATGTTTTATGGATGAATTTTTTTGGATTTTGACATGTTTTGAATGTTTTTCGATTTTTTGAATGATACCTAGATCATGGTGTCAATGTCAAATTGTGAGAAATAGGATATGGATCAAGATTTATTTGAAAGCATGATGAAAGTACCCATCCCCAATGTCTATCTATGTTTGAATGAACAAATGCATAGATCAAGATAATGGATGGATAAGCATGTGAAAGATATGAAAGATTTATCTTGTGATAGGATCATTAGTATAGTGCTAAATATAGGCCATGGGACTTCATGGGATAAATGGTAAAGACCATGTCAATATTTTTTCATAAGCAAGTTTGAAGTGTACCCCAAACTTTTGTCAAGATCAAGATAATTTTGTACATTTGGATGAAGATAGATCAGATGGATGGTGGATTTATTATGGATAAGTGGACAAAACGTTGGATTTATTATGAATGGGGTGAGATGCTTCCATCTGAAATGGCACACATAGATGCTTGATTCTACACATGATGCATGTTTGCCACGTTTTCATCATGGTGTTTTCCCAAAGCGCCATCAAAGTGGTTTTCACTAAAGGACGATTTTCCTCTTTACTAATGCCTTAATTTTTTGATTTGTTTGATTTTAGGATTTTGGAGGTTTATGTTGGACCACCTGGTGGTGTTGATGTAGATGGTACTACTATCAATATATGCCAATGATATCCTGCCTAGAGGAGTTTCTTTGCCAAGATATGGGAGCTTGTATGTAACCCTTGAATTTTCTTGTCTTCATCAATGCCAGAGCTAACCTCACCTAGATGCACACATCGAGATAGAGTACACTTAGAGTCATTATAAAGAGTTGCTACCAAGACACGGTCAATGTGAGATTTCGATATCATGGATGTCGAAGTGGATTATGGAATGCGATGAGGAATATGACATGTAGATGGATTGGTTGAGAGTTTGGAATCTTTGATTCCGCAAACTTGGGATGATGAGAAATGACAGGTGATATGGAGTTCTGAGTGGAATTAGGACCAAATTCTTCATATACTTTGTCTGTCACTCTTAAAGCTTTCTTTTACATCGATGGAAATTTTTGATGGATGAAATTCCCTTTTGTTTTGTCCCATAGTTTCTTTGACTAATGGATTTTGATAGGGATTATTTTATTTCTTTTGCTTAAACATCCATTTGAATTTTATTTTTCCATTTTGATTTGCCAATTCTTTTGCTTCAATGACTTGCTCTTGTCTTTGATATATTTTTTTCTCTTTTTGTTGGTCCCAATTTGTGAGTGGAAAGGTACGAGGATGATGATTCATGATATGTATGGTTGAGGTTTTGGTAGTGGTTTTATCATAAGGAATCTTTATAGCTCCCATGTTGATGTTTGCATTAAGTAAAGCTGCCCCTAGTATTATGCTGATATGTTTGGATTTTTTTTTGTTGAATAACAAAGACCCTATTGTTGAATATTGTGAACTTTTTGTACTGATTCTAAGATACCCTATTTATTTAGGTCTAATCCTTTTCCTTGATAATGCATCCTTTGACAAAATTCCCTTGAATATGATTTGTCTTGGAAACATGATGCTACTTATTCTATGCTCTCATGTGAATCTTTAAAAGTAGTAGTAGAAATAATGGATCCTAATTGTTCTTCAATGTATCTTCCTCATGACCTATGTCTGGACTGTCACTTTGAAATTGTGTCATTTCTTGATCATTTGTAAGAATGTCAAGTGTAAGAGGCTCTTGTTCTAAGGGAGAATCATCTACATGTCCATCAGAAGGAAGCATCTCATAGGTATTTTTTGGTATATGAGTATGGTCATCATTTTTGAAATCTTGGATGGATTGGAAGATTTCATTAAGTCATGATAGTACTTTGGGGAAGTGAGCTCTTCATCTTGGCTTATGTCAGAGCAACTTTCACTAATGGATTGGAAAATACCATGTAGATCATGATCATGCTTTGGAGATATGAGACCTTGATGTTGACTTGTTTCAAAGAAACTTTTGTTATACTCGGGTTTATCTTCTTGACATGAACCTTGGGTGGATGGTATAGCTTGGATTAAAGACTCTTGAATAGTTTTAATGGGTTTGAATAAGGTGATGGAGGCTTCTTTTTGCATCGTAACTTCTTCAATGTGTTTGATCATGAAGTCATATGAGGGAGTTATGTTGCAATCTGAGACATTATTAATGTCATCATTTTGATATTGAACATTGTTAAACGTTGTTGATTGGTTTTGATCATGCATTAGGAAAGTACCTTGATACATGTCTAATTCCTCATATTGTGAAGAATGAGTGGTATGGATATGTCCCTCATATTGTGAAGAATGAGTAGTATGGATATGTCCTACTATGTTATCATAGGTATGATTTATATTGTTATAGCTCAATATTTTTTCCAGAATCTTTGGCTTTCCCATGATTAGGCATTGGATCTTTATAGATTCCTAAATCTTTATTCCCTGATTGTTTATCAACATTTACTTTTTCTTGATCGATAAGGTCTTGGATAAGATGTTTAAGCTTGATACAATTTTGTGTTTTGTGACCTATTGTTCTATGGTATTTTCAAAAATCCTTGTCATTGTACCATATGGTTTTATTTTAGGTTCAAGATAATTGTGGTAATTCAATGTGTTTTGATTAGATCAATTTCTTTAGCACTATTTTGATGGGTTCCCCTAAGGAAGTAAACTATTGTCAAGGAGTATTTTTATGTCTTGGTAGTGCTCCTCATGTAAGATTAGCGTTTTGGACATGTTATTGTGTGTTTTGTTATGTGTGTGAGTTAGATGGTGATTTGATAACAAATTTTGCATCTACCACACCATCATTAGTAACATTCTTATTTTTATCCCAACAATAGGGTTTATCACTAGAACTAGACAATTGGTTATAGTTTTGCATGGATCCCTTGGAAATCAGTGCATGTTAAATGTTTAGACCTTTCGATATAAGCTCATAAAAAATTGATACACATTGCATTCTTAGTTGAAAGGCAAGGTCTATGTTTAGGTTCTTGGCCACAATCTCAACTTGTTGTTCCTTGGGTATTGACCATTTGCATTTACTTGCCTTGTGTTTCCATCTTTGTAAGAAAGAATACAAGAGTCCATGTGGAAACCTTCCATAGTTATGCGGCTCAAAATGGGACCCATCTTGAAAGATTCACAGACACATAATTCATTTGAATCATGCCATGTGTCGCCCTTCCCCAATTCTATATTCAAAAATTGGGTCCCTTTTGAATAGCTTACGAACTCACAGAACCATACCAAATGTTTCCAAGTGTTAACCTTTTTGTGGTTCCACCCCCTCTTTTTGTCTTTAGTGATATAGCTCTCGTGGAATGTGGAAAACTAACCAAAAGCTACTATATGGCAAGGTCGGGAATAGAAAATAGATTCAGACTTTTGGAAACCACAATAGATACTATTTTTCCCAATAAATATTTAGTGCTTAAGTAATCTTGAAAACCCTCTAAATCTTTGTCCAATTGTTTTAGTTTATCTTCAGGAACATGGGCAATGGAAGTTTCTAACTCCACACAAATATTGGATTGTGAGGTAGTCATGGGTAATGTGTGGTGAGGAATGGAATCCAAAATGGATTGGGTTGAATTCATACCTTGTGTGAAAGAGTTAGAGGACTCAGACTCCATAACAAATGTGGTTACAGTGTAGGATGCCATAAGTCAAAAAATTTGTCTTATAGGGGTATTAGTAGTAGGACACCAGGTTGTGAAGCTCATATGAGTTTCACAACATTTGAGTAAGCCTAATATTTGGGAAAGGTTTAGGACAACCACAACAAACTACACAGAGTGCAAAATCAAAGAGAAAATCCACACAAAAGACACAAAATAGATTTGTGACCCAAATTTTAGCTGAATTTTGCTGGTCTAGGGTGTAAGGACGCCCTAGACCAGTAAGGTTATTTTACAAAAATCAAGGTTTGGATGTGTTGTATAGTGTTTAGGTGTCCTACTCTATGATTTTGAAGGTCTAATAGTAAATGAATCTCTAAAATTTTACAAATTTGTGCTTTTGAAATGTAAAATGCAAGTATACAAGAAATTTTCAAAATATTCAATCAATCAATGCAATTGAAAATTCCACTTTCAACTTGTAAAATGAAGAAATTCATTGAAATTTAGAAAACTCAAAGCTTGATGTCTTTTGCAACAATAACAATGCACTTTTTAACTTTTTTCACTATATGTGTATGCCTAAATGAATACTTTAAATGCCTTCAGGTTTGATTTCAGATCTAATATGTCCCAATGCAGATTTATAAATGCAATTATGATGTAGATCTAACTTATGATGACTGAAATTAACCCTATTTGAACTTTGAATGCTATATGCTATGCATTTTTATTTTTATTTTCAATTCCTTTTCATGAAGTGGTGTATGCCTAAATGATGAATGCAAAAAAAACTATAATTAAACTTAGATCTATGATGATATGCTTCAAATTTCAAAAGGTATATAATTCAAAATCAATGAGGTTCACCAAAAAAATTCGTTGGAAAAGAAGATCCTAGGTCTAATGGATAGATCACTAAAATCAACCTTTTCCAAGAACATGTGGAGAAATCTAGACCAACAAGGATATGAGATTGACTTACAACATAAAAGGTGAATCAATCAACCCTAGATCTAGATTCCTTTCTATTTGTTTATTTGGTTTGTGTCTAATGGGTTGGAAAATTGATGCAATGATGTAAATATGAAAACTATGAAAATGTAGTGTTCTAATAAATGAATTATGACAAACTAGAAATAGATAAAAAAATTAGGATCTAGACATGTAGAAGGCAAACATAGATGCACCTGGCATTTGAATTTGAGTAGGATCTAGGTGGTCTAGGATGCCCTTAGATTGAGGACCTGTCTCTCGAAACTGATTTCATAAGCCCGAGGTCCCTGGTCTTTAGCTTCTTCCTTCCATGTTTGGTTGCCAAATATTCATCTATTGGTGAGAAAATGTAGATTTCGTGACTTGACAACTTTTAGGGTTTTGATGCATGAATGAGAAATTTGTCTTCAACCTCCCTCCAATTCACTTCAAATCTATAACTTGCACACATAAAAAGAGGGGAAGGGTTGTGCCATATAGGGGCTTGCCTCAGTCAAACCCCGTGTTGGTATTTCTACCTCCACAATAGAAAAAAAATGATAAAAGGGAGCTTATCCTTTTGAGGGATAGAGGCTAATTGATAAATAAGTAATGAATTAAAAAAATTCCACAACTCACCACTTAGATCTGATCTCCTCGATGGACTGAAGTCATACTCATCACCTCAAGGATCAATTGTTGCTTGAATTAATTTGATTTGAAGACCTACAAGTGTTAGTGCTCCAAAGAGAAATGCATACAAAACTCAAAAAATTTGACATGATGCTTGAGTGACAAAATTTTGCAATAATTCTAAATTTTTTTATCTTGACTACTCTTGGATGCCTTTTGAAGTATAATAATTGCTAGTGAGATTCCTTATGATTGAAATTATGAAAATAGTATGTATTTATATGAAATAATTCTAATTTCCCAAAAAATAAATCCTGATAACTGACAATTGAAATTTGAATTTCAAACAATAAATTACCGATACCAACATATTTAAATTTGGAGCCAAAATAGGTAGTCTAGGGCACCCTGCACCCTAGATTGGATTCCTAGTTTTCAGGGATCCAAAGTGTTAGGGGAAAAATATTAAATGCCTACTTTGATTTCCCATGTTTGATTTTCCGATAAATATTTTAAAATGCATAATTAGGAAATTACGTGCATAATTAGGTCCAAGCACATAGGGAGGGAAGAAAACCTAGTGTGAAATTGTCAAAGGTGAAAATTTATGATGCTACAAAGAGTAGCTAAAGTCTATTGTGATAGTTAGAGTGCTATCATCTAAACAAAGAACTTGAATTTTCATGAATGAATGATGTACATTGATTTTTAGAATCATTTTTTTCATGATATGGTGAAGGATGGGAGTGTGATGCTTGACAATGTTGAAACTTTAAAGAATGTTGTAGATGCATCAACAAATAAAGTGGGCATAAAGAAGTTCAAATGGTGCAATGATCATATGGGCTTCACAACCCTTAACAAATAGCTCATATTTCATGGTAGTTTCCCTTTTTGTTTTGCAACATGTATGGAAAGTGAGTAAATGTAGGCATAGATCTCATATACCTTGCAATCATAATGCTCAAATTAATTAATTAATTTGTATTTATTATGTACCCACATATTTATTTCATTCCACTTGGAGTGACACTATGTGCCACTTGTAGTTTGTAAATTGACAATTTGTAACTCTCACTTAGTGTCATGAAAATTTCTAAATGTAACTATGACAAATTTTAAGGTGTGTAAGAATTTTTAGAATTTAGAAAGAGCATGTAGAAGGTTATTTAAGTTTAGATTGGAAAAAATTTGAGAAAGACCTTTAGCTTTCATAAGCGTGTTTCCAAAAAGGCATATAAGCCAAACTAGAGCACTCAAGTTAGTAGAAGTAATTTATTTTTCACCGTTAGTTGTTTCACCATGTATTTGGGAGTTGGAATTTGTGCTTGACTTGGGGCCTAATTTAGCCAATAGTTTTAGAAATCATTGCTAGTTTTTGTTTTTGGTCTTGGTTAGATTTTGGATGTGCGGGATTGAGGTTTTATCATATGTATTTTTAGGTATCATTATGTTGCCAAATTTTCTCCAAATTAAGTTAGTTTATTAAATTCTCCACTAGAGGCTTGAGCCTATGATTATATTATAGTCAATATAGTTGTGAATACAATTGATCTGATATTTGGAGGCTAGGATTTTTCCTAAAAGGATTTCCCAAAGTAAAATATTGTGTTAACTATGTCTTCTTTTCAATTGCATGATATTTGCATGTCTATATATGTTAATTCATGTGTGGTTTTCCTTTTTAAAATTCTTAGTTGTGAGTTTCTTTGCATGATCTATCCTCACATATTAGTGTAGTAAGTATATTCACCATATTTCTACCTAAGTATATTCACCATATTTCTACCTTTCACTAATGGGATGCTAAACATTGCTTGCCAACCTCTTATTGGTTTCATTATATTTAGCTTAAAGATAAAGGGAGCCCTGGGAATCCTAACACTCAAGGTACATGCTTGCTTGCTAAATGGGACCTTTGAGCTCTCGAAGAAAATTAGCCTTAGAAAAATATTGTGAAATACAAAATCTCTTTGACCTTCAAGGGCCATTGGGATAGGGTCAACATGGCTGATAATTTTCTTCATGTTGATGACTTTGAGCTTAAAGCTTCAACCCCTCTTGATAAATATATGGTAAGTTTAGCAAATGATTTCTAAATAACTTCAATGGTCGAATAATTCTAAGAGACATGGTCTTAGCTTCCCCACTCCTATCTAGTGGAACTAAATTCTTTGGTTGGATTAAACTCCTTTCCTTGTGTATAAGATTCGAAGAGTGCAAATTGTTTGAAATGAGATTTTAAAGCTTTAATAATTTATGGGAATTTAACTTCATCGATAGAAAGAATGTTGAGTTGCAATATGAATCTAATCCAAGGTGTACAAGAATTGTGTTCTTACAAAAGTAACCACTTCCTTAGACACCCAATCAATACTTACTAAGATATCTATCATATAACCTTATAATTATTTTTAAATTTAGTGTTCACCTTTTGACTATCAAAAATTGACGCATAATCGCAAATTAACTGCTTAAAATCTCTTTATTTCAATTTATCTCCATCATCAACACCTTGTATCCCTACAATAACAAGCAAGAAACCATTAAACATATCTTGTAGAAATACAATATTGCTAAAAGCACTTTAAAAGCATTCCAAAATGATCTGTGTGGTGTTCTTTCCTTATAAAACGCAATGGAAATAACTATTTATTGGATTCATTATCTCAAAGACTCTCATCCACAAAACTTTGAGACATTTAATTATTAATCATTGGAGGACGCTAAGATGGAGTAATGCCTACAGTAAGCATAGATTTCCTCAATAAAAAGCAAACATAAGTATCGTTTGGATCCATATCTTGTGACGTCTAGCTTTAGATATACGAGAGATCTTGTCAAACACCTTATCTCGTAGAAGTTGATTTGTAAAGTGAAATATAGAGTCGTACGAATGCAATCTTCAATGGAGTTTCATTCCAAAACAACCAAATTTGTCCCACGCTCAAACCATCAGATTATCGCACAACTTTTAAGAGCAGACGGGACTGAACAAGAGAGCCACCAAAATGCACCTTTGACTTTAACCCTGGGTTTGTTCAAATTCCAATACTTTTATCATTGTCCCTGAAAAAGATTTCCAGTTCCATTCAATTTCCAATAACCACATGAAATGTACATGTCTCTGTCTCGAGTGTAGTTGCAAAGGACCACAAGGAAATGTATCATGTTTCAAATCTATGTCAACTATGTTTGCAGGCTACCTTGTTGCCCTTTTGCAAAAATGAGTTTTTAAAGTCAATAAGGAATCTTTGTATCAGATTTCTCCACCTAAAAAATATTGCATTTTAGATGTAGGTCAACTATTTTTTGGGGTTGCCTTGCCTTTTATAAAGTGTGAGATTTTCTTAAGACTTTAGCAAGCAATTTGCTGTTCATGATTAAATTTGAAATATGAATATTAGGTTTTTTTTTTGGACAACATAAAAAAAATAGATGTATTAATAATCAATTTTTTTTTATTAAGTGACAAGGATTTAGGGGTATTCATTTCAGATGAATCATAAGATATTTTGGACTAAATATTAAGGACTGAGGGATATCCACTCTTTCAAATTTTAGGCATTAAGGATAGAGTAGTATCCACTCTACCACATAATGAAGATGAAGGACATAACTATACCAAATTTGAGAAATTTACTTAGGGTGTGATTATGACTTCACCTTTTATAAGCATTAATATATCAATAGTTCTAGTGTCACTATAATTAATCTTTTCCACTTATTTTAAGTTAAAAGCAATAACATGAATAATTAGGCCAAAGTTATTTCTTTTTAAATAAAAATTACAACAATTTCTAAATTATATAAATCAAGAATGTATGCACTTTTTCCCTTTGTTTTACACCACTTTGTGTGGGTGTCCTAAGCACATTTATCTAGTATGCGATTTTGATTGATTTGATGCTCCAATTGACCCCAAACTCATATTCACATTCAAACAAACATCTTATCCCTTATAAAATCATTCTTTAATCTCAAAACAACATTTCCTTTGTCAAGTTGAAGACTATAAGTATGGCCTTGATTAGGTTCAATGGTCTTTACCCACTTTTTCATGTCTCAAAATTGATTATGGCTTAGGGTTGAATCAATTCTAATTAACCTTTATTGGTTAACTCCAATGCTAAAAGTTTAAAACTATGCACCAAGTACACGAATATGATGGCATCATCCTAAGGGCATTTAGAAGGTCATTAATCATTATCAACCACTACAAATTTGTACTTTTACCCTAATGAATCTTTTGGAAATAAAGATAACCTCAAATTCTACAAGAGAACGACATGGAAAAATAGTGGCTACAAGAAACCATAAAATGCTAATTTCTCTTCACTACAATGGAGTAGATCCTTTATGCTTCTCTTTATAAACTAGAAGTATCATGATTTGAGAGTTCCATTCTAGTTCGAGCTAAGTAATTGGAAGATCATGCCATTTTAATCTTGAAACAAAGAAAAAGAGAACTCTATATTTTTGTGTATTAAACCTAGGATTCTGATTTGTATTGGGGGTGTGTTATGTGGTTCTTTTTTTAGTGTTTCATTAAGATGGAGATCAACAAGGTGATTAGATTGAATTTCAACCATGAAGGTGAGCTAATCAGACTTGAATCTATATCTTTTTGATTCTTGAAATGGATTGGAATTGATTTGCCTTGATTAACCTAATTAGAATATATGTGACCTAATATGAAAATGCATAAAGATACCAATAATCAAAAAATTATAATAGAAGTTTGCAAGAAAATCTGGGAAGGGAAGGGTGTTGTGTATCTATCATATAAATTTGGTATCAATCAAAATATGAGGAAATAGTCGCCCAAGGGTGTCTCTATCCTTGTAGGGGAATCTTGTTCTGGTTTTGCAGTTCCTTGATATCATATCTAAGACTCTCATTTTTACTTGCAAACTTGTCAGATCATGTCGGATAATTTTGTAGGTGAGTCTCTGTGAGTTGACAAGGTGTAGGGATTTGAATGCAACAATGAACAAATGATCTTCAAAATTCCTTCAATCCTCTCCAAACTTGAAATTTTCACATTCAAAGAGAGAAGAAATATTGTGCCATTTAGGGGCTTGCCTTTATCAAGTGAGGAAGTAAGTGCTTTGAAGAATATCGAGACATCTGCGACATCTAACACCCCTGAGATATTCGATCCCTTTGGCGATGTATATACTAATACCAATTCTAATCAATACAAGTGGGACTCTCTTGTCTCTAGTAAATATGACATAGATAAGATGCTCATTGACCTTGACCTATCCGACACCATGACCAAAGATCCTGACAATACCTTTGTATTTAACTTTTCTTCTCTAAACCTCAACACTACTGATGATGGCATGCCCTTAGTCTGCCCCCAACTGATCGATTGGGACCAACAAGGACCTCCCATCTTAGACATATTCGAGAATGACGAAGCCATCACCAAGTTCATGGGATTACGAGAAGGAATTCCTAGTGGCGATCATAAAAGTAGATTTACCATTGACTTGGACCACACGACATATTTTGGGGAGTCTGTCCACCTCTCCAATTGAAAAAATAAAAATAATAAAACAAAAAATGGTAGGTCTCTAGGTGAAAATTGCAAGGTGTCTTTAGACCAAGAAAAAGTAAAAAGAAAGGATGTATTTGAGGGTGAAAACCTCTCTCAGGTGCCCATGGATCGAGGGTTGGAAATTATTCCCATCAACCAAGAGAAGTTGTCGATGCTCATCAAACAATCTATGGAAGCCAACATTGGCACAGATTAAACACCTAAGGTCATCCACTTTGCAACATCATTGACTGAATCAGAGCAACCTGAGTTTTGAACTTTCTTTACAAAATGACAAATGAATTTTTCTTGGTCCTATGTCCATATGCCTAGGTTAGATCTTGATTTAGTCTTACATCATTTGTCATTATTTCTTGATGCCAAACCTGTCAAACAGAAGCTCAGAAAGATGCACCCACAAATTGCTTTATTGGTCAAGGTTGAGTCCAAGAAGTTATTAGATGTTCACTTTATCAAATCTATCGACTATGCAGAGTGGATCTCTAACCTTGTGCTAGTGAAAAAACCAATAGGTGGGATCTGTATTTGTACTGACTTTCGAGACTTGAAAAAGGCATGTACGGAGGATCAATTTCCCCTATCGAACATTGATATAATCATGGACTTGTGAATGGGCTATGCGATTTTGTCTCTCATGGATGGCTTCTCGAGATACAACTAAATCATAATAGCTCTTGAAGATCAACACAAGATGGCCTTTACATGTCCATGGGGAACATATTGTTGGAATTTCATGCCTTTTGGACTCAAAAATGTTGGGGCCACATACCAATGTGCTATGACAACAATTTTCCATGACCTCATGCATAGCCTAATGGAAGACTATGTGGATGACTTACTCAAAAAATTATTGATACGAGGGAACTATTTGCGAGTCTTAGACAATATTTTCAAAAGATTGGAAGAGTACAAAGTGATACTAAATCCCAAGAAGTGTGTATTTGGAGTAATGTCGAGAAAACTCCTAGGCTACATTGTTTCTAGATGAGGCATCAAAGTCGACCCGACCAAAGTCAAAGCTATAATAGACATGCCTCCACACACCAACATAATTCAGCTACACACATTACAAGGAAGACTCCACTAGTAGAATTGGGAAAATAAATGATGAGGTGACTAAAAATTTTAGTCACAACAACTAAATATGACTAAATTTTACTAATTTTTTGCAACTTAGCTATAATGAGTAAATAAATGACTAATTTGGTCATTGACTAAAAATTATTTAGTCACACAAATAAAAATGACTAAATAGTTATGCAATTATTTAGTCACAATCTATTTGAATAAATCATTTAAGGAATCAATAATATAGCCTGCCAAAATACTCTAAAACTTTAATAAACATACTCTAAAACTTTCGTCGAAATCTTATTTTCAGGTTTAGCCCACCAAAATGGAGTTTTAATTTTAATAAACACACTCTAAAAACTTCACTGAAACCTTATTTTTAGGCGTAGCCCACCAAAATGGAGAAGTGTTTTAGTAAAGAATGACAGAGAATAGTAAGGAAATGTGTGTGACAGGAGGCATAAGATTCATTGTTTCTTATCTCATTCCTTCTC
The DNA here is from genome assembly GCA_007115665.2 of Sequoiadendron giganteum. Lineage (NCBI taxonomy): Eukaryota > Viridiplantae > Streptophyta > Pinopsida > Cupressales > Cupressaceae > Sequoiadendron > Sequoiadendron giganteum. The sequence continues at coordinate 14,691,944 of CM021102.1, read as the reverse complement.
TACTCAACAAGGGTTACATTGTTCACCCTATTGTTTGTGATCCAGATATTTAATTGACATATATTTGCATAATCTCAAATTCCTTCAGATTATTTTGAAGTATCAATGTATCCTATATAGGGTTTAGAATGCTCAAATTCCTTTAGATGCTTTTGAAGTATCAATGTATCCTATATAGGGTTTAGAATGATTTCTTTTAATTAAATTAAATAAATTAGATGCTTTTGAAGTAGCAATGTATCCTATATAGAGTTTAGAATGATTTCTTTTAATTTAAATAAATAAATCAATGGTTTATTTTCCTGTGATTAGATAATGTGGAGATCTCCTAAATCTACCCCAGCACACTATCCTCTTTGGAATTGTATTCATTACTCCAACTACTAGGGTTTTTCATGTGACATCTTTAATACCTTCATGACAGTGGCTTTTAAATAGATCTCAGTCTTTGCTTTAATCCTTATCATGGAAACATTATCTTAAGCTAGACTGCATAGTATGCATATAAATCAAGTCCTTCATACCTACCATTGTTCCAAACCACAACTCACTGCCTTGCTTAAAATGTTGCCTCCATAAGCACAATAGCATGTTTCAAAATCATGGTTGCCAGTGATTGACCATTAAGGTCACTACTTTCATTAAGATATAGTGAGACTTTTATCTTCAAACTCAAACAACTCACATCCTCAGTTGCAATCTCAAACAACTCACTCATTGCCACTTGAAGATTCCTTTCATGAGCATCCTTCTATAAAATTAAACTATGCCCTATAGACTGCCTACTTACTTACTATAGGGAACTCATTGTTTTATGGTATTGCGGGTCTTAATATCCTTCAACCTTATTTTCACTGTTGAATTGCACAAGACAATTGAGAGGGGGGGTGAATCAGTTGTATCTAATTACATTCACTTTTGAACTTAATCAATTCCAAATTGACTTTAATATGTTATTAAATATAAAAATGAAATGTAGATAACATAAAGCAAATACCAGAGACACTAGATTTACATGGAAAACCCTATAAGGGAAAAACCACGGTGAGGATTAACTCACAATATAATAGTAATACAAAACCGAATATAAAGGCTCACTGCCAGAGAGGCCACTACCCAGAAAGGACTCACTGTCTGGATACAAGGCTCACTGCCTATAGATAGGACTCACTGTCCAGAAGGAGGCTCATTGTCTACAAAAAAAGAAAGATAATAGAAAATCCACCACAAAAAATTCCACATTCGCAACCTTGATCAGAGAATTGTAGACACCATCAAATCATTACTTTCAAGAGTAAAACACATTAAATTATTGCTGCCTTGATTCACTTTCATACACTTTGCTTCTCACACTTGTTTCACACACTTGTCTACTTACATCTCTCTCAATTCACAACATCTTGACTTGTATTTATAACATCTTCAACCTTGGAAACTTTCTCCAAGGTCGGCTACACATTCTTTATTTTACAAATTCAAACTAGGTCGGCGACTCAACATTCCCATGGTGGATAAGAATGAGAGTGGACCAAATTAATACTTTACCAGGACCCAAAACAACATCTTGGATCAATCACATGCTTCCTTAATTGATACTTATCCTTCATGTAGCTTGTAGACACCAGGTTGGCCAAACCTAATGAAAACACCAATGAACTTTGAATTACACACGTTCACAACAAGATGATAACATGTGGATCACATAAAACGCTTCACCAAACACTGGAACACCTCTTAGAAGCCTTAAGAAACATTTGTAGAAAATGCAACAATCTTCATACACGAAACATTGTCCATTAGTCCAATCAGACTGTGTAGACACACATAGTAACTCTGGAACTAGTCTTTTGGAGCACCAAACCATGAATTTTTTTCTAGAAGATTGATAACATCATTATTAACCTTCTTCCAGATCCGCAGGACTTGAAACAAACCAGCAAAAGACTATGAAGCAGAAGAATTTCTCCTAGTCTACAGACAAACAACTCTACCAGACTAGTTCACAAGGTGAACACAATTTTCACTCTTCATCAACCCTGCAGCTATAACTTAGAATATATCACCCAAAGATGCCCATAAACAACACTATGGATCCACACAAGCATAGGATCAACACAAAAGAAATTCAGAGCACATCACTAGAGCACATTCAAAACACACACACAACTTTGTCTTCACTGTTTATTAATTTTCTCAAAAGCACCTAATAACTCATCATATCGGCACACCTGTAACACCATAAAGATAGCTCCATGTTCTCACAACATCTCTATAGTATCTCAACCATACATGTACCACCTACAATCACTTGATTTCTTTCTTTGCAACAACCTAAACTATGTTGACATCAATGACAACATTAATGATGTTGGAAAATGTGCCTCAACTTACCAGCTTGGACCTCTGTTAAAGGATTGACGAATTTATGCCTGTATTGCTTTACTGCGGAGCTCTCATTTGGTTGGCTTTACCCTTTGGTCGCTGATACTCTATCAGATCGGCAAGGTTCTGAGGGTTGTCACAACGATGGGCCGACAAGCGTAGAGTTGGCAGTCTGTTTGAAGGTTGTGGCTTTATCGGCGGAGCAATCTTCTATCGACAGAAGGAATTGCTTTTTCTCGTCGATGTGCCGATGCCTCTCATCAATGACTACTATCAACTTCATCCAACGTTGTTGGTTGTTTTCTGTGGCATCTGAAGGCAAGTACTATTGTTTACCTTTTCGCTAAGCGAAATCGCCTGTGCACTTGACGTGTGGCGGCTTGTCAAAATGGTGAGCGCAGTGAACAGGTGGTGGGCCAGCGAGTTGCTTTATGCAAGGGGTTGTCTAGTTGTGGACACTTGTTAGCATCTCAAGAGTTCCCTTGGTAATCTAGTGGATGCTGCTAGAGATTCCCCGAAGGAGCTCCGATGGCTTACAAGTAGGCCGAGCGGAGTGCGCGAGTGGTGGACGCATGGCATGTGGGACCTGATATAGCTAGCGAACTTTGTTTTGGTGTTTGTAGATTTTGTCAGCCCTGAAACATGATGGAATGGATAGTGATAGCAATGGGAGCTCGAAAAAGAAGTAAAGCAAATGGTAGTGCGACACGTGGCATTTTCTCATCGGTTGTTTCTGCATCGTTGTTGCAAAACAACATTTATTGTCGAAAGCTGGATTGGTGAAAAGCGATATCTTATGCGGTTATTTTGAGATCAGATTTTGGCTATTGGTAGAGCCCGAATTGTATTTTCTCTGAAATGAATTAATTGCACGAGTGGCTCGATGCAGGTTTGCAGGTGGATCTGATCCAAGATCGATTTAGCGTGTCAGTGAAGAACTAAAATTAATGCACCCTAATCGGTGGTTGGAAGTAGACTTGAAATGGTCGGTCTTGTCTATGGGTCAACGTAATCTGTGAGAGATTTAAGAACTAGCAGAATACTAAAAATGTGTGAAGTCAGTCAAGTTTTCTTTTTTGTTGTATGCCGAAATAGCATTGTAACAGTCAATGCATGAAAACTCAAGTGTTGTTGTGAGCTAACTATCAGAGAGGGAGGAATTTGTAACTTTGTATGTAATATTTTGTGTGTTGTAATAGAAAGTGTCTTTCTCTTGGTGTGGTAGGTTTTTTACTTCTAAGAGTTTTCCCACGTAAATCCGGTATTATCTCTAAGTTTTTTTTATTTCTGTAACTCAAGTTTCCTTGTATGTGTTCATCTTAAGTGTTTTACTATGTTAAAACTGGTATTTGCACATCTCCTTTGTGGTTTTAGCATTAGGAAAGTGTTTCCACACTATTTTATTTTCCTTACAAGTGGTATCAAAGTCTGGCCAGTTGTGTTATCCTTGTTAGTAGGTCTGGTTTTTGTGCTAATAATATTCCTGTGGGAGTCTTGCAAAGTTAGAACTTATTTCTGTCTAAGATGACGAGTACATCAGGAAGAGTTGATATTGAGAAATTCAATGGCGACAACTTTGAGTTGTGGAAACTCAAAGTGGAAGACCTGTTGGTGGATACAAACCTATAGGTAGAAGTGTTTGGAACTATGCAACAAGGTATGAAGCAAGAAGATTGGGATCTCATAGATAGAAAGGCAAGAGGTTTGATAAGACTTTGTCTAGCCGATTATTTACTCTTCAATGTCCATGAGGAGAAGTCTGCAGCTTCGTTATGGAAAAAGCTTGGTGATATTTATGAGAAAAAGTCTCTGGTAAATAATTTATTCATGAGGAAGAAGTTTTACTCCTTGAATATGGAAGAAGGTGCATCTGTTGCAAACCATCTGAACTTGTTTAATATGAGTGTTGCTCAGTTGGCATCTGTGGGTGTAAAGATAGAGGAGGAGGATCATTGCATGCTCATGTTATGTTCGTTACCCGACACTTGGGATCATCTAGTGATGGCTATTGGATGTACGGTTTCTAATTCAAGATGGATGACGTGGTTGCTTTACTTTTGTCTGAAGAGATGTAGAGGAAGTCTTCTGAGATGGCCAAAGAGGCCCTTGCTGTTCGAGGTAGATCAAAGGAGAAAGGCAAGAAGAAGGACAAGAATTCCAAATCTAAATCTATAGGGAGATCAAAGTCTCATGGTAAAAATTCCAAGGTGAAATGTTAGAATTATGAAATGTCCCCTTATTAGAGACATAAAATGCATAGATTAAAATTTTGGTTTTAAAGATTGTTTGATAAAGAGAAATGAAAGATTGAGGGGATAAGATAAATGAAATGCATTATTATCAACTAGTGCATAGCTAACATAATCTGATATGACTTATTACTCTTGAATTGGAATAGATCTTCGCCTTATTTCTCTCCCTAACCTTGTGGGATGGTAGATTTATTGTGCCAAGGACGCGTGCACCATCTCGAGTTGGACACCCTCAAGGATCGGTTACCTGTCTTGGGCTTCATCCAACAGAGATTTACCCGCCTTCCCTTCCACACACTCCCTATCCTCATCAAGTGTTACGACAGAGTTTTCAGTCGAGGTCTATCTTTCAAGATAAAAACCATAATCGTTTGTTAAGACACAATAATTGTTGCAAGCATCATTATTGGATAATCGAACATAATATATATATTCTATATATGGATCTATGTATAATTATTCCTAATTGATTGACAATAATTACCTTTGCATATATATATTGATCAATTATCAAATGTTAATAACTACATTAATATTTTTTATCAATATCAAATATTAATATCTTTATCAATTATCAAATATACTTACCAAACATATAAATTACAATATATATACAACAACCATATTATATATATACATATATATTAATTAATTGCCAACTATTACTAAATCCTTAATTTATTGTTAAGCATTCATTCATTATTATTTAATTTTCTTTTGACTGATTTTTAACATAAATTTTAATTATTTATTCTCTAACAAAAATTACTTACTAAACATTAATATTTAAATTCGTGATGTATTTACCAAATTCATTATTTAAATTTATAAATATTTACCTTTATACTTACTTCACTCATTATTTAAATTTATATTTACTTTTATACTTCTGCAGATTCTTCCTTTCTTCCAACCAGCCACGATGCCATATCCTTCCCTTTTGCTTTGAAAATGATTCACTTTAAATATCTTTCGTTGCACCTCTTGCTAGGGAGGTGACTCTTGTTCAATCGCCATTTTTGGATTTCCTTTAAGAATCGCTGCTTGTTAGGAATCGGGGCCTCTTGGAATCTGTTTATTTATACTTGAATGAATCGCTACCCCTTTTCTAATTATAGGTTGTATTATAATGTTTGCTGCTTTTGATAGGAATTGATTCTTTTTGGGATTCCTTGTATTTGCTATTGATATCTTATATTATATTTGTTATTTAGTGAACACACTTCAGTATTGTTTCTCTAGTGATTTATTTAGTAATATGGTTATAATCAGAAATAGCTTACACATAATGTTTATGTTGATAAATACATATTATCAAAACAATATTATAATATTATCAATGATATTTATAATATGATTTTAATTATCAAGGATAATTATAATTATAGTAGTACTCTTAATTTATATTATAATATTATTTTGGTAAGCACAATTATCATGAGATTGCTAATATTTACATGTCTTTCTATTTATTTGTATTTCATGGCTTGATTACTTCTATATTTTAGAGTTAAAATTTTTTAGGGGACATGACAGTCCATCTCGCCCAAGATTGCTTGCCCTCAAGCAATCATAATCTAAGATGTGTAATTTTAAGGTGTCGCTCCTTGTGGTGATGATATTAGCTTTAGTAGGAGTTAGAAGTTCTAACTTCTAACTTAAGTGGTGGTCATTTTCATTATGAGGACAATGGATTGTCTAATTTTCTTAAATTCTACTATTTCTCCATAACTCTCAAAAACCCCCTAGTTGGAGTTTGTGAGTCAAAAAATAAAATAAAATAAATGAATCAAAAATTAAAGTAGACAACGAAGTACCTCAACCAAGCAGGAAAGTAGCTCGACCAGGCAAAAAATAGCTCAAGCAGCTAGGAACTAGCTCAAGCACATAGGCAAGTAGCTCAACCAAGCAAGCAAGCAAATAGCTTAAGCAAGCAACCAACCAAATCAAGCACATAGGTAAGTAGATCAAGTAGGAAAACAAGCATCTCAAGCAAGAAAGCAACCAGCTTAAGCACATAGGCAATTAGCTCAAACACAGGTAAGTAGCTCAAGCACATAGGCAACTAGCTGAAGTAGACAATTAGGTAGCTCAAACACACAAACAAGTAGCTCAAGCAAGTAGGAAACTAGCTCAAGTAGGTAAGCAGGTAGCTCAAGCATGCACGCAAGTAGCTCAAGCAAGTAGGCCACTAGCTCAAGCAAGTAGGCAACCGGCTCAAGTAGACAAGCAAGTAGCTCAAGCATGCAAGCAAGTAGCTCAAGCAGCTTGACAAACAACTTTTTTTAACGTTTTCAAAAGTAATTAGAAGAACACATCTTGTTGAAGATACGTGAAGTAGCATATAGATACATGTAATACATAAAGTATAAATATGAGGCACGAATACACGTAATAATAGAGGATACACCATAAGCATGAAGCATCTATGTGAATAATACACAAAGTATACACACAAGTACATGAAATCACAAGGCATACATATGAATACATGTAAGTCATAAAGTATACACTTAAATACATAAATCGCATGAATACACGTACACACATGAGTGCACACAAGTCACAAAGCAAGTAGTTTGCAAAGCATACCCTTGCATACACATAAGTCGCAAAGTATACACTTGAATACACATAAGCCACAAAGTATGCACCTGAATACACACAAGTCACAAGGTATACACTTGAATACACTTGAATGCACATAAGTCACATGTTATACACTCGAATACAATTGAATACATAAGTCACAAGGTATACACTTGAATACACATGAGCCACAAAGTATACATATACAAAGTCAGAGTATACACTCGAATACAAATACACCTCGAATTCAAATATAGGTTATAGAGTATGCATTCAAATATAGATACAAGTTCATAGAGTATACACTCAAATACAATCACAAGTCATAGAATATACACTCAAATACAAATACAATCATAGAGTATACACTCAAACTCATATACAAGTCATGGAGTATACACTCGAATACAAATACATCTCAAATTCAAATACAAGTTATAGAGTATGCACTCAAATATAAATACAATCATATACACTCAAATACATATACAAGTCATGGAGTATACTCTCAAATACAAATACAAGTTATGGGGTATACCCTCGAATACAATTACAATTGAATGAAGTATATCATCAAACAGTGGGGAAGGGGTTTCGGTGCATCCCATACTACACCGTTGTCCCATCCACCATCCCACGGTCATTAAGTATACACACGAGTATGAAACATATACACAAATACACGTAATACACAAGGTGTTCACATGAACATATGTAACAAAGAATACATATAAGTCACAAGGTAATCCTTTGAAAACACATACATTATCTCAAAGTATACATTTGAATACATGTAAGCCACATGTAGCATACACAAGATGGCAGGAACATGCTCTGATACCACTTGAAATGTCCCCTTATTAGAGACATAAAATGCACAGATTAAAATTTTGGTTTTAAAGATTTTTTGATAAAGAGAAATGAAAGATTGAGGGGATAAGATAAATGAAATGCATTATTATCAACTAGTGCATAGCTAACATAATCTGATATGACTTATTACTCTTGAATTGAAATAGATCTTCGCCTTATTTCTCTCCCTAACCTTGTGGGATGGTAGATTTATTGTGCCAAGGATGCGTGCACCATCTCGAGTTGGACACCCTCAAGGATTGGTTACTTGTCTTGGGCTTCGTCCAACATAGATTGACCCGCCTTCCCTTCCACACACTCCCTATCCTCATCAAGCGTTACGACAGAGTTTTCGGTTGAGGTATATCTTTCAAGATAAAAACCATAATCGTTTGTTAAGACACAATAATTGTTGCAAGCATCATTATTGGATAATCAAACATAATATATATATATATATTCTATATATGGATCTATGTATAATTATTCCTAATTGATTGACGATAATTACCTTTGCATATAAATATTGATCAATTATCAAATGTTAATAACTACATTAATATTTTTTATCAATATCAAATATTAATATCTTTATCAATTATCAAATATACTTACCAAACATATAAATTACAATATATATACAACAACCATATTATATATATATACACATATATATTAATTAATTTCCAACTATTACTAAATCCTTAATTTATTGTTAAGCATTCATTCATTATTATTTAATTTTCTTTTGACTGATTTTTAACATAAATTTTAATTATTTATTCTCTAACAAAAATTACTTACTAAACATTAATATTTAAATTCGTGATGTATTTACCAAATTCATTATTTAAATTTATAAATATTTACCTTTATACTTACTTCACTCATTATTTAAATTTATATTTACTTTTATACTTCTGTAGATTCTTCCTTTCTTCCAGCTAGCCACGATGCCATATCCTTCCCTTTTGCTTTGAAAATGATTCACTTTAAATATCTTTCTTTGCACCTCTTGCTAGGGAGGTGATGATGCAGAGCAAAGAGGATTCACAACTCAACATTCCATTTACTTCACAACTTTCATAAAATTATTCATCTCAAACAATGATTAAGTGCATTCTAGATCACAGTCTAATAATTCTCACAACAACCCACAATTCAATGCAACAAACAGTCATTAATAACTTCCATAAAACAAATAATGAAGCCAATCCTTTCGGTGAGATTTAAGATGAAATAATTAAAGACCTTCCTTCCAATTTTTATGAAGATCCAATGGTCGAAACTAAAATTAATGCATTTTTCCCAAAACTGCCCTAGGCAGTGTTTAAACCCGCCCTCACCAAAATAGTCATATCTTCCACAAAACTCAATAAAATTCAATGAGACAAAAATAATTGGAAACTAGAAACAGAGATATTTCCATCCATATATGATAATCTATTATTTGAATCCATACCAGTCCGTACAAATCACAACTTCAACCTGAAAACAATTTAGAAATCATAAAATGCACACCAAACTTGAGGTTGCCATTCATCAAACTCCAAAAATAATGTCTCCAACCTCCCAATTCGAGTTTTGGAGGGTTTAATTATACATTTCCAACCAAAACCAACTATTCTCAACCACCTTTTAACTAGTTTGTTGATAAAACACCTTAATGACACTTTTGACAAGTTGCTTGACAACTTTTTTTTGAGCAACTTTGACAATTTTTACAATATGGGATAACTTTAAACATTATTTGACAAATGACTTCCTAAGACGCAAACACCTATAAAATGATTTGATAAACCTTATTATAGGACCCAATACATAAAATAGATAAATTATTTACAAATGGCCTCATGGAGGCTTAAAAGCAACTTGGTGCTCCTACACCATACACCCCTTGAAGAAAAAACTCAAGTCCCCTGAGTTAGCATAGAATAAGGCACTTGCAAAAATAAATGAATATTCACTATCACTTGCAATCAAAAACACTTGTATCTTCATCTTAACCCATGGTTTTGTCTTCCTCTTCCTCTTCTTATGCCTTCTTCTATCAATCATCTTTTCAACATCTAGGCTCCAAAACTCTATTTCTTGTGTATAAACCTCAGTAGCATCATCTATATCTTCATTCTCATCATTAGAGTACCATATATAACCTGAATCATACTCTTTCAAACCTTCATAAACCTCATTAGCAAATAGATCTGCAACATCTTTATTAACAACTTTATCATCAACAACAACTTGATCATGAATATCAACATCAATGTTATCAACAACTTTATCATCATCAACTTGAGTATCAATACCAAGGTTATCAGTAACATCAACAACCTTCTCAACTTTTTCATCAACAACAATATCTGCAGGGGCACCAAGTTGCTTTTAAGCCTCCATGAGGCCATTTGTAAATAATTTATCTATTTTATGTATTGAGTCCTATAATAAGGTTTATCAAACCATTTTATAGGTGTTTGAGTCTTAGGAAGTCATTTGTCAAATAATGTTTAAAGTTATCCCATATTGTAAAAATTGTAAAAGTTGCTCAAAAAAAAAGTTGTCAAGCAACTTGTCAAAAGTGTCATTAAGGTGTTTTGTCAACAAACTAGTTAAAAGGTGGTTGAAAATAGTTGGTTTTGGTTGGAAATGTATAAGTACACCCTCCAAAACTCGAATTGGGAGGTTGGAGACATTATTTTTGGAGTTTGATGAATGGCAACCTCAAGTTTGGTGTGCATTTTATGATTTCTACATTTTTTTCAGGTTGAAGTTGTGATTTGTATGGACTGGTATGGATACAAATAATGGATTATCATATATGGATGGAAAGATCTCTATTTCTAGTTTCCAATTATTTTTGTCTCATTGAATTTTATTGAGTTTTGTGGAAGATATGACTATTTTGGTGAGGGCAGGTTTAAACACTGCCTAGGGTTTGCAGTTTTGAAAAAAATGCAATAACTTTAGTTTCGACCATTGGATCTTCATAAAAATTGGAAGGAAGGTCTTTAATTATTTTATCTTAAATCTCACTTAAGGGATTGGCTTCATTATTTGTTTTATGGAAGTTATTAATGACTGTTTGTTGCATTGAATTGTGGGTTGTTGTGAGAATGATTAGACTGTGATCTAGAATGCACTTAATCATTGTTTGAGATGAATAATTTTATGAAAGTTTTGAAGTAAATGGAATGTTGAGTTGTGAATCCTCTTTGCTCTGCATCAGGTGACTCTTATTCAATCGCCGTTTTTCGATTTCCTTTAAGAATCGCTGCTTGTTAGGGGTCGGTGCTTCTTGGAATCTGTTTATTTATACTTGAATGAATCGTTGCCCCTTTTCTAATTAAAGGTTGTATTATAATTTTTGCTGCTTTTGATAGGAATTGATTCTTTTTGGGATTCCTTGTATTTGCTGTTGATATCTTATATTATATTTGTTATTTAGTGAACACACTTCAGTATTGTTTCTCTAGTGATTTATTTAGTAATATGGTTATAATCAGAAATAGCTTACACATAATGTTTATGTTGATAAATACATATTATCAAAACAATATTATAATATTATCAATGATATTTATAATATGATTTTAATTATCAAGGATAATTATAATTATAGTAGTACTCTTAATTTATATTATAATATTATTTTGGTAATCACAATTATAATGAGATTGCTAATATTTACATGTCTTTCTATTTATTTGTATTTCATGGCTTGATTACTTCTATATTTTAGAGTTACAATTTTTTAGGGGACATGACAAATTGTGGGCAGCCTAGTAATATCTAAAAGGATTGTAGGGAGAAGAAGAAGAAGAAGAAGATTAATTATTTAGACTGTGACTCTTCTCAGCGTGATGCGAATGTCTTCATTGTAGCCTTGGCAACTTAGGTATTAGATGATGTCTGGTTGGTTGAATCGGGTGCATCCTTTCACATGACAACTCAAAGAATGGTTCACCAAGTATGAGAAGTATGGTGGTGGAAAGGTGTACCTGGCAAGTGATTCTACACTAGAGATTGTTGGTCATAGAAGAGTCAAAATTTAGTTTCCTGACGAGAGAGTCAAAGGTATTGGTGGCATACTGCATATACCAGGTTTGGCTCGAAATTTACTTTTTATCAGTAAGCTAAATAATGTTGGTGTAGAATTTTCTTTCTTGAGTAAAGGATGTAAAATGGCTAGAGGTGCGATGGTGCTGGCTAAGAGTGTATGTATTGGTACTCTATAAAAGTCGGATGCACATCTTGTTCATTGCAACAACGCCTCTGCAAAGTAAAGAAAATTTGTTCCTATAGAGAAAGATGAAGATGCTTCTCTGGCTGCAAATGCGATGGAGGTGAAACTCCCAATAGAGAACACCATATTGTGGCATCATAGACTCGGTCACATAGGTGAGAAAGGCTTAAAAACCTTGAAAAATAAAAATCTTTTTGAAGGGCTTGTAGATTGTAATCTTGAGCTCAATTTCTACGAACACTGCATTTATGGAAAGTAACAACGTGCTTCTTTTTCCTTGAGTTCTCATAAATCTTCTGGTGTATTGGACTATGTTCATTCTAATGTGTTTGGTTCAGTGCATGTTCCTTTGTTATCGAAGTCCAGATATCATGTTTCTTTTATCGATGACTATTCGAGAAGGGCATTTATATAATTTCTTAAAAGTAAATCAGAAGTGTTCAATCATTTTAAAGAGTTCAAAATTTTGGTAGAGAATCAAACTGGAAGGAAAATTAAATGTTTGAGGAAAAACAATGGCGGTAAGTTTTGTTCTACATATTTTGATAGATACTATAAAGACCATGGGATTAAAAGGCATAAAACTACACCTTATACTCCACAGCAGAATGGAGTTGCTGAAAAGTTGAATAGGACGTTGATAGAAAAGGAAAGGAGTTATGTTGAGCAGTGCTGGTCTTGAGCAGATGTTCCAGGCTGAGGCTGTGGCTACAACATGTTACTTGGTAAATCATTCTCCTTTCTTTTCTCTTGTTGATAAGACACCTTTGGAAGCGTGGTCGGGTAAGAATCTCTGAGACATGTTTGTGCCTTTGGCTGTGAGGCATATGCATATGTGCCAAATGAGAAAAGGTCTAAGTTGGAGAAAAAAGTTGTTAAATGTATCTTCATTGGCTATGGTGTTGGTGTGAAGGGATACAAGCTTTGGAATCCTGATACTGAGAAGGTTTTGGAATTGTGAGTTGAAACCTTCTACAGATGTTCCACAGCTAGAGACAACTCAAAGAGAAAAGAAGAATGATGCAGTTGAGATTCCTCAAACTCCAGAAAAGGGAGAAATACATGGTATACCTGAAACTGAGGAGAGCTCAAGCAGCTCTGAGAGTTCTGAAGATGAATAATCACAACCTCAGCCAGTGAGAAGGTCTACATGTCAAAAACAAAAACCTGACAGGTATGGTTTCTCAATTTTGGATTCAATCTGTGCCTATGCTTTAATTACTAGCACTGAGGAGCCTAGGACTGTTAAAGAGGCAATTAATATGCCCGATGCAAATTCCTAGTTGGAAGCCATGAATGAAGAAATGGAGTCATTGGAAAAGAATGAAACCTGGGATTTGGTACCTTTTCCCGAAAGAAGAAATTATGTTGGATATAAATGGGTATTTAAGAAGAAGACTAGTCTCGAGGGCAATGTTGAGAAGTATAAAGCAAGGATGGTTGCAAAGGGGTACTCCAAGGTAGAGGGAATTTATTATGGAGAAATTTTTTCAGATTTCTACTGTCACTTGTAGCCGAGTATGACTTAGAGATCGAGCATATGGATGTGAAAACAACATTTCTCCAAGGAGAGCTGGAAGAAGAGATTTACATGTCCCAACCTAAGCATTTTGTTGAAAAAGGTAAAGAAAGTCTAGTCTGTAAATTAAAGAAATCTTTGTATGGTTTGAAGCAGTCTCCTAGAATGTGGTACCAGAAGTTTGACACATTTGTGTTGTCTGTGGGATTTATGAGATCAAAATTTGATCATTGTGTGTATTTTAAAATTGAAAATGATCGTGTGCTTATTATTACCCTATACGTGGACAATATGTTGTTCATAGGAAATAGTAAGTCTATGATTTTTGATCTCATATCTCAGTTGTCTGCAAAGCTTGAAATGAAATATCTAGGTGCAGCAAGGTATATTCTGGGGATGGAGATAACCAGGGATAGAAATGGCAGAAATCTCTAGGTTAGCCAAAGTAAGTACATCAACACTATTCTTAAGAGATTTGATATGAGTGATTGCAAGAAGCTAGTTGTTCCAGTTACACAAGGAACAAAACTATTTGTAGAAGATTGTCCAAAATCTGCTACTAAGATGGAGGACATGACTAGAGTTCCTTATGCGAGTGTTTTTTGTAGTCTAATATATGCGATGGTTTGTACAAGGCCAAACATAGCCCAAGTAGTGGGAGTACTTAGCCGATTTATGGAAAATATAGGAAGGACGCATTGGGATGCTGTAAAGAGAGTGTTTAGATATCTAAGAGGTACCTCAGAATGTGCTTTGTGCTACCATGGAAATTTAGTTGCATCAGAAAGAACTCTCAACATTCATGGATATGTGGACTTTGATTGGGGAGGGGACATTGACAGTAGAAGATCCACCAGTGGATATAATTTCATGTTAAATGGTGGTGCAATCAGTTGGATGAGCAAGTGACAAGTTGTAATCACTCTGTTCACAACGGAGGTAGAATACATGACAATGACTCACGCCTGCAAAGAAGTTGTTTGGCTTAGCTGCTTATGTTCTAATATTGGTTTGAATGTAGGGAAGATCACTATTTTCTGTGATAGTCAAAGTGCCATTTGTTTGGAAAAAAATCCAACTTTCCATGCTAAGACGAAGCATATCGATGTGCAGTATCACTTTGTGAGAGATATGGTTGAAGATGGAAAGGTCTCTTTAGAGAAGGTAGATACTCTGAAGAATGTTGTTGATGCATTGACAAAGTCCATAAGCATGGATAATTTTAGATGGTGTGCAAGTTCAATGGGCCTTGGGGCCTATGATCGCAAATGAATTCGAAGTCTGGGGGAAGCCAGTAAGTCTTTATCAAGTGGGAGCTTGTTGGAAAATGTGCCTCAACTTACTGGCTTGGACCTCTGTTAAAGGCTTGACGAATTTATGCTTGTATCGCTTTACCATGAAGCTCTCATTTGGTTGGCTTGACCCTTTGGTCATTGAGACTCTATCTGATTGGTGAGGCTCTAAGGGTTTTCACGATGATGGGCCGACAGGCGTAGAGTTGGCGGTTTTTTTGAAGGTTTCATCTTTATTGATGGAGCATTCTATTGGCGGAAGGAATTGCTTTGTCTCGTCGATGTGTCGATGCCTTTCATCAAAAACTGCTATTGGCTTCATTCGATGGTGTTGGTTTTTTTCCATGACATCTGTAAGGAAGTACCGATGTTTACCTTTTCGCCGAGTGGAATCCCTGTGCACTTGATGCATGGTAGCTTATCAAAATGGTGAGCGCAATGAACAGGTGGTGTGTCCCCGAGCTGCTTTATGCAAGGGGTTGTCCAGTTGTGGACACTTTTCGGCATCTCGGGAGTTCCCTCTGGAATCTAGCGGATGCCGCTAGAGATTCCTCGAAGGAGATCCAACAGCTTACATGTAGGCCGAGCAAAGTGCGCGAGCAGTGGACGGACGGTGTGTGGGACCCGATATAGCTAGCAGACCGTGTTTTGGTGTTTGCGTATTTCATCAATCCCGAAACGTGATGGAATGGCTAGCAATAGCGATGGGAGCTTGACCAAGCAGTAGAGTGAATGGTAGTGTGACACGTGGTGTTTTCTCATCAGTTGTTTATGCATCGTTGTTGCAAAACAACATTTATTGTCAGAAGTTGGATTGGTGAAAAGTGATATCTTATGCGATTATTTTGAGATCGGATTTTAGCTATTGGCAAAGCCCGAACTGTAGTTTCTCTAAAATGAATTAATTACGGGAGTGGCTCGATGCAAGTTTGCAGGTGGATCTGATCCAAGATTGATTTAGTGTGTCAGTGAAGAACAAAAATTAATGCACCATAATTGGTGGTTGGAAGTAGACTTGAAATGGTCGGTCTTGTCTATGGGTTGATGTAATCTGTGAGAGATTTAAGAACTAGGAGAATACTAAAAATGTGTGAAGTCAGTCGAGTTTTTTTTCTTATGTCTGTCGAAATAGCATTGTAACAGTTAGTGCATGAAAACTCAAGTGTTGTTGTGAGCTAACTATCAGAGAGGGAGGAAGTTGTAACTTTGTATGTAATCTTTTGCGTGCTGTAATACAAAGTGTCTTTCTCTTGGTGTGGTGGGTTTTTTACTCGAAAGAGTTTTCCCACGTAAATCTGGTGTTATCTTTAAGTTCTTTTTATTTCTGTAACTCTGGTTTCCTTGTATGTGTTCATATTAAGTGTTTTACTACGTTAAAATTGGTCTTTGCATATCTCCTCTGTGGTTTTATCATTAGGAAAGTGTTTCTGCACCGTTTTCTTTTCCTTACAAATGACAACAATCTCCCCCTTTTTCATTGATGGCAACACATGTGAAGGGAAAAAGAGGATGGATCTAATGACCCAACAGTACGGAAACTTTCCCTTAACACTAATACAATAGAGGAGTGGAGCTATAAACAAGGTTCTAATAACTTCTAAAAACTACTGAGATGAAATACATACAGCATAAAAGAGATTACACAAATTTAACAATTATAGATTGACACAAGATATATGTGGGAAAATCCCAACACCCAAAGTATGGCAGTAACCGCCAAGGCCACCGCAGGAAGCTTCACCACGGCCACCACGGTCAAGGACTTAACCATCGATGGTATGGTGGTGACCAACAAGATAGGTTGAATGATGCCAACCGTGACTACCATGGCAAAGGAAGAGACTGCGAGCGGTAAAGAGGTAACTGCCACAACTGTCACCGTGGTACTGCCAGGGGCAGAAAAGAGCCAGGCATGGTAAACTGCAGAAACAATAAATGTTTTCCAAGGCATGAAAACAAGGGCATTCAAGCTAGAAGTTGAGACACAATTTCTCAACAAGCTCCCACTTGGCGAACACTTGCAACTCCCTCATGAATTTGAAAACAACTGTCTTGCATAGGCCCCAAGGCCCATCGATTCTGTGCACCATCTAAACTTGTCTATGCTAACCGGCTTTGTTAAAGCATTTTCAACATTCTTCAAGGTGTTGACCTTTTCCAGACTGACCTTTCCATCTTCAACCATATCCCTTACGAAGTGATATTGCACATCAATGTGCTTGGTTCTGGCATGAAAGTTCAGATTCTTTGCCCAACAAATGGCACTCTGACTGTCACAACAGATTGAAATCTGCCCAACATTAAATCCAATTTCTAAACACAAATGGTTTAACCAAACAACTTCCTTGCAGGCATGAGTTTCTGCCATGTATTCAGCCTTAGTTGTGTATAAAGCAACTACAACCTATCGCTTGCTCATCCAACTGATTGCTCCACCATTAAGCATGAAGGTATATCCATTGGTGGATCGACTGTTGTTAATGTCCCCTACCCAATCTGAATCAACATACCGATGAATGTTGAGATTCCTCTATGATGTAACCAAATTTCCATGGTAACATAGTGCATAATTTGAAGTACCTTTCAAATACCTAAATACTCTCTTCACAACATCTGAATGTGATCGTGGATTTTCCATAAAATGGCTTAGAACTCCCACTACTTGGGCAATGTCTGGTCTTGTACAAACCATAGCATACATCAAACTACCAACAACACTTGCATAAGGCACATTGGTCATGTCCTCCATCTTAGTAACAAACTTTGGACAGTCTTCAATAAATAGCTTTGATCCCTACATGATTGGAACAACTAGCTGCTTGCAATTATCCATGCTAAACCTCTCTAGAACTGTCTTCACATACTTACTCTGACTAACCCAAAGCTTTCTGCTTGTTCTGTCCCTGGTTATCTCCATTCCAAGAATGCACCTTGTTGCACCAAAATCCTTCATTTCAAACTTTGCAGACAATTGAGATTTAAGATCAGAAATCATAGACTTTCTATTTCCTATGAATAACATATCATCCACATATAGGGGAATAACAAGCACACAATCATTCTCAGATTTATAATAAATACAATGATCAAATTTTGATCTCATAAATCCTATTGACAACACAAATGTGTCAAATTTCTGGTACCACATTCTAGGAGATTGCTTTAAACCATAGAGGGATTTATTCAACTTACAAACCATATTTTGTTTATCTCTTTCAACAAAATGCTCAATTTGAGACAACCCTTTTACAACCAATCTTGCCTTATACTTTTCAACACTGCCATCAAGACATGTGTTCTTTTTGAATACCCACTAACAACCAATAGGATTTTGCCCGTTAGGTAGTGGTACCAACTTCCAAGTTTCATTCTTCTTCAATGAATCCATCTCTTCATTCATGGAATCCAACCAAGAATTTGAATCAGCCATGTTGATTGCTTCTTTAACAGTCCTAGGCTCATCAATGCTAGTAATTAAAGCATAGACATAGTTTGAATCTAACATAGAGAAACCATACCTTTCAGGTTGCTTTTTTTCTTGTGTAGATCTTCTTATAGGCTGAGGTTGTGGTTCTTCATCATCAGAACTCTCAGAACTGCTTGAACTCTCCTCAGTCACAAGTACATCATGCAGCTCTTCCCTTTCTGGAGTTTGGGGAATCTCAATTGCATCATTTTTCTTCTTGTCTCTCTGATCTGTCTCAAGTTGTTGATCACTTATTAAAGGTTTTAGCTCTCTAAATATTACACTTCTATTGTATATAACCTTCTTAGTAACAGTGTTCCAAATCTTGTATTCCTTCACATCAACTCCATAGCCAATGAGAATACATTTAATAGCCTTGTTGTCCAACTTAGATATCTTTTCATTTGGCACATAAACATATGCCTCACAGCCAAAGACACCAACATACCTCAAAGAGGGTTTCTTACCAGACCATGCTTCCAAAGGTGTCTTATCAACAAGAGCAAAGCAAGGAGATCGGTTTATTAGATAACATGTTGTAGCAACAACCTCAACCCAAAATTTATGCTCCAGACCAGCACCACTTAGCATGCTCCTTACCTTTTCCATCAGCATCCTGTTCAACCTTTTTGCAACTCGATTTTGTTGTGGAGTGTAAGGTGTGGTTTTATGTCTTTTGATTCCATGATCAGTGCAATACCTTTCAAAATATGTAGAAAAAAATTCACCGCCATTATCTGTCCTCAAACATTTAATTTTCCTTCCAGTCTAATTCTCTACCAAAGATTTCAATTCTTTAAACCGACTAAACATTTCTGATTTACTTTTAAGAAAGTATACAAATGCCCTTCTCGAACAGTCATCAATAAAAGAAACATAATATCTATACTTCGATAATGAAGGAACATTAACTGGACCAAACACATCAGAATGAACATAATCCAGAATACCAAAATATTTTTGAGGACTAGAATAAAACAAAATACGGTGTTGTTTTCCATAGATACAATGTTCGCAAAAATTGAACTAAAGGTTACAATCATCAAGCCCTTCTACAAGATTTTTATTCTTCAAGGTTTTTAAACCTTTCTCACCAATGTGACCAAGTCTATGATGCCATAGCATAATCTTCTCAACTGGGAGTTTTACCTCCAAAGCATTTGCTGACAGAGAGGTGTCTTCATCTTTCTCTACAGGAGCAGCATTGGTTGACTTTACAAAGGCACTGTTACAAAGAACAAGATGTGCATCCTGCTTGTACAGAGTGCCAATATGAACACCCTTAGCCAACACCATTGCACCTCTAGACATTGTACATCCCTTACTTGAAAAAGAAACTTCTACACCAACATCATTTAACTTACTGACAAAAAAAAGATTTTGAGCCAGACTTGGTATGTGTAGTACGCCACCAATACCTTTGACTCTCCCATCAAGAAACTGAATTATGACTCTTCCTCTGCCAACTATCTCCAACATTGAGTCACTTTCCAAGTACACCTTTCCACCGTCATACTTCTTGTATTTAGAGAACCATTCTCTATTGGATGTCATGTGAAAGGATGCACCTGAGTCAACCAGCCAGGAATCATCTCTGATGCTTGATTTGTCAAGGCTGCTGCAATGAAGGCATTTGCATCACTTTGAGAAGATTCATTATCAGAAGCACTCTTCTTCTCCTCCTTGCAATCCTTCTGAATGTGACCAGGTTGCCCACAGTTCCAACACTTTACCTTGGAATTTTTACCACGAGACTTTGATCTCCCTGCAGATTTGGATTTTGACTTCTTTTCCTTCTTCTTGCCTTTCTCCTTTGATCTATCTTGAACAACAAGAGCCTCTTTGGCCATATCTAAAGACTTCCTCTGCATCTCTTCAGATAACAATGAGGCAACAATGTCTTCCATCTTGAAAGAAGTGGTAGTGCTTCCAATGGCCATCACAAGATGATCCCAATTGTCAAGAAATGAACAGAACAGGAGCATGCAACGATCCTTCTCTTCTATCTTTACACCTATAGAAGCTAGCTCAGTAACACTCATGTTAAATGAGTTCAGATGGTTTGCAACAGATGCACCTTCTTCCATCTTCAAGGAGTACAACTTGTTCCTCAAGAATAACTTTATACCGGGGACTTTCCCTGATAAATATCTCCAAGCTTCTTCCACAATAAAGTTGCAGACTTCTCCTCATGGATGTTCAGGAGTACAAAATCAGCTAGAATCAGTCTTATAAGACCTCTTCCTTTTCTATGAGCAAGGTCCCAATCCTCTTGCTTCATACTTTGTGGCATAGTTCCTGACACTGCTAACCATAGGTCTTTATCCACGAGCAAGTCTTTTATCTTGAGTTTCCATAACTCAAAGTTACTGCCATTAAAATTTTCAATCTCTACTCTACTTGATGTACTCGCCATGTCAGAAAAAAACAAGTTTTAACACAACAATACTCCCATTGAAACTGTATTAGCACAAAAAATTGACTTTCCTTACAAGGATAACACAACTGGTCAAGCTCTGATAACACTTGAAGGGAAAAAGAGGATGGATCTAATGACCCAATAGTGCGAAAACTTTCCCTTAACACTAATACAATAGAGGAGTGGAACTGTAAACAAGTTTCTAATAGCTTCTAAAAACTACTGAGATGAAATACATATAACATAAAAGAGATTACACAAATTTAGCAATCACAGATTGACACAAGATATACGTGGGAAAACCTTTTCAGGTAAAAAACCCACCACCCAAAGTCAAGACAATTGTATTACAGTAATAAAACAATTACATACAATGTTCAATCTTCTCTCTGATCAGCTCACAACAACATAGAGTTCTATTCTAATTGTTACAATGTTATATCTAACATACAGTTTGAAAACCATCAATTCTTTTCCATTTATCTATGTACATATATTTGGCTGATATATACAATCATGTACTCGAATCAATCAGTCATACATTGCATTCAATTCTATCAGCCAATCCTTGACCATCAGGTTCATAAATCTCATATCCAATCACGCAACCGATCTACCTATGTCAATTTCCCTGCATCGAGCCACCCAGGAATTAATGTCATCAGCCAAATCGGGTTTCGTTCGCCTACCTAAGTTGACCTGCACCTGCTGCAATTACTATTTTGGTTTCCAACCAATCATCATTTTGACACTGAGTCATGTGTCTGTATTTAATTTGTCCATCGCTTATGTCACCGAGTCCAACTCGTCAAACAACCCTAAACTCGGTCGAGCTCACCCATCGCCTCATCGAGCTCTGTCCAAGACTCCACCGCACTACTACTGCCAGATTTGAGTCGCCCTACGGTATAGTAGTGAGCTCATCCGAGCTCACCAATCACTTCACTGAGCTCGCCTATCTTGCCTTCGAGAAAACCATTGCGGTCATCAAACAGGACCATGATGTGGCGGTGACCGGTCTGTGAGACCGCTGACAGTCAAAACCGTGCTACCACGGGGGCCAACAAGCCACCCCACGATAGTGCGGTGACCATCAGCCAGACCATTGGCGGTCTTACCATAGCCACCACAGTGAGTGGACCCACCGCAGGGGGTATGGCGGTAACCGACAAGGCCACCGTAGGCGACTTCACCGCGGCCACTGCGGTCAAGGACTTATTCACCCACGATATAGAGGTAACCACCAGACCCAACCATAGGTGGTCTCACCGAGGCCAAGTTGATGAGTGGACCCATCGCCCGCAGTATGGCAGTAACTACCAAGGCAACCATAGGCGGCCACCGCGGTCAAGGACTTAACCATCAACGGTATAGAGGTGACCAACAAGACAGGCCGAATGATGCCAACCGCGACCACTATGGCAAAGGAAGAGATTGCGAGCAGTAAAGAGTCAACCGCCACAATTTTCACCATGGTACCGCCAAGAGTAGAAAAGAGCCAGACGCGGTATGGCAGTAAACTATAGAAACAATAAATTTTTGCCAAGGAATGAAAACAAGGGAATTTAAGCTGGAAGTTGAGACACAATTTCTCAACAACATGATGTGAAAAACCATCAAAGACAACATAAAAACTCTCCTACTTCTTCTTCTTCTTCTTTTTTTTAGATTAGACAGCCTACACAACATTTCTGCACTCTCTTCTCCTTGCAAGATTCTCTTTTCCTTTCAGCTTTTTCAGATATAGATAGGATTTTTCACATGATCCTCTCTCCCTTTTTAACATCAATGGAAAAGATTTTTTTTACATGATTCTTCAGCCATATAAAATTATGATCACTCCCCCTTAGGAGTGCACCCATGACAACACATACAACAACAATGATAATTTCTACTCCCCCTGAGGAGTAGTGACCAATCATCAGTTCAGACAAATGATGAATATGTAGATCTACTGGACTGATGCACCTCTATGTACACCTAGTTCAAAGAAGAAGGGGTATTAAGCCCCAACCTCTCCTTGAGATACTCAAAAGTATCCTTAGGAAGAGCCTTAGTAAATATATCTACAATCTGATCCTTTGTAGACACATAGTCAAGCATGACTTCATTCTCCAACACCTTTTCCCTTAAGAAATGTTATTTGATGGATATATGCTTTGTCCTTGAATGCATTATTGGATTATTTGAAATATTAATTACACTTGTATTATCACAAAAGATACGGATAGGCTCATCACACATCACACCTATATCCTTCATTGTTTGCTTCATCCAAAGTACCTGTGTACAACAAGATGTTGTTACAACATACTCAGCCTCTGCAGTGGATAAAGAAACTGAATCTTGTTTCTTGCTTAGCCATGAAACCGACCTACATCCAAGAGAATGCACCGCCACTTGTACTCTTTTGTTCATCTACACAACCAACTGAATCTGCATCAGTGTAGGAATTCAAAGTGAAATCAATATCCTTAGGATACCACAAATCATAATTTGGAGACCCTTTTAGATATCTAATTATCCTTTTTATAGTTGTAACATGTGTTTCCTTAGGTTCTTCTTGAAAATTTTCAACCAAACATACTGCATGCGTGATATCTAGTCTAGTAGCAGTAAGATATGATAGTCCACCAATCATAGATTTGTACATGCTCTGATCAATTTATCAGAATCATCATCATTACTCAATTTTCATCCAGTCACCATAGGGGTTATACAGACCGGTTTGGAATCATCCATTCCAAACTTCTTCAACAATTCTTTAACATACTTTGATTGTGAAATGAATATGCCCTTAATTTGATTCACTTGTAGTCCAAGGAAGAAATTCAACTCACCAATCATAGACCTCTCAAACTCTTTTTGCATCTCATCTATAAATTTCTTGCACATACCTTCATTTCCTCCAGAGATAATATCATAAACATACACAACCACTATCAATAATTTGTTTCCTTAAAATTTGTAATAGAGATTACTATCTATGGAGCCTTTGTTGAACCTTTGATGTGTCAAATATCTATCCAACCTTGCATACCATGCTTCAGTAGCCTGTTTAAGTCCATATAGTGCCTTTTTCAGCTTGTAGACCATGTTTGGTTTATCTGATAACTGAAATCCTTCCTTTTTTTCCATGTACACCTCTTCTTCTAATTCTCCATTAAGGAATGCAAACTTAACATCCATTTGGTATACATTGAAATCTTTATGAGCATAAAATGCCAAAAACATCTTAATGGCCTCCATTCTTTCCATAGGGGTAAATGTCTCCTCAAAGTCTATTCATTCAACCTGTGGATAACCTTTGCACACAAGCCTTGCTTTGTTTCTTACTACTTCACCATCTCCATTCAACTTATTCCTGAAAACCCATTTTGTACCAAT
The DNA here is from genome assembly GCA_007115665.2 of Sequoiadendron giganteum. Taxonomy (NCBI): domain Eukaryota; kingdom Viridiplantae; phylum Streptophyta; class Pinopsida; order Cupressales; family Cupressaceae; genus Sequoiadendron; species Sequoiadendron giganteum. Next base: position 14,667,543 of record CM021102.1, on the reverse strand, counting down.
TACATTCTTGTTTACAGATCTAGGAACCAATTCCCATGTCTAATTCTTCTCTATCTGTTGCAACTCCTCTTTCATTGCTCTAACCCAATTCTCCTCTTTGCATGCTTTACACACTGTTTTAGGTTATATCTTAGAAAGTAGACACAAATTCACCTTAGCTGCTACCACTCGACTTCTTGTTGTTACATCTTTGCCTTTGTCTCCAATTATCTTCTCTTTCAGATGATTTTTATGTACATACTTTGGAGTCTTAGGAGCAGGTTTCAGAGTCTCTTCTTCTTCAATTTGTTCTTCTTTATCCTCTTCTTGTAATTTTTAGTAGATAGATTGATTTGGTTCAACTTCACTTATTTCAAATGGTTTGTGCATATATTCATCAACTTTTACATTTTCACTTTCAAGTATCTTCCTCAATATTTTATTGTAGCATCTATATACTTTGTTGTTAGTTGAATATCCAAGGAAAATACCTCCATCACATCTTGCATCAAAATTTCCAAGGTTCCCATCATCTCTTTTAATATAACATCTACTTCCAAACACCTTAAAGTACTTAACAGTAGGAATCTTGTTAGTCCACAGTTCATAAGGGGTCTATGTGTTGTTACCTCTGAGCTGAACTCTGTTAAGAATATAAATAGTAGTGTGGATTTATGCTCTCCAATATACATCAGGAACATTTTCCTCTTTCATCATAGTTCTTTTAGCCTCTTGAATAGTTCAATTCTTCATCTCTACAACTCCATTTTGCAGAAGAGTTCTAGGAGCAGAAAAATGACTCTTTATACCATGCTCTTCAAAAAATGTATTAAACTCACTGTATGTGAATTATCCACCTCTATTAGACCTTAAACACTTGATTCTCAGGTTCACTTCATTCTCTACCCTTTCCTTGAACACTTTGAATCTATCTAGAGCTTGAGCTTTCTCCCTAAGAAAAGTAACCCATGTCTTTCTAGAATAATCATCAATCAAAAGCATAAAATACTTGTCACCATTCAGACTTCTTGTTCTTGTGTGACCACAGAGGTCTGTTTGAATCAATTCCAACATTTCGATAGTTGATTATTCTTTTCCTTTAAAATTGCATCTTGTTTGTTTTCTCAATTGACAACTTCTACAAACACTATTGGTAGGCTTTGTGATTCTAGGCAGATCCCTGACAACTTCTCTTGAACTAATCCTGATCAGATTATCAAAGTTTACATGTCCCATCCTCAGTTCCATATCCAACTTTCATTAACTTGAGACACAAAACACCGGCCATCACCACTCTTAAGCTGATAGATGTTTCCATGTGTTCTTCTTCCTATAGCTACCACAGTTCCGAACCCTTTTATGATCTCACGGGTATTATCCTGGAAGACAGTTTTAAATCCTTTGCTACACATTTTTCCAACACTCAAAATATTATGCCTTAGGCACTTAACATAATAGACATCATCAGTATTGTGTTTTCCATCAAAAATAATTGCTCCTTTTCCAACAATCTTTGCACTGGAATCATCTCCAAACATCACTAATCCTCCATCATAATTTTCAAGTTTAGTAAACTTGCTTTTGTCTCCGGTCATATGATTTGAAAATCCACTTTCAATTACCCACTAATCTTCATCTTGTCTAGCATGAAATGCAGTAACTAGAGTACCTTCCATCTCATCCTTCTTATTTTCTAGATCACATTCCCTTGCACATCTTCCATGGTTATTAGACACAGTTTTATTCGCCAAGGCTAGAAATAAGCATTCATCTTTATCATCCTCAAAATCAGACTCATCATCAAAATTCCAGCATCTTCTCTAACATAATACAATTTCTTGAACTTTATGTCCTTTTTGTCTTTATTATCTCTGTTCTTTTTATGTATGGCTCTATTTGGACATCTTGAAGCATAGTAACCAATATATCCATAACTGAAACATTTGAAGGGTAACTTTCTTCAAATTCCTTGTAAAGTTTGCTTTGAATTCCTCTGAACCATCACTATTGGGATCATCTTTTTTCTTAGTGGCTTTAAAGGTTGTTTCCATTTTCTCCTTTTCTTTTCCAAACTTCCTCATCTCAAATGTATTCAAGGTGCCAAATAGTTGTTCTTTAGTGAATTTCTTTGGATCATTCACTTCCTCAATAGTTGAAACCTTGTCACTGTAACTCTCTTGTCGAATCATCAAAATATTCTTTATTACATCTTCATCTGTCAGAGTACCACCTTGATTTTTGACTTCATTTTCTGCAATATCAACCCTCTAAAAGTAGCTTGCAATGTCTTCACCTTCTTCCATTTCCAAGTTCTCATATCTATGCTTTGATGTTAGCTTCTTTGATAATTTGACTCTATCATTTCCTTCATAGATATCTTTCAACTATTCCCATACTTCACAAGCAGTGCCTAACGAAATAAATTTTGTCCGCTCAGTCTTAGATAAAGCATTATAGATCACATACCTTGCTTTTTCACTTTCCTCATAGGCAAGAATCTCATATGTAGAAGAAGGACCACTAGTTGGCTCAACATATTTTGTCTCAAAAGCTTTCCAAGTCTTGAAACCAAGAGAGATCAGGTAACCTCTCATCCACATTTTCCATTCACTGTAGTCAAATCGGTCAAACACAGAGATTGACAATTTATGTGCCATGGATCTACCTCAAGTGGTTAAGCTCCTCTCCGAGGAACTAAATATTTGATACCAATTGTTGAATTGCACAAGACAACTGAGAGGGGGGTGTGAATCGGTTGTATCTAATTACATTCACTTTAATTTGTTATTAAGTATAAAAATGAAATGCAGATAATAGAAAGCAAATACCAGAGACACTAGATTTACATGGAAAACCCTATAATGGAAAAAACACAGTGAGGATTAACTCACAATATAATAGTAATGCAAAACTGGATACAAAGGTTCACTACTACAGGGCTCACCGCCTAGAAAGGACTCACTATCCAGATACAAGGCTCATTACCTACAGATAGGACTCGCTATCCAAAAGGAGGCTCACTGTCTATAGATAAAGAAAGATAATAGAAAATTGACCACACCAACTTCCACACATTTTTAACCTTGATCATATAATTGCAGACACCATCAACTCACTACTTTTAGGAGTCAAACACATTAAAGTATTGTTGCCTTGATTCAATTTCACACACTCTTCTTCTCATACTTGTTTCACACACTTGTCTTCTTACATCTCTCTCAATTCACAACATTTTGACTTGTATTTATACCATCTTCAACCTTGGAAACTTTCTCCAAGGTCGGCTACACATTCTTTATTTTACAAATTCAAACTAGGTCGGTGTCTGAACATTCCCTTGGTGGATAAGAATGAGAGTGGACTGAAATAATACTTAACTAGGACTCAAAAAAACATCTTGGATCAATCACACTTTCTTAATTGTTACTTATCCTTCATATAGCGTGTAGACACTAGGGCGTCCAAACCTAATGAAAAAACTAAAGAACTTTGAACACATAACATACTTCACCAAACACTAGAACACATCTTAAAATCCTTCAAAAACATCTGCAACAATTGCAAAAATCTTCATACATAGAACACTTTCCATCAATCCAACCAGACTATGTAGACACACATAGTAACTTTGGAACTAGTCTTCTGGAGCACCAAACCACGAATAATTTTTCCAAAAGATTGATAATACCATTATTAAACTTCTTCCATATCCACGAGACTTGAAACAAACTAGATGAAGACTACAGAGCAAAAACATTTATCCTAGTCTACACACAAACAACTTTGCAAGACTAGTTCACAAACTGGTGAACACAACTTTCACTCTTCATCAACCCAAAAGCTATAACTTGAGATATATCACCCAAATATTCCCATAAACAACACTACATATCTACACAATTATAGGATAAACACAGAAGAAATGCAGAGCACATCATCGGAGCACATTCATAACACACACACAAAACTTTGTCTTCATTGTTTATTAATTTTCTCAAAAGCACTTGATAACTCATCATATCAACACACCTGCAACACCATAAAGATATCTCTATGTACTCACAACATCTCTATAGTATCTCAAGCATACATGTACCACTTTCAATCACTTGATTTCTTTCTCTACAATAACCTGAACAGTGTTGACATTAATGACAACAGTCACTACTTCACAGTCCACAAGGTATTATTCACTATTCTCCCATCTTTGATGAGTCTCAAAATACTGCTCAAACATGCAATCCACTACCTCCATTATACAATGGCTAAGAAGAAATATTGAACCTTTGATTACCACTATTACTTCATTTGGACAATCATTTCTTGATTGCATTTGCCTTGTCTAACACTGCCAATAGCATTTGAAAAACCCTTAAGGTTGGCAAGGGGGTAAGGAAAATCATTGTTAAAATCTATACTTTACTATGAAATGTTTGAGCTTTATTATCTTGTCACTGCTCAACCACTTTTTGACTATCACACCTCAAGTGATTTTCATACTTCTTACCATATATTTTGTTTATAAATGCCACTGAGCTACATAGTGTGCTTGTTATTGGCTACAATCTTTAGATTGCAAGATTTTGTTATTAGCTACAATGTCTCAATATTTTTGGTATTGCAACCTCACTAATCTACTAGATTTATGGTTTATATTTATACGAAGGCTTAGGGTTTGTACCCTAGTCATTCTCTTACCAATGCTTCTATTGGTATTAAAAACAACCTTAAATCTTGATTCAAAAAATTAGTTTTCTTGATAGGGTTGTGGTATGATCTTGGATTGTATCCTAGAGTGTGTGGGAAGCTTCTTTTTTTATCATTAAGGTATGTAAACCTAATTATGGAAATGTATCCTATATAGCATGGGTCTTGCTTTAATAATTTCCATAATGGTTATTAGTAGATCACTTTATTATAGTTTTTGGTAACCCAAGATTTCATTCAAATATGTAACAAACTTGGTTTGTAGTTTAAGTTGTACACTTTTAAGTAACATTCATAAGGTTTAGAAAATCTTGATCACTCTCTAGAATAGCCCATTAAACATGGGATGTTCTTGAATGCACTACATAATTGATATAACACAACCACTTTGCATATCAACCAGAGTTATAGTCTCTTTATTGCAACAAGAGGTAATTGCTTTTAGTTAACTCTTGCTAACATACTTTTTGAATAAATGTTTGAGTGCATTAATTTGAGTGTGAAGAATTTTGTTTTCTACTTATAATAAATTCATTGAGAGTTGTAGTAGAAAGCTTCTTATGTTGAAACCCATCTTGTAAACTTTCTATAAGCTATATTTAGGAGGCTTCATGGATTTTTTGTGATTTATGCAGCTTTTGTTTTGATAGTAAATGACATCGGATTCTTTTTGAAATTGAAATCATTTATTAATTATTATTTTATGATGATAAAGTGTTTTATTTAGAAGGGGTTAATATGTGGCATTTTTATGTGCAAGAAAAATAGATTTTGATGCAACATTCGGGTATGGGCGGTTTAGGAAAACTTGAATTGCTATCAGTGACATAACCAAGTTGGAGAGTACTCTCAGCTGGCCTAAAACACTTTCAGGTGTTTTTGCTCATAAGAAGAACCTGAGTATAGGAATTTCTAAATATCCGACAGAGGAAGCTCCTACATTCTAAAGATAAAATTGTAAATCTACTGGTCCAATTTCACATCCAACTTGAGATATTTAATATCCGATAGATAAAGTTCATACATTCTAAAGATAAAATCATAAATCTGCTAGCCGATTTTCAGATCCAATTTGAGGTCATGAATCTTTGACAGAGGAAGTTCCTACATTCTAAAGATAAAATCATAAATTTTATTGGTCCAATTTGAGATCCAATTTGAGGTCATGAAGCTCTGACAAAGAAAGTTCGTACATTCTAAAGATAAAATCATAAATATGCTTGGTCCAATTGTAAGGATTTATCTTTTTAATTATACTTCTGATACTTGGATTGATACAATTTTTTACTTTAGAATTATAGTATTGCTTTTCTTCTAATGTTTTCAACCCTCAATTTATGGAAGAGCTCCAAAGATGGTTTCTTCAGATGGAGACTACACTTTTCCGCTATAGGTTCCATCTAGAAACACCAGAAGCTCAAGTACTGTCATACTCAAGTATAACAGAGTTTGAGGTGAATTTCACTTAGTATTTTATGTTGATATGGATATGTTCTAGCCTGTAGTTAATTGTTGTAGCATAATAGATAGGCTAAATAGTTGTTCATATACCATTGTTTCAAATATAAATTGCTAAACCTTTTTTTAGGAGAAAATCACAGAGGGGAGTTTATACATAAGACACCATTGTTTCAAATTCAAAATTGTTGGTTCTTTCAGAATTGTTTGCTTCATTTATTTGATCTAAGACAGCCTGTTGTATAGAAGATGCTCTCAAAATCATAGTAAAATCCTTTATTCTGGGATGACTATTCAAAATCTTCCCATCATAACAATGAAAAAAAGCATTAGTTATTAACTTGAACTCTGCAAGAGTTTAATCAAATTCTACTTTTCCACTCTCTTTTCCATTTTTAATTTTATTCCCAATTTCATCCATGAAGAACTTCCTCAACTTGTAGATCTTGTTGTTAGCCATAACTTTACCAGGTGTCGAGGATAGCTTCGAGTTTTTACCCAAGAAACGATTGACAAAATTCGGCAGTGTTCTTCCTTTCTCAGAACTATAGGACAGAGGACAATTTATAGTTTGCAACTCTCTAACAACGATAAATAGATACAATAAACATATTTAAAATTTTAGAAGTGGATTTTTTTTTTAATTGCTAAAGCCTATTTATTAATTTTATAACTTAAAATTATTTAAGCTATTTGAATAGCTAAACTTGATATTATAAATCTTTAAAGTACAATATAATCATGTACTTAAAATGATTGCAAAATTTTTGAATGAAAATTAGTAAATTACTACTGATTTAGATTTTCCTTTTACATGTTTATAGGGTTATTTCTTCTAGTATTTGTTAGGCCTATTTTGGATTCTATGGAAAGAAAAAAGGCAGTTCCACATCCAGATCTAAATGAGGTGATGACCCATCCTTCTATGATGAAGTTTGAAGGATACACCCAAGAATAGATCTAAAAAATATCAGATTTTTAAACCTTCAGATCTTTGAGATCGTTGTAGATTTGATTTGATTTTTACACATTTGGATGGATCTAAAAAATTGTTGCTTGAAAATGATGTAAATGAAAATGTTATTTGTTTTGAATAATCTAAGGGTGTTATTTTTTACTTGCACAAAAAAAAAATCTACCTTAAGATAACCGTGAAAATTATCATTTTGTTAATCATAATATTTCATTGTGTATTTTTATTTTTTTAGATTGTATTGGATAGTTATAGGTTCAGTTTTTTAAAAAATAAAATAAATTTAGCATAATATACTTTCCATGTACTTCTTTTCATCACTTGTAAATCTAAATTTTTGTTACTTTTTGTGATCATCAAAAATAGGGATGATTTTAGTCTCTGTGAAATATTTTCATGCATGTTTGAGATCCCTACAAGGTGATGAAAAAGGCCCTAGGGTTTGGTAGGGTTTTGAGTATCCTTATTGTTTTGATGGTAATGTGTCACTAAGTTCTCTCCTTGCCCAAATATAGTCACTTGAGAAACTACCATGATGTTCTTGACTATAAATTACTTTGTTCTCCTTCTCACTACAGGTCTGATTCTTCAACTCTACCAACTGCCCTTTCATCTAAGTGTCTTTTCATGCTCTTGCATCTATTCTCTTATTAATTTATTCTTATGACTTTGAAAGTGATCACTAGGTCTATTATGATTGTTTTTGAAAAGTTAAGCAACATTTAGAAGGCGTTGTACCCTTCACAACGAGCCACTAGGGCCAAAAAGAAACAAGTCTAAACAGAAAACATAAATAAAACAAAATAAAACACAAAAACAGCCCAAAGGCAGTAAAACAACTGTAGAGCATCAGCCGACAGACAGGCACAGGGAGCATCTAACTGGCATTGTCCCAGTTTTTAATCAGGTGGTCCACTGCCTCATCACCCACCCATTCTTTGTTTTCCTGGCTATTGTTACCCTCCAGCTCCTCCTTTATAGCATTAGACAGGGTGCTTGAAACAAAGTGACCCAACTTCATGGTGAAGCGGGTTAACCCCCGAAATATTTTGTGAAGAGTATCCATTCTTTTAACCTCATCGCATGAATCCACCCCAACATCCATAGTCCCCTGAACTTCTCCAGGCTTATCCACCAGGGGATATGATTGTTAGGTCTTTGAGGGTATATTATTTTCTACTATGAAATCTTAGATTTTCATACTTCTGATGGTAATTCTCCAAGGATGTTTGCTCCCTGACTTAACTCTCTGTATATTCTCCATTATGCATTGAAAATTCATAGTTTCTAGTTAACTATTTATTGGTGTAAACATTGCCATGTTTCTTGGGACTACCATTACTATAGGATAGTTTCCTTATAGATCTGAATGTAATTTAAAAGGTTCCCATAAATATTGGAAAGTTTCATAAGACTGTTGTGTCAAGGTAGTAGATGGTTATGAAAAATTTCATAAGACTATTGTGACAAGTTTCATTATACCGCAAGATCCAAGAAGACATGGTGCAGTGTAGTGGTAACATCTCGCATTACCGCAAAGGCTAAGTAATAAATATGTGTTATGGAATTAAATCAAATACTTCCCCCGCATCCCTACAAGAGCCAAGAAGACACCATGTAGTGTAGTGGTAACATCATGCATTATTGCGAAGGTCGAGCAATAACGATATGGTGTAGCGGTAACATATCGCATTACCATGAAAGCCAAAAAATAATGGTACGGTGTAGTGGTAACATCCTGCATCACCACAAGGATCATGTCAAAAATGGTGTGGTATCATGGTTAAACTATAAAATGAAATATCACATTTCTTTCAGGTATTTTTTTAAAACAGTTCACTTGCCTTGTGTATATTGCTTCCACATTTTCATGTATGTCTAGCAAGGCACTTGTAACTACAACATATGACATAAAAAATCCCTGTTGTTATGCTTTGATGGATGTCCCTTCGTTATTACTGGATATCTGATGTAGTGCACATTATTATAGTGTAAGTCTAATTTTTAGATTGTTTCGTTTAGCATCACCAATATTCTCCACAAGAACATTGTCCCTATCTAAAATGATAGAAATGGTTCACATCTCGGAATAATTTCTCTTGCAAATATCTTGGAGATGAATTTAGATGTAGTGTGAAAATCAAAACATACTTGAAGGTTCTTAAAAAAATTAATAGTTGTGCCAAGGGCCATGTTTAACAAACCAAATGAAATTGCTAACTTTTCACTATGGTGGCAGATAAATGATTCTTTTTTCTTCTATTCCACAAAATTGAGTAAAAGTCTTGAATTTGGAAATACCCTATTGCCTTCATTTTCCAAGCCAATTTCTCTAATTTTGCATAGGTCTCCCATGTTTGTGGATGTGATCTATTGCCTACACAAAAAATAATGTACCATTTTATGCCCTTCAATCAAACTATATCTAGGTATCTTTTTAACCCCTCTATCTTTCATCATTCTCCTTACTATTTGAACCTCACCACACCTACCCACTTCTACACAATTTTTTTAGAGAAGAACATAAGTTGCAGCATTTTTAGGATCCAACTAAAAAAGCAGTGTTGCTAGAATACTCAACCTATATTCATATATGATCCACAGGAACCAGATGTTTAACTGGCATCTTAGTAATAATGTTTAGGGTGTCCTCAAGATAGTCAACACGGCCACGAAGGTCAACCATGCACACTTAATGATCAACTATATATATAATGCAATAAGGGTTACTGATATGTAAAGTATGTGCAACCCTCATCCACTAAACCTGCATGACTGCATGCATCTAGAACACAAGAAAAGCTTACAATGTCAGTGTTCCAAAGTGCTTCATTAATTCAAATATTTTGAGAGCGTCCTTGGAAAGTCGATTTTGTGCACATTCTACAATCATATAATTTCATTTAATGAGATGACATCTCTTTGAGGTATTATGTCAAACAATTCATTTTGTACTACATTTTGGTGTCAAATCTTTGGTGATTATGGTTAGTTTCACTACATTCAAATTCTGAATTCTAGGAAATTATATATAGTAAATAGATTGATGGTTATTTGGATAGTGAAAATAGCTCTCTTAGAAATCAACTGAAATATCTAGAAGGATTATTTTAATTAAAGAGGATTTTGTGGTTATTTTTGTCACAATAATTAACAATGATTTTACAGTGCAACTAGCTTGCTATTTTCATTCAAGATACAAATCATCAAAGCCAATCACATACCAAGAAGATGGTAGTCTACTTCAAACCCTCAACCTCACTTAGTTTAGTCTACTTACATGGTGATATTAAGGAAGTTGCTAAAAAATTAATATATATCATTTTTGTTTGTGAAGGAGAATCCTGTGAGATTCAATATGGAAGTGGATCAATATCCGGTTTCTTAAGTAAAGATGATGTCATAGTTAGTATACTTGTTTTTTATTAGATAAGCAGGGAAGGGCCATGAACCCATGGTTACAAAATCTAACAAAAAGAAATAGATAAAAGGTGGGAAACAACACCACCAACAACCCAAAAAATAACATCATTATAATTACTCATACCGACAGTATTTTTAGTAACCATAGACCAGCCAGTTCTAATCAAAAATAGTAAAATACTAGAAGCATACTTAGTACTACGTAAACCATTAATAAGGTCCACAGTATCCCAGGTGGTATTCCACCATAACATGTCCATACAAGCAGAATAGTCTAACATATAAAAACTAAATGACAAAAGACACATCAAAAAACAAAGTAGCACAAGAGGCTTGATTTTCCATTCTTTAGCAGGTCCCCATACTCTCCCATGAGATCAATATAGTCTCTCTAGTCAGGTCCCTTTGTCTCACCCAAAGCCTTCAGGGCATCCGATTTCCCTTATTTCTTCAACTTCTTAGCAATTTTGAGTTCTCCCGGAGTCGCACCCAGTATAGCCCACCTCATAAATCTATTTGTAACCCTCATGAGAGTAGCCAGAGCCTTCTCCATGTCTTCGAACTGAACCTGCAAAAGGATAAGTCTTCTCTTTAGAACATCAATGGTAGAGTCTTTTCCCTCTCCACATCCTCAACTTCCTGCACTCTATCTTCCTCTTTGTTATCATCTTCAGACTGTTCAACTTGTTCTTTCTCTTCCTCATCCTTTCCCTCCTCTGAGCCTTCTTCCCCCATCTCATAGGTCGTATCGTCAAAATATTGGTCCTCAGATTCATCATCCTCCTAGGCCTCGAAATCTTCATACTCTTGTTCCTCCTCTTCATTCGTAGATAACTTTTGTTTCCCTTTTTTCTCCATTGAGGCCTCTTTAGCCAGCCGAGTGGACCATCTACCGCCACTCCCACCACTTCCCTGGCCCTATAGGGATTCTTTCTCCTCCCCATTAAGGATCCCTTCCTTCGTTATGTTTATTACATCCCTTATTTTTACTTCACATCTAGGTTTTTTCGCTTTAGGAAGTTTAAGTAGCAGAGGCAAATGCTTTCTTTTTTCAGGAGTGGATCTTATTAGCTCTATTTCAAAGGTCTTTTTCTCCTCACTTTTTTGCAACACAGGGGTAAGAGGATTGGAGAAATTAGAAACTGAGGATTGGATTTTAACAATTAAAAGCAATCTTCTAGTGAAAACAACAAGAGGTGGTCGAGGAATAGGGTCCTGATCCGGTATATCAACCACACCAGGGTTTTCGTCTAGGGCTTGTTCTTCATTAACCGCTTCAAAACGGCCAGGGCTTTCATTTCTACCCGCAAAAGGATTGCCATGGGGATTCAACACCAAAGCATAATTGTACAGGGTAAGCATAAGGCCTTGATGGAGAGGAGGGCTCGCACCTTTCTCTATATGGAGTTGCAGGGAGGACAACAGGTAAAAAGACAAATTAACTCTTTCCCCATGTCGAATGTGGTTTAGCAAGGGAAAGTGGTACACATGTATCAACATATACCTTCCTTCCATAGTAAAATATCTCATTATAAACAAAATAACTAAGGAAAACAGAGGAGGAAGTTCCAATCTAGCTTATCCACTTTGAAACCTTTTGAGCCTCTCACCATCATGAAGAAATTTTTCAATATACATCTGGTAGTCTGGTCCACTTTTTTTATCAACTTTGCCTCCCTAGTTCTACAACCCCATAGCTTCGGCAATGAACTTGGTCATGACTTCTAATTTCATAGCACCAATGGTGAAATTTCCATTTTGCCAAGATTTAGTGAATTTAGCCATTGGGTTCTCTTTGTATCCCTTCAGGGATTGGAAGAAAGGAACCATACCAGCTTCAGCAAACAATTTCCATAAATCCACATTATGCTATAGAGCTTGACATTTTGGTGGCTTTGTTCTCTTCCTCGACCCTCCCATTTTTCTCTTCTACAATTTTTTTAGTTTCTTAGCACTCTTCTTCATAGTCTCCCACACCTTCTTATTTCTCAGAATGCATAACTCACTTTTATACTAGAAGACACCAAGAGCAAATGAATTATTGTGAACTGAGAAGTTTCTTTTAGAAACCTCCCACAACATTTTCTCCAGGCCATCATTATTCTTACAAAAATTAATCTTCCCATTACTTTCCTTTCCTTTCGCCACCTTAGGAATGTGAGAATTGTTGGCACCAGGCCAGTCTGGCGGCATAGACATGACATCCCTTAACAAAATGAAAATCTTTATGTGATAATTTGTAGCCTTCATGATGGGAGAATTATTAATATTGATGTCAGCCAAGATCCTCTGATACATCATCGTACCATCAATATCATCATTACACATAAATCCTAAAAGCACCACTTGGTACTCTTTTATCCGGCCAAACAAAGAGTTTTTTTGTTTGCAATTTATACTCATATTCAAATTTTTCCTTTAGAATTATGCCTCATAAGGAATTCGACATATTCCCATAGGTCTATCTGGTCAAACCCCTACAGCTCAGCACCACATTGGCCACACAATCGGCCACTTTATTTCCTTCTCTATAAACATCTTGCACTCTACAATTATCAAAGGACTTTTTAATGACTTGACATTTGTCTATTATGTTTTTTAACTCCCATGGTGGCGTAGCCTCTTCATTGATGATGTCCACAATAATCTTAGAGTCCCCTTCTAATATGGAATTTTGCTACCCCATCTCTTTTAAAATATAAAGGACCCCTAGAGCAGACTCCCATATTTAACTCATAGCCCACAATACACTCACATTTATGATTCCTTAACAAACCTCCAACGCTAGCTTGTCTTGGGTTGCCTTTTGAGAACCCATCAAAATTACACTTGACCCAATCCATCTACAGGGGGTTCCACACCATGGACAATCTAGTTATCATCTTAGACCAATTAATTTTGTTAAATCCTTGTTTATTACCCATTTTTGCTTGATCCTCATTTCTTTTTATTTTGGCCAATTTTTGGAGAACCCATACTTGCCAACCTCTATATTTTCCTTGATCGGGTTTTTAATGATCACACTGACCTCCCCGTTACTTCTCTCCTCCTCCTTGAAAATATGATTATTCCTTTCCTTCCATAACCCCCAGGCCACAAAAGGAGAAACCTGGTTCCAGATATCCACAATGACGCTATGAGAGAAAGGGAAATTAGCCTAGCTTTGTATAAAAACTTTCAAGGAGTTAGGAAACACCCATTCAGAAGACAACACCGAGAGGAATTAGGACCACACTTCGCTCACATAGTTGCAGTGAAATAAGAGGTGAATTATAGATTCCTCTTCCTATTTACAAAGTGTGCATCGGTTGACCAGCTGGAACCCTCTCCTAACCAAATTATCCACAGTCAAAATTTTTCCATGAGCCACTATCCACCAAAAGCAATTAATTTTAGGGATCAAATTATTTTGCCTCACCTTTTCCCAAAGGTTTTCAGAAACAAAGTGTTGCACCTTTATCAATTCTTCATAGGCCATTTTGACTGAGAAACATCCTGATGAGTATCCTTTCCAAATCCATTCATCTTCCCTTCCTCTTTCAAACCACTTAGCCTCCCCTATCACACTATGCAGTCTAGTTAGGATAGGGTCCCAGTTTAACTGTCTTTGACCTCTAAGGTTATCCCTTCTTAGTAAAAAATTGAACTCCTTCCATCTAGGTTCCTCCAGCTCCCAATTTATATAGTCTAAAACCTTTTTACCATAGATTCTATTAAGACTTTCTTTAAGAGGTCTCAAGTCTTCTAAGGAGGACAGATTAGAAGACTCTATCCAAGGATCCTTCCAAAAATTTGCATTATTCCCATTCCCAATTCTCTTCCTGACCCCCAGCTTAAGCATGTTTCTCAGTTTAACAAGGTGATTCCAAAGAGCTGAGCCACTCGGCAGATCCAAAGCAGCCAAAAAACAGCCAGAGTTCTTGTTCCTCATGTATTTGGCTTGGAAAATTTTAACACAATCTTTAGTGCCTTCAAGGATATTCCAGCCAACTTGTTGTGAAACATCAGGTTTGTAAATTTTGGATGTTGAGGCTTCCTACTTGGATATCAAAGATCCTTTCTCATCAACTTAATTTGGAATTTATGTATAAATGGATTCTTCCATGGTGTAGGTCTTTACTCAGACAACACATGAACTAGTGTTGACATTTTTGTTGTCTAATTAAGTCTAATGGCATTCTTGGGCTTGGTTTCCAAGAATTTTTTGTTGATAATGTTGTTCCAATCTGGTTAGTGTTAATAGCCTTCATTCTATAATGTCAACTTCATTCTATAATCTGAGCATATCACCTTTCTTAAACTTTGAAAAAGGTTCTGAAATCAAGGATTCAATATGCATATTTCAAGCCTATTTTGAACACTCTATTTAAGGCATTTTTTGACAAGGCTACAGTTTTTAAATTGATTTATCTTTCTATTGTGTTTCATTTTATAAACTTGCAATATACAGTGCAATTTTATTCTTTCTGAATTGAGACTAATAGTAATTTTATTGGTTGTATTGAGGAACAACTTCATTCATGGCAGAAAAGGCAACACCTTATTGCTCATATCAGATGGAACATTGCATATAAAAGAGGAAAGATTCTAGCTGGGTTATTGTTGACTACATTGAAGGAGAGACCTTCATATATGGGACACGATCAACACTCTCCTTCTTGGATTCTACACATTACAACTTTCTCTGGGAAGATTTCCCACGTTGTAGAAGTTTAAAGAGATTAAAGGGGCATGTGCTCGCATTGAAGGGCTTCAAGCATGCGTTTCCATCATTGCAAATTTTTTTTGGAGAAGTTTCTTTCTCTTAGTCATTTCTATGCAATATTTTAACTCAAATTTTCAATCTTGTGACTGAAAATAACAATTGTAATACTCTATTTCTAAGCTATAATTAAAACACCTTTCTTTTATTAATAAAGTTCACCGATTTTGCCTTCTCAATGGTTGTCTTATTGTGTGCAACTAATGATTGATGTGTATTTCTATGTTCTACGCTTAAATCCTCAAATATCAATAAATTAAAATGACAAAGTATACTACTAATTGACATCAATTAATAATTAAATTGACTAAATATACTACCAATTGGCAAAAAATAGTGAACAAGGAATAAAAACAACTAAATAAGTGACTAGTTAACAACAATCAATGACTAAATAAGTGACCAGATTGCGGTGATCAATGACTAAATCAACAACTAAATAAGTGACAAGTTAAATATAAGTGAATAAAAAATGACTAAATAAGTGACTAGATTACAACAATCAATGACTAAATATATCAATGGAAAAAATGACTAAATAAGTGACCAGATTACAACAATGAATGATTGAATCAACGACTAGAAATATACTACCAAATTGATCAATCAAAACAACCAATAAATGACTAAAAATGGTTTAGTCATCAATTTGGTTGCGTTATATATGACTGGCAATAAACTACTAATGGTCACATGACCAAGTTCAGTCATTTGTAAGCAGTTTTTAGTAGTTTTTTCAGTCATATATTGTTGTTTCTATACTAGTGCTCCATTCTATCAGAATATTCATAGCACAACTAGCCAATAAAATTCACCCATTCCAACACTTTCTCAGAAAAGGTGTACCATTCATGTGGATAGATAAGTGTCAAGAAGCCTTTCAACAAATTAAGGATTATCTGCTAGCACCACCAATTCTAATGCCACCTATTGATGGGAGACCTCTCATCCTTTATATTTTAGAAACTACATATGCACTGGGAGCATTACTTGCACAAAATGATGATGAAGGCCATGAAAGAGAACTATATTATATCAGTCACACCTTGGTCAATTATGAACTCAATTACAGTCCTATAGAACGTGCTTGTCTTGTGGTACTTTTTGCTACCGAATGACTTAGGTACTACATGTTGAATCCTTGGACATAGCTTGTTTCCAAGATAGACCCATTGAAATATCTACTCAACAAAGTAGCCTTGAAAAGACGATTAGCTAAATGGGTTATGATACTTAATGAGTATGATATTCAGTATGTTGAGAGGAAAGCCATAAAAGGACAAGTCATCACTAACCAACTTGTAAATGCAACAACCAAAGATGATCATCCCTTAGTCTCTGATTTTCTAGATGAGTCTATATTCACTTTGGACATGCCAATGACATGGAATTTTTAATTTGACGGGTCTCACACAATCATTGTTCCAGACCAAGTATACTATTTATCACCGCTCAAGGTTATACCATACCCAAATCATTCAGAATGGCCTTCTTATGTATGAACAACAAAGAAAAGTATGAGGATTTTCTCACAGGACTTCATATGGAAATCAAATAGAAAATAAAGAGCCTTCAAGTATACAATAATTCCCAATTGGCAATCCGACAAGTCAATGATGATTATGACACTAAGGACGAAAGCTTACTCCATACAAATGAATGGTGGATAGTTTTAGATAGTAATTCAACAACATTATCTCTCATAAAGTCCCTCATATTCAGAACAAAGCAACAGATGCCATGGCCACCATTGGTTCTCTCTTGGATATCCCAAAAAATGTGCCTCAATATGAGTTTTTGGTAGAGCAGCTCTTGATCCCTGCCTTCAACATCATTGAGTCTAAGATGGTCTGCGAACTTTTTGGTCCTAACTCCCCATAGTACCAAGACATTTATGACCACCTCCATGATCATATCATTTCCCCTGACCACTCCACCAACCAACATAAGACATTCATCCACAAAGCCTCCAAATATGCCATTATTGGTGACACCCTTTACGAACGAGCGCTTGACAATACCCTCTTGTGATGTCTTGATACCGAAAAAGCAAAAACAACCTTGATTGAAGTACAGGAAGGTATATGTGGAGCCCATTCTAGTGGTCTAACCTTGGCCAAGAAGATCATGAGAGATGGATATTATTAGCCTACAATGGAAGGAGATTCATATCGCTTTGTCAAAAGATATCAACAATTTCAGATTCATGGAGACTTGGTACATGCACCAACATAGGAGTTACATGTTTGGGAATGCCTGCAACAGACTAACCTAGGGGGCCTCGGGGGCTCATCGATAGATAGCCTTGCCTACGTAACAATGCACAGATACCTCATATTTGACATGACCTGACTTTTTTATTGATAAAAGACTAAATGATGATTTGACCTTTATTCATACAAAATCGTAAAGGATTGACCTAATGCCTTAGGGGCCAATCGATAGATGGCCTTGCCTACGTGAAGTCACAGATACAACATAGTTCGACTGGACGTTGACTAACTCGATTGACTCTGATTATATTTTTTGGATTTTTTAAAGTTATTTGAATGTTTTCGTGTTTTTGACATGTTTTGATTTTTTTGGATTTTGATCTTTTATGATTTTTTTTGTTTTTTGGGGATATTTGTTTTTTTGTCTTTTTGAGATAATGACCTCCAACAACAAGTGTGGGATCCAATGAAGACATAGGTCAAGTATTTTCCCCCATTTGGGTATAAGACCATTTATTAGAGGTGGAATAAGATAGACGTTATGATGGGTAGATATGAAAGGAAAATAGGATGCATAATGTCAATCGTTACAAAATATGGGAAAGACAACCAAGAATTATTATGGATGGTAAGGAAATGGTGAAACATGGATTTATTATGACTGAAGGAGAAATCTAGATGGAATGTTGATAAATTATGGAGTGAAGATCAACTATGCATGGTGTTTATTTTCCTGGTTTTCACCATGGTACTTATCCAAAGCACCACCGAAGTGGTTTTCACTATTGGATGGATTATTTCTCTTTACTATTTTCTTTATTTTTTTATTATTTTTGGTGTCACCAAGATGCCTATTTTCTAGGTTTTCATCAAGGTAACAATTTTTTTTTGTATTTTTTAAGTTATGACATGGCTTTCTAAAGCTAAGTATGGAATTTGTGCAGGTGCAAACTGTTGATAGGTTCTGACAAGGGTTCCCCTCAAGAGTTGAAATTTGATATGCTTCTGATCCGAAGACTATTGTGATAGTGTAGGGACCCAAATAATTCATCTCAAATTTACCTGGCTTTTCTTGGCTCGATTCTTAGGATTCTCCATTAACACCAGGTCACCAATGTCAAAGTGTCAGTTCAATACTTCCTTAGTATAGCTGTGATAGAGATGATTCTACTATGCTTGAAGATGGACCAATGCATTTTTTCTCCATTCGTCTAATAGTTCCAACTCATGTAGCCTTAATACTCGGTATTCTTCATCATCAATATGCCCTTGCATGGATACCCTTAGGGAAGGCAATTCGACCTCAATAAGTAAGATGGATTTAGAACCAAAGACTAGTGAATATGGAGTGGCCCCTGTGGGAGTGCGGATACTGATGTGGTAGGCCTATAAGGTGGGGTTAAGATGAAGGTGCTAGTCATGACCAACATCATTGACAGTCTTTTTTAAGGATTCTGATAATGGTTGTGTTAGACACCTTAGCCTGTTTGTTACCTTGTGGATAGTATGGAGTAGAGAAGTGATGTTGGATATGGAACTTGTCGCAAAGCTAGCAGAATTATTGGTTCTTAAATGGATGATCGTTGTTAGTGGTGATGGATTAAGGGACACCATATTGGAAAAATGATATAGTTGAGGATAAAATTTGAGATTTTTTTGCCAGTGATGTACATCATGGGGATGGCTTCAATCCATTTAGTAAAGTATTTGGTCACGGTGATGATAAATTTGTGGCCATTGGATGATGTGGGATGGATCTTATCTATGAGGTCGAGTCCCCATTGGGCGAAGGGAAATGGTGATGTTATAAGATGTAACTCCTATGTCTGTGCATGTATCAAGTCTCCATGAATCTTAAATTGCTGACATATTTTCACAAAGTGATATGAATCTTGTTGCATTGTAGGCTAATAATATCCATCTCTCATGATCTTCTTGGCCAAGGTCAGACCACTAGAATGGGCTCCACATATACCTTTGTGGCCAGGGTCAAGATGCAAATGAAGAATTCGTGGATGGAGAGGACAAAGATGTTGCAGCCATTCCAAAGCATGAAGATGAATATGTATCAGAGATAAAGGACTTGATCTTAGAGGGAGAAGATATTGAGTTGGTGTCAAGATTGGATAAAGAGATGATCACTGATGAATTGATCTTGGAGACTTACAAAGAATTGAAGAAGGATGGAGGTATTGTGATAGAGTTAACATATCATTTATTTGTTATGCTAATATTTTAGACAGGGAACAAATTATAGATCAAGATGCAACAGTTTGAAGAGGGACAAAAGGAGATTGGAATATTTTAGGGCATGAATGAGCAGATTCACAAAGACAAGACAAGATGGAAGCACATGCCTCAATAAGGCAATCTTAGATTTTGATTTATTATAGTTGATATTATGTTGTGATAAGGCATAAATGGCTACATTTAGCTTGTAAAAGGTCCTAGTTAGTCATTTTGGAGTCATTTGATACATAATGTAAAATTTGCACAAATTGACAAAAGTTGTCATAAGCAACAAATTGTAAGAAGGTGGAAGGTGAAGAGACAAGGTAGTTAGAAGGTAGTTTGTATGCATTTGGTTTGTTTATTTAAGGCATTTGGAAGTCTCACAAATCTCAAGGAAGGTTGTGTAAAGTTGTATGAGGAAAATATTCAATAAAATACTCTATTTTTTAGTTAATTTCCTATAAATGATTGATCTCATACCTCTATACGGCCATATTCAGTGCTCAAAACCTCTCCTCCTCCATTGGTAATGAAATCCCTATGGACCTAGTTTTTTTTTCATTTGATTTCATTTAAATCCATTAAGTATTTTAAAAGTTATGTGCAAAATAATCCAGGCGGGTTGAAACCCTATTATAATGGTGGGTGTAAGAGAGGGGGACCAACCACTGCAAGGCCTCCAGTCACAAAATTCCAAGAGAAGTATGGCTACCCTAACTTACCTCAGTTTAAAGAAGGTTAGGATAGACGGGATGAGAATTATGAGAACTGTAGGTCCTTTGATCACTCTACAAACCTGAGAGTTGAAAGGAGACTAGGTAAGTTGGTCTTTTAGGGTCAACTCTGTGTCTCGGGTAAGTCTTTGTCAAATGACAAAAACACAGTTCTAGGATGACAACACAATGCGCTGGCGTCTCACAGGTGCGCCGGCATCTGTATGGCCAAAAAACTAAAGAGACAAGCCTCAACCTCTAAAAAGTGGACTAACAACCTAGTTAATATTTTCTAAAGGTGCAAAATAAGATTAAGAAGTAACCCAATTTAGATTGCCCACTGTTACCCTAGAACAAGGTTTCAACCCGCCTGGAGTATTTTGCACATAAATTTTGCAATACTTAATGGATTAAATGAAATCAAATGAAAAATAAACTATATCCACAAGGATTTCATTACCAATGGAGGGGGAGAGGTTTTTAGCACTGAATATGGTCGTAAAGAGGCCTGAGATCAAGAATTTACAGGAAATTAACTAAAAAATAGAGTAATTTATTGAATATTTTCCTCATACAACTTTCCCCAACCTTCCTCAATATTTGTGAGGCTTCCAAATGCCTTAAATAAACAAACCCAATGCCTACAAACTAACTTCTAACTACCTTGTCTCTTCACCTTCCACCTTCTTACAATTTGTTGCATTTTTACAATTTGTTGCTTATGACAACTTTTGTCAATTTATGCAACTTTTACATTATGTATCAAATGACACCAAAATGACTAATTAGGACCTTTTACAAGTAAAATTTATCCATTTATGCCTTATTGCAACATAATATCAACTATACTAAATCAAAATCTAAGATTTCCTTATTGAGGCATGTTTATGCTAGGGTGCACCTGCACCATCGGTCCTTCAAGTTTTGTTGAGTTGGTCATAATAAGTCGGACATAGTCAACTCGGACACAAATAGTCATAAAAAAAAAACCTCAAACAATTCATGAATAAACAAGCCAAGCAAGCCAACAAATCTTCAAGTCAAATCAGTTAGTTGTCAAAATAGTCAAACATCAAGTCAACTTCAAACATAAAATCAGACAAACATTTGTCTTATATAGGATGTGTCCTTCTTGCAAACCAAACATTGTCATTCTTTTTTCATTGGCCTTATATAGGTGGTCACATGATCGAAACTAGACTTAGCGTCTTATACAACATGTTTCCTCTCCTGAAACTAGGCCTTGTCAAACAATGAACCCATCAGTCACCTAGTCAATTGAACATCGAAAAAAAATTATTAGAAAACATTTTGAATGGTTGTTAAATTTTTTAGTCTATTTTATCTTATCTTTTTCTTTTTTTGGGGTCATGTTACTAGCTACCTCGAGGATATTACGTGAAGAATTTAGAGGTGTTATGATGTCTCATGACTCATTTTTCTTTGATTGTTGTTTGTGGATTGTCTTGGAAAAAATACTGGGGCAACTACGCCCCTAGTATGAGTTAGGACATTCCTTGTCTTAGAATGTGCGTTTCTCACAAATGGATGAATTTGTACATGTTGGTCTATGTCATACCATGGTGTTTATTGTCCATTTGTTATATTTTACGATCCAATGATGATTAAATATAAAGCTTGGCATAGCAAAGTATTCATCTTTTATGTTGTCTTCGCTAACGCCATGCTAACATCCATATCTCCCACACTAACATTTCTTCTATCTACATCTTGACAGCGTCCTGTGACACACAAAATATCTTGCATACATAATCATGTTAGGAGGTATTATGGATATCATTATCATAATAGGAATCATCATACTAGGTTATTTATATTGCATAATAAAATACAAAAACATAGATTGCATCCATATGGCATTATAATTTCATCACATAATATATTTAGGTCATTAGCACGTCATTACATTCACATCACATCTTTTCCTAATCCAGATATCATTAACTTACATCATATTTAGCATATCATCACATTCACATCATAATTCATTATTGCATATCACATCACATGTACATAGCATTTGTATTTTATAAGCATCGCATAACATTGATTTCATAATCATATCATTTTTCATGCATAATACATTAATCATACATCATTCGATATATACATGACATTCATAGATAATCATCACATTACATCCATAAAGAATTATGAAATTAAAGGCATCCATCTAATATCTAGGAATCATAATAGAATACATAAACATCATAAATATAGTCATCCATCAACATCATAAAATCATAATCATGGCATGATAACATAAGAATGCATATCATATAAATCACTGCGAAAGTCATATCATATATATCGCTCAAAAAGTGTCACAATACAAAGTCATGATGTGTCTAAAAAAATGCAGCTTGCAGGCTCAATGGTAAAAAATATATAGTGTCCAGATACTATGTCAAAATTTGGCCTAGCTTGAGGTGCCCTGATCTCCTGACTTTGATGGTTGTAGCAATGGTTGTTTGTCCTCTTGGCAAGGAGACCCTAAGGACCTATGCTCTGAGGTTGGCCTGTCATGTGGCCCTGACCGTGTCAGCCCCGAAACTTTGCCATTGCTCTGTGACCTGTTATGGGACCGTTTGTTGTGATACCTACCACTACTCAAGGTGTTTGATTTTCTCAGTGCTCTCCTCTCGGGAGGCACCTCTCTCTCATACAAATCCCTTTAATACTTCTCTCTCCTAGTGGAATTGGAAATCTCTCTCGCCATATTTTTCGTTGACCCACTGCAAGTAGCAATGAAGTCTATGACCCATGGATCTACCTATTGTCTCCCTATCACCATTTTATCCCTCTCTACCACCAACACCTAAATCCTGGCTATGGCCTACTTCAAATGTGCTTGTAAATCGGCTATCCTCTGATCCACTGTGTCATCTCTCTCTTTGAGTGGCACCTTCTCGAATCCCTCCTCCACATCCACACCCATGAAAATACTCTCTCAGAGGATCTAGTCATCCTCTCACATCTCCTCCTCCTCCTATATCTCCTCCTCTTGGTGCTCCTCCGCCAACTTTGCCTCCTCCATCTCTACATCATCTTGTCCCACCTCAAGAAGTGGCACATCCTCATGTTGCTCCTCCTCTTCCACCCTCTTTGTTGCCACCCTCTCCTCTACCACCCTATCCTCCTCACCCTCCTCTCAAATCGATGATAGTTCCTCACTCCTTGCTATCTCCCTGACCTCCTCCTTTGGTATCTGCCTCATCTCCCTGCCCACCCATCTCCCCCATCATCACCTCTCCCTTTGTCTCCCCTCCCTCCATCTCCCCATCCTCCTCTCCATCCTCGATCTCCCCTATGGCTTCATGGGCCCCTATCTTGGTGCTCTATTGGCACCAGTTGATTGGGATCTATGCATGGTTTTGGCCATGACTCGCCCACCATGCATCATAATCTATGGTCATGGCCAAATCTATTGCACCACCCCTCCATTCCCACTACATTGGTTATAGTCCATCTATCACCTACTATGTTGTAGCCACTGGAATCATCTGGCCCCATGGATGTACCTCACGTGATGAATGCACAAACTCGGTTGTCCCCATGACACATCCTATGCCTCTTCAAACTGTTGCCTCACCTAATATGGAAAATACTACTCTATAATTTGTTGCAAATGCACAGTCTAACCAATCAAATACCTCACCTATCGGCACCACGGAATATGTTGATCCTCATCTTTCCATTGTTGACAGTCCCTATATGGCCTCTGTACGAAGCTTTCCAATACATTGATCCCATGACTCTAATACTAGTGTCCCCAACACATGAGTCTGAGTCACTATGCCTCCGTATAGATAAACATACAACATACCATCCCCTAGCTATTTTTTGACCATAAAAAAAACACTGTGATGTGCTCTCATGCCCACACCATCAGGAGGGTCACCCCATATCTCATACTCTACCCATCCCGATAAGGTATGTCATGCAACTAGAAATATAGCATCGCCAATAGACAAGGCCCTCATGTATAGAGGGTCCCATGCCACATCATCCTTGCTAGTATCTCTCCCCATCCAACTGAAAATCCATGACCTCTACGATCTAGAATGATAATCCCAACAATCACTACTTACATAGAACGCAATCATATCGCTCTACTAGCGTCTCCCACCTAATCTCATAATATTCCACCTCGAGCTCTACCACGTCCTCATAATCATAGTGGTCATCAATGGCTAGCAGTCCTCGCATGGGATCATACCTAACCCACTCTCCTTAGATCGGCAAACTGAGTATCCTATATACATCCTCCAAGGTCACGATCGCCTCATCGATCGAAAAATGAAACAAACATGTCTCGAAGTGCCACCTCTCCATAAGCACAGTCATAGAACCTTTATTTACCCTAATGATGGGCATATAGGTCATATGATACAACCCCATATGCATCATCCCATGATTTTTAGCATCGGATAACTGATCTCAAAGCCTAAAAGTCGATGATCATGACTATCATATATAAATA
This sequence comes from Sequoiadendron giganteum, assembly GCA_007115665.2. Taxonomy (NCBI): domain Eukaryota; kingdom Viridiplantae; phylum Streptophyta; class Pinopsida; order Cupressales; family Cupressaceae; genus Sequoiadendron; species Sequoiadendron giganteum. The sequence continues at coordinate 14,642,579 of CM021102.1, read as the reverse complement.
GGCGTAAGAACAACCTGTGGTCACAAGTAACAATCATTATGTCAATCCAAAACCCTAATTAGACCTATTGGACTCACATTTCACAAGAAATTTCATCCTAAACTGGGGAAAATTATTAACCAGTCAATTATCTCATTCTACTTGGAAAATACCTCACACAAATCAAACGTGTCACTGTTTCTGCATTTGCATCACGAAATATCGATTGTGTCGCATGCCTCAACAAATGTGTCATTGGGGTCACTTATATTCAACCCCCAATCAATTGTGTCACTCTCTTGCACATGTGTCGTTTCCCAATCACATGCGATCCAATTTGTCGAATGCGTTGTTCTCATCCATGGGTGCAGTGCAGGAAGCAAATGCAATGCACTTTATAGTTGTGTCACACCATAGTCGATTACCTATCTTACCCTATCCTACCCTAGCAATTGTGGTTCATCGTGACAATTGCGATGAACCACTATCACTTGCATCACTCGCGATGGCAATTGTGACAAACGAAGTTCACCACAATTGCTTGCTAAATTTCTAGGCCCTAAAAATGCACGAAAAAATGAAAAAAATACAAAGTGGGCAAGGCGTACTTACTGGGTCCCCTACACCCTCTAGCCATCGAAAGGTGTGAATGCAATATCCACAGTGCTTAGCGTGAGGAACGAGCAACATCTTGATAGCTACTTTCTCTCCAAAGGTCTCCAATATCCAAACTCAAAGTGCACAAATGAGCGATTTTCGCAATTTCCTATTTATAGGCAATCAATTTAGGGTTTGCATTAGGGTGTGCACTACCTAGGGTTTGTACTTGATGCACTTTTGAGAGGTTTCAAACCTTAATTTCACCACCCTAAAGGTCCCAAAAATCATTTCTTTGGCCACCATTGCATTCCTAGTTGTGAAATTGACTTATCAGAACAATTTTCATTTTTTTTGAAAATTTGCAAAAAAAAATTGATGGGGCATAGGTCCACATTGCTTACACTGGGGCATAGTTTGACTAATTTTCTTTGACACAATGTGATAAACTGCATTGTATCAAAGAGGGGGGAAATGTAGACACTAAAAATTGTCCTAGGTCTGTGAACTTTATTTTCTACATAAATTTCTCTTTCATCCTTGATAATTAAATAATTGTAATTATTTAATTATTGTTTAATGTCATAAGTCTTCTATTAATTAAATAATTTTAATTATTTAATTAATTCATTTCTATCTTTTTTCCTCTTTTGATTAATTAAATAAATTTTATTTATTTAATTGTGTCACTAATGTTCTTTTCCTCTATAATTAAATAAATTTTATTTATTTAATTATCTATTAAGTTGTCATCTTCTTCCCACTTTTAAATTAAATTGTTATTTAATGAAAAAGTCAACTTGTCACATGTCGTCTATAATTAAATAAAAAAAAAATTAATTTAATTATTCATTTCTCTCTCAAATCAAATAATTTTATAATTAAATTTGAATCTCTCCTACAACCTCTTTTTTTGTGCTAACCTCATAATCCATGTCAATCTTATCTCTTGACATCTCATTCAATTTCAGCTCTTGATTAAATTATTTTATAATTCAATCTTGACCATTCATTTTTATCGTTGCCCTAATTTAACCCTAACCCTACTTCCATACTACAACTTCTATTCTTGGCCATTGATTGACATTAAATCTCAACCTTTCATTGACATTTGTCTTTCTATAAAAGACACCTATCATTGTCATTTCTACATCTTATGCTATATTAGACTATTTTTATCAAAGGAGACAACTATAGAATCTTTAGTATTTTACTATCGTAGACATTAGGCTACTATTGCACACTCAAATCTAAGGGCATCAAGCATATTCAAGCAAAATGGAGAAGGAAAATTGAGGTCAAGCAACCATGGTATAGGTAATATTTACTTTGTGTTTATGTTTCTTATGTTGGATTGTACTCTATTGTTGTTTAGCGCTTTATAGGTTTAGTTTTGATGTTGTTTTACCTTAGCTTACATTTTACCCTAGATTACACCAATTATAGGAATGATAAATGATAGGAAGGAATGATGAATCAACAAAGTGATGCAACTCACCACCCTTCAATGGCTTCCTTGAAGGACTAAAGTCATGCACATCACTTCAAGGTCTTGGATTTTACTTGCTTGAATTGCTTGGAGACCTACAACAAGGGTTAGCTTTCACAAACAATGATAACATGAACATACATAAACTCACATAGAATTTGACATGATGCTTCGATCTTGAATTACTACAATAAATCACTAAAATGTTGCTCTTGACTACTCTTGAATTTCTCTTGACAATAATATTTGCTCAATATGTTTTGTTAGATTTGAAATGATGTAATAACTAGGTATTTATAGGCATTTATTCAATTTCTTGTAAATTAAATCTAGATAGTCGACACTTGTAATTTGAATTTCAAATGTTAAAATGTTGATACTGACATATTTGAATTTTGATCTCGATAAAATAGGGGGATAGAGTCGCCCATGGGTGTCCCAATCCTAGCCCTATTTTTTGAGGATTTAGGTGTCGAGGGAAAAACATTGAATAAATGCATTTGTTCTATGCTTGCAATTTGTCGAAAAATGGTAAAAATAGGCCTCATAATGCATAATTTAAAAAAATAGGGGGTCAATTAGGCTCAATAATTTAGGGGGAGAAAAATAGCGTGAAATTATCAAGGATGACAATTTATGACACTACATATCTATAATAATAATTGACCTAATCCACATGATTACAACATGAGAGAAGGAAATAATATTCTAGTGGTTATTTGGGGATTTTCCTTTAGGTCAAATCCATGTTTTGGTATGAATCCTACCTCCATAGTAGTCTAGTTTTTAATAATATTTGAGAATAGAGATAAAAAAATATGAACCTGAATAGAATGATAGAAAAATAGAATGACAATGTAAATAATATTATACGCCAAATGGCTATCAATAAACATGATACAATAAAGAAAGCAATAAGACAAATAAAACATATTAGAGCAAACACACAAGAACAATATTGCCTCCAAAACTAGAAGCAACCAAGAGAGAAATTGTTGGTCTATAGAAGTTACTACCATGCCTCTATAAATGCAACAAGCACATTAAGAGTTTTCACATATAGAGAATGTAAGTAAAAATCTTAACAACAATGCAAATAGTTCACAATTTTCTAATGAGAACTTGAGAGCTTAAGAATACTTTTTCCCAAATGATAGATATTGAGAGTAAGTTTTTTAATGAAGTCAAAGAAAGGAACCAAGGGTGGATAGTCATCTTGAATTTATTTAGGTTAGTTATCTTCCAAATGTAAACCATGGTAGGGAAGAGAAAAGCTTAGAAATAGTCACAAAATCATGCATAATCATAGAACACTAGTGCATTGCATGGATGTCCACGCATAATTATCTTGTTCAAACAATTTGGACCAAACAAAGATTTTGAACATTAGAAACAACACAAAAGAAATGAAAAATACAACAAAAAGGTGTTAACACTTTGACATCAGGATATGCAAGCTAAGATACTAGAGTGAATGCAAGATACAACATGAAACTGCAAAAATATGCAATTTTTTTATATTACAAATAAAAATATAATATTGAGTTGAAATCTAAATTTAAACTTGTAGACAAAACTCACATTCTTATGAAAGAGATCATCTCATTGATCACCAAATACTTACTAAGATATCTAATATATGAGCTTATAATTATTTGTAAGATTAAAAATGACCCAAAATAACAAGCTTCTTACACTCACCCATTATATTCTCCTATGCAGCTTTCACTTTGGGCAACACAATGATACCCTATGGAAATGTAGATTCCTAAAAGTAAACTATCAAAAAGTTGACTCCCAATCCTAAACTAGCTGCATAAAATCTCTTTATTTCAATTCATCCCCATCAACAACGCCTCTTAGCCCACTACAACAAGCGAGAAACCATTAAACATATCTTCTAGAAATACCATACTGCTAAAAGCACTTTAAAAGCATTCCAAAATGATCTTTGTAGTGTTCTTTTCTTACAAATTGTAATGGGCATATCTATTTCTTGGACTCATAATCTCCAAGAATTTCATCTCTAATACGTTTAGATATTTAATTGTTAATCATTGGTGTATGTTAAGATGGAGGAATGCTTACAGTAAACATAGATTTCCTCAATAAAAAACAAATATATCGTTTGGATCCATAGATCTTATGACGTCTATCTTAAGATATAGAAAGATCTAATCAAACACCTTATCTCATAAAAGTTGATTTGTAAAGTAAAATATAACGTCGTACTGAATACAATCTTCACTGAAGTTTCAGTCCAAAACAACAAAAAAATTGTCGTACGCTTCTCCCACGCTCAAACCATCAGATTTTCACACAACTTTAACAAACTCAGATCATCGAAACACTTGAAAAGTTGTCGTTGATCTGTTCCGTAGCTCAGATCGGGATTCTTCCTTCACTTTTTCATGGCTGCAATCGATTTACCAGTTGATTGTTTTGGTACTTGCGAGCTTTTTTTCATTCTAACGGTCCCACATTTGAAACTTTCAACGACTTTTAAGAGCAGAGGTGATGGAACAAGAGAGCAGAGGTGACGGACCTTTGACTTTAACCCTTGCTTTGATAGAATTCCATTACTTTTATCATTGTCCATGAAAAAGATTTTGAGTTCCATTCAAATTCCAATAACCTTATGAAATATGTGAATGAATCTCCGGTGTAATTGCAAAGGATCCATCCGTCCTTTACCCACGAGGAAATGTATCATTCTTTCAAATCTATGTCAACAGTGATTGTGGGCTGCCTTGCCTTGTTTCAACATGAGTTTTTGATTCAGGCCAATTATATTTTGGGGCTGCCTTGCCTTTTATAAGGAGGGAGAATTTTTTAAGTTACTAAGTTATTTGCTGTTCTAGGGGCATGAATAATTAGGTTTTGATTAAGTTTGAAACATGAATATTATATTTCTTTGGTAATACATCAAAAAAGATATATGAAAAATCAAACTTCTTTGACTAAGTATCAAGGATTTAGAGGTATTTTTCTATATAAATCATGAGTTTTTTTGGACTAAACATGAAGGATTTTGGGATATCTACTCCATCAAATTATAAGTGTTAAGGATAGAGTGGTATCCACTCTATCAAATTATGAGCATGAAGGACATAGGCTCTCCACTCTATCAAATTTGACAAATTTACTTAGGGCATGATTATGACTTCATCCTTTATAATCATTAATTCACCAATATTTCTTGCATCTTTATCATAAACATTTCCAAGGTTCTTTTCAATTAAAAAACAACAACATATATAGTTGGGTCAAAGTTTTTTCCTTTTATATAAAAATGGCAATATTTTCCAAAGTATATATTAGGAATGCATGCAGTTTTCCCCTTTGTTTTTCACCCCTTTTTGTGATTGTCCTAAGTATATTTCTCTAGTACATGATTTTGACTAATTTGATGCTCCCACTGACCATCCCTTATCAAAACATGCTTAGATCTCAAAACAACATTTCCTTTGTCAAGTTGAAGATTACAAGTATGGCCTTGACCAAGTTCAATGATATTTACCCACTTTTTCATATCTCAAAATTAATTATGGCTTGAAGTTGACTCGGTTCCAACTAACCTTTATTTGTCATCTCCAATTCCAAAAGTTAAAAATTATGCACCTAGAACATGAATAAGAGGACATCGCCCCTAGGTCATTTAGATGGTCATCAATCATTATCCACCAATACACTTTTTATATTCTTAGAATCAATCTTATTTATTTCAGTCTTGTTTTTCATCAAACATTTTGATTGCATTAGCTTTTGTGTTAGCAAATAATAAAACCTTAGTTCCTACACTAGATCACTATATCATCCATTACACTCTATTCAAGTCTCAAGCTCTCTTTATCATAACCACATAATTTGTGTATATTTATGCATATGTTGCATACATTGTTTGATGTATCTTCCAAGTTTTATCAAAATCATTAAATCAATTAACATTATTTGACCAAAGTACTAGAGTAAAGTTAACTTACAATTCCAAACCCTAGCTTAGCAAGCTTTAATGGTGCTTTTTAGCACCACCAAATCTTCCCCTTATAGGAGTAGATACAAGTAATCATTATTCTAGGTACCAAATTTTTGAAGGACCTAAATTTAAGGTTGCACACAAAGTTCAAGGCCACATCATTTGGGTCAAACTATAAATAAGGGATCAAGGAAAAAATGCAAGGTTGATCTAGGTTCACATTATATACGTACTCCAAATTTTCTCTTTATTTTCTTGTGTCAACTCATCACTAACTACTTAAATATATTTAATTTAATTAATTAATTAGGCCAATTTCTATCATTGGTTAATTAAAAGTAATTTTTTTGTTTAATAAATAAATCCAATTTTTTTTATTAGTTAATAAATTCCATTTATTTAATTAGTGTATACTCTCCCATGCACTAATTATTTGAACTGATCATTTGATTAAATAGTTTAATATATTTCTAAATAATTAATTAAATAAGACATAGGTATTTGATTAATTAAGCTAAGGTGCATTCTTCCCATTTCCCTTGATTTAAAAATTAAATTAAATCATTTCCACAACCCTATAATCCAAAAAATAACTTTTTCATCTACACCCTTCATTTAAAATTAAGAATATCTTGATCATCCATCTCAATCCCAGTTCATTCCTCCACTTGCCCTCAAACTAAGTGTAGATACCTGAAATTGACCTAGTCTACAAGTAACATTTTACACTATTTCTAGTCTTTCCCATATGATTAAATAATGTTCAATTATTTAATTAGACTAATTTCATATTCTACTATTAATTAAATGATTTTATATTGATTAATTAATTCACTTTACTATTTATCTTCCTTGATTAATTAAATAAATCCTATTTATTTAATTACGTCCCTAATTACCTTTATTCTTCTAAATTAGTTAAATAAATTGTTATTATTTAATTAATTTTCCATTATCCCTTCTTAAATTAAATAATTACCTTTAATCTCTCAATATTATCCACTCTCCATAAATAAATAAAATAATTTATTTATAAATATTAATTTCCACTTGCATGTTCCTTTAAAAATTAGATAATAGTGCTAAGTGTTAGATAAATAACTAGAAGCCAATAAAATGATCTAAAATAACAATGAATAATTTTGAGATTTGTAAGATAACAGTCAGATGCGTCATTTTTGCCAACAAATGTAGTGTAGTAGACCTCACATGCATCACGTCATACAATGATTGTGGCGTTTGAAGGCTCAATTGTATCACTACACATGACGATTGCATCGCACACTTGAAACTCAAAATTTTCACAAAATTTTGTTAGTTCACGTCAGGTTCACTAAATGTAGATTGGGTAAAACTTGGGGAAAATGCATGAATCAATGATAGCGACCAAAAAACTAACTGAATTCAAGCTATAGAGACCCTAATCTAACAATGAAGCACAAATGACCATAGAATTTCAAATACTAAAGCAATAAAACCTCAATTTTTATGCCATAGTTGAATCACATCCATTGCTCTTCTCCATTTTGCTTTAGTTTCTTCTCATATTTTGAGTATGCAATGTACTTGATAAGATTGATGTTGACAATTGATAGCAAGATCTCAAGATAGCTATGTTCCAAAACTAGGGTTTGCATAGCTCGCTCTCCAAATCGCCTCAAGGATGCTCCAAATCGCTCCCCACTTTCTTCAAATGTACAAGTGATTAAAAATTATTTATAATTTTGCTTTATAGATCAATGTGATGCCCTAATTCTCATTAAATGTGAAGGAATTCGAAAAGCTGATGAAAACCTTTTTGTTGCATTGAAAAACCCTAATTTCCTCCGCAAAAGATCATGCCTGCATATTTTCTTCCGATTTCTTTTGTATAACCTCTGTTTATGCATTCTTTACAATATATCCTCATGCCAACATCTGACATGCCATATTTTTAGGGGGTTCAAATAATTTTCTATTAATACTCCCCCTAAGACCATGCTAGGTCTAGTTCCCAAAGGAATTGTCTACACCGGATGAGGGCACAAACACATTTGTCATCTTTGGCTCTTCTTTATTTTTCCATATCTTGTTCATTTCTTGCTTAGCCTCATCTTTGTCAATTTTCTTCACTGGTTCATTCTTCCTTACTTGATCAGATTGCTTTCCATTTTTACTTTTGCATACTCTTGTAATATGTCTTGATTTGTTGCACTTGTAGCAGACAACATTTCTCTAATTTTTTTGTATTCCATTAACCCTTGATCTGCACTAATTTTCTTTATGTCCAAAATTATTACATGTATAGCAGTATCCAACAAAAGATTGATTCATTCTACCTCCATTAAAACAATTCATTATCTGAGTTCTGTATTCACTAGCTCTATGTCCAATTTTCTTGCATGCATAACATTGTCCGGAGAAGGAACTAGAAAACTGATTCATCCTACTTCTGCACTTAGTTGCCCTGTGACAAAAATTATTGCATGAGAAACAAACACCATTGAAGGGTGGGTACCTTGAGCATTTGGTTGTCTGATAGGAGGTCTCCTAGTAAAGATTCTTGAGTTCTTCGTATGTTTTCTTTTAGCTTGAGTCTTTGATTGTTCATTGTGTTTGATGTCAAAGTGATAGGTTTTGAGATTTCACTTGTTTTTAGTCCCAAATAACCTTTGTCTTGAGATGGTTTTTGTCCTACAATCAGTTCATCAAGCCTGATGGGGCTTGTTTTGAAACTGTCTTCACATACTTTTGTTTTTTCTAGATTTGTTCTCAGGTTTACCACTTCTTGTTCAATCCTTGGGCATTCATCAAACTTTCTTTGCACCATGTATTCAGACAATCTTCAATTCTCTTCTTTTCCTCCACTTGCACCTTCAATTTGGTAGTCTCTTCATTTGCTTGTTTTAATTTCTCTCTAACTTCTCTATGTCTTTCTTTGAATTTCTTCAATGACTCTTTCAATTTTTGGATACATTCATTTGCCTCATCAAGATTTTCTTTCAGATCCCTATTTTCATTTTCAGCATTGTCAAGGTCATCAAGAGTTTTTCAGAGTTCTTCTTTATCATCCATTTGTTCAATCTTCAAGATCTTCCTCAAGTTGTTAGACTTCTTCTGATGAACCAAGCTCTAATACCAATTGTTGAATATCCAAGATATTGAGAGGGGGGGTGAATCAGTATCTTCGTAAACTTATTAAATAGACACAATATAATGACTCCAATACATATAATAGTAAAAATAAGCAGAAGCATTAACATAACATAAAAGCACACAACACATAAACACCAAGATTTTTACGTGGAAAACCCAGAATGAGAAAAACCACTGTGAGGATTAGCTCACAATATAGTATAACCGGTTATAAGATATTACAAAGGGTGGTTCACTGCCAAGACTCACTATCCAAAGTGAGAAGCTCAATGCCTACAAAAGATATAATAACAAAATGGCTTACAACCAGAATATGAATTGATGAAGTTACACCTCACAAGTGCAAATTCAATTCCTTTGATGCTCAGTAAATTTGCATGCGAGTAGACAAATATTCGCTCTTATTTTTATTTGCATTCAATCTCAAAACTTATCCAATATATATCTAACTCATCCACAAGAATCAATTAGGTCGGCCTAATTAGATGCATCCCTTATTCACCAAAAAGATAATTGTTGGCTTCAGGCATGTACAATTTATCTTTCCAAAAAAAATTCAAGCGTGTAGCATGCTATATCATGTCGGCATACAAAATTAATTCACTATACCACCAATTGTTTATTAGGTTGGCCAAAGATAGACCTAGGAACAATGCCAACTCGCCATACAAGCACTTAAACACACGAGATTATGGACTTACATGCTTCCAACATCCAAAAACCATTTCCCAAAAATTGGAAGCAATGATAGTCATCGGTAGAGGATTGCAGACCAAAATACCAGAGGACAAAACCTGTATATCGGTTCAAAATACCAGATCAAACTTGAGCTTAAACTTGTAGTTGCAACTCATATAACATAGTGACATCAATGACAACACAAAAAATGCATTAATGATATGTTCTTCTTCATTCTTCCAACAACATACCCTTATGGAAGACTATGTCGATGAATTATTAGAAAAATATCTCACAAGAGACAATCATCTGGATGTGCTTGTTAAGATATTCTCCAGGTTGGAATAGTACAAGTTCAGATTGAATCCAAAAACGTCTGTCTTTAGAGTAACTTCTGGAAAATTCCTTGTTGGAAAATGTGCTATTAGTGTTTTTTCATTGATGTCAACTTATGTTACTATCGCATGCACTTGTATGTTGCCTTTAATGAAAGTTGTGTTGAAGGAATATAATGTTGTCATTGGTACATAGTTGTACATTATCTTTTGAAGTTCATGGTTGGATTTCAAGATGATTTGTTTGATGTTCCTGATGAAAGACTTCACATAATGCATAAGTCTCCAAACTATCTAGGGCACAAAGACTATCACCATAGGAGCTATGTCAAATGCTTCACATTTCTTCGTATATGAAGATATGGTTTTGTGGTTTGAAGGATATCTCAACATAGTTGTGAGGTATGCATGTTCCAAGTTTTAAAGCATAAGTGATACTGCAATGCTCTCCAGTGTTAACAGAGTAAGAACAAGTTAGGTTCCTGAGAGTGTTGACTAAGGTTGAATAGATAGTCTCCTCACTTCACCACTATCTCTTTTTTCCTTGCAGTTTTGAATTTATGTTCTTGTAGATAATGTGCTTGGTCAGTTCAAGTTTCATATGATTTGGTACACCACTGGTGATTCTCTTAATCAAAATGTGTTGCCTATGTTTCAGTAAATTGGATGGTTGGTCTCGTGATTATCTAATGACTTGTGCCAACAAGTAATTGCCTAATATTGTGAAAAGAGGTTTTGAGAAGCATGGTTGGGTCTCACTGTAGTATCTGGAAGATCCATAAGTTAATATTTAGTCCTCTCCTATACCACAATTTATCTGAAGCTGATATCTTGATTACTAAGTGTTTGCGCCAGCATGGAATGATCTAAATTGATAAAAGGGGTGTACAATAATTTTTGGCAAGGCATAGTGTGTTCATGTCATGGTCTATATAATGACAATTTTGTTTCTTTAGTAGTATTCTTGATCTAGAGAAAATATGAAGAAGGATAAGTGCTTTTCAGTTTGACTTGATATGTTGAGATGATTGTGCTAGACGTTTGGAAGTATTAGGACAATTTGAAAATGTATTCTACGGCAAAAAATTCCTTGTCTACCTCTTAATTTGAACCGCATGATTTTTCCTTCTACCGCGGATTTTTTGGAGCCAACTTTCTATGACCGATGCATGTTTCATGTTATTTGTTTTATTAGTAATCATGATATTTTTTTACAATCATTATCTTCTATCTTTTTTCTTCTCTCACAATTGTTGATGCCTCAACCTCTATGTATTTTTTGGCATTGTCTCAAGCACCACTAGTATTGGAAGCTAGTAAAGCAACCTAAACTCCTAAGAAAAATCTTATTTAAGATTATAGTATCCAATGTTTCACTCTCTATATCCTCTACTACAATCATAAAAGGTCTTTGTTCCTTTCATGCGAGGTCCATCAAGAATTATTGCTTCCAAGCTTGATATTTTCTTTTCATGTATCAAAACCAGGGGATTCTCCATTTCACATTTCTAAGTATTTTGGTTGATAATAAAATATGGAGATATATAACCCCTATCAAGGTTCATTATCTCCACCACTTCTATCTAAGATTTGACTTATTTTAACTCCATGTAGAAGTTCTGGAGAGTGAGAGCACTCACAAAGATTATATATAGGTAATTAATGAGGGCCTATGTCTCTCATTAATCAAGCTATAATTTTTTTTTAACTCCTTCAACCTTCCTTCATCTCTCATTGAATTATTCTCTTCATAATCGATTTATGCAGATGCCTCAATACCTGATGGAACAACCCAACCTATACCTACATGCAACAACACAATACAAATAGTAGCACCCTGCTCTCCCTCTACCCTTGACCTGTGAATATCAGGAGTGATAATATTGAATTGAAAGAAGGTTGAATGTTTCTTTCTTTCTAACTCCCAAACCTTTTGTTCTTCATTTTCATGATTAAAAGCAAACCTAATGACCTTGAATTTGCCCCTCTTTTCCACATGAAAAATTAACTCCGATGAAGAAAAATGAATGGTGATTTATTAAGGCTTATTTTATATATAGAATCAACAATCCCACTACATCTAAATTCCTCCACTAAGATGACTTGGTTATGCCTAGGAAATTTTCTACCAAATTTATTTGTCACACATTCCCATTTCATGAACCTAGGGAATCTTAAGACCGATTTTGGAAATGAATTTCTCAAGGGAGTTGTAGGAACAAAGTTTGGAAGTTTAGATGGTGAATATGGTTGTAATGATTTCTCAAAAACTATCATAATTTTAGTCTCTATGAAAATTTTAATACATAGAATTAAATTATCAAAATCTCTTGCATTACATAAAATTAAACTATCACATAGGGAAGAACTCTTACTCTCACTCCTCTTACTCCCTTCTTCTATACTAGCTTGATTTTTGCAATTGGGCAATTCCAAGTCATCAAGATTCATTTTTCTATACATGTTGAGATCATCACTAAGAATGGCATCATCAGTCTTCCTTAATCTATTATTGCCTAACACTAGCATTGTAAAGGTGATCTTATGACACTAGCACTATCCTCTAGGGTTAATTGTCATTTTGAGTGCTATCTTGTTACATAAGAATCACTATGTTCTCCTTTACTTTAACATGGAAGACTTGTAGGTGCTTGTATCTATATCACCTTCAACCTCCTGCATTATATCCACATTCATCCAACTTGTGCATAATATCCATTTTATGTATGTCATGAAATCTTTAGCATTCCATGAGAGTATATTTCTTTGAGACATTTGTCAAACAGGTTTACATGTTTTCTACATGTTCCAACACTTGCATACATGTCTACTAGAGGTCTTACAACTACATCATCTGATGAAATTCCATTTATTATGCTTTGATGGTGTTCAAGCTTTGTCTATTGTTTCCTCTATTAATATGCATAAAACATCCATATTGCAACCTGCACATGTAGACATTGAAAAATGTCCCAAGCCTACAAGAAACATTATATCACTAATTTTCCTTCTTTCTTACATAACTAAATAATTTTAATTATTTAATTATTTCCTAAGGTCATCTTCTATCATTAATTAAATATTTTTTAATTAATTCACTCTATTTTCATTCTTCTTTTGATTAATTTAAATAAATATCAATTTATTTAAATTACATCACTATTCATTTGTTTCCCTCTATAATTAAATAAATTATTGTTTATTTAATTATTCACTCCCATTTTCTTCTACAATTAAATAATAATTTTTATTATTTAATTAAACTCATTAGCTTTTTCCCTCTATAATTAAATAGATCCAATTTATTTAATTATTTATCATTTTCCTTCCATCTTTTATTAAATAAGTATTTTAGTTATTTAATATTTCCTATTTCACCTTTCTTCTATAATTAAATAATTATTTTTAATTATTTAATTATTCATTTTTCCTCTCCTAAATTAAATGATTGTTGTCATTATTTAATTTATTTCTTCTTAGCCAAGCCCTAAATCTCAACTAATTTCTTGATTTTTTGTCCATCTTTCCCATCCTTATCTCTTTTCCTCTCAATTAATCTCATCCATTGATTCTCATACCTCATCATCCAATCCTAACCCTTCGTTTGAATTGGGATTTCTATAAAAGCAAGCCATCACCTTCATTCCAACCTTAACCACAATCTTTAAATTTTTTTTATCATATCGCTATCTTGTGATCTTGCTATCAATTGTCAACATCAAGCTTATCAAGTACATTGCATACTACAAATATGAGAACAAAATAAAGCAAAATGGAGAAGAGAAATGGAGGTGATTCAACTATGGCATAAAAATTGAGGTTTTATTACTTTAGTAAATTTGGAATTCTATGATCATTTGTGCTTCATTGTTAGATTAGGGTCTCTATAGCTTGAATTTAGGTAGTTTTTTGGTCACTATCATTGATTCATGCATTTCCTCCAAGTTTTACCCAATCTACATTTGGTGAACTTGACATGAACTAACAATTTTTTGTGAAAATTTTGAGTTTCAAATGTGTGATGCAATCATCATGTGTAGTGATACAATTGAGCCTTCAAACGCCACAATCATTGTATGACGTGATGCATGTGAGGTCTACTACACTACATTTTTTGCCCAAAATGACGCATCTAACTATTAGCTTACAAATCTCAAAATTATTCATTGTTATTTTAGATCATTTTATGGCTTCTAGCTATTTATCTAACATTTAGTAGTTTGCTTACATCATTTTCATCATCAGATTTGTTGTTTTTTGTCAGATCTTTATGTTTTTATAGTTACATCTTTCTATGCTGCAATCGTGCTCTAGAACATCACAACGTCAAATTTTTGTGCCATAGTTTTCATTCCCAATGATGTAGTCATCATTCTATAAGCCACATCTATTGCATCTTGTGAGGCATCAGAATGTCGTATTTGAGCCTTTGTGCATCACATCTGACTATCATAGCAAAATGAGGGTATAAATATGAGATTTTTATTTTCTACTTTTTGCATTCATTAGGGCAAGGCTTTTTTGTTACTTATATTTGATTTCCAACTTGTGGAAATTGTTGGGAGAAGACCTTTTGATGTGTTCTAAATTAGGAACATTTGGAATTGGTGCTTAAAAAGAACAAGTGTCTTCCATGTTTTGTGCACTTGCACGCATGTGTTATTACTGAACACCTGTTTAGCTAAAGTATCCTCTCCTTGTGCTACGTGTGATTCTTGGGTGATGAGAAATAGTGTCACAACATAGTCTTGAGTATCCTCTCCCCTTATGCTACATGTGATTCCCGAGTGATGAGAAAGAGAAATACACAAGCCTTCCATTTTTATTTTTGAGTAGGGTGGGCCTGACAATGGATTTTCACCCTTGGGAATGACCCCTAATGTATATACCTCTAATACAACATATAAAAGTGAAAAATTTGAAAGGTGAGTATAATCCATTTGAGCCCTAGGAGGTGAGCTCTATGGTATTGGGTGATTTTGAATGGGGGTTAGAGACTTCGATCTTTCATCGCTACTAGGTCATGGTGTTCTTCGAAGTTTGCACAAGAGTAAGAACCATTATTTTAGAAGCCTGAGACTCTTTTTGGCCATCTACTATTGTTGGTGCATTGTGATAGTATCGATACAAGAAGTTACTTACCACATCTGGTGCTTGGTTGAGGTCGCACGGTTCCTTGTTTATATTTCATCCTTTCGAGAGGTGTTAAGATGTTACATGACCTTGGCATACTCTAGCTTCACCCACTCCTCATACTTAGATGTAACATCACTTGAAAGGGTGATGTAATCCCACTTTAGTAGATAACCTTATTACTACTAGTTAGGTTGTGCTTGCTTATATTGTTTGTGAACTAAGGCCTAGCAATTTCTATAGAAGGAAACTTGCAAAATACTTGCTTACCAAGAAGTCAAAGAGACAAAAGAGCCAAATTTGACTTATGAGTATTTGTTACATGTTTTATGATCAAATCTGGAAATTTCTCAAAACATAAAACCATCTAGAAAGCATCAATTTGAGGCCAAAAACTAGAACGTTGGAACTATTACATAGAACACTGCAATCATTGAACAAAACATCGCAATTGTTAGAAATAATGCCACATCTGTTAGAAACCCTAGGAATCCAGAAACCTACATTTTCCTATGTACCACAATTGACTAATTTTGCACTGCATTTTTTTGGTCTTGTACCACATCTATGGTGTTGTGCATCTGATAGGGAGGGTTGGTGGAATCACTCCATGATTCCTGCTCTAGGTCTTACTTGGAAGACCCCTATGGTGTCTCACTTAACCATCTTAACCTATAGGACCTACCTCTTGACTAGGCTCCCCTGGTTCTCCTTGCCAACCCAACTACCAATACATATTCTTCCAACCAAGACAACCTTGGTGCTTTCTTTACAATGCTTCCCTTAGCCCTTAATCCACCCTAAAGGCTAATCTACTCCCAATACTAGATTTCATCTTTGCAGGGGTGTGGAGATGTTTCAAATAGGTTCACACCATCACATTATGGTTCTTGAGGGTCCACCTTACTTAATTTTCCCATCGCTTCCACCAAACCCTCATTTAGGGTTAAAAAGGATACTAGCCTAGGAGCCCCAATTAGCCCTCCTTCGAGAAATCAAGCTAGTACTCCAAAGTCTTCCAAAGAAAATTGAATCTTTCTTTGGGGATTCCTGGTCCTCATGCCTACCATTTGAATATTTTGATGGTTTTAACCCTCAATTGTTCGTACACAGGTTGGACCTTCAATTTAGCAAATTTGGCCTTTTTGGGCCCTTTCCCTGACAACACAGTAGACTATCATGAGTTTCTTTCACCAAATTGATTGGTGAAGCTTCCTCCTTCATGCTAGTTCTTTGCAAGGCATCTGGTTGCCCTCTCCACACCGTGACTTGATAGGGAATGATCACCCCTGAAAATCAAGTGCCATGCACTCCTTGTCTTTCCTAGCCGGACACTCCCTGGCTCGCTTAGGAGAAGACTTCCATGGTGTTTCCTGAACTGTTAAAGACTCCTACACCTAGCATATATACAATCATGGAGTCTAGTCACAATTCCCAAGAGGCCGTACGTTATGTACAGAGGGAATGTGATCTAAACCTCCATTTCCTACAAACTAACTGCCAGATCAACAAATGCAAATAAATAACCACCTACAAACAAAACTTGAAATCAAACTAGGAGACTAAAATACTACCAAACAATGCTTAGTTAACACTCACATTACATCCTACACCACCTACAGAATCATATTCAATCCATTAAAGCTCTATTTTGAACCAAAACTAGAAATTCACATTAAGAACCCACTGTTTTTACTTTGAATTCTGTTAGGAATAAGGTGTCTCAACCTTGGATAATTCCTATTCTTATTATTTGTTTTGGAAAATGTATTTCTTGCAAATAATGTAATTAAGTGTGAGTGTACATGTCTAGTTGGCATGTTGATGTGTCACTCCACTTGATGTGTCAGCATCTTGAATTGTGTGTAAGGAGATCATGGCTGAAACGGTTATGACGGATTCCTATGACACGTAAGAGCTATTTCTAGAAGATTCAATGACGGGTGAAGACATGCAAGACATGTGGCAACTGATAAAGTTGAGTACTGTACACTCTTCTACTATCTTTGGAAGTTGCCCTAAAAAGGAGAGCGCATGATATAAGCGTTTTTTAGGGTTACAGACTGTGATAGAAAAATAGTGTATTGTTGGTATGATCTTGTGCTACTGGATTTGTCTTTGAGTGTCAATTTTCTCCTGAAAGAACTTGCATTGCAAGTGTGTTGTAACCATTGTGTTGAAGATAATACATTGTGCAGGTTTTGGAGTGCTGGGGTTTTTTTACTGAACGGTTTTCCCCAGGGTAAATCATTGTGTCATTCTCTATTTTTTATATGCATGGTATATGGCTGCAATATCATTGTTAAAGTAGTTAACGAATCTGAAATTGTAAGGATTTAAAAGAATTTGCACAATACTTTCCTTCAGAGATTAGTGTAGGAAGTTGTTTCCTCACCTGAGTTTCCTTACAAATTCAAAATCACAAATCAATGTAAAATCTCCCAACCTCAATTCCATGTCGAGGTCACCCTTATGTAGGGTCACAAAACTAGTTAAGCTTGGCCTTAACCCTTCCTTGGCCGCTTGTGGCTTCCTTTAGCCTTATTTCAAAATTTAGGGAACTAACAACTAAATAGGTCTAAGAAGGTCTTAAGCACCTCAAACCTATGCAATGGTCAACATGACCTTAACAACTCAAAGTAGGATCAAAAAATGCCACTAAGGCACAAACATGAAGGAACAAGATTATGAAGATAAGTTGTCCTAGTCAAATTGGCCAAACATGACCTTCTAGACAACTTTCCTAAGGTGAACTATGGGGTGCTCCTGCACCAGCATCACATTTGTTATAGTTTTAAAAAAGTCGGGGAAACGCATGTGTATCCAACTTCTAGTTTCCTATCAAACAATGATTATACCATTAGACCCAAGACTTGTGAGTTGACATTACTTGGGGAGGGCAGACCATAATGTCCCCTTCTCAAGCCTAGTTAGTTTTTGCATCAATTAGGCTATTCCAGAGTTCCCATATGCTAATTAGAGGTGGTTAGGGGAATTCACGATTCTTAGATATCTCTTTGGTAGGTTTTCTCGGCATCCAGTGGCGTGTTGGTGTTATATTGGCCCTCAGGATGGTGGTGATGTTCTTTGTTGTATTTTTGGCCATTTGGGTTGTTCTCCGCATTTCTTAGAAAACACGACTATTTTTAGTAAGTGCTCATTTTCGCGTCTAACATCTTCCCTCATCATTAGTAGCTTCTAGTGCGAGAAATTTCCATTTTGGATGTCTCATTGGTTCTTTCTATAAGATGGTTGGAATTATTTTAATATTTACACTAAAGTTATAAATTAATATTTTAATATTACTTTGGTGTTAAATATTATAAAGTGAAAAGGTTGTTTCCCCATGTTGGATGCCAAGGGGAAAAGGGGACTTAAATTTATATTTAAAAAAAAAACATTTTTGAAAGAAAAAAGTGCTTTTGGAAAAAAAAAACATTTTTTGAAAAAGCAAAAATCACTTTTTTGAAAAAGCAAAAATCACTTTTTAGAAAAAGCAACAAAAAAGAAAAAAACACTTTTTTTTAAAGTAGTGAAAAAGCTATAAAAGGAGGTGTGGGGCTCTCATTCAGATTATTCAATTTTGCACACATAACATGATTGATTTGGAGTGAAAAAAGTTCTTGTAAAGATTGATCGAGGACAAAAACCCTCATCAAATCACTGGTTTTGGATCTGAGAGATGGTCCCTAGTTGGTTGGAGCTATTTCACACAAGAATCACCTTGGGTTTCAAAGTTTTCACAATTGGGGTAACTTTGGGAAATGAAGATATTCAAAGTATTTTGAGGTGTAGATTTTTAGGCAATTATTTGCTAATATTTTTTGAGTTTTGGTGAGTATTTGTGATAACTATAGATTGATATTTGTTGACAACTGAGTTATGGACTAATGGGTAACTTGTATCTTAATACATATTTGGTAAAAGGGCTTATTAAGAGGTAATTTATGTTGTAATCATCCTTTCATGATGTAACGATTGGATTGTGGTGTTTGAAGGCCTCATCCATTTTTGTTTGAATGTTGTTGGGTAAATTTAATACTATTTGGTAAAACTTAGAGGTGTTCTAGATGCGATTGGAGGGTGTTTGAAGGCCTCTCCATTTTTGTTTGATCTGCACCCTTTTGAGTAGTAGAATTGTTACCACTTGCATAGTCATGACAAACCTACAAGTTTATATTTCCTTGCTATTGAAGACTGTGGTTAATTTGACCGTGTGTGAAGTTTTTGGAAGGTATTCTAAGTAGCTTGCGAGGTTGTTCTTTAAGGTTTTTCATCATTGATTGTTCGCAACAATATATATTATATCTACAACTACTTTATCAATCATTCTCAGACCTATCACATTTCAGCATGTAGCTTATGCCATGTTTTCTTGACTTACTACATGATCATCCCAACTCCTAAAATCGAGGTACTCCTCTGATATATTATAAAAAAACTTGTCTAATTGAATATCATTTTTTTAAAAGGTGATATTTTGTGCAATTGTTTATGTTGAGCACACTTATTGGCAAAAAAAATAAAAATAAAAAGGGGCATCAAACATATATGTGCTCTTAGGAGCATGATATGTTCATTGGAGTATATGATCTTCTCTTGAGGACAAGTTAGCTCACGATGTCACGATGTAATCTTGATTCATGATTAGAGCTTTAACGTTGATCTTGGGAGCTTCACGAGAGTTTTGTGTTGTATTTGGAGCTTAGTTTGGATTGAGAAGTTATAGGTGCTAATGGGTACTAGGATACTTAGGTGATGCTAGGAGTTCTCTTGGGATTAGAGATATGCATTGAGATTGTTAATCTTTAGAGGTTTCATCCAGAAGCTCGAGGATCCTACACCTAGGTTGGACGTGAGTTCAACACAGACCTATAGAGGATATTTTTTATGACTTTTTCTCCAAGAGAAGAGCAAACTATGAAATAACCCTTTAAAATTAAAAGGGAGATAGAAAATTAAAGGATATTATGATATTTTGGTTAAAAGAGAGATTCATAAATAATATGTATAAAAACTCTTTTAAAACCGGGGGTGGGGAATGATTATTTATTAAATAATTAACTCTTGTGAAAGGGTGTGATGGTTTGGAAAACACCCCTTAAAAGGATATATAAGGAATTCATGTGAGACTTGGAAAGGAGGGAGAACATTAAAAGAAGAAGAAAGTGGTTTGGTGAGTTATGGGCATTGGAGAAGGGGGCAAATAGAGTGTGTCCAACTCGGGGTACAAAGTACACTTGGGACTATCTTGGCCAAGGCTTAGTGTGCACTTGTGTTGAGCATTTTTCTAGTGAACCAACACTTGTGTAGATCACAATAGTCCATTGTGTTCTAAAAGGAATTGTTTTCCTCCTAAATTGTTCCATAACAAGAGCCAATACCATTGATATCTTCCTGGGGTAAGAATTATCTTTCCAATACCTATGATTCAGATAAGTACTAAACTTAATTCTAAGATATTTTTAAATATAAATGAGATGAAGTTGGTTTAATTAATTTTTTTAATGATGTTATTTCTTATCTTTTAATTATATTTATATTGTTGAATGTCGATTTATGTATTGTTGATGTGTTTTAACGCACACTTAAGTCTTAAACTAGATAACATTGATTAATTAAATTTTTTTGTGTATCTATTATCTAATTTATAGAAATAATTTAGAATCTTAAAACTTAATTAATAACATTAATAAATCCACTGCCAAATATATATTACAATTATCCAATTTTATACTTGAAGAAAATTAGCATTAAAAGATTGTTCTTCGAGTGAGTCGTGATGACTTGGTTATCTTGGAGGAGAATTCTCATTCCTTACTCTTGGTCTACTTGACATATTATCATCTAATAGGTATTTTACCATTTTTATCTTTAGATTCATTATTTTTTTTCTTTGATTTCTCATGGATATGAATCTCGAGCTATGGTTATTTAGTTCTAGAGGGTTCATTTGAGGAGTGTTTGATATGTTTATCTCCTTATGCACATGAGTTCATTTAAGATGTCATTCATTGATGAGGATTTTAGATGTGGTTATTTAGTTCTAGAGGGTTCATTTGAGGAATGTTTGGTATGTTTATCTCCTTATGCATATGAGTGCATTTAAGATGTCATTCATTGATGAGGATTTTAGATGTAATCAAACTTATTCCCTTGGTTTGGGAATGAATTATTTTGCTTTATCTTCTTTTCATTTGAGATGCATGCACCTTGGTTATGGTTAGATGTGGATAATAATATTCTCTTTGGTTTTTTATGAAGGAGATCATACTATCATAGCTAGAGTATTTAGAGGTGTGTGTAGGAGGACATGCTACATGTTATGATTCATAGGTTCTCTCTTTGGTCTTGTTCTTTTTCTTAGAAGTTTTTATTCACATGATATTGGAGTTGAGGTTTGTGTGGAGCTATGGTGGTAACTATGTTTGTGGTCATGTGTTGTTCATTGTTCTTTGATGATGACATGGAGGTTTATTGATCTATTTATTTTGTTGAGTGTGGAGAACTTGGGAAAGGTATGGAGACTAGTGGTGATATTTTTTTGCAGCAAATTTATTTGCAAATTTTGTACATCTTTGTGGATGTTCCTTAGACTACATGATATTGGTTACACCTTTTGTGTGGTACTATTGGTGGATCTTTGGATGTCTTGTTCATTTTTCAAATTTGACATTACCTATACAGTGGGAGTTCTTGGATGTATATGTTCTTCATTTACAAGTTTGATACATGTAGCTTGTGATTTCATTTCATGGTTTGGATATGTTGATGGCATGAGTTTTACTTATTATGATGTATATACCTTGGTTTTGAGTACATGGTTAGTTGGATATGCTAGCAACTTGTTGTGGTTGGTATTTAAATTATGGTGATTATTTATTGATAGTTATTGATGCATATTTGTTACCATTAGATTTAGTCTTTGTGTTTAGAGATTAGTTTAAGGTTGGACTTATGCTTCTATGTGATAGCTAGTGTGACATCTCTTTTGGATAGGGTATTATATTTTGTGCATTGGCATGATGGAGGATGAACAGGTTAATGCTTGAGATGGTGGTCACCTTGATTCTTGTTGCAAGTATCTTGATGGAGCATATGGAGTACTTTGATCCCTTGATGGTACAAGCTGACTATAGGGATTATTTCCCTTGTTGATGTTTGATTTTACTTTTTTATCCCTTATTCAATGTATATAACAAGTGGGAGTTAAAAAAATGTGTTGTTCACCTTGAATAATGTTACAATGTAATTTAAAATTATTTGTGGTACACCTAGAAGATCCAGGGATGTGCACATCACATGGGTTAGATATTCTTGGGGCCACTTTATGTTTTGTTTGTAACATTGGGATAAATATTTAATGTGGGTTTACACATTGGGAAAACTTAGTACCAAAAATTAAATGCAGGGGGAAACAGTTTTGTAAGCTCATGATATTAGTCACATGGTTTATGTAATACTATTTGGTGTTTTGTGCAAGCTCATGTCTATAAAAGCAAGCACATGTGTAGTTGTCTAAGGTTGGCTATTTTGGGGTTGGCTTGTGATAGAATCTCTTATAGGTTGCACATGTGAAGGTTTGAAGCATGGCATGAGATGTTTGGTTACATGCTTGTTCAGATGGAGTGCATGTAGAGAGCTTGTGTGTCATAACTATTCATGGAGACTCTAAATATGTATTGAAATGATTTTGTTGTTGAATAATACATGAGTGATGAATGCTTTTGGAGATTGCATTTTTCTCTCTCGAGGGTTTTCCCAGGGTATATCTTGTGTCATCTTTGATGGTATGTTATCTATTCTTTTGCATGTGGATTCTGAATACTTATTTACATGACTTTCTCTATTTGGGTTATGTCGAAATTATCATAGATGGCTGCAAATTTCCTTTAACATCCCCCATGGTTTCAAAGTGTACACAAGGTCTTGCTTAAATAGGGAAGGTGAGAGATAGGATTAAATAAGATCATGACAAGTGTCTTAATCCTATGACACGAGACAACTAACATAAAAAAAATTAAATGATCTAAGACACAATAAGTAAATGATATAAGATAAGATCTAATGAAAACTAAGATTTTTAGAAGTATTCCTAGGACCTAAGTAAATTTAACATGTAAATAAGACCTACTAGGTGAACTAGGTAGGTAAAACACCTAATTCACACCAACAATGAATTCATATCCTAAATAACACATTCCTTCCACATATCATAAGCACATCATAATCCACTCACCAACTCAAGAATTTTATTTTGGGTTCATTCCATTCAAAGGTTCCTTATGATGTGTACACACATCATAAGTTGGTCAACAAGTGTAACTCCCTTTTACAATGCTTTTTTATGTCTGATATATTTTTATATTTCCAATATAGGAGGCCCAACTTTTGAAGGCCATAAGTTTTGATTTGAGACATTGTTGGAGATCCCCCATTCTCTCCCCTTTTAAATTGTTAAGCTCAAAAAGATCTATACATCATAAGTCCCTAGAAGAAATGCTAAACAACCCAATTTTTTTTATTTTGCCCAAAAAATGAAGTCTATAGCCTGATACTTGAGTTTTTATGTTTCATGGGTTGAAAACTATGTTCTTCTTATAATTAACATTAGGAACAAGGTCGATACACCTTTTCTCATAGTCCCTACTATACTCATTAACACCATCAAGTTTTCCTTCAACTATACATCAAGCAAGCATGTTTTGTAGGTATGAAGGTCCAATACTACTAATAATTGAATCACATAACCTTAATAGGATTGCAACATGGTTGAGCCTAAGATGTTCAACTTCTCAAATCTTAGTCATCTCAACTCTCTAATTTAAAATCCAATTCCACTTCTTAATTTGCAAATATCTATCATAATGTCACATTAGTCCATATCCACTTTTCATTGATTTCAACATATGCAACCCTAACCCACTTCATTTATATTTTTAACTCATTTAACTTTTATTTTTACTTAATTTACCTCAATAATTGATCATTTCAAACTTTTAATAAATCTAAAATTAGTAATTACATTTAATTTATTGTCCCTAAACACATACACACTATATGAGGGTGAGTGCTCAACAAAGTTCTTTCTCATTAGAAGTCCATCAAAATCACAATATGAGAAGTGAGACCTTCCCGCGCCACTGTGAGTCTACAAATTACAATATGAGTGGGGTACGGGGAGGTTACGAGGTCCTTGCCATTGACAAGGAGGACGTAAGAATTGAGGTGGTTGGCACTATAAATAGGATGAATGGAAGACATGAGAATTGAGGTGATTCTCCACTGAGAAATTAGATGAATGTGGGTGTCATGGACAAGAGGAGGTGCTTGACATGGAAAATCTGGATGCGTGTTTATCGGGGCGGGACCCACCAAATCTCGACGGGGATTCTTTAGGACGAAACAGTTATGGCTTAAGCAACCTGTTCATTCATCCTTACAAAATCACACTGCAGCTGCAATGCTTCTTCATCTACATCTCACAATGTCTACACGCATGCGCACAGTCGCTGTCTTCGTACACACCCCTCTTTCTTCAATTAATATTAATCCTCGCCTTGTTCCAAAATCTCTTTACTCCTTCCCCGCATTTCCTCAAAATCAGAAAAACATTTGCTTAATTTGGGGTCTCAGCGGCTAAAGAGTCAAGGGTTCCAGTTCTCTTCTCCTCCTACTTCTGCACAGCGCACCAGTGCTTTTGCTTCTAACAATTCCAGTGAAGCTCACAAAATGTCGGCTTACTTGGATAATGATGAAAGAGTCCGACGAATTGCTGCGGCTATCCGTGTGGTGCCGGATTTTCCGAAGCCTGGTAAGCCATATTTCTCCCATCTTCAAACTCTTCTTTAAGTAGGTTTACCTTTGAAATTTCAGAACTGGCAAATACTTTTATTATTTCTCTCCCATTTTCATACTCTTTTTTAAAATACTTCTAAAATCGTTCTCCCTATTAAAGTAGATATCAATATTGCTCTTGAATACTTATTATTATTTTCTTTTAACCAACAAGCTTTTAAAAGCATCTGCCTATGTCAATCAGTTTGCAAATAATTTTTAAATTTACAAATTTTTTCAATAAGTTTTTATAAGTTTTTACAATAAAATATTTTTATGTAATATGTTATTCAGAAATATAATTCATTAAATTAATAATAAATATTTATTTCAATCAACCATTTTATTTTCTTTTGAAATGAAAATCTGTTACAATATACAATAACATCAATTATTTAAAATAAATAAATAATTTCAACATATTTATTTCTAACTCTTTTAAACAAATTTGATACAATATTTTTATAATAAATTTTAATATAATTATATAAACAATATTATTACAATTTTTTTAATAAAATTATACAAATAATATTGTTTATTCTATTATTTTTAGATATTTTTATTCTTATTATACAAACTTCAGCAATTTTCATTGCAAATAAAGGCAGTTACAAGCCACTCCATGGCGCATTCCCTGGTATATCTTGGAGCGCTTTACGACTGAGTTATGGGCGACCTTCATTGTTTGAAATGTAGAGCTTGTCATATAGAAGATGTGTATCTTGAAATATATTGGTAAACTTTATATAAATAGGACATGTAACTTATAAATATTTTTGTGCAGCCTGTCATATGTAAGATGTATAAGTTAAATATTTCTGTGCGCCTTGCCATATCAGACTCCTCTTTAACCTTTCCGTTTACACAGTCATTTATAAGATGTGTGACTTCGAATTTGCTTTTGCACCTTGTCATTAAGATCTGCAGTTTAAATATTTTTGTGTAACTTGTCTTATGGTCTTCAGCCTCTCCATTCACAAACCGTTAAAGTATTCCATCTCAGGAGAATCTTACCTAAAATTTTAGACAGTTGTGTGTGGCTTAACGGGTTACATGACCTACGCTGGGAAATGAAGGGCTTCAGCTAGACTCACTGCCGACTAGGCTGTAGGTTTACATTAGAATAATTACCATATAAAAATATAATGAACGGGAAAGTTTAAAAAAAAAACTGTGTAGATTTTAAATCAATGTTCGGGATGATATTCTTTAATTTAACTCAGTTCCTTTACTTTAAATGATATATTATGAAGTGTGATCCAAATTTGATACAAAATCTACTACATATTTTTTTTCTAAAAATCTTCTATCCAGTTCGTGAAAGCTAGCATGTGTAATATGAATGGAGTAGAATAGGGAAGATTTTTCCTTGTTGCATACAAACTATGATGATGATGACGACGACTTTTTGAACAATGACTGGACCCAACCCCGGAGGTCCTGGCTCCTCTGCAATCTGAGTCATTTTTTTGTTTTTACAGTATCACATGGTTTAATATATTTGTGTACCGTGTCAATTGAATGATATAGAAGATGATGCATAGTTTGTGTTGAAATGCCAATTGCGATTGTGACGACGATAACTTTTGATGTACTCCAGCCAAAATTGGTTTGTAAGACTTATCAAATTGTATGTATTTAGACAGAATATTGTTTCTAGAATGTTAAAATTTATTCCATCAATGTTTGTTTGCCATCATTTGGGAATAATAAACATTTTTTTCATTTAATTTTTCTTTTTCTGTATATTTTGGATTCCCGATTAATTAAAAAATAATTCTTTATCTTTTAAATAGTCAATTTATGCCGAAAAGATTTTTAGAATCTTCTAAATAAGTGAACGCAATTTTGAAATGTTATCTTTGGCCTGAAAGACATTGAAAGTCATCTTATATTATTCGAAATGTTTGTTTATAAGCTTCTGACCAAGAAATTTCATAAAAAGTTCTGGTGTTCTGATGTTCAGGAATTATGTTTCAAGACATAACAACCCTGCTTCTGGATCAGAGGGCATTTCAGGACAGCATTGATATTTTTGTCGAAAGATACAAGGATAAGAATATCACAGTGGTTGCAGGTAAATTCTACATTTGGTACTTTGTTTCATCAAAAGTTTATTTTATAATCTAGGAAGATCATGCTATGAAATGTACATTTCTCCTTGGAAATTCATCTTTTGTTTCTCCTCAGTATGGGTTCCATAGATTGATTTAAAATGTTGAGAACAAATAAAGATGTTGCCATGTTTCCTGGAATGCTTAATAGAATGGATGCGTTTTGTTGTTTATTATATGTTTGGAAGCATTTAAAGAGCAAAAATACTTAATTAATATCTCTATTGTTTCTAATTATTATATTATTGTGTCATATAGGCATATATAGTATGTTGAATGCCACGTTGGCTTCCCAAATGTTACTTTTCAAGTTTCTTTGAAGCATTGGAGGAGAATTTCGTTTTGTTGTTTTTTTATATCCACAATTGTTTTAATTTTTATGCTTGAAGACGGAACATAAACGCAATATTATGTAACATAAGCAATGGCTTCTGCTAAAATTCTCTTTATTCAAGAGAGGACATAGGAACTAAAATGATGCTGTGGGAAAACGACAAAATGTGATGAAAGGGATGAACCTCAATCAATGTAGAAAATGGAAATATTCTTAGAATAGGACGAATGGTCGAAACCAAACATATGTACTCCAACGTCTAGGAGGGTTAACTGGCTTCTCTATACAGGGAAAGGAGTGAAATACGCTGCCCGAGTTCAGATGTAAATTACAACTGTTTGATCAGTATGGTTGTATTTGTGGTTCTGGGTTTTTATAATCATTTGCTAGGTGTGTTAAGGATAAAGGCTATACATATGCAATTTCACGGAACTTGATGTGTATGCTTGTGTAATATGTTTGTAGAGGTTGAGAGAAAAAAGTGTCCTACATATTGTACGTGCAGGCCTTACCCTGCCAAAAAGAGAGATTCATTTTACATACTCCGCAATCGATGCTTGTTCCCTCACCGCTTCATCATGGCATGCATGCTTGTAGGGAAGGTTTAACTCAATTCTTATACAATTGTTATAGATCACCTTTGGCTTTCTTACATCAGCGCAAACTCACAGATTCAGAGATTTCTATTTATCTGATTATAGTCAAACAGTAAGATTGAACCCATAGGGTGAGGAGTGGGAAATGGCCATCACCCAAACTATCATGCCAAGATTCAACCAGTGCCATTTGACTTTCAAAACCAGTACTCCATTCCTATTCATGATTACATGTACTAAGTTATGGGTTCAACTGATATGGTCTGAGAGCTGATGGGGGAACTCAAAACATGGTTAAAGTGCTCCCTAACAATGCACAACCCTTTGTGTGAGTTTGCATTAATCTGTATACAGAATTCAATTGTTGTCCACAGTCCCACTTGGGCAACAAGCCAGTGGTTTTAAATCAAGATTTGTACGTAAGATCCATTCGCTGCATCTGGATACTCAGTTGGGCACGATGTCATATGTCCGTCCAAATGTGCACAGAACGGCAATGCCTAAATATTGAACTAATCTCAGTTTCAGAAAATCCTCAAGTAGAATTCTCTGAGGGAAGGAAAGTGCTGAAAAAAAGATCAGAACGGTTCAAAGTAAGGAATAGTTACTATCATTTGAGTACAACAAATAGTTGATCAAGTTTTGTGGAAGTAAATGGTATAATTCCAGAATCAATAAGTCCAATGTATGACCTGAAAATCATTCCATCTGAAGGAAATCCCCCTTCATCCCAGGCACATAGATCTTTTCGGAGACCCATTCTGTTTTTGGTACAGATTAGTTTAAAAAATATTAATTTAGAAGACAAAGAAGATGCTTTAGGTGAAAGTCAACTCCATTTCTACGGTATGTCTACTTATCAGTTATAAAAACAATAATCGTGGCCCTCAAAACATTTCAAACAGGTCATTTCTGGCGGGAAAGCTAGTGAGATGGTTTGTTGGTGCCACTAAAAAGGAATTTTATTCTCCTAAATACAAAGGGAAGATGTCTAATGCTACTACGGTGCCACTATTAGCAAGTTTGTGATCGACAAGAGATATGTAGCAGGTATTTTGGCTTATTTTGTCTTATTTTGTCGCTCCGTAGTATGGAGGGAAGCTTCTATTACCGGTCGGACCAGGAGCCCCTCAGCCTTATCGAGGAGACTCCCAGGTGAATGGACTCCCAATCCTGACCTTATTTGTCCACCTGAATTCCACCACTATTTTATTTACTTACATTCCTTCATATAATATATGCAACACATTAGTCTATGTTCCATTTTTATTTTCCACAATAAAATATGTGCAATGCATTATGGATCGTGCCATTTTGTTCCGTTATTTTCTTGATCCAAGTCATTCATTCAATCAATCCTCTTGCGCCATCGTTGGCTCACTAAATATACGCATAAGTTTGTGGATTTATTTTTTATATCTAGTATAAAATTTCTAAATTTAAAACATTCAATTTAATTATGATTCAAAAAATTTAACAAATTTATTTTGAATGTTATCTTCGGAACTTAAATACAAATACGAATCTATTGATATAGCATATAAGTATCCATGATGTATGTTGGTAACCTGCCAGTAAGATCCAATTTTTTTGTGTTACCATACATTGAGACTGTTCCCCGAGAGCAAAGTTGAATTCACTAAGTTAGAAACCTACTAAAACCATACGAAGTCCTTGTTTGTGTCCTTTATTTCTATTCCGCTGTTGACTTGTAAATCCCGGTCACCATCGTTTAAGTGATCCCTTTAATGTGTATTTTCATGTCGATAACAGGATGCTATCCTCTTTTACACCACAAGAAATAGGCGATACTGCCCAGCGCTGCGTCCTCTTCGCCTCGCAAAGTAAGCTCTTCTGGTCGAGCCCCCGCTCGCTACTATCCTCTACTTTTCTCTCTAGTGTCTGCATCATGATGTTGAAATCAGCGTCGATTTCTTATTGGTCTGGAGAACCTTTGAGTCAGCGCCCCATTTGCCTATCTGTTTGAAAGTAAGAAATATGCGGCATCATTTCAAGTCTTTTTAAACAACTCAATTCATCTGTATGGACCCACATTATGACTAAACAACCTAAGCTGACGTGTGTGTCTTACTTTCGGAACAGACCGCATGGCATCCTCTGATTGCAGCGTATAATGCCCATCACTTCTATACTCTCTTCGATATCATACCACATGGTGTGTACTGTTCATTCTAAAGCCAACTGTAATCCTTACTCCATGTTCCCATGCGGCTGTTTAAAGGTGTTTTCTGTTTAAATTTAAGCAGTTGGAGTGTTCCCATGTAAACTAATTTAATGGAGGTTTAGGAATTGAAAATAAGTTGTGAAAAAAACAGGGGTTAGAAATAAGCAGCAACTGTATATTGTCAAAAATGTCACGTGGCTCCACAATTTTCTTTCCCTCTTTTTTAATATTTGTTTCTGATTTTTAATTGCAAAAATTATTATTAATACTATAAATATAAATTTAATATGACTGCTAAAAATAAGCAGAAAGATTAAACGCTCATGGGGCTACCAGCTCCACAAATTATTCCTAAATAAGTTGAGCAGTGATTGCTAGCCAAAATAAGCTAAATAGCCACATGGAGACCTGCCCTTAGCCCGCACCTTCTCCAACTTAGCACTTGCTTGGCCACCTTCCACATGTGAAAATTGAAACTACTTTCATGTGGCCCACTGTATCTTTGTCGGCTTCTTTGCATCAAACACATTTGAGCTTGAGCTTTTCTTCTTGCTTTTGTTAGGAAATGAAGGTGTCTCATCCTTTGATTTTTTGTAGCATTGATTATTTAAATATTTAATGTTGCTAATTATTTCGTGTTGTCTTGTGAGTTACAACTTGCAGTTTCTATTTTTGAGGAGTCAAGTTGGAAAGTTGCATTTATAGGTGGAGTTGTGCATGAAGGCATTTCTATTTCCGTGTTGAGTTTGCATGGAATGTGAGTTTTCGAGGTGCAATTATTATTTGGCAAGCGTAAGTTTTGCATGTGCAGGTTTAGTGACAATTGGCAGTTGCAGTGTTGCATGAGGTGACAATTGGAAACTTACCGTCATGCGTGTGCAGTGGTTTTGGCGCTTTCCATGTTGCATCTTCAGCCTTTGACATTCGTTTTAGAAATGTTTAATTTATGCATTGTAAGCTCATATATATTGAGCACTTGTATTTTGGAGTTGTATGATGTTGTGTTGAGATATCGTTATGCTACCGAATTTACTCCAGAATTGTAACACAGACAAACTCTTGTAAAGGCTTGCAATACAAGTGTATTGTAGTCGTTTGTTTATAAATAATACATTGTTCAAGCTTTTGGAGTGGGGTTTTTTCTCTCGAAAGGGTTTTCCCCACGTATTTTTGGTGTTATGTGTTTTATTGTATCTCTAATACTATTTATGTTACTTGTTATGTGCATCTTTATTGTAATTGAATAAGAGTTTGAAATTTTAGAAATTTGCACATTTTCTCCTCTGATAGGTTGGTGTTGGAATCTTTTCCATGTACCTGGCTTCCTTTTAGTTGGTCTCAAAGCCTGATCACCTTTGTTTCATATTGTGGGTTAAAGGGTTTTTTGTATTGATCTTATTTGAGTGGGAGCTTGTTGCAGAAATTTGTGTTAACCTTGTTGTAGGAAGGAGATGGCAAGCACATTTGGTAGATTTGAGATAGAGAAGTTTAATGGAGGCAACTTTGAGTTGTGGAAGCTCAAGATGGAAGACGTGCTTGTAGACTGCAACTTGTGGACAGGTGTTTTTGGAACTATGCCAACGAGTATGAAAAAAGAAAACTGAGATTTGATGGATTGGAAGGCTAAGGGTCTGATAAGACTTTTTTTAGCTGATTTAGTACTCCTAAACGTTCATGAAGAGAGGATCGTTGCACTTCTTTGGAAGAAACTTTCTCAGATTTATTAGGCTAAATCCCCGGTAAATAAGTTGTTCCTATGAAAGAAGATGTATTCTCTGCGGATGGAGGAAGGAGGATCTATTGTAGATCATCTAAATGCATTCAACATGCTTGTTGCCTAGTTGAACTTTGCTGGTGTGAAAATGGAGGAGGATCATTGCGTGACTTTGTTGTGCTCATTGTCAGATTCTTGGGACCACCTTGTCATGGCCATTAGAAATACCACTATCGCCTTTAAGATAGATGAAGTGGTTGTATCATTGCTATCTGAAAAGATGCAGAGAAAATCTTTTGAAACAGCTAAGGAGGCTCTCGAGGTTCGAGGAAGAACGAAAAAGGCAAAAAGAACATGAAGCAAGAGAAGTCAAAATCAAAATCCTGTGGGAGATCTAAGTCTCCTGGTAAGACTGAGGTGAAATGTTGGAATTGGGGAAAATCTGGTAATTTCTGCAAAGATTGTAAGGAGGAGAAAAAGAAGAAAAAGAAGAAAAAGAAGAAAAAGAAGGCTTTCCCTTGATTCTGAATCTAATAAATCCTCTTTGGATGATGTAGATGCTTTTGTTGCTACTTTGGCAATGCATGCATCACAAGATGGTGGGAAGGTGTACATGGGTAATGACTCTCACCTGAATATTGTTGGACATGGAAGAGTCAAGATAAGGTTCCCGGATGGTAGAGTGAAGGGGATTGATGGTGTCCTGCATATCCTTGGTTTGGCATGGAACCTTCTTTTTGTTAGTAAGTTGAATGATTCAAGTGTGTAGGTTGTCTTCTCGAATGGAGGATGCAAGATGACAAGAGGAGCTATGATGCTTGCTAAGGGTGTTTGGATAGGCACTCTGTTTTAGCTGGATGCATGCATGGTGCGATGTGACAATTCATCTGTGGAAAAGAAGAAAAGAACTTTTGAGTCACTATCCTCACCATTGATACTAGCAGCAAAGAAGAAAGTTGTATCCACTTTTCATGGTCATGCTTTTTGGGTACCCAAGGGTGCTCATGCTTTGGAGATGAAGTTACTTGCTGAGAAGACAATGCTTTGGCGTCAAAGACTTGGTCACATTGGTGAAAAGGGTTTAAGAACCCTAAAAACTAAATGCTTTGTTGAGGGGCTTAATGATTGTAATCTTGAGTACGATTTTTGCGAACATTGTATCTAGGAAAAGCAAAACCGTGTTCAGTTTTATCACAGTTCTCACAAATCTTCTAGAGTTTTGGACTATGTGCATTCTGATGTTTTTGGTCTTGTAAATGTTCCTTCATTATCAAAATCTATATATTTTGTTTCTTTCATAGATGATTATAGTAGGACATTTGTTTATTTTCTCATAAGTAAAGTTGAAGTCTTCAGTCAGTTTAAGGAGATTAAGGCTTTGGTAGAAAATCAGACTGGTAAGAAGATTAAGTGTTTGAGGACCGACAACGGTGGTGAGTTTTGTTTTGCAGATTTCAATAAGTTTTGTAAAGAACATGGGATTGAAAGGCATAAGACAACTCCATATACCCCTCAACAAAATGGAGTTGTGAAGAGGATGAACAAGACGTTGATGGAGATGTTAGGAATTAGTGTTCACATGGATGTCATGATTAGTATGTTTAATAAAATAGATTTATGTACATTAATATTAAGTTGTTCTCAACAACTTAATATTATATTATTGTAAGTGCTTTTTTGTATTATAAGTTGTTTTAACAACTCATATATTAAGGAGTTTGTTTATTAGTTAGTCACGTAATTATCTATGTAAGGGAGTTGTTATAGGAGGTTTCTTATAATATAGGAATACAAGTCCCATAAATATGTAATGTGTACTGAAGAAAATTGAATTGGAATAAAATTTTATTTTTGTGTCAACGTAGCATTCTGATTTCCAATATGGTATCAGAGCATTCTCATCTGTGCCTGTGTATATGGAATGCAGAAACAATTATTTTGGTTGGAGATATCAGAGAATTTATCTTTCTTATACTCGTGAGTAGTGTAGCAACATTTTTTTTGGTAAATTGTGTTAAATTTAAAATGGTGTTTATTTATATTAGTTTAATGTAGTTGCAGTAAAATGGCAATATCTTTGTCATTTCATAACCAAATTTAAAAATTCAAAGTTTTTTGGAAAGCTAATGAAGGGTACAATAAAACCCATAAAAGGTTTGAAGATATATTTTGTATTGAGTGACCAGTTTGTAGCAGAAAATAGTGGTTGCAAGTTTTTACGTGATAACTCATTTTTGAACGCCATCAACTACAACAAAATAATATCATGCCATTGGAGCAGTCTATTAGTGAAAGATATCCACCAAGATAGATAATTCATATTTGTGGAGTTTAATGATTTGGTGTCATCAAATTTTCAATGATCTTGCATGCTCCTTGTTGGATGGCTGTTGTAGTTGCTATAAAATTTAAATTTTAGTTTGTTGATTAAATTGTTTATCTATAGAGTTTCATTGAAGCTTATTTCAACACAGTATCTACTATTTCAGTTTGAATAATCTAGCATGGGTAGAGATGGCATTCTCTTGAATGGATGGCGTAAAACTCTGCTGAATCAAAAGGAGAGTTGGTTGATAGTGTTGATTAAATTCATTTTGGCTTTGTTATTTAAAGGAGATATGTTTAGATCTTTTGTTATTTAAAGTTGGTGATATAAGAGAAATCTTTTATTTTTGCTTGAAGTAGCACTATAATAAAGAACTGCTTTTGGATTTAACAAGGATTTATTTTAGTAAAAAGGGTGTATTCTTATGGAGCTACATCCTCTTATTCATGTGCACATGGAGTTGATGCTATATCTAATAGTGGTTTTGGAGATTCTAATGCTACATTTGGCTAGGAAGGACTAAGGAGTCAAAATGGAGGATGGAGGCATAGGAGGTTGGAGGACACTCAATGTCCTCTCATTAGTCACCAACGACGATGTCGCTTATCAACTTTGGTGGCATTTTATTTTCTGTTGTGTGGCAGTGATAGTTTTCTATGTTGTTGGAGATCAAGTGGCACGATCAACAACAGTGGTTATTTCCATTCATATGTATTATTTTCTTATGTATCCTCCTAGTGCAAAATATTGTAATAAACAAACGCACTAGTGTAATGCAATTCATGGATCTTGAAAAGGTTAGTGGTAATCCAGAAAACCATATGAGGTGAATAGATGAGTGAGTTCATGTTCGTGTTTAGGTTTGTGGTAAACATATGTGAAAACCATGAAAGCTTGATGAGAGGTTCCTTTCATTTGAATCAAGATCATGAGTTAGAAGTGTTGGGCTTACTGTAGTTAAAAGTGTTAAAGTTTGAAAGGAGGAGAATATGGACATCATCAATATTGTAAACAATTGTATAGGAAAGCAGTTGGCTACAAAGATCCTTTGACTATCGAACTTCTTGGAAGTGTGGTCGGCTAGTGATGAGTTCACTGGAAGTGAAAGCGGCATAATTTATCGTATATAGGTGATCATATGCAGCAAGATCCAAATAGCAGTATGCAAACCTAAAGTATGCATAGGCATACGATTCTATTTCCAACTTGTGTGATGTTCTTTCTCTCCATGTTCACACTAAGGGGGTGATGAGAATGCTCTAATACCATATTGGAAATCAGAATTGCTACGTTGACACAAAAATAATATTTTATTCCAATTGGAGAGGGCTAGGAGTATGCTAAGTGGAGCTGGCCTTGAACAAAATTTGTGTGCTGAAGCTATTGCCATTGCATGCTATCTAGTTAATAGATCTCCTACATCAGCTCTTGTTGAGAAGACACCTATGGAGGAGTGGTCGGGCAAGAAGCCCTCATTGAGACATCTTCGTGTGTTTGGTTGTGAGGCATATGCTCATGTGCCAAGGGAGAAAAAGTCAAAGTTGGAAAACAAGGCTACCAAGTGTATCTTCATCGGTTATGATATTGGTGTGAAAGCTTACAAGCTTTGGGATCGAGTGGCCAAAATGGTTCTCTACAGTAGAAGTATTATCTTCAAAGAGATGAAACCTTCTTCCACTATTTTGCAACCTACAAAAGAACAAAAGAAAGAAGATGTGGTTCAACTTCCTCTTGACCCTAAGAAAGTTGATCCTGAAGCCCATAATGGACTTGATGATGAGGAGAGCTTGAGAAGCTTTGAAAGTTTTGAAGAAGAAGAACTTCAACCTCAACAATTAAGGAGGTCTATGAGAGATAGGCGACAACTTGATAGGTTTGGTTATTCACCTCAAGGTTTGGATATTCATTGTTGGATTCAAATTGTATTTTTTCTTTGATTCCTAATGTTGATGAGCCAAGGATTGTGCAAGAGGCTATGGGTATGAGTGATGCAGATTCTTGGATGAAAGCCATGGATGAGATGGCTGCATTGAAGAAAAATGATACATGGGGTTTGGTGCCCTTGCTTGAAGGACAAAAACCCGTTGGTTGCAAATGGGTGTTCAAGAAGAAAGTTGGTCTTAATGGCAGTGTTGAGAAGCATAAAGCAAGGTTGGTCATGAAGGGTTATTCACAAGTGGAGGGGATAGATTACGGTGAGATATTCTCTCCTGTTGCAAAGTTGACATCTATTTGGTTCCTGTTATCACTAGCAGCAGCTTATGATTTAGAAGTGGAGTAGATGGAGGTGAAAACAACCTTCATGGTGATTTGGAGGAAGAAATATATATGTCATAGCTTGAATAGTACGTGGTTAAAGGTAAAGAAATTCTGGTATGCGAGTTGAAAATGTCTCTGTATGGTCTTAAGTAATGTCCTAGGATGTGGTATCAGAAATTTGACACCTTTGTGTTGAGTTTGGGATTTCTGAGATCTAAATTTGATCATTGTGTTTACTACAAAACTGTTAATGATTGTTTTCTCATCATTGCATTGTATGTTGTAATATGTTGTTTTTTGGGAAAGATAAAAGTTTGATTTCAGATCTAAAGTCCCAGTTGTCATCAGGTTGAAATGAAGGATTTAGGTACACCTTGGTATATCTTGGGGATGAAGATTTGAAGAGACAAAACTAACATAAAGTTTTGGTTAAGCAAGAGTAAGTATGTGAATGCACTGTTGGAGAGATTCAACATGACAACTTGCAGACAGTTAGTTGTTCCTGTGTTGGCAGGGATGAAGCTTTATGTAGAATATTGTGTAAAGTCTTTTTCTGAGATGGAGGACATGACCAGAGTACCATATGCTAGCACTGTAGGTAGTTTGATGTATGCTATGGTTTGTACGAGACCATACATTGCCCAAGCAATGGGAGTCTTGATTCATTTTATGGCTAATCTTGGACGGGTACATTGGGATGTAGTTAAGAGAGTGTTCAGATACTTGCGAGGTATTGCTAAGTATGTGATGAAGGGGAATCAACATGCTCTAAAACCACTGATGTAAGAGGTATTTTTCACACACAAACCCTCTCATACAAACATTCAACAAGAACAATAACTAATGTGCTAAAATCAACAACAAGATTATAGCTTTTATATTCAACTTCTTCAGCATAGTTTTTCCAAACTTTAGAAACACATGCAAAACCCTCTGAAATCTGATTACAACAAA
Source organism: Sequoiadendron giganteum (assembly GCA_007115665.2). Classification (NCBI taxonomy): domain Eukaryota; kingdom Viridiplantae; phylum Streptophyta; class Pinopsida; order Cupressales; family Cupressaceae; genus Sequoiadendron; species Sequoiadendron giganteum. The sequence goes on along the minus strand of CM021102.1, from coordinate 14,604,935 downwards.
TAACCCAGTCTCATGGACTAATGTACATCAATATAAATGAGTCTTAAACTGATCTATGACAGGAAATTAACAAACTACATTAAAAAAAAAAACTCTTTCCTCTCAGATACAAACTCAACCCACAACCTGTAGCGGCAATCTTCAACCTGTAGTTGTTCTTGTCTCGCACAATGATCTTATAACCTCAAGTTGCTGTCTTCAAACCCTCATACCTGCAACAAAATGGCTTCCAACAGCCCTTGGAGAAAAATCTATGCCTTTCTCCTTACTCTACCTCTTTTGGCTTGCAACAATGAATCCCTCCTCTATTGCCATGCCTTCCTTTTTGCCATTTTCATCCAAAATGTGACTCCCAAGAAATGCAACACCTCCCACTTGGAATAACTCTAAAAAATCAAGAAATAAAATATTAAATATGCATTTACAACCTCCAAAATACTCCTAGGAAAGATTAGGCCAAAAATAGATGCATTATGGCTTTTCCACTCCACCCGAATAGTGAATTGAATAGAAAAAGATGAACCACTTGCTATTGGGCACCCAAATTCTTTATGCAATAATTGAGGAACAATAAATGAGTGGTCATAACTTGTAACTCCCCAAATCCCACGCCCACGAAGGCATATTTGAAGATTTTTCCTTGAAAATGCCACAAAAATGAGTTAAAATCACCATAAAACTAGAACATAACAACTTGGCCAAATATTTATCAAATATTTTAGGCCTTATTAAAGAAATTTATTCACCTACACTATTGAAAGGCCAAAATGAAGAAAAAAAAAAAAATTAAATATTTTTGGTTGATGCAAGATTGCTAGTCAACCATGGATGCTCTTGCATTAGACACCCAAGGTAGAAATTTTTTGTGAGCTTTCTCTCACAAATTGGAGTTGAATGGTAGGACCATCCTTTTAGGTTGTAAATAACCTTCAACAAACTCTATTACTGAATTTGGTACCGCTAATGAGTTATTCTTTCTCCTCTTCCAACACCTAGTTGAAACAAGCTTCCTTCTTTGATAACTTTGCTTTTCATTGAACCTCCTAAATGTGGAATTAATTCCACCATAAACCGACCACCCCCTCCAAGTGTATATCACACTCTCCTCTGATCCTGTGGGATTCAACCCACCATAGTCCGGCCACCTCCACCAAATTGCTCTTGCACTAAACTTTGCAATATCACGCAAACCCTTCTTTGCATACCATATATCACTAGCAAAATTTTCCTAAACTAACCCATCCATAACTTGCAAATCATCATCATTCTCAAATTTAATAAAATATAATTTACTATTCTTTTTTTCTGCAGCCTCATCACACTCACATTTTTCTTTAGAATAATATTTAGAAAAATTGAAATTTACCTTGGTTCTATTCACTACTGCAAGTTCAACCTTGTCTTCAACATGACATGTCACTGTTTTCATGCCTTTAGAAAGACATATTGAGGTTGTAAAATGATCTTCCACATTCAAAACACCATTAGAACAATAATCTTGAGATTCATCATCCATCTTCTCTAACAAATAATTAGGCTCTCTAACCAAGGAATCTTCATCTTCAATACTTTCAAACAAAGAATCATTGGAAAACTCCTCTTTTACCTTCACCTCTTGTTCCTCAATTTCAACCTTTTCAAATTGATTCATTGTTGGAACATCTTTATCTATTTCTACATTCTTATCCTCATCAAAACATACATTAAAATCTGATTTTATCTCATTGCCTTTTGCTGCAACTTTTACTGTTGCAATTATTTCTTCACTATCACTCGTCATATCATTCAAACACAAATCCCATTTGGTTTTAACCTCATCAAAATTTGATATTCTTCTCTTCCTTACAGCTGCAACAAAACTTTCAACTTCCTCATATTCACCCATTCCACTCACATAACTCATAAGCGAATCAGAATCACTAATTAACTCACAAAATGCAAGTTTTAGCTCCTCTTTTAATGTTTCAACTTCGGTGTCCTCTTCTTCAATGTTCTCCATTACACTCAACTCTTTTGTTGTTGTTGCAACCTGTATAATTTCATCCTTCATGTCTTCTAATAAGCATTCCTCAGCTTCAGGTTCATCAATTTCTTCGCATTCATCCTCTTCTTCTTCTTCCTTTGTGCTACTTGTTTGACACCCTACTGCATCTTCTTTCTTTCCCGCAATCAAAATATTATTAGAAGGATAATCAAAATTACCTTCAACTCTTCTCTTTTCTTGTTTTCTCCTTTCAATCTCTTTTTTTAATTCGTCCACTTGTTGCTGCAATTCTATCATTCCAACTTTTATTTCTTCTTGCTCTCTCTCTCTCTCTCTCTAATTCTCTCTTTGATTTTCTCAAGTCCAGGAATCTTCAAAATCCATCCAATAACAAAAGTCTTTTTCTTCTTTCTTTTCCATTTTCAAGGCCTCACAAAGCCTCAACACAAATATTCAAATCCTCAAGTTTTACTTATGCAAATTGCCTCCTTCGGCAATCTATTTACAACCATGGGAATCTTAGTTCCTCAAACCCTTTGAAAATGTCTTCTTGTAGGTTGTACATCCATCTACAAAAAAATCCACACACTCTCCACCCTCAGGACTTGATGCAAACTACCTCCAATCGGCGCTTCTGCCTACACTCTCAAGAACTCCCGCTTTGATACCATTGATGAAGGGGAATCAACATGCTCTAAAACCACTGATATAAGAGGGATTTTTCACACACAAACCCTCTCATACAAACACTTAACAAGAACAATAACTAATGTGCAAAAGTCAGCAACAAGATTATAGCTTTTATATTCGACTTCTTCAGCATAGTTTTTACAAACTTTAGAAATGCATACAAAACTCTCTAAAATCTGATTACAAAAAATAATTGAGTCTCATGGACTAATGTACATCAATATAAATGAGTCTCAAACTGATCTATGACAGGAAATTAACAAACTACATTAAAACAAAAACTCTTTCCCCTCAGATACAAACTCAACCCACAACCTGTAGTGGCAATCTTCAACCTGCAGTTGTTCTTGTCTTGCACAATGATCTTATAACCTCAAGTTGTCTTCAAACCCTCATACCTGCAACAAATTGGCTTCCAACAACCCTTGGAGAAAAATCTATGCCTTTCTCCTTCCTCTACCTCTTTTGGCCTGAAACAATGAATCCCTCCTCTATTGCCATGCCTTCCTTTTTGCCATTTTCATCCAAAATGTAACTCCCAAGAAATGCAACACCTCCCACCTGGAAGAACTCTCAAAAATCAAGAAATAAAATATTAAATATTCATTTACAACCTTCAAAACACTCCTAGGAAAGATTAGGCCAAAAATAGATGCATTATGGCTTTTCCACTCCATTCGAATAGTGAACCGAATAGAAAAAGATGAACCACTTGCTCTTGGGCACCCAAATTCTTTATGCAACAATTGAGGAACAATAAATGAGTTGTCATAACTTGTAACTCCCCAAATCCCACACCCAAGAAGGCATATTTGAAGACTTTTCCTTGAAAATGCCACAAAAATGAGTCCAAATCACCATAAAACTAAAACATAACAACTTGGCCAAATATCTATCAAATATTTTAGGCCTTATTAAATAAATTTATTCACCTACACTATTGAAAGGCGAAAAAAAAGAAAAAACTTAAAATTAAATATTTCTGGTTGATGCAAGATTGCTAGTCAATCGTGGATGCCCCGATGAACGACGGCCGTAACTATAATGGTCCTAAGGTAGTGAAATTTCTTCTTGGGTAAGTTCCGACCTGCACGAAAGGCGTAACAATCTGGGCACTGTCTCAGAGAGAGACTCGATGAAATAGACATGTCTGTGAAGATGTGGACTCCCTGCACCTAGACAAAAAGACCCTATGAAGCTTTGCTGTTCATTGGGATTGACTTTGGGCTCTTTTTGCATAGTTTAGGTGGAAGGTGAAGAAGGCCCTCTTCCGGGGGGGCATGAGCCATCAGTGAGATACCACTCTAGAAGAGCCAAAAGTCTAACCTTGCGACTGAACCTACTGTCCAAGGGATAGTCGTAGGTAGATAGTTTCTATGGGGCGTAGGCATCCCAAAAGGTAACAGAGGCGTGCAAAGGTTTCCTTGGGCCAACCGAAAATCGGTCCTTGAGTGCAAAGGCAGAAGGGAGCTTGACTGCAAGACCAAGGTAAAAATTTTTTGTGAGCTTGTTCTCACAAAATGGAGTTGAATGTAATGTCCCCTTTCTAGTGGAAGCAGTTAAACTCGAATCTTGTATTCAAAGTGTTTCTCAAAGAGACGTTAGAAATAAGTTTCAGTGATAATATCTAATAAGATCAAAGGTGATATAAATATTTCAGTCTTGACATAGGATTATTCATTTCCTTCTTATCACTCACTATGAATGATTCTTCTATAATTTATTTCATAAGTACATTAAGGTAGGTATTAAACATCTTTCAAGATCCCCTAGATGGAATTCTATTATACCATTTATCATTATAGTGAATGAATAGAGTCATTATTACTATAAGGCTCAATAATCGCTACAAGCATCATTATTGGATAGTCGTAAATAATATATTATCTTGCATATATTGGAGGTGTCCACAATCTATGATTTATCTATGAATTTTAATATATATATATATACTTATCGATTGTTAACATGTCATTCCAACTCTCATTATACTTATCCATCCTAATATCTATTCAAATATATTCATAAATCACAATATACTAAAATATATTATGTGTACATCCTATTTGTCAACCATCATAATATATATATATATCTAATATATACTTGTCATTTATATTTAACCATCACAATATATTTAGATATATTCACAAGTCATAACATACCTAAATATATTTCATAAGTCTCAACTCAAATTTAAATTCTTATTGTATTTGATATCTACGATTCTTACTTACTAACCTTTATTCAACATATGCCAATACTTACCTCCCAATTATGTTTATGCAACAACAGTATCTTCTCCAGCAGATATCCCATATTTTATTTCTTTCCTATGGTTAACCTACTGCTTCTGTAAACTTCACTTCTCCTTTATATATCTTTCATTTCTCCTACTTTATAAATTCTATCTAGATTCTATACTATATTTGAAATAAAATGGTAAACAATTATAAAACCTATGCTACAGATTTATGACTAAATATAATCTGACTTTACTCGGAAATATTGCAGTCTCTGCTTATTCTTTTATTCCCTTATATTTCTCCTTATTCCCCTCTTATCCATTGAATTCCTCCCAGCGATGGTCTCTTCCTCCAGCCCATGATGATACCCCTTTGCTTTGAGAATGTCTCCAATAAAATACTGTATCTTGAGGAAAAGACGTGTCTTTCAGGCAGATCGCTCCCCCTTGAGTCAACTGATGCCTTTCTTAAGATTGCCTTTCTATTCTAATTTGTTTGTGTATGATAAAGGGGAAGGATTCCTTTAAAAGCTTTGTTTACGTTTTAAATAATAATGATCTTGTAAACAAATAATGATTTTATATTCATTCTTATAAGAATATCTGTATAAGATCTATAGTTAATATAAATAATGTTTTATATTTATTTATATAAGTATAAGATCTGTACCATTATGATAATTATTGATCTTATTTAATTTTATCTTCATTATATTTTATTTATTATTTTATTTTACTTAATATTTAAATATTTGATATTTTAATTGTTTAATAATATCGATTGTTTGAATTGTTTAATACTTATGTTTTATTATAATATTACCTGATCATAATCATAATAGTATTTAAATTGTTAATATTGATATATATATTTTTTGATATTTATTTAGATATTCATTTTATTCATTTATTAGTATTTGAGTATTTCATATTTGGGTGTTACAATTTTGGAGGACATGACATTGAATGGTAGGACCATCCTTTCAGGTTGTAAATAACCTTCATGGAGTTGTATGCTCTATGTTTTCATGGCTATCCTTTTGGACCTTGGCATTCAAGTTGTATTCGCGGGTTTGTGGATTCTGGTTGGATAGGAGATATTGATAGTAGAAGATCCACCGGTGGATATGTATTCACGATGTTTGGTGGTGTCATTAGTTGGATGAGTAAGTGGCAAGCTATAGTCACTTTGTTCACGACAGAAGCAGAGTACATGAAAGCTACTCATGCTTGTAAGGAAGCCATTTGGCTTAAGCGTTTGTGTTCAGATGTTGGGCTTGATGCAGGACAAATCACTATTTGTTATGACAATCAGAGTGCCATTTGCCTGGCAAAGAATCCTACTTTCCATGCCAGAGCAAAGCACATTGATGTTCAATTTCATTTTGTTCGTGATATGCTGGAAGATGGAAAAGTGAAGTTAGAGAAGGTTGACACCCTAATGAATGTTGTAGATGCATTGACAAAGCCAGTGAGCACAAAGAAGTTCAGATGGTGTTTGAAGTCTATGGGCCTCATGTCCTCTAGCACTTAGATCTTATTACTTCCATTAACTCTTCAAAGGTGTTCGACAAGTGGGCGAATGTTAGGAAAGGAAGGTGTCTCAACCTTTGATTTTCCGTAGCATTGATTGCAATTAGGTTTTGTTTTCTCGTGCCTGTTAATTGCCTTGGATTTGCCATTGTTAGGTTGGCTGCACAAAAAAATATTTTAAACTCAAATACCCTGAACCTTGAGTCAGCCTAACCTATCATAATGTCAAGTGAGGTTTTGCCTAGAACCTAACTTAACAACTTCCATGGGCGGCCAAAAAATTGAACAAGTTATCAGGGAAGGGAGTCCTTAAAAACCATATTGAGGATTCTAAAGCACAGATTTTGAATGACATTACCATCTGAAACAGTTGGGATTTTTTTAGACTTTTCTTCAAGAAGTCTTTTGAGGGTATTCCTCTATGCAAAGCATGATAGTTATGCCTATTTCAATGATAGGTTATAGTGCCAACTTGTCTCATAAGCTCAAAATTGGTAGAATGGGTATGCAGAATGTATGATTCTATGTCCAAAATGTTATAGATACTAAGGGAAATAAGCTATTCACCTATAAATAGAAGCTTAATCCAAACTGTATTCAATGTGAACCCCAATGCATGAGAGATAATAAACTTGAAAACCCTAGCCACTGAGTACAAGAAAGATAGACAAAGTCACAAATTCAAATGGTTTCCTCACCATAGGGTCAAGAATGTGAGGAAGTTAGAACCCATTTCAGAGGATGAGCTTGAGCCATTTGACTTGGATAAACTTGAGGATTATTATAGAGACATCTATCAAGGAATATTTGAAGTCCTCGTTATAGAAACACAATAGAAGATGCCGAGATGAATTGAAGATGTAAGAGATCAACTAAAGGCAAAGGAATTAGGGTATGAGAAATTGGAGCTTGAGGTTGTTTCCCTAAGGAAGGAGTATAAATAGAAGCATAGCTGCAAGTGCGAAGATAAAGAAAAAATAAAAAAAATTCCCCAAGTGTTTGAAACTTTGAACGAAACAAAAATAGATTCAAAACACTTTGTGCAAATAACAATGGATAGTAAATTTACCTCAAATGGTGTAGTTTTGATGCTCTCTTGTCTTCTCTTGATTATTCCTCTCTTTGTTTGCTTTCTTACCACAATATGCAAAATGAGGAAGTTTTTTGTTTTTAGTTGTTAGTGTCTTTGGTCCTTTTGAGCTGCTGACCCCCTTTTTAATATTTTGTTTAAAAAAAATTGAAACTTTATTAGGCTGGGGCATAGGTAACGGTTAGACATCCTTTTCGTGACTTCTAGGCATCTCTTGCTCATTCTAAGGATGGCTAGCTGTTCCCTGCCGTTTCTTGCATCTTATCATTTTTTTATTGTACCTGAAATGTTTGTGTTTTTTTTTGTTGGGGATGAACCCAAGGATGTTTGCTACTTGTCCCCGCATCCTTGAAATGTTTTGGGTGCAGGAACAAATTGAAAATCCCATGGGACTGTGGAACATAGAATGATTATAATCTCTTAATTCAGAAGCTAACCAAATCACATGGAGAAAAAATTATTGTTTGTTTGGTGTGTATAACTAATGTTTATTGATGACCCCTATTTGTTTTCTTGCAATCTTAATTGTCAATGTCTTCAAAGAATAATTATATATGGAGAAAGTATTGGTCTTTTATCTTGTCATTCTTCTTGTTTTAAATTTTTTGGCTACTTTTAACATCATCGATGATATAGACATAATGCCTTTGTAAAATTTGTAGGAATTGAAGCTAGAGGATTTATATTTGGCCCTCCAATTGCATTGGCCATTGGAGCCAAATTTGTGCCTATGAGAAAACCAAATGGGTTACCAGGTAATTCTAATTATTTTTGTTAATGCCAAAACAGGGAACTGTTGTCATTGCTATTGCTTTTATATGGTTCAATCGTTTCTTCACTTTCATGCAAGATATATCATCATAAAAGTAATACTTGAATGTATGAAATGCATTATGGGGATGTGCTTACTAGTCATTGCTCTAGGAAGTTGTCACTGTAGGATCCATGCATCTTAAAATGTGTTTTTGGAAATTAAAGTTTCATCAAATATTTAGTTTATCTACTATGTTTGATGGATCACTAGGTTCATAATTGACACATAATTGTGTTTTCACCTCTTTTGATGTGGACTTATTAAATGGGAATAATAGTGAAGGAGAAAGAAGACAGCTGCCCCCTCTTGACAGTAATTTCAGATTTCTCAATTTTTAGTGAACTAGAGTTATTCCTAGAACTGTTGATTGGACATCATGGTGGAAAAATCGCTGAAGTATATCATTTGCATTGTGAGGACAGCAATGATTCATCATAAACCTTTGTTAGTGATGATGAGGATAACATTTCTTCAAATCCCTGTGCAAATAATGATCATTGCTAAATCCAATTAGAGAATCCAACATGTTTCCTTCTGCAATTGCAACATTTGTAGATTATAACATCATAAATTGCGAGGAAGAAAGTAAGATTGATTCTCTGCCTACGTTCTGTTTTCCTCCCTGAAGTGGAAACCTTACTTTTGGGTTTTTTGAAGAACACTTAGTAAGTGGTGTGGTGGAAATAAATATTGAAGATTATTTTAAAGCTGATTGTTAGAATTTGCAAATATTTCCTTGGTTAGCTGAAAAATATGGAGATAAATCAACAAAAAATATTCCCTCGACATACATGCATCCTAAATATGAAATGTTTGAGGTGCTCAAAAAGGATGATGAAGGTGAAGCTCTACAAGAGGAGGTTAGAAATGAACCTAGTTTTGAAACTTTTTTGTTGTTCTTTTAAAATCTCTTTATCCAAGCTTCAGTAGTTTCATTACAACACCTTACATCTCCTTGTGCTGATTCACTACATGAAATGCACATTAAAGAAGGAATTGCAGATGTCACTTGGGTTAATGAGAAACTAAAAATTTTGCATCTTCTTTTTCTCCCAATTGAAATATTCTTAACATACGGGGATGAAGAGAGGGCTGCCCTATGCTCAGAATATCTGCTAAAACTGCAAGTAGTAGTCAATGAATTAGCAACTTCAAATAATAACCATGAATTGGTATGTCTTGTAGAAGCCATGTAGAGGAATTTTGAAGAGTTAGAAGATTCAAAAGATCAGCAAATAACTAGTGATTCACATAATGAAATTCATGAAGAGTTTCAACACCATAAGATTTTCATCCCAAGTTGGTGCATTGAACATTAGATGATAATTTCTTTGTGGAAAGGGTGTCTTTCTTTCTCCTTAGCCATTTTTGGGAGAAGATCTCTTTGTTGGTGAACTTGAGAGAATAGATTTGCAATCCTTCTCAGTTTCTTCTTGTTAGTGTTTAAATTCACACCTTTCGGTTGGACACAAAACATAACAAAAATGTTGTTAAACTACTCTTCGAATTAATAGGGGAAGCTCCTTGTAAAATAAAATTTAACCCACTATGAACAATATGTACTTTCAATTTACGAACTTTATATTGTTTTTGGATGGATTTCTCATTCACAATGAGTAAATTTTAAATGTGTATCTTTTTGGGTTTGCCTAGTGTTAAAGGCCAAAATACTCTCTCAACACAAAGCAAAGGATTTTATGCTTGCACTGTTTAGGTAAAAATAGAGATTGAGCAAGGCGAGTACACACAAGTTGAATAGGCTAATACATAAGAACATGATCGCTTTGGTTAAGTAAATGAAGGACAAGGTAGAAAGCCACAATATCCAACTTCAAAAAGACCTTGTTGGTGATTTTTCCAGTTGAACCTTGAAAATCCTCTAAAGGATAGCTAACCCTTATGATTAAGAACTTTAAGACTAGTGGCCAACGTGTTGTGACCTTTTCACACATCACCCCATTCAAAATGGGGACCCCCTAATTTTTGCCCCATTCTGGTCTTTTGGCTTTGGTTTTCTCTCTCTCTATCTGATCTTTCTGTCCTTTCGGGGATGTCCCATCATTTGATCTGATTGGAATTTTGGCTTAGTCTGTGAAATTAGGGTTTTCATTCTTCAGGCATTGGAGGTCAAATCAAGTTGGAAAATTGAATCTAAGAATGGTACTACAATCAGAAAGCTTCAGGTAGGATCCCATCAAATTTTCACTAAGTTCGAACAACTTGCTATTTTTAGTAAGTGCTCAATTTGGGGTCCTTCCTCTGAAATTTTGGGATTCTGACTGCTCCAACACGTCCAGGGTACTTCAAGATACGCTCACGCAAAATTTGAATAGATTTGGACAACTTGCTATTTTTAGTAGTTCAGGCTTCAGAGGCTATTTTCATGATTTGCATGTGTGCTTTTTCAATGAATGTCTAGAGGGTCTTTCTGGGTTTTTCAAGACCTTCTGGATGATATAGCATGCAAACTGGGATGATGACTTTTGGCAGTTTGGGCTTTAGAAGCTATATTTAGGGTTTGCATGTAGGATTTCTCAGTGCATGTTAGGATATTCTTTATGGGTTTTTCAAGAGCTTCGCAATGATGTGACATGCAAGCGAAGTTGATCATTTTTCAAGGACTTACTATTTTTAGCCAGTGCTCGCATGTGGACCAACTTTTTGGGTTTTTTTGGGTTTTTTGAGATCTCTTGGGCAATGTGACATGCAAATGCATCCGGTGGTCGATAGATCACTTTTCAGGCACTTACTTGTTGTGACCTTTTTCACACATCACCCCATCCAGATGGGGACCCCCTAAATTTTACTCCATCCTGGTCTTTTGGCTTTGCGTCTCTCTCTCTCTGGTCTTTCCGTCCTTTCGGGGATGTCCCATTGTTTGACCGAGATTGAAATAGTGGTTAAGTCTGTGAAATTAGGGTTTTCTATCCTTCAGGCTTTTAAAGGTCAAACCGAGTTATCAAATTGGAATCTGAGCTTAGTACTACAGTTACAAGGCGTCCGACAAAGTCCCACTGAATTTTCATTATATTATGACAACTTACTATTTATAGTAAGTACTCAATCGGGGACTGTTTCATTAGGATTTTGGAATTCTAATTATTCCATCACATTCAGGTAACTTTTAGGCACTTGCACCTAAATTTTGAGCAGAATCAAACAACTTGCTACTTTTGGCAGTTCAGGCTTCAAAAGCCATTTTCAGGGTTCACACATGTGATTTTCAATGCATGTCCGAAGATTACTTCTGGGGTTTTCAAAACCTTCGCAACGATGTAACATGCAAACCGAGACGATCACTTTCAGAGTTCAGCCTTTGGAGGCTATTTTTAGGGTTTGCATGTAGAGTTTTTCAACGCATGTCTGGATATTCCTTCTGGGTTTTTCGAGAGCTTCGCAACAGTGTGACATGCAAGCAGAGAGGATCAAGTTTTGAGGACTTACTATTTTTAGCTAGTGCTCGCATGCAGACCAGTGCTTTCTGGGTTTCTTGAGATCCCACAGGCAATATGGCATGCAAAATCATCCGGCATTGAATTGATCACTTTCTAGGACACTTACTATAAATAGTAGTTTCACTCCAGCCACTCGACACTTTAGTTCAGCATACAAGGCGACATGCAGAAGAAACAAAGTCAAGGTACCTGCTGGCAAAATTTGAGCGAAATCGGAGGACTTACTATTTTTAGTAAGTCAGGACACGGCTATAAATAGCAGGTCTGCGCCAGAGGTAGGTGCGAACAGGGCACTCAAGTTATCAGGATCAGGCATGGCAAGTTTCAAGTCAGACGGAGCTACAAAAGTCAGGCAATTTTGGGGCTTACTATAAATAGCAGGTGGCTATAAATAGTAGGTTGGCATGTGGGACAGGCGAAAATAGGATCACAAGGCGAAGAGTATCATATGGTGAAATTTTCAGGCAAAACGGAGCTGTGGAAGTCGAAAATCAAAGAACTTACTAAAAATAGCAGGGACTTGCTAAAAATAGAATGTGAAGATGAAGGGCAGACAAGGGCATGAAAATTTTCTAAGTCATTGAAATGGAACCTTCAAGGGTAAAATGCGCCCAAGAAGAGGAGTGTTGAAGTAAATTCTCCAAGTGTTAAAAATGAAAGCCCATGGGTTAATTTGCGCCCACATTGAAGGTGATCACTTGAAAATTTCCTAAGGCAAAAATGGAAGTTCCCTTGGTGAAATGCGCCCACCTTAGTCAAAATATTCTAAGTGCCAAAATGGAAGCTACACCTCTGAAAGGCGCCCACTCTAGTGAAAGCTTGCAAATCAAAATGTGCCCACCATGGAAGAGCCTTGAGTAAAAAAAAACGCCTAAGGCATTGGAGATCAAAGCATGGCATCCCAAATGCGCCCATGATGAAGAATCAAAGTCTCACCTCTCAAATGCACCCATGGTGAAAATAGAAGTAGACCCTATCAAATGCGCCCTTGTGCTAGGAGTGGTTAGGCCGAAATATTTCTAAGGCATGGAAAACGAAAGTGCAACCTCTAATTTGTGCTCATCTCTAGCAAGGAAATGCGCCCAAGTCAAAAGATGAATAGAGGCTTGAGAAATTTGCTAAGGCAAAATGAAAGCTTCAAGGCTGAAATGTGCCCAGCAAGTGTTGAGTGGTGGTGTGAAATAAACTAAGGCATTTAAAATAAAAGTTGAGGTTGCAAAATGCGCCCATCTCCAGCTAGTCAAAATGCGCCCAAGTCAAAGGATGAATGAAGGCTTAAACGTCTAAGGCATTGAGAATCAAAGTTGGAGGGGCTAAATGCGCCCAAGGCTAAGACATGAAGTGGAGAATTTGTTAAGGCAGAAACAAAAGCATGATATGCTAAATGCGCCCAGGGGGGAAAACATGTTGAGAATGTCTAAGGCATGGGAAGCAAACAAGAGGTAAAGGAGTTCCTAAGGTGTGAAAATTTGCCTAAGGCAAAAATAAAAGTAACTCATATCATATGCGCCCAAGACATACAATGCTGGAATTATTTTCTAAGCCATGGGAATAAAATTAAAAGGGTAGAAATGCGCTTGAGCAATTTGATTAAAGTGTTTGAAATTTTCGAAGGCATCGAGATTTAAAAGGCATCTAGATGAAATACGCCAATGGAAAGGGATTCAAATTTATTTCTAAGTATGTGTGAGGTGAAGGCGTGAGGAAATGAATTATCAAAGAGGTGTGAAAATGTTCAAAATTTTTTTAAGTGAAACAAATATTCCACTACATGAAAACATGCCCTTGACATGGATGAGCTCGAAATTTCTTTTTCCATGGCATTTAAACGGAGTTGGCAACGTGATGAAATATTTTAAAGGGGAGAATTAACATCGATGAGTATTATTTTTCCATGTCAAATAAAATATCAAATGAACCTCTTTAAAAGGCACCCATGAGTTGATAGAGTTTAAAAATTATTTCCCTAATGGAAATTTTAATATTTTCAGAGGGGATTCGTTTTGCCTAGATTATTTTCCTAACGGAAATAAAATCTCAAGGGATGGATTATTTCGAGCAAGCAAGTGATTTTAAATCGCCCGGAGTTGAACATGTTAAAGAGAAGGTTTAAAATGTCTAAGGCAAATTTCATGAAATTGAAGATTTAAATGACAGACATTTTAACAGGTTGGAAATGAATTTACAACTCCCACAAATTTTTTCAAATTGAATTTAATTAAACACTGCGAGGATTTTAAAATGGAATTTTCAATCAAGTCAAGTGATTTTCTCACGAGTTGTTTAAATTACCAAGAGTTAACTGGCTGACTAAAGGGAAAAATTCAAATTTTTGCAAGGAAAGAATTTTCATTAATGGCAACTGCCATAATGATTGGCCGACGACTAGCCCACTACTGCGCCTGAATTAGAAGATTTTGAGTGAAAGAGAGTGGTGAATTGATGAAGGTGCTAAAAATAGCTCCAACACTACTTAGTAGGATTCTTCATGAAGAGTTATTTAAACAACTTCATTTCTTTCATTTCTTCACACATTTCGAAGTGAGGAATTTTGTGAGAGATTGAAATCTTTTTTGAGGTTGCTGAAAGTGAGCTTGAGTTTTTATTTTCTAAGTACGAAGTTGCTGGAGAATTTAATTCTCAAGTTGCTGAGAGTATGTTTTTCGAAGAGCTGAGAGGTTGTTGCTGCAAATTTCGGAATTATTTGTGTTGGAGAATTTATTTTTTCTCGCTGTTGAGAGTAGAGTTGTTGCAAATTTCAAAGTTGTATGCTAGAGAGCTGAGATTTTATTCCCAAGCTGTTGAAGTTGTTGCAGATTTCCGAAGTTGCAGAAGATTTCTTTTCTTTGGAGATCTTTATTTTCAAGCTGCTGAAAGTTGAAGTGCTGAAGAAGTTTAAACGTTGAGAAGTTGAAGAAGTCGAAATTTCATATTGCTGACAACTCTTTATTCTTCTAACTGCTGAAGTTAAAGGCTGAAGTTGACAAAGTGAAGGAAAAGTTAGAATTATTTGTGTTGGAGAAACTAGCTACTTGCTGAAAGTCATTAGTTTGCTGCAATTTTTTTTTTTCTTCACCAGTCGGAAGTGAAGTTGCTGAAAGCTTCTTCCTAAGCTCAGAAGATTTTACATAGTTTGAGGTTTGGAATTAGAAATTTATGCTGAGGAATTTTATGTTCAAAGCTAACTCCGTATCCGTAGCCATCTCGGAAGTTGTTTTATTTTATTAAAAATCTGTAGTCTAACTTATTATTATCCTGTTTTATTTTTGCAGATGGCTGGAGCAAAGGATGTGGCAGGAACAAGCAGAGCTGCAAATACTGAAGCGGGCAAGGCTAGCTCATCCCGACAGGCGGTGATTAAGAAGCTCGCCAAGCCATTCCTTCCAAAGTGAACAATTACTTCGAAGTTGGCGGGATTAAATGACACCAACCTGGGTTCATTTAATCTCAATGCACTCAAATCAAGGATGTTCGGACTAGGGGGCCATCAACCGTCAGTCATGGCACATATCATGAAAAGTGGGATCTACGCAGCTGCTAGTTTTCCACCACAATGTCCGGAGTTAATCATGGAATGCGCAAATTGCTACAAGCCAGAGCGTAGAACCATTGTCTCTCCAAATGGCAAATTGCTTGCCAACTTCACGCCAGATGCTATTGGAGAGGCATTTGGGATTCCTACTTTCGAGAGGATGCTATACAGAACAAAGGAAAGAGCAGATAAGATGTACTCCTCCTCCTTCGAAAGGGTTGCCGTAGTCATCAATAGAGTTTGGATGCAGAAGCCAAAGCCACCCCGCACTAAACTCCCGAAGCAGATAATTGCTGAAGATGTGAAACAGGAGTACTGCGACTTGATAATGATGCTTAGTCGAATAAATGGGAGTGCGCAGGCCTACATCTTCGAGCCTTGGATGTTCTACTTCATCGAGATCATCTTGGAGGGAAAGGAGTGTGTTGATTGGGCAAGAATGATTAGTGACAATATTGATGAACAGTTCAGGAGCCTGAGGAGGACAAAAACTTTTTATATGGGCTCATACGTAATATATAT
Source organism: Sequoiadendron giganteum (assembly GCA_007115665.2). NCBI lineage: Eukaryota > Viridiplantae > Streptophyta > Pinopsida > Cupressales > Cupressaceae > Sequoiadendron > Sequoiadendron giganteum. The sequence continues at coordinate 14,589,070 of CM021102.1, read as the reverse complement.
GTTGGCTAGGATGACCAAATACCGAGGATCACGTACAAGGAACCAATCAGCTGTGCACCTGACCGGTTCAAGATCCATGAGGCATGCACGTAGTTACATTTGACTAACCCTGCCAGCTACAAGCAGGCTGATGACGCATTCACAATGCACATCACGAGGACCCTTCAACAGAGAACGCAACAAAGAATATCAAAGGAAGCACAGGCGTTGATCGAAGAATACGGTTATTGGCTCATACAATTTTCGAAATTCACATACATTAGGCTACAGGGGTTCACTTCATATCCATACCGGCTATCGAGGTACCCCACCGATCATATAGTAATGCTGGAAGTATCTAGGCAATTGATCGCCTATGATAGGATTCAAAAGAAGAAGAAGAAGGGTGGACTTGACTTTCCTATCACCATGGGAAATTCCATTGAGGTGTGTCCCTCCTTGTAGGCGGCTCGAGAAGCAGAGGATGAGCTGCAATTCTTTCATCTCTCGTATCACACGGGCAGGTAGGATTTCGATCCTTATAGAAACATCCGAATGGTGCAGAACGTTGAGTACCGACACAAGGCTCACATTGAAGATTTTTGGGCAAATGCTGTTGATGAGGTTGAAATAAGGAAAAGGATGTTTACTAGGCTCCCCCTCAAGTTGATCAGGGAATGTGAGGTCATTCCAGTTTCCGACCAGGTGGAGGAAGATGTCAACGTTATACAGCCTGATTATGAGTCAGTGAGAGATACTCCAGTCCCGCCACCTGATTGGTCCGAGCCTAAGAACATGGACTTAGACACGCTCTCTATACCGATGATGACTTTCACAAGGGCTTGGGTCGATAGGCACGTATACAGACTCAAGAGCAGATCAATGACTCTTACTTATGACTTGATGGGTGATCAAAGGCCACTAACAGTGAGAAGAGGAAAACAGATTGCCCAAGCTGCAGAGGCACGAGAGGAGGTGTCGACCCGACCGATACCTTTGAGGATGGAACAAGCATCACCCGCACACTCACAAACTCAATCTTCAAGTTTGAGAGAAATTTCACTATTTGTTGATCAGAGGGCAAGATTGAATGAGGAGCAAGAACTGGAAGAGGTTGACCAACCCAACATCAGAGAGTTAGACAGCCTGAGTGCCAGTGCACTCAGAGGGGGAGGCCAACAGGAAGAAGAGGAGGAAATGGCGGCAGATACTCGTTTCCAGCAGATGTTGGACGTGACATTGGAAGAGGAAGAGAACACAGAGCAAGGGACCCAAGGGTCTGGAGATACTCAACACGTGGATACCGATGAGCTAGAACAAAATAGTGTTAGAAGAGAAGAGGCACGCGAGGAGGAGGCAACAAAAGAGCAGCCCCTCGTGATTTGCAATCCACAACAGACGGTGCCAGATTGGCTTACGGAGAAAATGAGAAGGGAACCTGAGGATGATACAGATCCGGCAGTACAGATGGAAGAATTCCTCAGGAGGATCAGTGCACCTCCAGAAAAGAAGAGAGCTAGGAAATTTTCGAAGATCTCGACTGATGAGTCAGGCTCTCGCACACTCCAGGTTACTGTCCCAAGGGAGGAGTGTGATCGGGCTGGGGAAAGCCCCGAGAATTATGTGATCACCACCGTAGAATTGGGTCGTCCCACGGGAGACCAAATTATTGAGGAGTTCGATAACACCTATCAGGCATTGAAAGATAAGTTGCTCCGTACGGAAGGAAAATACAAGAGGTTGAAAAGGGAGCATAATACTTTGATAGGATATGTGCAAGACCTTGCGCGTCTAGGTGAACAAGGAAACCCAGTGGTTGAACCCCCGTCCGAGCTTCCGAGAGAGTTAGTTGTTGGCTTGGAGGATCTGAAGAAAATGGAAACGGAAGCGGATAAATGGGTTGGCCATGTTCGAGTTGAGACTGAGAAATTCATGGAGGATCTTGCTTATGCCTACCAGCAAGCCTCAAATGTTCTTGCACGCATGGACATGGTGGATCAAGCCTGGAATGAGACCCAAATTTATCAAACGAAGGCTGTTCTTCGTCTAGGGGCTTTGATGCACATGCCCTTACACACCTTGGTGGATGGGGGTGTAATATAGGAGGGTGATAGGTACGATTTCACCAACTGGTACTATTCGGTGGTCACAGGCTGTGGTTTTCATGATGCAGCACAGGCGGATTCAGCCAGGGTTAGGAAGGCAATGAACAATATTTTGGAGGGAATCTTGAATACCTTGGAGGCCATTTTTGCGAGGAGGTTGGCTCCAGAGGAGATCATTGCAGGTGGTTTGAGGGATAGATTGACTCCCTTCTTCTCGGTCGTAAGAAAATTTGTCCAGGATGACTTTGAGAACATCTCCACCTTTTCCAGTATAATTCATAACACACAAGACGCCTTGGTGGCTTGGAGAAAGTCTTACATCCGGCACAGACAGACGGTGGCAGTCTTGGAATTTCAGCTCAACCATATCCCGCCAATTTCAGTTCAGGAGGTTGAGGCAGTGTTGGCCCATCTGATCGAGTTTGCTGTTCGGGAGAGAGACAATGGGAACGCTCTGCTGGACGAGAATCTTCTGGAAGATGGTGATGGGCATTAATTGCTCATTATGGTTCCTGTAGGGGAGTGGAGAATATTCTGTGCATTTATTGCCCACTCCTTTTTGTGGCGGTTTTTAGGGCAAAAATCCTAATTAGGGCATAGGTGGCTCAATCTGAGACCTTTATTGTAATCAGATCTAAACCGTCCACTGAATTGGACTTATTATAAAAGGGGCATCCCCCCTCATTTGTAATCAGTTAGAATTAGAATCAGATTGAGAATTGAATCAGAGCTAGAGAGTAGAAGGCATTTAGTTAAGAGTTAACTTAGTTTGAAGAGGAAAGAGAAACTTTCCCTTTGAAAGTTTTTGTAAAAGGTTGTTGTAGAAGGCTCTCATAATATAAAGATTCTTCATTGATTGGTGATTTCATCTTTCATTGTGGGTAGTTGACAAGGCTTTTTCGTCTTTCCAATTCTAGTAGATAGAGTAAAGTAGACTTTATTTTATGCAAGTAGTTGTTAATTGTGGAGTGTGGCATTTGGTTTGGACAAGTTTTCCTTTATCCATACCACTAGCGGGCTTGTTGATGGTAAGTCTGCCCTGTGTGGTCAACTGGAGTATCAACACCTAACTTTGATTGTGATTCGTGTGCCCACTTGCATCGTTGTGATGGGGTGCATATGTTGAATCATAGTTTGAATATCTTACTCATCCTTTGAAGATTGCACCAACTTTGTCAGAGTTGTTCGAAGGGGAGGCGAAACAAAGTTTGGTTTGAAGATTGTTGAAGCTAATCCTCACATTCTACCTTTTAGAAATCGATTGTAGAGTTCCTACCCCTATTCCTTTTCAATTCAGTATTTTCTCGGTTAACTTAGGAATCAGAGCAATATTGTCAAATCATTCATGTCTTAATTGCTTCACAAAATCGAACAACTGCGTAAGTCCCCTTGAATACCCAGCATATTCACATCAACCAACTGAGTCTATTCGCGATAAAAGGAACTTTGGAGTTGAACGCATAAACTTTCACGCAATCTTAGCATGCGAAATACTTTGATCAAGAGAGAATAGAGTGACCGTTGGACATTTTATTCTGTGTTGGTGTTGTCATAAAACACACGTCAACATTACTATTTCTAGCAGGTTCACCCCAACAGTCCTAGATCTCCAATCTGACGAGAAAAACAACATGCAACATAAATCAAGTCAAACATAGGTCATTGGAGGCACATGCAAGTTAAGTTAGGGTTTCCTACTTTTATGCCTAAAATAGGGGTGAAATTCGAGAAGTTGTCAAATTGAAGTACCCCATCATGATCAGCATCCTTCGGACAACCTACTGGCAAAATTTGAATGCAATTCGAGTACTTACTATTTTTAGTAAGTCATTTCATGGCTAAAAATAGCAGGTCTACACCAAAAGCAAGTGTGAACAGGTCAGTTAAGTCATCAAGATCGTGTGGAGCAAATTTCAAATCAAACAAAGCTGCAAAAGTTAGGTAATTTAGTGTTTGCTAAAAATAGCAAGTGAGCTTGGACGACAGGTATGAACAGGGTAGCCAGGCCACAAGAAACACATCAGGCCAACTCCAGGTTCAAAAAAGGTGAAGAGCCATGAGGAATCTTACATCTTCGGAATTTACTAAAAATAGATGGCAAGAGTTGGTTGGAGGCGTTGAAAATTTCTAAGTCTATGATGAAACTGGCATGAGGAGATGGTAAATGCGCCCTCAAGAAGAAGAGGCTTGGAAAAAAGTTTCTAAGTGTGAAAGTTCCCCCTTCCTACCTCAAATGCGCCCAAGGTAAGCTAGGATGTTGAAATTTTTCTAAGGCAAGGAAATTCCTCCTCCCTACCTCATATGTACCCTAACATGGAGGCTAGACCTTCCAAATGTGCCCACAAGGAATGAAGACTCAAGAAAATTTTCCAAGGCATTGGAAAATCCTCCTCACACCCTCAAATGCGCCCAAGTCATGGAGGAGGCAAGAAAGGATTCTAAGGCGTGAGAAATTCCTCTGCACCCCAAAGAACAAGATACATGAGAATTTTTCGAAGTGTTGGAGAAGGGGCCAAATGCGCCCATGTTGGGGAAGTAATGGTAAAAAAAAAAAACTTTCTAAGGCATAAACATGGAAGTAGAGGGTCTCAAATGCGCCCTCAAGGTGGTAAGATTTTTTTTTCTAAGTATGAAAAATGGAAGCTCCCCCATCAAAATGCGCCCATGCTTGTGAAGGCGTGGAAATGTCTAAGGCATGTAAAGTGGAGGCACATGGGGTCAAATACGCCCAAGGTGAAGAGGTTTGACTAGAGAGTTTTCTAAGTGTTGAAATTTCCTTGACCCCACCCCAAATGCGCCCTTCATAAGTGAAGTACAAGAATATTTTCTAAGGCATTGCAAAATAAAAATAATGAAATGCGCCCCAGTGATGGTGATATCAAAATATTTCTAAGTGTGGGAGGATAAAAAGTGCAAGGTGGTAAATGCACCCAAGTCAGGAAAGCTAGAAGGCATAAAGAATGAAGGCTACAAGGATGAAATACGCCCAGGCTAGAAGGGTGAGCAAACCTTAGAAATATAAATTATTTTCAAAAAATAATAAAAATTAAACGTACCCCTTCATATGGATGCACATGAATATTATGTTTTCTGAAGGGAAATTTTTTCAAGGTCTTGGACGTTTTCCACAAGGAGATGATTTTGAAATTTTCCACAACTCGCTCGAGATTTTAAGACGAAGATTGTAGCCAGGCGCCTGTTTGATGAAATTTCCTAGACAAAATTAAATTTTTCTAAGGCAATGAAAGAAATAATGCCTTGGTTTATAAATTGAAGCTGGATGTCTGGGGATAATTGTGGCAGGGTAAGCATGGAATCAAATGCCTTAGCCAGTTGAAATAATTTTTTTTTTTAGGAATATCCGATTTAATATTCTCAAAAAAAATTCAAAGATGCAGACATGATGAAGCACGCCTATGCAGGAAAGATGAAATTTTCAAAATTTCTAGAAGTCAAATATTATGAGCTTCAAGTGACAAGTGTTGTAACTGCCAGAGGAGGGAAAATGGAAATTTGAATGAATTGGCCAAAATTAGCCTTTTCTAGAATTCGACTTGGCTATAAAAGCTGAAGTTTTTTTTAATTTTCTTCATCAATTTGTGAAAGCAAATTTGAGTCTGCAGGTGAAGAAGTTCGAATTTGAGAAAGGAAAGTTGGTGAAGTAAGTTGCTTTGGGCGAAATTCTTCTAAGTGCTGGAGGTTGTTTTGCTGCAAGTAAAATTTCTAAGTGTTGAGAAGTGAGACTTTGTTGAAAGAGGCATTGAGGTTTGAAGCTAGAATTTCAATGCTGAAGCCTCTCATTTTTAGAACTCAGCTGGTAATCTCAAAGTGATATTATTTTTCTAAGTCTTATTTGAGTCCCATAGTTACGAGACTCGCCCAGACTCGGCGAGTCTCGAGTCGAGTCACCCTGGCCGAGTCCTGGGGGCTCGGACTCAGACTCGGCCAAGTCCTATCGAGTCCTGGCTGGACTCGCTGAGTCTGGTAGACTCGCCAAACTTGCCGAGTCCAGGCGAGTCCCATCAGCAGGACTCGACAAAAGGCAAGGTTTGAAAGTGCAAAAAAATACATGAAATTTGAATTTAAAAAAAAAAAATTATTTACTAGTTGTGAATGCAAAATGATTTACGCCATGGAGGTTTGTATGGTTTTGGAGGTCTTAATTTGAGTCCCATAGTTACAAGACTCGCCCAGACTCGCCAGGACTCGGCGAGTCCCGAGTCAAGTCACCCTGGCCGAGTCCTGGGGGCTCGGACTCGGACTCGACCGAGTCCTACTGAGTCCTGGCTGGACTAGCCGAGTCCAGGTGAGTCCCATTAGCAGGACTCGACAAAAGGCAAGGTTTGAAAGTGCAAAAAAATACATGAAATTTGAATTTAAAAAAATAAAATTATTTACTTATTGTGAATGCAAAATGATTTACGCCATGGAGGTGTTGTGACCTTTTCACACATCACCCCATCCAAGATGGGGACCCCCTAATTTTTGCTCCATTTTGGTCTTTTGGATTTGGTTCTCTCTGTCTCTGATCTTTTGCCCTTCCGAGGATGTCCCGTCATTTGACCTGGATTGAAATGATTGCCAAGTCTATGAAATTAGGGTTTCTATCCTTCAGGCTTGTTTGAGGTCAAGTTGAGTTATCAAGATAAAATCTGAGTGCAGCAGCACAGTCAAAAAGCTCAAGGCAGGATCCCACTGAAATCTTATTGAAATCTGACAACTTACTATTGTTAGTAAGTACCTAATTTGAAATCTTTTCCTCAGGATTTTGGGATTCTAACCACTTTAGCACATTCAGGCAGCTTCAGAGTGCCTACACGAGAAATTTGAACGGATTCAGACAACTGGCTATTTTTAGCAGTTCAGCCTTCAAAGGCTATTTTCAGGGTTTAAATGAACGATTCTCCAATACATGATTGGAGAATGGATCTGGGTTTTTCAAGACCTTCGCGATGGTATAACATGCAAATCAAGATGAGGACTTTCAGAGTTCAACCTTCGGAGGCTATTTTTAGGGTTCGCATGCAGAGTTTTTCAGTGCATGTCCGGATATTCCATATGGGTTTTGCGAGAGCTTCACAGTGGTATGACATGCAAACGGAATGAGTCAGTTTTAAGAGACTTACTATTTTTAGCCAGTGCCAGCACGTTGACCAGTTTTCTGGGTTTTTCTGGGTTTTTTGAGATCCCACGAGCATTGTGACGTGCAAACTCATCCGACGTCCGATTGACCACTTTCCGGACACTTACTATAAATAGCAGCTTCAGTCCAGCAATTACCCAGCACTTCAATCCAGCGAGCAGAGTGACAAACAGTAGAAATCAAGACGATCAGGAGCAATCTGGAGTGCATGCAAATTAGATTAGGGTTTCCCATGCTATGTCTAAAAATAGATGGAACAAAATGCAGAGATGTCAAAACGAAGCACGCCACCAGGATCAGTATCCTTCAGGCTACCTACTGGCAAAATTTGAGAACGATCTGAATACTTACTATTTTTAGTAAGTCATCTCATGGCTATAAATAGCAAGTCCGTGCCTGAGACAAGTATGAATAGGTCACTCACAGCATAAAGAACAACTAGAGCGAATTTCAAAACAAACGGAGATATAGAGATTGATCAATTTTAGGGTTTGCTAAAAATAGCAAATGGCTAAAAATAGCAAACCAGCATGGGCAGAGGATATGAACAAGGTGGCAAAGTCAGTGGAGGTGGCCACGCCAGCTCCAGCTCAGAACAGGGTGAAATACAAGGAAACCCTAATTTCTTAGAGTTTACTAAAAATAGAAGGCCAAGGCATGGCTAGGGCATTGAAAATGTATAAGTGATGACTAGCATGGGGACACATCAAAAACGCCTGAGGTAGGGAAAACGTTCTACGTGTGGAATTTCTTTCACACACCCTAAAATGCACCTTCAAAGATAAAATGGAAGTGGCACATGCCAAATGCGCCTAAGATTTCCTTGAGTAGGGGTCAAATGCACCCACATGAGGCAAAGGCATGATAAAATCTTCTAAGGCACGAAAATTCCTTGAGGACCCCTCAAATGCGCCCTCATCTAGAGGTTGCATAGGCTAAATGCGCCTAAGGCAAGGAAGTTTCCCTCTCACCATGTCAAATGCACTCAAGGAAGGTGAAGAGCCACCAGATATGGGCGGAATTCCTTCTAACACCCTCAAATGCGCCCAAACATGGAAGCAACATAGGCTAAATGCGCCTAAGGAAGGTGAAAAGTCACCATGGGCGTGGGAATTCCTTCACTCCCCCTCACTTGCGCCTTCATGTTCCTCCTCCCCATAGCAAATGTGCCCAAGATGGCAAGGTAAAAGGTAAAATGTGAAAGGTGTTGAGAAAATGCACTTGACTTGAGTAAATTCCCTCACACATGGTGAAATGCGCTCCAAATTTCCCTCATGACATGCTAAATGCGCCAAGGGTAAAGGTAATACTAGGGGTGGCGTGATTTTTTTTAAAAAGGCTAAGGGTTGAGTAATTTTCCTCCTCACCATGTGAAATGCGCCCAAGTGAGTTGGGACTTGAAAATGGAAAATTGCTAAGTGTGATGAAGAAAGTCTAGGCGTGGAATTGCCTAAGGAATGGAATGGAAGCATGATGTGTAAAATGTGCCCTTCAAGGGTAAGGGGATAAAATTTAAATTTTAAAATAATTTTCGAAGGCATTTTCAAAGGTAAGAAATACGCTTACAGGTGATCAAAAAATTCTTCAGAGGGAAAATTCTTCAGGAAGAAATCAAGAAAATTTGTCGAGGCAGAGAAGCTGGAGATTGCAGGTGTGGAAGACGTTTGGGGTGGAGAAAAATAGACCTTAGCCATTTTATTATTTTTAAATAATAAAAATTAGAAGTACCCCTTCATCCGGATACACATGAAAATGATGGATTCTGAAAAGAATTTTCTTCTGGGTATTGAACGTTTGCAATCCAAAGATGATTCAAAATCGCTCTGCACCTCGCTCATATCATTTTGACAAGAAATTTTGCCCGATGCCTATTTTGACAAAATTCCTAAGGCAAATTTGAAGAGTTTCTCTAAGGCCAACAAATAAAATAAATGAGAAGTATTTCACTGGAAGTTTGAACTGGATAATTTTGCCAAGGCAAAGATGAGATTCAATGACTTAGCCAAATGAATTCGAAATTGGTCAACAGAATGAGTAATTTAATATTTTAAGAATCAAATGTGATGAGGCAGGCCTGTGCAGAGATGATGAAATTCATACTTCTAGAAGCTTGAGATTCTGATGCTTCAGATGACAAGTGTTACGACTGGAAATGAGAGGGAAAATAAATTCGAAAATGTGGTAAGTATAGCCTCTGCTGGATTTCGACTTGGCTATAATATTTTGAGTCCTCTTCATTCTTCTCACAAGTTGCTGAATGCAGAGCATTTTCTGAAGTTGAAGTACGAGTTTGCAGAGAAATAAAATATTCTCAAGCTGTTGGAGGAGTTCAAATTTGTGAAGTGTGAAGCTGCTGAAGTACGTTTTTGCTGAGAAGTCTCAAGTTGCTGAGAGGTGCGAACTTCTTAGTTTCCAGTGGCTGAAAGTGAAAGGCACGTTTTGACTTGCTGAAGCTGCAGTTGCTAAGAGTTCGAATTTGTGAGAAGAGACCCCAAGTTGCCGAGAAATCTGAAGTTGAGAAGTTTTGAGGCTGCTATGAAAGATACGATTTGAGGTGCTAAGACTGCACTTGCTGAAAAGCACGACTTTGTGAGGAGGTTTTATTTGCCTGCTGAAACACGAAGCTAAGTCTGACATTTGTGAAGTGCTGTAGTTCAAGTTCACAGGCTTGCTGAAAAACGCATTTAGGAGAAGCAAGCAAGTTGCCAAAAGTACATTTTAGAAGAGAAGTACGAATTTGAAAAGAAGTTTCATAACTGCTGCAATTACAGAAATTTCGTAGTTGAAGTGAGAACATTGAAACAAACAAGACAGTTGAGGTTTGCAGCTGGAAATGGCAAAAGTGTTGCAGTCTTTTTATTTAAAATTCTGCTGACACCCTCAATGGTGATTATTTTATTATTTTAAAATCTTGTTTTCCAACTCTCTTACCCTTTTTGCAGAATGGCTGAGTCAAGCAGAAGAGCTGCAGGCAGGAACAACCACACCGAATCCAGACAGGCAGTGATCAAGAAATTAAGCAAGTCCTTCTTGCCAGAGTCAAAATTTTCATCAAAGTTGGGCAAGTTGGCTGACACAAACTTAGGCTCGTTCAACCTGGAGGCATTCAGAAAGAGGATAATGGGGACTGGAGGCCATCACCCATCAGTGACGTCACACAATATTGTTAGGAGCGGATTGTATGCAGCTGCCAGTTTTCCGCCAGCTATTCGGTGTCCAAAACTCATCATGGAATGCGCCCACCATTACAACACAGAACAAAGAACGATCACTTTGCCAGATGGCAAGATTTTGGCCAACCTGACACCTGAAGCGATCGGGGAGGCATTCGGGATTCCAGTGCATGAGAAGATGATCTATAAGACGAAAGAAAGGGCTGAAAGAATGTATTCATCCACAACGGACCGATGTGCTGATTTGATGAACACCAGGTGGATGATCAAGCCCAAACCAACTCGTACAAAACTACCCAAATAGATAATCTCGGAGGACTTGAGACAGGAGTTTGGTGATCTGATTATGATGTTGAGCAAAGTTGGAGGATGCCCCCAAGCGTTCATCTTTGAACTTTGGATGTTCTACTATATCAACTTGGTACTAGAGGGCAAGGATCACATGGATTGGGCATTGTTGATCAGTGATAGCATTCACGAGCAACTCCGTGGCGTAAGAAGAACAAAAACATTTTATATGGGCTCTTATATTGTCTATATGCTGGCTCGCATGACAAAGTATAGGGGGATCTCTTACAAGGAACCAATTGGATGTGGTTCCCATCAATTTAAAATACATGAGGCTTGTCCACAATTGCATTTGACAAACACAACTAACTACAAAATGGTCAATGACGCCTTCACTATGCATATAACGAGGACCTTGCAGCAAATAACCCATCACAGAATATCCAGGGAAGCACAAGAGCTAATTGAGAAGTACGGATGTTGGTTTATCCAATTCCCAAAGTTCACCTACGTAAGGCTGCAAGGATTCTCTTCCTATCCTTATAGATTGCCTCGGTATCCCACCAATAGGATAGTGATGCTGGAAGTATCTAGGCAACTTATTGCCTATGATAAGATTCAAAAGAAGAAGAAAGGTGGACTCGGATTCCCAATTACCATGGGGAATTCAGATGAAATCTGCCCATCACTGCAAGCAGCAAGGGAGGCAGAAGCGGAGCTCCAATTCTTTCACCTTTCTTAGCACACTAGCAGGCACCACTACGATCCCCACAGGAACATCAGATGGATATTGTCAAAAGAGTTCAGTCACAAGGCACAGGTCGAAGACTTTTGGGCCAGTGTAGTGGATGAGATTGAGGTTAGGAAAAGAATGTTCTCTCAGATACTGTTGGTGATGATTAGAGAGTGCGAGATTGTCCCAGTACCGGATCAAATTGAAGAAGACATAAACGTAGTACAGGCTGACTACGAAACAGTGAGAGATACGCCTCTACCACTCCCAGATTGGTTGGAGCCGGAGATCACCGACTTGGATACACTCTGTATCCCAGTATTAACATTCACACGAAGTTGGGTAGAGAGGCATGTCAGCCGACTTAAGGGACGATCAATTCCCCTTACGTATAATTTGATGGGAGATCATAGATCACTAGCAGCCAGACAGAGAAGACAGACTAGCCAAACTCCAGAGCCTAGAGGAAAAGGGCCAGTTCGGCCTGAGCCTGTGGTAGTTGAGGAGTCCTTGCACACACCATCTCGGGCAAACTCTCCAAGTTTACAACAGGTATCTTTGTTTGCTGATTAGAGGGAGAGATTGCAGGCAGAGCAGGTAGTACAAGTGGAAAGTCAACCGCTTCGTAGGGAATCAGTAGGCCAGAGCATCAACATGCCCTGAGAAGATAATCAGCAAGAAAATCAGCAAGAGACAGATGAGGAGACTGCCACTGATACTCAGTTTCAGCATGAGATTGAGGCAACTCTCGAGGATGATGCCATCTCAGATCAGGATGCCCAAAGCTCAGGAGATACTGAGCCTATTGATAATGATGAGCCTCGTCGGAATGATGGCAGAGATGAAGTTCACGAGGTAGAAGCCGAGGTTGAGCAGCCTTTTGCTATATCAGACATGCGGTAGGAGGTGCCAGAATGGCTAAGAGATAGGATGAGGCGTGATCCTGTAGATGAGACTGATCCCACCGTTGAGATGGAGGAATTGTTATAGAGGATCAGCGCACCTCCAACAAAGAAGAAGGCTAGGAAGTTCTCCAAGATATCCACGAATGAGGATGGTTCCCGAACTTTGCATATGGGAGTGCCTCGGGTAGATTGTGATCGGGATGAGGCCGTTCCTGAAAATTATGTTGTGACAACTATGGAACTTGGCCGCCCTACTGGAGCACAAGTAGTAGAGGAGTGCGATAATTCCTATCGAGCACTCAAGGATAGATTGTCCTATGTTGAGGGCAAATACAAGAAATTGAAGGTAGAGCACAAGACACTGATTGGCTACGTGCAACACTTGTCCCGTCCTTATGGGCAAGAGAATCCGACAATTGAGCTTCCAGCTGAATTTTCCAGGGAGTCAATCAGTGGGTTAGAAGATTTGAAGAGAATGGCTCAACAGGCAGACAAGTGGGTTGCTGGCGTCCATGTCAAAACAGGAAAGTTTATGGAGGACCTTGCACATGCCTATCGGCAGGCCTCCGATATTATGGCAAGGATGGATGCAGTTAACCATGCTTGGGGTGAGGCACGTATCTATCAGACGAGAGTTGTCCTCCGTTTAGGGGCTTTGATGAGCGCACCTCTACAGGTTTTGGTTGAGGGAGGTGTAATTCAGCAGGGGGATAGATACGACTTCACCGGATGGTACTCTTCAGTAGTCACAGGCTGGGGATTCTACGATGCATCATAGACAGATTCTGTCAGGGTCAGAAAGACCATGCCGAACATCTTAGATGGAATTCTCAACACATTGGAGGCAATCTTCGCCGGAGGTTGACTTCTGAAGAGGTAACTGTAGACGGATTGAAGAACAGATTGACACCATTCTTTTCTGAGGTGAAAACCTTCACACAGGATGACTTCGAGAACACTGCTACGTTCTCTAGTATCATATAGAACACCTAGGACGCCCTTGTTGCCTGAAAGAAATCTTGTGCCTGGCATGGGCAAACAGTTACAGTTTTAGAATTCCAGTTGGATCACATTCCTCCCATTTCGGATTAGGAAGTTGAGGTAGTATTGGCCAGATTCATCAAATTTGCAGCCAGCGAGAAAGAGAAGGGAAACGCCCTTCTGGACGATGACCTTCTGGAAGAGGACGACGTGCATTGATGGCGGGTAGTGGTTCATTGATGAGGAGTGGAGGGCGCATTCATTGCCCCACTCCTTTCAGTGGCGGTTTTTAGGGCTAAAACCCTAATTAGGGCTTAGGTGGCTCAATCTGAGCCTTCCATTGTATTTCTATCTAAGCCGTCCACTGGACTGGGCTAGATATAAAAGGGGTATCCCCCCTCATTTGTAAAGTAGTTAGAAGATATCCGAGTTAGACAAAAATCAGAGATAGAGTTGAGCTAGATAGAAGTTAAAGTAGAGCTAGGAGTTAGCTTAGTTGGAAAGGAAAGAAAGACTTTCCTTTTGAAATTTTTTGTAAAAGATTGTTGTGTAAGACTCTCATAATATAAGGATTTCATTGATTGGTGACTTCATTTTGCATTGTGGGCAGTTGACGAGATCTTTTCGTCTTTCCAATTCGAATAGAGTAGAGTAAAGTAGATTTTGTTTTCATGCGAGTAGTGTTAATTGTGGAATGTGACGTTGGTTTGAGCATATCTTCCTGTATCCATACCACTAGCGGGCTTGCTGATGGTAAGTCTGCCCCTGCATGGTCAACTGGAATCTCAACACTTAACTTCGGTTGTAATTTGCTTGCCCACTTGCTTCGTTGTGAAGGGGTGCGCATGTTGAATCTCAATTTGAACATCCTATCCATCCTTTGAAGATTGGACCAGCTTTGTCAGAGTTGTCCGAAGGGGAGACGAAACAAAGTTTTGGTTTGAAAATTGTTAAAGCTAGTCTTTGCGTTCCACCCTTAGAGATAAATTGTAGAATCCTTATCCCTACCTCCTTTAAATTTGGTATTTCCCGGTCTGTTCAATACCAGAGCATCATAGCCAAAACCTTTCATTTGCTTGAGTAAAGAAATTGAACAATTACGTAAGTTCCCTTGGAATACCCAGCATATTCACATCAACCAACTGAGTCTATTCGCAATAAAAGGAACCTTGGAGTCGAACGCATGAACTTTCATGCAATCTTAGCATGCGGAACACTTTGATCAAGAGAGAATAGAGTGAACGTTGGACATTTTATTCTATGCTGGCTTTGTCATAAAACACACGTCAACAGGAGGTTTGTATGGTTTTGGAGGTCTTATTTGAGTCCCATAGTTACGAGACTCACCTAGACTCGCCAGGACTCGGCGAGTCACCCTGGCTGAGTCCTAGGGGCTCGGACTCGGACTCGGCCGAGTCCTACCGAGTTCTGGTTGGACTCGCTGAGTCCAGGCGAGTCCCATCAGCAGGACTCGACAAAAGGCAAGGTTTGAAAGTGCAAAAAAATACATGAAATTTGATTTTTTTTGAAAATTTATTTACTTATTGTGAATGCAAAATGATTTACGCCATGGAGGTTTGTATGGTTTTGGAGGTCTTATTTGAGTCCCATAGTTATAAGACTCGCCTAGACTCGCCCGGACTCGGCGAGTTCCGAGTCGAGTCACCATGGCCGAGTCCTACCGAGTTCTGGTTGGACTCGCCGAGTTTGGTAGACTCGCCAAACTCGCCGAGTCCAGGCGAGTCCCATCAGCAGGACTTGACAAAAGGCAAGGTTTGAAAGTGCAAAAAAATACATGAAATTTGATTTTTAAAAAAAAATTTATTTACTTATTGTGAATGCAAAATGATTTACGCCATGGAGGTTTGTATGGTTTTGGAGGTCTTATTTGAGGCTAGTGATGAGGACCTTGATTGGGTTGACTGGGTAGATAGAGAGGTTGAGGCTATAGCCATGGCAGAGGAGGAGGCTAAAGCATGAGCAAACACATCCAAAACTAATGTTGGTGAGGGTGGCATGGAGTCACAAGCAGAGACTATGGCTGCAATTTGTGTTTATAGTTATACTTATATGATCGATGTATACTTGTGCTAGTGATGAGGACCTTGATTGGGTTGATTGGGTAGATAGAGAGGTTGAGGCTATAGCCATGGCAGAGGAGGAGGCTAAAGCATGAGCAAACACATCCAAAACTAATGTTGGTGAGGGTGGCATGGAGTCACAAGCAGAGACTATGACTGCAATTTGTGTTTATAGTTATACTTATATGATCAATGTATACTTGTGCTAGTGATGAGGACCTTGATTGGGTTGACTGGGTAGATAGAGAGGTTGAGGCTATAGCCATGGCAGAGGAAGAGGCTAAAGCATGAGCAAACACATCCAAAACTAATGTTGGTGAGGGTGGCATGGAGTCACAAGCAGAGACTATGGCTGCAATTGCTACATCATCTACGACCCACCTTAGATGCCTTCGTAGAAAGGATGCAAACTCCTTTGAGCCATAGACTTGTAGTTATTGTTTTGATATTTCATATTTGTTTGGAACATTTGATGTCATGGACTTATATTTTGTACCACACACTACTCCTGGTTCTCAACCATCACTTGAGAGCATGGGTTGGAACAAGGACGCATATGATGCAACAAAAAAGACAATTGTAGACTTTTGGTACTACTGCACCATTCCCTTCCATGTAGCCAGGTAATTCTTTTTCGTTCAATTGTTCTAAAATTTATATTTAAATTGTATTATTTTAGAATCTAGATGTATCTCATTATCAAATTCAAATTTAAAGTTAAAAACTTAAAACTTTTCATTTTACAATACTTATGTAAGTAACTTTTCATCATCCAGGATCCTTAGACGCCTTCGTAGGAAGGATGTTGGCTCCACTATGCCATAGAGTCATAGACTTATAGCTATTGTTTTGATATTTCATATTTGTATGGAACATTTGATGTTATGGATTTCATATTCCATGAGTTTTGTATACATTTGACTAATTTTATATATCTAAGTATGCTATTTCCTTCAGCAGCGCAACTACAATTTGTGTACTTTATACTTATGTGATCGTTGTATACTTGTGTATGTGATTAAATTTTATTTTATTTGTATTGTATTCAATAAAGGGTGCTTGAAACAAGTTTTAAATCCTTAAAAATCTCTAAATTTCTAGGGTTTTTTCAACTTTTTTTCATTTTGCCGAGTCTGCACCGAGTCCGAGTCCTGAGTCCCTGAGTCCCGAGTCGAGTCGCCCTAGCCGAGTCCGAGTCTCGTCACTATGTTATTTGTAATGGTTGTTTTTCATTTATGCAGGATGGCTGAAGCAAGTAAAAGAGCAGCTGGTAAGGAGACTCATGCTGAATCCAACAAAGCAAGTGCATCAAGACAGGTTGTGATCAAGAAGCTGAGCTACTCGTTCCTGCCAAAGACAGTTTTCTTCGAGGCTGGGAAAATTAAGTGATACAAACCTTGGCTCTTTCAATTTGGAGACTTTCAGAAGGCAAATGTTGGGGATAGGAGGTCATCATCCGTCAGTCACTTCGCACAACATTGTTAGAAGTGGACTTTATGCAGCTGCTGGTTTTCCACCAACAATTCGGTGCCCGGAGCTGATTATGGAATGTGCTAACTGCTACAATTAAGAGCAAAGAACTATCATTTCACCAGATGGCAAGTTGTTGGCCAACCTCACGCCTGAAGCTATTGGGGAAGCTTTTGGAATTCCAACCTATGAGAAAATGATCTATAAAACAAGAGAAAGGGCTGAGAGAATGTATGCTTCCACATTTGATAGATGTGCTGATATGATAAACTCCCGTTGGATGAACAAGCCTAAGCCAACTCGCACAAATCTGCCAAAGAAAATAATCTCAGAGGACTTGAAGTAGGAATTTTGTGACTTAATCATGATGCTCAATAGAGTTGAAGGGTGCTCCCAATCATTCATCTTTGAACCTTGGATGTTTTACATCAACCTTGTGCTCGAAGGCAAGGAGCACGTTGACTGGGCACTGATGATCAGTGACAATTTACATGGGTAACTTAGAAGTTTAAGGAGAACGAAGACATTTAATATGAGCTCATATATCATCTACATGCTGGCCCGAATGACAAAGTATAGAGGGATATCAAACAAGGAGCCGATTGGGTGTGGCTCTCAACAATTCAAGATTCATGAGGCTTGTCTACAGTTGCACTTGACAAGCACCTCACATTACAGAAGAGTCAATGATGCCTTCACAATGCATATAACGAGGACGTTTCAGCAAAGAACTCATCACAAAATATCGAAGGAGGCTCAGGAGTTGATTGAAAGGTACGGGTGTTGGTTTATCCAATTTCCGAAATTTACTTACATTAGGCTGCGGGGGTTTTCATCTTACCTGTTGACGTGCTTTTTATGACAGCGCCAGCACAGAATAAAGTTGCCCAACGGTCACTCTATTCTCTCTTGATCAAAGTGTCCCACATGCTAAGATTGCTTGAAAGTTCATGTGTTCGACTCCAAGGTTCCTTTTATCGCGAATAGACTCAGTTGGTTGATGTGTTTTGCTGGTTATTTCAAAGGGACTTACGTAGTTGTTCGATTCTGTGAAGCAATTAGGACATGAATGATTTGGCAATATTGTTCTGGTATCTAGACTGACTCGGAAAATGCAGAATTTAAAGGGGATAGGGATAGGGATTCTACAAATCTACTTCTAAAGGGTGGAGGGCGAGGATCGACTTAAACAATCTTCGAACCAAACTTTGCTTTGTCTCCTTTCGAACAACTCCGACAAAGTTGGTGCAATCTTCAAAGGATGAGAAAAGTGTTCAAACTATGACGCAACATGTTCATACCGTCAATATGACGCATACAAACATATGAACCATAATCGAAGTTAAGTGCTGATACTCCAGTTGACCACGCAAGGCGAACTTACCATCAGCAAGCCCGCTAGTGGTATGGATGAAGAAGATATGCTTAAATCACCAACGCCACACTCCACAATTAACAACTACTTGCATGAAATAAAATCTATTTTACTCTATCTACCTTGAATTGGAAAGACGAAATGGCCTTGCTAGCTACTCATAACAAAGAAGAAATCACCAAGCAATGAAACTCTTTGTATTATGAAAAGTGTTCACAACAACCTTTTACAAAACTTTCAAAGGAAAGTTTTCTTCCCTCCTCAATCTAAAGCTAACTTCTAAGCTAAATGCTATATGCCTTCTACTCTCTAGCTCTGATTCAACTCTT